>CM062572.1:64985728-65585728 GCA_031468815.1 Morus bassanus
AATGTCGTGGCTCTTAAAATCCCAGGCTCATCCTTCCCATTTTCACTTAGTTGCCACCGAGAAAACAGGCCACAGACCGCAGAGTTCTCGTGTGCAATCACGTTATAAACTCCTGGTGACTTCAGTCACCAAAACCAGGGCTTTACTGCTATAATGAACCTCCTGCTTTCCCTTCTCTCACAGAATGAGTGGCTTAGAAGGCAGCTTTCAGCAGATGTCCCCCACTAGCCACCAGGACGTTTACAGCTTTGCAAAGAGCTACCTGTCTGCTAAGGCTTCTCAAGGAGGTATGCTGAAGGTGTCCCACACTCTCTCCCTCCTGTAACTTCCCTGCATCTCTGTCAGAAGCTGTAAGATGCTCACAAAATTACGGGATGCTGGGCAGATACCCATGAAAAAGAAAATTCAGTTGAGTTTGGAACATGTCAGCTGGTTTTTGCCCTATAGCTTATGACAGCGAGCAGAGGAACAAAAGTGTCTGCAGAAGCAGCTGTGTTTCTCCCTAAGGCTAGGGCAAGCCCTTGTGTTAATCACTGCCCCTCGCTGCAGCAGCAGCTCACCAGCTGAGATCCGGACCATCGCTGGTACCTCGCCGGCTGCCATTACCACAATAGCTGAGAATCTCCCAAATTTAACATTCTGATCCCTACGCCTTTGGTATGGGAATGCTATTTCCTTACCAGGTATACTTTACACGTCTAAAGGTACACATTGGGCATTAGTCACTTCAGTGCTACAGATATCACTGAGGGATTTAGGCACCTAGACATTTCAGGCAACTCCTGTATCAGCACAGTCATACTATTCCCACAGGAAAACTGGGGGACTGAGCTGCTGGTTACATCATCCTTGAATTATGCTTTGTTTAAAAGGTGTCCCATGCGTTGAGAACACCAGGGGAAGCTTGGGTTGGCTACAAACAAATCTGGGCTCCTTCAGCTCCTGGGCTACATACAGAGACCTGACTGACATGAATGTAGATCTCAGCACTGTAAGTAACTCTGCAAGACAGAGCCCAGTGCGAGGCCCGAATCTTGCCCGACAGCCTTTCACAGCTAGCAAATACTTGCTGCCATAAGGCAAGGCCAGTAATTTTAACGTTTGATTTCACAGGTTGATGCTGTGGCAGGACTCAGCCCAGAGCAACTGGCAGCTTACACGCTGGCTAGTGGCGTCCTGCGTGACATGGACAAAGCAGGCAAGGTCTTCAGCTCTCTGAGTTCTCGCACCATTGGGGATTTCATGGATGCATTCAATGCAGCTGCAAAGCAGGTAGGAACTTCGCCTCCTGTTCAAGAGGCTGGAATACAACAGTTTACGCATGAAGTGCATACTGATGTGGGAGCTGAGGTTTCCAGCTGTAGGAAGAGGCTACAACTCTTAACTAGTCTGGGTCCCATCCTGGGAGGGATACAGACTCTCTGCAATACTGCCACTCTTTAACCTGGTATGAATTTCAGTGTTGTCACAAAGACTAACAAGTCTTAGGGAAAGAATGAAGGAGTCATTTTATTACGGACTCCTTGATCAAACAGTAAGAGCCCTGTATCCTTCACTACCTACAGCCGTGAGCATCCCCAGGGGATCCCCCAGGAGCCTGTACCCATAAGCCACGTGCTGGAAACCAGCAGGATGCATGGGCAGTTTGTGTACACGCACCCTTAACGGCCCAGGAAGAGGCGAGCCCTGGACGCACGGTCACTGCAGCCCCACATGCAAGCGAGCAGATAAACCACCAAAACTGCACACGCAGCAGCAATCTTTGCATTTGCAAATTAAAATAATTACATCTGCTTGTCTTAAGATGAGTCTCCAGTAGGGTTCTCTCAGAACTGTAGTGTACTTCTTGGCCCTCAGTTTGATTCCTTTTTACCAGTCCCATCTTTAATATTAACTGCATTGCGCACTTTTAATGATGTCTTTTTCTTTTGGTTGAAGCGTAATCTGTCTCAGCTTCCTCGTGGTGACATGAGACGATTCATCCTGGGGCAGATCTTCTGTCACTTAAGCACAGTATTTGAGCTCTTCTCTACTGAGGACTACATTGCCTGGTTTGGAGGAAGGCTTGGCCTCCTCCTGAGCAGCCTCAACGCACAGAACCTCGGCTTCTTACCCAGTGACATGACATGCGACTCTCTTGCAGCCATGTAGGTATCAAGTCCATTATCATTTCAGTGACACGCTAAGACATGCGTATGCACAGTAATACTGCTCTCTTTGCCTGTAAAGATGGAAACCCAACCACTGGGTGAGGAGAACAGCTTCCACTATCCCAAACGACCAGTGCCAAACCCGAGATTCCTGTTCGGTAAATACCGTTATGATCTTACTTGGCTGCCACTGCAGTTTCACATTTCAGGCCACAAACAGAAGACCCTAAGCAGAAGACCTCCCATATACCTGCAAATCCACATAAAACCAACCAAATAGCCTAATCTCCTGAAGAAGCAGTTAGTTTTGGTCACGCTCTGGTTGAAGTGTCTGCTCCCTGGCATCAAGGGAGTGGCAGCATCCCCCGAACACAGCCCTAACACCTCTCCGCTCACTGGCAGAGAGCTCTGCGGTTTCTGTCCCAGTGGCTGTGGATTACTTGGTTGCAGCTGGCTTACCCTGACTATCCATGTCCTGCAGAGTGAAGATCCTGAACGAACACGAAGCCCAAGGGCCCTATGAGAATCCAGAGCACATCTACTCCTTCATAAAGAGAGTTCTTCACTTCCAGCTGCAGAACTCAGGTAACAAATGTCTGGGCCTGCTCGTCCCCAGGTATTCAGGAACACAGAAAGGTGGAAAGATTCAGCCACCTCGTAAAACGTCCTTGATTTCAGGTGACATGCAGACCTGTTCCTTCTGCGGGAAAGAGTCATTTTATCATTTTAGCAATCTGACAGTTAAGTGCCTAACCAACGCTAGGCCTTCAGGGTCCCCTGAAGTCAGTAGACAGAGAAGTATCTCTACCTTTCGATAAGCTGCTTCCCTGGAGGACAAAGGAGCTGAATCTCCTGCTAATACCTAATGGAGTCCTCCCTCGCTCCTCAGCCTGCTGCTCAGCCCTTCAGCTCACAGTGGTCAAAGAAAGGTACCATCCTCCTCTTTGGAGGACTGAAACCTTTCTCGGACAGCACAGACAGCTGAGGTGAGAAAGGAGAAGCTATATCAAGAATGAGACTAGAACATGGTGACACTGCAGGAATGTGGCAACCCCAGTATGCTCAAAGGCTAAATGATTCCCCCGTCTCCTGGCTGGTAGCGCTTGGATCCCGCAGGGAGCTTGCAACATGAACTATAATATAGATTTCACTGCCAACGGGAACTCACAGTATTACACTCCTCAGCAATCCAGGAAAAGAAAGGACGTATCTTCTAAGCTTTGCTTTTCCTTTCGTAGGCTCCGCCTGCACGCAGGGCACTGCAGCAGACAGAGAATGGCTGCTACGGTATTTTGGTTTATTCACTGCTTTTGGATCATACTCAGATTTTGTAACACTGAAGAGCAACTTCCATGGGGTAAGGGCTAGATACAAAATATCTGGCATTTTATTCTTAGCCATGAAACAAGCTGAGGGGAACAGAGTTCAACTGGACTAGTTCGTTATTTGTGTTGCTCATTTTCTCCTATGTGCTTCCATTTTTTTCCCATTAAGTTTATTCTTGTTAAGCTTTAATGCTAAAATAGTGTCAAAAGCACCGCCTCTAGGAGATAAGCATCTACCAGGAGAATATAAATTCCGTAGGAAGACAAGGATTTCAATGACAAGCTCCGAACAGCAGTGGCTGATAAGACACAGGAAGAGCAGATATTAAATGACACATGGTCTGCTGAGAACATTCTCACAAATCACCTGTCTAGCAGCAGAGAACAGCTATTATTAAATTTAATCCCAGTAAAACATTGTGCGCTGCTTGTTGTATGAAACCCTGTCCAGAGAGAAGTTAATATTCCTTATATGTCAAAGCTCGGGTGGGATGAGAGAGACGAGCAAGGGGAGAATGCTGTGGCTTGGTCTCCAGGCCTCACTCCATGCTCCGTCTTCTTCAGCATGACTCCCTAGACCTTTTCTCAGCTGAGGCACTGGCCCAGCTGACTGTTCAGAGCAAGACCATCTACAGCCCCTCGGCCATCCAGATGGTCCTGGAGGTAATTGGGAACAAGGAGGAGCCTCTCCAGTACCTCAGTGCCTTCCTGGAGGACTTCAACACTTTTGCCCTGAAGGTAAGTAACCCAAGTGCCTGTGATAACCGAGTCCTGGGGAGCAGGACAGGTCACAGGTGAACTTTCAGACTTCCAACTCTGGGAATCTCATGGCCAGATATAAAGTAAATCTGGAAGATGAGCCAGAAAGGAGTTCCTCCTGTTCCAGTATGATCTTGACCTCAGTCCAGCCCTTACTCTAGCTTAACCTCTGTGCATAGAGCAGAATAAAAAGTTCCTCCTCAGAGGAAGTTTGGGAAGCGCATCTACCACTCCAACCTAGAGTCAGGATGTAAACAGCAAGGGTTTCTCTACTGCTGATCTGTGGTAGTCTGATGAATTCTGAGAGGTTCTGGACCAGGCCCCTAAAATTGTTAACATCCATTAAAACATTTGCGTATGAGTGAGCGAGAGAGAGACTCTGCTCTTGCCCTGGTCCTGCTGGGCTGAGGCTGTTCATGCAAGTTAACAATAAGCCAAGCTGAGAAGCCTGAGCATGCCCCAGCCTCGCTTTATACACAGCGTGACCACTCTGCTGACTGCCATAACAAAAGCAGTGGCTGTGGGAGTGTAAGGGAAAGGAAATTCAAGCACCTGGCTTGCTTTGCTGTCCAACTCTGCTGACAAAAGAAAACCTGAATTGCCAAGGTCAACTCCCCAACAAGGACACAGTCAGGTCATATTTCCAACTTTTGTTGTTCAACAGGAGAGGAAGGAAGGGGAGGAGAGCAGCAAAGAGGAGAAATTGTGGTTATTTTGGCAATTTTTCCTTCACCACTTTTTCTGCTCAGCTTCAATATTCAAGGCTTTCTAACAGCTCTGCTCATCACCTGCTTCAATTTCTTCCTCCTTCCTCAGAGCTCTGATTTCCTAGGCAGCACTAAAGTTCGAGAAACGATGCTAATGATGTCAGCTGAGATCATCTTCCCACAAATTACTGACATGTCCCTGGAAGACACAGCTACGTGGCTGCACAGACTGCGCCTTCTGCTCCCCGGCGTGAACGCGACAGTGCTGGAGCTGCTGCCCCTCAGCATGCCGTGCCCATACTACCGAGCTTTGTAAGTGCCTGCCTGCAGGGCTGAAGCTGCTTTAGCTTTGTGTTGCTACAAGGGCAGTCGCTCTTGCATCACTACTTATTATTGATCAGGCAAAGGCTGCTTTTTACCTTCATATTTATCATTGGCTACAACCGAAATCTGTCAATGATTCTGCTCGAAAGGGGGCATTTTCTTGTAGATGGATACCAAATAATAATCCTTTTTCTCAAGCACACCATAAATTATATGGCCCAGCAGAAAACAAAACTGATGACCCACATGCTACAGGCCAACTACTGGCATCTGCCACCTTTGGTTTATCAGCATTAAGAAGTTCTCCTCATCCCACTACACTCACCTCTGCTGCTTTACCCACGTGGAAATCACCTGTTACATGGTTTGTTCCCCAGCATTGCAGCAATTGATGGAGTCTACCCAGTGTTGTCAGCAAGGAAGAAACACGACGTGTATGAGTTTCAGAAGGCCTATTTGACAGCCCAGTTCACAGACTCAGGTGAGGTGCCTACACGTAAGTTCCCAGTAAAGCACTAGTATTTGCATGGAGCATCTTTCGTATTCCAAACCTTGAAGATTTTTATGCCTAACAATCGCACATCTTCCCAACACTGAGATTCTGTCACTTCTGCTGTTCATTACAACCCTGGGAAGTTCATGACAACCCTGTGAAAGAAGAAGAGAAATCACTTCTCCTTTGGAAGCTACAGGGAATACTGGTGTAAGGAGGTACGATATTACAGAATGAACAGGATATAGGCAGAGAAATAGGACTTCCATTTGGTGTAACCGTTTCCCCAGTCTGGAAGTGAACCAGAGAGCAGATCAGACCCTGCACTTGCAATAGGAAGAAGATCAGCCATTCTTCTATTAGCAGATATTTAATCATTCACATGAAGGATGCCTAGATGCCTCCTTCAGTATACATTGTGGCTTTTAACTCTTTTGATCTGTTTTGGTTACAGGATCAGCGTGCCAGGATGGAACAACTGGGACCAAAGACTGGTTGCAAAAGAATCTGGGAGAGATCTGTTCAGTAGCTAAACTAAGTGAACTTCAAACCTTTTACCCAGACATCGCTGGAGTAAGTTTTACTAGTCTATGCACTGAACAACAGTAAAATTAGCACCAGCTGCCAAGCAAAACAGACAGCTTCCCAGGCTTTGCATTTACAATAATCACTAAGGGCAAGATGCAGGTGATTCCTCACACAGCGGCTGCACCTCTTAAAGCAGGGATCAGCTTGGGTTTGTATGGGAGAGATTACTAGATATGACCCATGTGCAGCATCAGAGGTTGAAATACACATTCCAGCTGCTTGCCTCTCTCTTCACAGCCTCTCTTTGATGAATGATATTGTTATCACCAGTTATCAAAACCAATGCTAAGAGCCTAGGATATGTCTGAAATATAGAGCCATATTCCGCTACGAGTGGTGAGGGGAACTTCTTTTAAATCATCTTTAAAATCAAATCGGCTTAAAGGTCACAGTAAAATTGCTCATGTGGGTATTGCCTTTCCTAACTCCTCCAGAGAATGACTATTCAAATTACTCTTTGTCTTCAAAAATACTAGAAGTTATTTGCTCAGGTCTACTAAAATACCAGATACATTCTAGTATTCTGAGTTTAGTCTAATCAGTAGCAACGGGTTGCACATCCTGAGGACACAGTGAATTAATCTTTCGAGCTGCCTACATTATGATACCAAGCTGTGACTAGAACAACGTAATGATGCTTCAAGAAAAGATATGACAAAGGGCAACAGAAATAAGACCAACAGGAATTGAATCCTGCTAGACTAATATTTGATTGGGATCTATGTCTTTAAATGTTACTATTATATTGGTTTCACAGCAAAGACAGAAACTGTATTAATGAAATAATTCAAGTACAGCTTGAAAAATCCAACAGTTCTGATTTCATGTGAAAAACAAAGATTTTCCCTTCATATGATGTTCTAAAAAAAAAAAAAAAGAAATCCTGCACAGCTGTAAAACGTCTTAGACAATGTTTTAATTTCATACAGTCTGTAAGCCAGTGCTAGTATTTATTAAAATGCTGACTTTGTTTAAAGAATTTGTGTGACACTACCCATTCAATCATCAATAAATGTAATGTTGAACAACCCACCTGGTATGTTTCATATTGTTTCAGACAATCTTATTATGGTACTTAAACTAAGCTGATAAAGTAGGTAGTGGTACAAATATACTAGTTGCTACTGGTTGAACTAAACTAAAACGTCTACAATCCCAAAATATGAACCGGCTCGCTAACTCCTTATGGAGATACTGAAAGTCCACCCTGTTACCGTATACCAGGCAGACACACAGAGCTTTTGTAAGGGAGTTGCACTGGTCAAGAAAACTTTCCATTTTAACACTTAGATGACATCTTAAGCACCAACATTATCAAAATTCACAACTCCCCTATTTACTTGGAGTCAAAAGATATGCATACTGTTTTATACCAAACGTCTTAGCCTACCACATGCTCAGCATCTGAGCAACTTCCAGTCGAATCTTGAACAATACAACTTGTCTGCGTTAACGTTTGCCATCTGCACCGCAGCAGCTCAATCCAATATCCCCATTCATTCTGCAGCTCTGGAAGGAGAAACGCTGATGTGTGTGCCTTGCAGACATTCACTCTGCTTAGCACATTCCCTGCCAAATGCTGCCACATTAAAAATCCTTCATTTTCACCACAGAAAGTGACCTCTGTCTTTGAACATACGCTATAGCAACAAGAAACTTCTTTCAAAGCCATGGTGAGAGGCTTCTATGTCTATGGACGATGCCTCAAAAAGGCTTGCAAACTGGAGACTCTACCATTTCTTTGATGTCATTTCCTATTCTCTTACGACCTACCTCATTCTGTGAGGAACGATGCTGTATCAGAACGCATGATCTGAAACCCATCATGCTTTGGGGAAAGCCTTGACTCATCTAACCTCCTTGGCATGGTGCGCTCTGTAACTCTTTAGCAATGACTGCTCTGCTCTCAAGTACAGTGCTGAAAGTCTTTAGGTGCGAATTTTTCAGAGCAGCTAGAAAAAAGCACCTTTCTCCCCTCAGCAAAACGAACAGTTTTTTATGAGGAGAAAGAGAACACAGTAATGTTAGTTCAATACCACTTTTACAGAATCACATTTCAGAACAAGGTTGCCTTTTAATTGGGTAGACAACTGCACACAAACACATTCAGTCTGGCAATGTCCCACATCTTTACCTTGCTAAAGAAGATATTGCATTTACGCCATCATTACACAGCTCAGCTTCCTGTCGCTTTTTATTTAAATTCCCAGATAGCAGACAGTACTGTCTGGGCTAACACAAGGAGTCAGAATCCCTGGAACAAAAACCTAGTGTGCAGGGAGAGAGAGATGCAGACTTGGCATACATTCAATTTTACACACAATTGAACTAAGCACTAATTACAAGCCAGCCTTACACAACGCCCTTTAACCTGGTAATCATTATTTGGCAGCTTCCTTTAGGGTCTTCCTTTAGGGAGCAGGTAACGTCCTATGAACAGTCTGAGCCAAGTCATCCCTGCCAAAGGGATTAGTGTGGAAAAGAAGGCAATGAAAAAAACAGTCAAGGCAGAGCAGGGAAAAGCGGGAGGAAAAGGGAAATGGAAGTGACGAGGTAGAAGAGAAAGGGCTATTGCAGGTGGATGCTGCACACAGGAGACAGTGGAAGCGGAAGAGCCAAAAGGATATTCCTTGGCAGATCTCAAATCAGCAAGTGTTAGCTAACCACAGGTTTTCAGGCAGCTTTATCAGATTCTCCTAAAAGCTCAAAAGGTACAGGTTATATTTAAACTAATTTACTAACTAAACACTTCACAAGCAAGGAACTCCTGCTGATATGTAACTGCCCATTTCCAGGGGGATACCTGACATTCTCACCTGAAAGGATCTTTACACAAAACGGAAGGGGTTTTCACCCTCTTCCTCCTAACAGATGTGACACCAGACTATTCCGACCTCACTTTTTCATAAGGAAATCTAGATACGCCCCAGCACAGCCTAATTTTTGTCTCCTTCTCAAAGAGCACTGCCCACAAACATCTGCAGTACCACAAAGACATTCTCTCTCCCTGACTGCCTGGCGTAGGACTTTGCTTTAGACGTACGAACAAACACGGCCCTTGGACAACCCTTTTACATGTGTTTCTTCTTAGTTCAAACTTCCTGATCTCGTTACCCCAGAAGAGATGGCACAGCTGACCGTTAACTCAACGCTGACCAGCCTGGAGGACACACTCTCAATCATGGCAATACTTGAGTGCGGATCCTATAACACAGTCGACAGATACATGAGCCAGTTTAATGTCTGTGCTCGCCAGGTCAGTCCTAAACGATCCCAAGTATTCTCCGACTCCCATGACACTGTACTGGGGGAGGGAAGGTCTATGCCATGATTAACTGCCTTCACTGCACAGCTCACGTTGCTCTCTGAACATAATGGCAGCTGTCTACATGTAACAGAGCTGAAAGGCAGAGAGGAGCTGTGGTAAATACAAGACAACTTCATAAGGAGAGATCTCAGCAAGGGGCAACCTAGTGATCAAGAAAATAGACTTAAACCCTGGATAGGGACAGGCAACTAAAATATTTAATTTTGTTACGATAATGCTGCAGATGTTTCCTCGAGAGCCTCTTCTGATTTCAGTGCTTATCCTCAAGCCATATTGACGGTTTTGCTCTTCGTTATACCACAGGTAAATCTGACCTCATTACCCAGCATGCTGGTTAGAGACGCAATACTGAAGACAGTACTACTAAAGCTAAGACCTGAACTCCAAAACTTCTCCAGCAAAAGCTGGGCCACCTGGTTCCAGCAGCAGCTGCCCCTGTTGCTGTCTGGTATGAACAAAACCTATCTGGGATGGCTGGGGACCAACGTCTCTTGTGATTCCTATCAAGCAATGTGAGTTTACCATGACTCTCAGGGTTATGACAGTCAAAGCTAGTGTTTCAGCTGAGACCTCCACACTTTGGATTTCTAAGACAGAAGGACTGAGCTCTGACTCCCTTACCCTTCTGTTTATTAGCCAAAACCAAACGCAGAACCAACCACTAGGCAGGCATCACGTAGAGATCTTCCAGGTCACTTAATTTGCTTGTCACTGTTGGAAACTGTGAGCAAGTCCCGTATATTCTAAAACTTTTTTCTGTTCATATACATGGAAATATTCATGAGCCTCTTCTGTGAAGTCCAATTAAGAGATGTGACAGCCTCAGGCACCACCCAGGCCACGCAGAAGGTTGGACACAATGGGTCAACTTCCTTAAAACTCCAAACAAATGCAGTTCCATTCTGAAAATGTCCTCTTTTATTTCCCAGAGTCAAAGGATTCAACATCGCTTACGAGTCCCTTTCACCTTCCAACAAAATCGACGTATATAACAGCTACATTAAAACATACCTGAGCCAACAATCACACTCAACAGGTAACAGCACCAAAGTAGAATAATTCTGAGGCCCAAAGGATGGAGAGTGATCACAGACTTTGTTTCCAGCCTACAAAATATCAGTCATGGGTTCCTACCTTCACTGAGCTGTCCACGTGGCTGGAGCCGACTTCACTGAGCAGGGAGAGAGCAGGTCCAGACTTGATTTAAAGTCTCCTTGGAGCTGGTCCTGTCCGTGGGTCCTACTCGCACTGCATGGGGATATTTCCCAGAGTGAGGATTAGCTCCGATATAGTCTCTTAATTCAACAAATAGTCTGAAACAGTCAACACCCACAGGAATGGTGTCCTACTTCTGCGCCTTTCATTACCATCATTATGGCTGCCCTGAAGGGACACAGGTTGTCTTAGTTTGTAACACTGCCTTGTCATTAGACCCATAGTGTTTTTCCTCTTTCTAGGGATTGCCTGCGACACCCAAAGAGGAATGAGAAACTGGATTGACATAAATCTTGGGAAATTCATAGAACAATCCTCCATGCAAGATCTCGTTCGCTTCAATGCCAAATTTAAGGTATTGAGCTGGAAGTCTGTACAGAGTGATCAGCAATGCCATAGCTCATTCTTGGTAATGACGTGTTGTACTGGGCTTCAGAGGAATTCAAACTTCCCACACAAAGGCCAAATCACAGCCCAAGATGTCATCAAATTTGCCTCCAACCACCCCATCATGGTCACTAACAAATTCATAGGCCTTAATCCAGAAATGAACATAACACATCCTAAAATTGAGCACTGCTGCTAGCTCTGCCTTGGAGACACCACCATCTCCGTACAGAGCAGGGTCAGGTTCTTGCACAGCCCCACCTGCGCTTTGCCTGAGAACAGCCAACACGATCCAAGCGTTGCTGTACAGCCTAAAAGTCTCTATTATGTAACTACTGAATGAACAACTCTACATAATTTTGTATGAATGTACCTAATTCGTGTATTATTATTTTTCCTGTGTAGGAACTAAGTGCTCAGAGCCTGAAAGATTTGCTGGGACCTAATTTTGCGTTTCACCTTGAAGCAGGATATTCACAACAGCCATCAACAGGTGAGTGAAAGAGGACTTAGGAGTTACCATCAAGTTTTCCCTCATACTGACACCCTTATATTTGTTTAGAACGCAAACAAATTCCAAAAGGCTCATATCTGCATAGCAAAAGTATACAAAAAGGTTATTCCTTGTCTGCCTGACGGCAGATTCTCCCCCACCGTATAGAAAATAATAGCTTATCGCATGAAAGAAAGGACGTGCCAGATTCTGCAGCGGGACCTCCTGGCATACACTCTGCTGTACGCTCAGTATCGCTGCACAGAACACCACATGCAGGGTCAGCTGGAAAGTCACACCAGGTCACACTCAGTTCGCTGTGAAGGAGCGGCAGGACTGTTGCACGCAGCATGTTCCCCAGTGCTTTGCACAACCTAATTGTAACCGACTTCGCAGACGACTTTCACTCCTTCCCTTGGGAGTCTACTCCACTAGTAAAACATTTCCAAATGGGCTTATGGGAAAGCTATCAGGAGGTGGAACCGTTATTCCAGACCCTTGAACAGATCATTGTCTCTGTGCACAATCTCTGTGGATTCAGAACTGATTAGGTGACTTAATATTTATTTCAGCACCTCCTGTAACCGGAAGAGCAACAACATACATGAAAAACCACATGCTTCAGATTTTTTACTGTGTTCTCCCTGCCTGGCTACTAAAGACTGTTTTGTAAGATTATATCCTACCCCTAAATGATAAGGTATTCTAAAGAAAATGGAGAAAGCCACACAGCACTTCAATCAACAAGGGCGTTTACTTTCTTCAGAGCTCATCGCTTCTAAGCAATAATCTAGAGGTGCAAGTGCAGGGTGTTAAAAGTCATATAGAAATCTGCAGATTCTGGTGCATTTGTCGGTAAAGTATGTCGTCTGGAGCCCCGTCTTCACACCCTAACCAGAGCTTTTGAAGCTGCAAGGACAGAACCCAACAATGCTTTCAGGACCCGGCCCTCGGCACTACCAGTTTCTCCTTGCCGTCTGCCTACAGCTATGCCTGGAAATGACACACAGCCCTGCTTACGCACGGCACGCTGCTCAGCGCTTTCCATCTAGGTACCTCAGGGTACTTCTACAAACACTGCAAAGGTATTTTTTCTGTTAAATAAAGCTCCTGTTAATATGCATTAGGTTGCATTCTGTAAGAGCCCAAATTTGCAAGGCTTTCCTTGAAACACCACTGACACAGGGAAACCTCCAAGCAGGGTCTGCCATCAAGAAGCTGCCAAGTTCCCAACCCGACAGCACTACACCCTTACCAGCAGCCTTGGAAGACTGTTACACCACTTTCTCCGCTGCTTCTCGTGTAAATAAAATTGTTTCCTTCGTAGAACTAATCAATTCTCAGGCTGAGCTTTGAAGCCCTAACACACAAAACACCACCCACTTGACCTCCCCCCTCCCGCCGCGCATCTCCGCCCTTTCCGGCAGTGTGGCATGTCCCCTTTTACGACAGTGTGGCATTCCCGCTTTTACGACAGCGTGGCACTCCACTTGCCGGCCGCCGGCGGGGCCGGGATGGCGTCTCCCTTCAGCGGGGTGCTGCAGCTCACCGACCTGGACGATTACATCGGGCCCTCCCAGGTGGGTGCGGGCCGGGGGCTGCCGGGGTCGGGGCGGCGGGGGCCGGCCGCGGAAGAGAGCCCGCGGCCCTGTGAGGGGAGGCCCGGCCCCGGCCCGCCGCGTGGGGGGCTCTGCCCCGCCGCCCGGGGGGGGGGCGGGAAGATGGCGCTGAGGGGAGGTGGGTGGCGGCCCCCGCCGGGCAGGCCTCCGGGCGCGGCTAAATAAAGCGGTAAAGGGGAAAAATACACGGAGATCCCTCGCTGTCGCCTCCAGCCGGTGCGCAGGGACCGGCGGGGCAGGAACGCTGGTGGGCGCCAGCCTCTGTAAGCAGCTGAGGAGAGAGACCTTGGCCCAGCAGCCAGTCCATCATTCCCACCCCGGTCTGGGAAATGCCCTATCAAATGTTAATCTAAACCCACCCCAAAAAAAGCTTAAGCCTAACCAAGTTTCCCTGCACACAACTCAAGCACATAGATGCCCGTGCGAGCGTGCGGGAGCAGGTGGCGGAGAGGTGGGAGCGAGCGGCAAGGACGGGTCAAGATTATTCCTTTCGGAGTCTTCAAGCGCTAGCAAAAGTACAAAATAGTAATCCCGGACGTACGTAATCACTGACAAGTACAGCGGAAAAACTCTCCTGGAATGAGATCAGTGGAATGGGGCATAACGAACCCCATCAACTCTCCTTGCAGCACTTGGGTTTCCTGGTGAAGTCTTTCATGTACATAATGCGACCCCCTCTTCTGTTTCAAGTAGAGATCATTGTTTTATTCAGTGAGCATAACTGAAGAATCATGACAACTTGCTCGTGCTAGTCTCTGAATCTTGCAAAATGCTGGATTAATTTGGGGTGGGGGGAAACTGAAAATGTTGGCAGAGCAAGGGTGGTAAAAGGCAAAAGGAATCATAGCTGTAGAAGTAGGACAAGGAGTCATAAGGCGCCTAAAGAATAAAAATCACACAAAATGCAAAAACACCCTTGAGACTTCATCACAGAACAATACAGAAAACTGGAAGCAGTCCATCTGAGGTCGTCAGAGTCCGTTCGACATTAAATGAAACTTCATTGGCACTAGCCGCATGTTGACTCTGGTGACCACGCCTCCATCGGTTAAAATTTGCAATGAAGAATGCACGATCATCTGTAAGATTCTAGAGAGGAGGACTGCAGGCAAGCCTCCGTTCCTTTCCAGGCTCTGTAAAACACAGCTGTGTTCTTCAGAAAGAACAGCGAAATTGTCCTCTGTTTTTGGTATGATGCTGGAAAAGTGTTCCTTCTGTAAAAAAGGGGTAAGCAGTTTTTGCTTTCATGTTTTCCCTCGGCGGTTATACACGCTGTAAGTAAATCCAGCATAGCTTAAGGGAGAGTAAGCGGCATTCACTCTAGAACTGGCGTTTGGGTTCGATCATTCTCGTTTCTGTTAAATCTACCTCTTCCACACTTTGTTGCTCATCTCACTTTCAGGCTTTATTTCTCTTTCAGGAATGTATCAAACCTGTAAACGTGGAAAAAAAGCCTGGAAAAGCAGCAGCTAAGATCAGAATTGAAGCAGATGGAAGCTATTTTCAGATCAATCAGGTATGTGTCATTTTTCTTCATTATTGTGTAAAATATCCAGAAAACATGAGTGTATTGTTAAGTATTTGAGTAGTCTACAGCTAGTTAATGCCTCAAACAGGACCAGGGTGTTAGAAAAGTGTTGCTATTGCTGTCAGCGTTCTCATGTCTTTTTTCCAAAGTCCAACTTTTTAATTACCTGGTTTTATAAGCAGTAATTCCAACTCTGTGTCCATCTTTTATGCTCTGAAACACCAACATTAATTGGCGATGATTTTCAGTATAAGAGCAGATAAGCTGAGAAGTCTATTTTGCCATCAGTACTTAACTATTAGCAATTCCTAGATTATCTGAGACAGTGTATTTTCTTATTGCATTATGTCATACAGTGGAGTGCTGACTCACAAAGAGATACTCTTCTTATACTTAAATTTTGCTCTGATTTTTTTAATAATATTTCAAATTATTTCTTAAATAGTCTGCAGAATTCATAAGCCTCCTGCTTACAAAATTAATGTCGAGTTTTGGAGAATTATTTTCCTGTTTACACAGAAAAGGTCAGCATTTCTTAGTTAACCAAGCTGGGAATCCATCTAGAAATGGTACTGTTAACTTTAAGCAGATGATGACCTTTAGACTGAAAAGGGGATACAGCACTTGCAAAGAAGCCTGGTTTCTTATTTTAAAATTTTAATTTAGTAGTACCTAATTGCTCGGTCTGTTTCTGACTTTATTGAGAAGTGAAGTTTAAGAGGAGAGTCTCATGGGAAAACTGACTTATTCAGGTCAAATATTACGAAAGATATTTCCTTCCAGTGGCAAGCCACACTCTGTCTTTGATACGCTGCCATACAGTTCTCCCATTCGTGTCCATGTAAGCTGTGCACACAGAAAGATTGCAGAACACTCAGTATCAATTAAAAACTGAGCTTGTAGCCTGGTTACACGATCCGTTTAGAAGGAGTGAAATTCAAGTTCCTGCGAAGCAACAGCTCTGGTACTGTTCAATAACATGAGCAGCATCTGACAGAGGTGGCGAAGCTGGCATGCTTTCTCCAGCGTAATATTCAGTGCATGCTGGAGACTGGTGCTTAAAGGCTCAGGATCCCTGTGGTTTACAGTTTGGTGGTTAAAAGAGCAGCTGCAATCTGTAGCGTGTTAGCCTCGCTATCCCAGTCTTCAGCCACCCACAAGTTGAAAAACCGAGCAAGAGAGACCCTATTTGCATCTGGAAGAGTAAAATTTCAGTGTTTTGGAGCAATATCAGCCCATCAGATAGCACAAGTAATTGTGGCCTAAACAACTGTTCTGTATTTGAGGAAAGTTATGTTCTTGGTCTTGCTAAAATTTTCCTGAAGTTCCTCAGCGTGTTTGTATCTGTGTGCCAAATAATCCTATTAAAAGCAGCAAACTTCAAAGATACTTGTCTTCCGCCTCATCTTACTAAAAATAAGAGATACTTTTTTTTATGATAAACTGAGAGCATAAAAAGGGCAACATCTTTGTTACTAAATGTAGTAAAGGTGGGGAAAACCGCTACCTAATTCTGCGCTGTGATCAGAACTGAGTTTAGTCTGTTTCTTTCTAGGATGGAGGAGCACAAAAACTGGAAAAGGCTAAAATTACTCTGAACGACTGTTTAGCTTGTAGTGGCTGCATTACATCGGCAGAGAGTGTTTTAATTACTCAACAGAGCCATGAAGAGCTCTGCAAAATGCTAACTTTTAACAAGGTAGGTGACAAGTCATGGCTAGGTTGGCTGCAGAGTTTGAAAGTCTTGATAGGTTGGTACGATGCATCCGCAGAAGCATGCGTGGAAACAGCGCACGTTAAAATTAGTTTCAGACGTCTGAAGGATCTGAGGACATTCGCAATGCGCAGTCGTGTTTTTTCCAATTTTTAAAAAGTAATCGTGGGATTGGAAAGGACCTTAATGTAGTAAGTGCCTGACTTCAGAGTTAAGCTGGGAGATACTTTCTGATGTTCTAGTGTGCTGAAAGTTCTGCATGCGCCACACAAATATGGTCTGAACAGTGTTGTTTGTTTGGTTTTTTCAAAGGCTGCCGCTCCCAACGAACAGAAGTTGGTGGTGGTTTCTGTTTCACCACAATCCAGAGCTTCACTAGCTGCAAGATGTAAAATGGGTGTTCTGGAAACAGCCAAGAAGTTGACCGCATTCTTAAAGAGTTTAGGCAAGTGTGGTATTGCGTTCTGTTGATCACAGAGGGGGCTGCTGGGCTGTGCATTAAGCATAACTGTTACGAGCACACAAGGGTGGTGTGATTTCACCTCCTCTTGGACTCGTAACGTTTCGTAATTGGCACTAGCTAAAATGCAAATTGTCTGCAACTTGATTCACATAATAAACTTGGAGTGATGGAAGGAAGGAACTTTAAATCATCTGCAGTCCTCCCGTCACTTTTGCTTGTCTTACTGCGCCGACGTGCTGGGGAGAAAGGTTCATTCTCAGCTGCAGAGATTGATACCTGTAAATAAGTTTGAATCCGGTTTGACCGGAGGCTCTTTGTTGTAGTTGGCCGTATCTTTCTTGTGAATTTTAACACAGATGCTGTACTGCCTAGGTGTGCACTACGTATTTGATACAACTTTCTCAAGAAACTTCAGCCTATTGGAGAGCCAACAAGAGTTTGTAAAACGCTTTCGAAAGCAATCTGAAGACAAAAAGGCTTTGCCAATGCTAGCGTCTGCCTGCCCAGGTATGGTATTAGATCAGTTGGGGAAATAATAAAATGGCATACTAATAGTACACTAGGACAAAAAGCTAGTCAGAAAAGTTTAAATGGCTAAATTTGCTTCGAGGATTACTCTCTTCACAATACAAAGAGCTCTTGGTGTTAAGAGCAGCAATGATCTGTGCAGTTACCTAATGAGCTCTCTAAAATTAATCTTGGGTTACGCTTCCTTTGCTTTTTGTGCTGAAGTGAGACTGAAAATGGTTATTAATGCGTACGAAGCCTGGGGCTGGGGGGAAGGTGAGGAGAGTGAAGGAGTGCATGTTACTTTTAATTTAATTTGCTAATTACACTCTTATCAGGTTGGATCTGCTATGCAGAGAAAACCCATGGCAGCTTCATCATTCCGTACATCAGTACGACCAAGTCTCCGCAGCAGGTCATGGGCTCCTTGGTCAAGGGCCATTTTGCAGAGCAGCAGGTAAGGGTCTGAAGTGTGCTGTGCTTAACGGCAAACCCCTAAAATGGAACGCTTTAAGCTGATTTTTTTTTTACTTTGCTGCATGTTATACATTAGAGTTTAAAGGTAAAAATTATCTTGCAAAAGCCAGCAAAGTCAGCATCTTTCTCACTTCCATCTTATCTAATGAGAAGTTAGCAACTAGGGCAGTAACACTAAGCTCATGCTGCATGGACTGCTTAAAACCTCTGCAAGTTATCTGGGAAGGCTAGAGGAACTTATTTTTCAGTGTCCTTGTGCTCCCATCTTGTCTGTGTGTGGCATTTCCATGTTGTTTAAAGTTGGTGAGTAACTTAAAATAAATTATCCTAAGACAAAACTTCAGTCAGTGCATACGTGCAGATCATGTCTTGTCTAAAAATGACTTGCTCGTTCCCAACTTAATGTTCTGTTTCAGTTTGACTTAGTTCTGTTCTCAGTCTTTAACCTTTGGAATCTTTCCAAACGTAAATTTGATATTTAAAGACCAGAGTTATCCTAATAGCCTAGATTTGTCCAGTAAGAAACTTAAGCACCACTTCTGATTGTATGATTTATTTTCCGTTAATGAGCAGTGTTTTAACACTTGCATGAAGTAAATGCTGACATCTGCATACTTGTTACAAAAGTTGGCAGCTACTAAGAATATTTGGCACAAGATACTGAAACAATGGCCTTGAGTCAATGACTTGTTTCCTTGGCCTCTACTTATTTCTTGGATGGTCATGAGGTTTTTGTCCGATGCCAGATCATTTCTCAGTTGCTGATGCAGAGGCTGGGTTTTAGTAGCATGGAGGAAGCATATTCTCTAGCTGCATAATTAGGAATTCGTTTCACTGACTTTGTTTGGATCATCTGCACTAGCAAAAGGCTGTGGGGGGGAAACCTGTAAAAGACCGCATTGCTGACACTTGCTACAAACTAAAATTGAGTTCTATGACAGAAATAATTTAGTGTATATATAAACGTGTGTGTGTGTGTACATATATATATATAAAAAAAAATAAAAGTTCCGTAATAGTGGAGAGTATTTCCAGAGGCATGGTGGCATTAGTTTTCAGCATTCTCATTTTTACCTGGAAAACATCTCTCTCAAGATAGGTTTGACATTGGCCAGTCCAACTGCACAGCTCTGTCTTTCTTCCAGCACTTAACACCTGACCAGATATACCATGTAACAGTAATGCCCTGTTACGACAAAAAGCTAGAGGCTTCAAGGCCAGACTTTTTCAACCAAGAGTACCAAACTCGTGATGTGGACTGTGTAATCACCACAGGTAAGCAGAGCCCGAGGTAGTCCAGCTAATTTCTGTAAGCCTCAGAGCAAGGTGTTTGCTAGTTTTAATAACCCTTTGTCTCTGAGAGAGGACGTAGCGTATGGATATTGCTGTATAATTACACTTTAATAATGCAAAGCGTGTCCTGGTAATGATTGCAGATGCAGTCTTATGTACTTATCTGTGGATTTTGTTTTACTTTATCCCCAAAATAAGAACTTTATATATCTGTGGTTTCGTTTTAGGAGAAGTGCTGAAGTTGTTGGAACAAGAAGGAGTGTCTCTGTCAGATGTAGATCCTGCTCCTTTGGATACCATGTAAGAACAAAATCCCGTTTGCGTCTTCAGTCATGCTCTTTTTCATCCAGTATTAATAGAGTTCTTCCACAGAATTTGCCATTCCACTACTGTTCTACGCAAGGCTGCCTGCATTTGCATTTGACTTGTTTTCTTGTGTCACTTGAATCAGTACAATTGTGCATTTAAATACTTGATCTACAGAATATGATGAATTTCCACTCTTGGAGAATCTGTAACTGTTCTAGATTTTAGTAGTCCAAGAATTAGCAGCTCTCACTGTAAATCAGCAGGATCGCTAGAATTAGCTCAGTAAGAGAATAATGGCAAAATAGTTGTGCAGAGAAGTACAAATTGCACAACAGTCATTTATACTCACAGTGTAGCTGGTGGAATCCCGCAAAAATCTACCTGCAAACTTTGAAAAGTTAAAGAACCTAGATCAGTGATAAAGGAGTTTGCTAAAAAGAAAGCCTGTCACTGCACTGTACTCAGCTTGCTTGAGTCTGTTCCTAGTTATCAGAGCTACTGTAAGGATTCCAGAACTAAAACGTAAATGAGAAATATTTAGGTCACTCAGCTAATCTCTAGGAGTCTTTATCTGTAAAAAAAATGAGATCTAAAACATGTGCAAAACAGATGAGACTTCAGTTGCTTCAACTGAAAAGTAACATCTGGTTAAGTGACAACTGCACAGAGATCTAAGTGACTATGGAAACATTAAAATCACATTTTCCTCGTCTAAATTGACGTGTGGTGGTGGTTCCGCACTGAACGCTAAGCCAAAGCATTCTCTTCTTCAGTTTGAAAGAAATGTCTTTGTAGCGCTTTGCACGTTAATAAGCAGAAAGGCTACACGTGCAGCAACCTTTAAGAATTATAAAAGATGATCAAGTATATGATTCAAAAATTTACCGCTCGGGCTCCCTAAGTTTTTAGGAGAGATTTTGATACCCAAATATGCAGCATCCAGCACATGATGAGAACGTGACACCGGTCTGTTTTCAGCTGTCCCCCTTGCAGATGTGACCCTCTTGTTTTGCAATTTGGTTTATTTCTAAATAGGCTTCAAGTCTTTCTAGTACAACCGAGTGCCGTTGGCAGCCTTTGCTCAAGAATTGTCTGGTCAGCACGTGTGTGTTGACGGAGCTACGAAGGGAAGCGGCCTTACACGCAGCTTATTTCCTAGATTAGTTTTAATTGTTATAAACATTGGTCACTCCTGCGCTTCTGGAAAGAAGGGGAATGTGAGACAGAGATGGTCTGTTGCCGTCCAATCCCTTTCACGTAAGGGATGCTTAATTTTAAAAAGAGATTTAAAATAACGTGCATGCCCAGAGCCTCCGTCTCCTGCTACGTGTTGGTGGATCAGGAGGTGTAGGCTTCACATAACACGTTCGTTAGCACAGATCTATTTATGCACATTTTTTCCAGGATTAAGTGTCTTTTTTCTGACATAGCGCATGCACAGATTGCTTTCACATCAAAAAAGAAAAGCATCCACAGCTATAATAAGTGTCTGCATGGTTGAGTCCCAAAAGCACAACTTCAAAAGTTGCCTGTGTATTCGAGTACTTCTGTTCTACCCGCTTTATCGTTACACCGCGAACAGAAAATTGCAGAGAAAAAAAGATTCTGAAGTGTTTGGGTTCCCTTAGGAAATGACATTATGGAAGTGTCAGTTATAACATAGAACTGAATGTCTAATTACTTGATAAAAATCTCTGGCCAACTTCTCAGGAGCACATTCTGAGCGCTAGGCCTCATGCTCGTGGTGATAAAGCGCCACTATAACCTTCTGCGAGCTTTAACATACTCAGTAAATTGACTGGTCACAAACAGCACGTATTCCTCAGAACTTGGAGTGTGCACATAAGCAGTCCGATGGCTGTTGTTCTGCTTTATCCTCCAGCACGTGGAAAAGCCCATTAAGAGGTTATTACGTTTGGCAGCAAGAATGAGATGAAGTGCCAGAAATCCCAGGACTTGTGCTGGTATAACCGTTTGCTCCAGGCCAGCGCTGAAGCTTACCGGCAGCCTCATTTGAAGAGAGTAGCAGTACGTGAGGCCAGACACACTGAAACATTTTGTTAATGAAGCTCAGTTCCTGTAAACAAGATCAAATTAAAAATAGTTTCTGAGGGTGATTGCGAGCTAAAGTGTTGCCTTCTGCAGTTCTTCCAAAGCTAAGATTTTATCTGCGAGAGGCAACATCTTCGACTTGACTTGAAACTGTTTGGCCTGAGTTCAAGTGTTTTCCCTTCTGCAGCTGTTAGTGGGAGAATGCAAGTGTCGCTGCCTGATGAGTGCTTATAAGCAGATCCCTCATCTTGTTATTCTCTCATAACAAAAGCTATTGTTGTGGCTTCCATCTGGTGAGCTATTCTCAAGAAACATTATCTTGACCTTTGAATAGTTGGGTTGTGTTTTGGCATGTCGGTGAGACGGAATTACTTGCGCAGAACTAGAATTACAGAACTTGTGTTAACACAGTCGTTCAACACCAAAAACGTGTTGAACTTGAACCAGGGTCCCGCTGAGGACAGCCGGGTACGGGGCAAACGTCCCGGCAGCGTTTGGTTTGTTCACCTTCGAACACGAAACTACAGCAACATGGATTTCACCTCTCCGTGCTGTGATCGTAGCGCCGATACCTCCCAGAAGCGTTCTCTCACGTCCCAGCAACCACATCTAAAGTAGCTGGTTTCAAAAAATGTGTTGTAGCACAGAACTAGAGCTTTCAGTAATGAACTCTGCTTTTGTTGGTGTTGCAGAAAAGCTTCAGCGCTGATGAGATGTCTCTTGACTGAGACAGGACTTCTGCTAGCGTGTGTTCTCCAAGAGCAGCAGAGGTTGCACAGACCTGTGCCGCAATTGCTTTGTTCTTTCCCTCCTCCCATTTCTAAGCGTAACCCAGGATGTTTGTAGAGGTATTAAACAAGAAGGTAACAAAATACGCAGGTCAGGTAGTTGCCCTTGTGGCTCAAACGCTCCCAAATGTATTTCTGATACGTGAAGATCAAGTTGGCAGGGCGTGGGTCAGGCCTTGTTGTGGCACGTGACAGTATTTCTGCGGAGCTTGACCCAAAGGACGCTAGGCAGCACAGGGTTAAACCTGCTGGGCTCCAAAGCTATAAATAGTTGGTTCCCAGGAGAAAGGGAAAAGCGAGGAGCTCAAAGGGAGCCGGGCTGTGGCTTGTTCTGTTGCTTTTGAGTCCCCTGGACCTTTGCATTCGTGCTGGCTGTTGGGTTTCATCAAGGATTCCCCTCAAACGGCTTCTTTCTCCCTTTCCCCCAGGTTTGGTGGTGCTGCAGACGAGGAGCTCACCAGCCACGCCGGGGGTGGTTCTGGTGGCTACTTGGAGCACATCTACAAGTATGCAGCCAAGGAACTCTTTGGGATTCAAGTGGATACAATTCAGTACAAACCTTTAAAGTAAGAAGTTTAAAGTCGTACGGAAAGCGCTATTTATATTGCAGTCCTGTTCATGCTGTTATCTTGCTAACGGGCTGAAACTTTCTCTGCAATGTTAAACATTTTACTTCAAGGCATGGGAATTGGCTTCTCACTCCCACAGTTGCTGAGCAATAAATCAGCCAGCGTTCCACGCAGCCTTTCCCTCGGAGACTTCTAGCCCCTTTGCCACCCACACACTTTATTTTGGCCTGATGGATTTTCCCAGTATCAAGTTGCAGACAATTTTTAGACTCATTTAGGAGACAGAGCTCACATGGATCTGGGCTCCTTCACCTGCAGTCAGACCAATAAAGTAGATTTGTTGCTAACGTAGCTATCGCAGAACCAAAAATCTCGTGTCAGGGCTTCGGGGCTCTGGTTTAACTAAGCTGTAAGGCAGAAAACAAGTCACTTGCGTTTGGGCGTGGGGGCTCATTCAGCTGAGATTCCTTCTAGTTTCCCAGTTAGAACATTCATGGACCGTTTGTAATGAATTTTATCCCTGATGATCAGTAATATTCATGTTTAGGATTCTCCAGTCTAGGAAGCAGAAGAAGCAGTCCCCCTGAGTCTCAGTATGAAATACTTGATAAAAATGAAACTACTTACTCTTTTATCAGGAACAGGTATTTCCGCTGACCGCTGGCAGCCTCCAGTAATGGCCTGCTCCCTGCTTTTACGACCCACTGCAATGTAAAAGTGGCCTCGCTAATGCATAAGTTGGCTGAAGGCAGCTCAGAAGGCCTGTCACAATGAAACTTTTGTTTAGGCTCCATTCGCTTCGCTTTTAAGGATTTATTCGACACAGGTGTTCTTTGGCAAACTCAGTTCAGGTGGCAGGTCCTCAGAGGAGACTGGAAAAGGATCTGTAAGCTAGTTCCTTCATCTGTTTTGTTTGGGTGGGAAGGAACTAGGGCAGCATTCTTGGATAAGATTTCACAGAGAACTTTGTTTTAGCACAGGGCTCTTTGAAGTTTAAAATAGAACTTAATTTAGATAAGACATTTTCTCTGCTCTTGTTCCTCAGAAACAAGGACTTCCAGGAGGTGACACTGGAGAAGGACGGAGTAGTCTTGCTCCAGTTTGCTTTGGCGTACGGGTTTCGAAACATACAGAACTTAGTGCAAAAGCTGAAGCGAGGGAAATCGCCCTATCACTATGTTGAAGTCATGGCCTGCCCGTCCGGTAAGACCGCGCGGGGATTTCACTGTTACAGTCTGTAGCTGTAAGAACCTGAGTGACACTAGAAAATACAAGAACAGTAGGCAATTTCTCACATCCTGAATATTGTGGCAAAGCCTTCAAACTCTTGAGATGTGATAGTCACAGCATCAGAATTTCAAAGTTGTTTGTGTGTGTGTGTTTTCTTACCTAGAAGCTAGGAGTTCTTCAGGATTTGAGTAATTACAGTTAAATTCCATTGCACAAAATGTGCACAACTAGTGCTTTTAAGGAGGTCCTCCTGGCTTTCTAAGCTGTTTGGTACCTGAGGAGGTTCTTCCTCTAAAACTGCACAAAATTGACGGTAATGCTTTTAGAGAATGCTTGCTGTGGCTGGTGAAGAAAGTGTCTTTCTACCTATTTTATTTTATTCCCTTTTCCACGTTGTGCAAGCCCTCCTCTTTCTCCCTCTTTGAATCTGCTAGCAGAGAGCACGGGCAGCTTGAACCCAGCCTGAGGCAAAGCTGAGCTGCTGCTCTGGGCACCCTGAGCAGCTGCTTTCTCCCCAGGGGTCTGCACAACTCCCAGCCCAGGGGCTGCTCAGCACCAGGACACGCTCAGGGCAGCCACGCGCCGCCTGGCTCAGCTCAGAGAGCGCCTCCGCCCCGGCAGCAAACCCAGAGCGTATCCCAGGGGCGTTTTTCCTGCCTTCAGTTGAGACTCCAAGGCTGTTCGCACCTGGATTGTGTTCCAGCCCTTTTCTGGAGGCACGGGATGGGAGCCAGAGCTCCCTGCTCCTCCTTACCTCTGTCTCCCCGGCGCGTCCCAGCCTGCCTTGGCAGCCCTCTCCCACAGCCGGCTGCAGGCAGAATTGGCTGAGGATCTCCCCGCTTGGGCTGCAGCCCGCCCGGCTGCGGTGGGATAACTGCGGAGCAAACCACCGTTCTCGTGGTGTTTTCATTTCTGTAACTGTTTGCAGGTGCAGAGTAAATTAACTGTAGTTGGGTTGGGTTTGTTTTTTTTTTTTCTCTCTGATAAAGCTGAAGTGCTTTCTAACCGCAGTGACGTTTTCTCACTTCGTTGCACGCAGGCTGTTTAAACGGAGGTGGTCAGATCAAACTGGATGGTGAATCCAGCAAGGACCAGCTTCAGCAAGTTGAGAGGTTGTATGAGTCTCTTCAGACTGAAATTCCCGAGAAGAACCAGACTGTAAATGCACTCTATGAGCAGTGGCTGGGCGGCGCCGCGTCAGGAAAGGCCGCGAAAGCTTTGCATACGGAGTACCACGCGGTGGAGAAAACGAGCGCTGGATTTAACATCAAATGGTGAAGACTGACGCTGTGAGGCCCGGATACGGATACTCAGTGCCTTTTTAACTCGGGTTATGTTTAAGATTCTCAAAAGACAGCTAAAGCTCTGTGCCATCACCGGGAGTTTGCGATTTCTGACTCTCGTTAGGAATGAGAAGGTAACGTGCGTATAGACAGGCAATATTAATTCCTACAGCTTTATAATTATTGAAGTGATGTAAATAAAAACCAAACGCTGACTTAAAATACATGTCAGAAGCAGCAGTAATGCATCCTAGCCTCTACGCAGTCTTTAAGGACTAAATGTGCACTCCCTTCACAACCCTATTCCTGGTGAATTTAAGGTACTGAAGGACTTGGCTCGCAGCAGGCGGGAGCCTCGCGCAGCTCTGCGCTATGTGACAGCGTTACGCGCCCAGGCCTTGCTGTTTTACACTGAGTTTTAGAGCTGTTTCTGTCGGGACATCCTCGGTTAGTTATAAATGCTCTGATTAGACCTTTGGTTTCCATTTTGCCGCCCCAACTGGCTGCCTCGAGGCGTAGCTGCGCATCTCCGCCCTGTCGGAGCGGGCGGGTGCCGGCAGCCCCAGAGAAGCATCATCCCTAGGGCTGCGTCACTGCCTGCTGAAATGGGATGGGGATGAAGGTTTAAGAAGAAAAAGCTAGAGTGATGGGGTTTTTTTTTCCCCTTTAATTATAACAATTGTCTCTAACTGTGGGCAATTATGCCTCTCTCTCCCCCCCTAAGTCACAGAATTGTCACATCTACCCCATCCTCACCGGCCGGTTACTGACGATCCTTAAATTCTGAGAAGACAATTTTTTACAGTGTTTCAAGTAAGAAGGTGCTGCCAACTTTCTTTCCGACAAAGGACAAAGTCCTGGGTGTCACTTTACAAAAGTTAATAGAAGGCGGCCGCGAAATGTAATCATTACAAGAAGTAGTTTGCCAGAACAATCCCAGAGGTCAGCAAAACCGCAGCTGGTGTAACGCAGCGAGTGCGGTGCCTCGCCGGAAGGCGGAGGGACGCGAACGTCTTTTGTTACTGGAGATGACGCGTGCCTGGCTTGCTATCTGTATTCTTTACATGGGGGTATTTTCAGAACAATTTACAGAAAAGCTACTGAATGAAGAACTCGGGTTTGGTCTATTCGATCTGAATATCAGTTTTCCTGGAGCCACAGCGCGTGCAGGGAGGGGAAGGCAGCAGTGGGAGGATTTGCAGCTGTACCTGAGCTCGAGGGGAAGGGACGCCGGCAGATGTGGAGTCTCTCCCGGTGACCGCTGTAGCTGCAAGTGAATATGAACTTAAGAATCACGTTATTGAATCGCTTAAATATTTCTCCTTTTTCCAGTTACTGCTATGTGAGGAAGAAGGACTGTGCAGAAAGTAGAGTTAAGTGGATGAAAACTGAAAACAAAGGTGCCGCGTTGCTTTGTTCCTTCAGAGTCAATACAGACAGAAGGAGCTGGTTACTGCATCCTTGCCCGGACCCTCATCAGAGCTAACCCTCACCCAGTTCCTGCAGACCTTGAGCGTAGGGCTGTCAAAAAGCAAAGCTGTCAGACCTTGACCTGCCTCTTGTAGCGGCTTCTCTGGAGTACGTGTGTGTGTCTCCTTCTCAAAGCCGCCTCCCCTCTTTATTAAAAGTAAGCCAACAGTGTAAAAGACCTTTTTTTTTTTAATATTTTTAATTAAAAGCTTTACATTTTTCAGGTGTTGCTGATCAATTAGTGAATTCACAGTGTTCATAAGGCGAGAATCTCCCACTGCTCCCCCCGCCCCACCCCATTCATTTCCCAAGGAAGTTGGTGGTTTCAGCGAATGCCCTTTTCCACGCGTAGGTTTATAACGCACGGCGTTACACTAAACATTTTTATCCACAGCAAGAGGCAGCACTGCTAACGCAAAGTCAGTCCGATACGCCGGAGCGCTGGGATCATAAACCCTGTACATCAGTGCAAAAGAAACGCATCCTGTTTCTGCTGAGGACATGCACGTCAGCCCGGAAGCGCACAAATAAATAAAGCAAAATTAGCTGCAGATTAAACAGCCGGGGGGGGGCTACATTTCGTCTCGTCTCCAGTTACCAGGTCA
This sequence comes from Morus bassanus, assembly GCA_031468815.1. NCBI lineage: Eukaryota > Metazoa > Chordata > Aves > Suliformes > Sulidae > Morus > Morus bassanus. The sequence goes on from CM062572.1 coordinate 65,013,405, forward strand.
CTGACACGCACACGGCCGAAGGCGTCAGAGGACTCGCCCCTCGGAACATACCAAGGCCTCGGCTCCTGCCGACACTCCTGGGCGTCCGTTCTTGCCGCGGTATCAAGAACAGCTTGAATTTCTCCCAGCCTCTGAGCTGCACGCCGCCGCCATCAGCGTGAGCAGGCTCGCTCCTAGTGCGGGAACCCTCCCCGAACGCGCGGGTGCATCTCTGCCTTCCGCAAAAACAAACTTCCAGCGGACGCCCAGGTAACAGCTACAAACTACCGCTGCATTGAAACGGAGTGACTTCGAGGCAATAGCACCGAGGCGAGTCGTGCAGCAGGCTTCATTCTTCCCCCTCCTGAGGAGGGTGAGTAAATGCTAACACTCTAACGTAATAAAAGGAAAAAAAGAAAAACCTTAAGTCTAGTTTCTAGCGAGGGAAGAAACGGCCACGGTGGTGAGGGACGCGGCTCACGGTCCACGCACAACGATCCTCAAGCCGACTCTATTCCAGTGTTTGGAGCTAGAAAGTTTACAATCAACGCGGTTTAAAATGGCAACACACGGTAAAGGACTGCGGGGCCAACTCCGCTGTGGTTTCAGGCGACCTACGCGCAACGGGGGTAAACTCAGCGACACCGCGACGGTCACGCACACGCTGCACACAGGGAGAAACCAGGGCCGTGCGACTGTCCCGCCCGCAGCACCGGCCCCACGCCCGGGCCCTTCACCGGCATTTTCACAGCTATTTACACAGCTGCCAACAAGCCTTACATTTTTTTTTCTTTTCTTTCCCCCAAAAAAAGAAAACTACGGGTTTGTACTGCACCTCCCCACCGCCTGCAAATAAAAGCTTTGCATGTTTTCCAAACAAAATACAGTACTGATTTTGCAGAAGCTGAAGAGGCTTAACAGACCCAGTGGCTCCCTCGCTCTTGTCCTAAAGACAACGTAAATGCAGGGTCAGCCAAGCAGTTTCAAGGTTTGTTGTTTTTTTTTTTTTTTTTTTTAATCTTATCTTGGTGGGGGGGGGGGGTGGAAACAGCAACGGGTGCAGAGCAGTGTGTTCACCTTGAAAAGTATTTTACAAAGCCAGTGGGTTCGAGCACGCATTCCTCTCAGGCCTGAACTCCTGACCCTGTGCTGCACAGTTCAAGCAGGTTGGATGGTACCTTAAGTCAGCAGTTGTGTTACAAATCCCTACACAACATTTTGATCTTGGCCTACTACAAATATGGGGAACAAAAAGGGGGGAAAAAAAAAAATAATACCCGGTCCCCACTGCAACGAGGGTTTTTGTTAGCCCAGCTCTGGAGTCAAGGAGGTGCTGCTGAACACCAGCAAAAACACTGGTTCCCCTTCCCGGCTTCCTCTCGTGCATCCAAGTTTCCGCGCCTTATCCCTGCCCGCGGAGCCGGGCAGCTCCGTGCCTGCCCTCGGCCCGAGAAGGGCACAAGGAGGGCTGGAGCGGAGCGGGCAGGGCCAGGAGGGCTTCCCCACCAGGCCGGCCCCGGCACAGCCCACCCCTGCAGGAGGCCGGCGGCTTTGGAGCCGCGTTGCTGCAAAGCTCCGCTCCAGCTGACCCCCCGGGAAGGCCGGTGCAGCGCCCAGGCCGGGCAGGACCGCAGCGAGGAGAGCCTTCCAGCCCGACGGGTGCCGGCGGGGCCGTGGGGCACAGCGCCGCGCTCCCCGGGAGTCCCCGCGTTCTCCATACTCTCCCCTGGCTCCCGCAGGCAAAGGGCTGCAGGACAGGCGGCAGCTCCCGCACCCACCAACCCGGACGTCGCGAGCGCGGGTGTCTCCAAAACGCCCCCTGGCCAGCAGCAACCCGCTGAAGGGCCGCCTGAGCTCGCTGAAGGCACCCACGCGCTCCCTTCCTCCAGGGACCGGGCGCTCGGCAAAACTCCCGTGGGCCAGGGGAGCTGGGCACAGCACTGGAGGGAGCGAAGCAGAGCAGCCTCAAAACAAGCAGGTTAAAGACGGAAACCGCTTCCCAATTTCCGAGTCTTACGGGAGTCAGAGCCGGAGGGACGCAGCCCAGGACGGGGATGCTGCGCTTCGGCAGCCACCACCGCGGCTGCTCACTTCTTCTCAAGGAAGGGGCTGAAAAGTCCCCAGTCAAACGCGAGCATGGCCTGGGGATTGGGTTGCTCCTTGGGCTTCTTGAAGTTATCCTTCTCGGTGCGGAGGGTCCTCAGCACCTCCACCGGGTCCGTCTTACCCGTGAACTTCCGCACGGGCTCCTCCCTGCGAGGAGACGGGCTCTGCTGTGACCGTGGGGGACGGGATGGGCACCCACCTCCCCGCTGGGACCCCAACGCGCGCCAGGACGGACAAGGGGGGAGCCACAGCCTCGTGCCAGGTGGCTGCTGGCGCACACAGGGCTCGTCTGCAGGTACCCCGTGCTGGGCAGTGCCGGACGCCCCGTCCAGGCACCCTCCCCTCCCTCGGGGCTTCGATTTCCCACCAGCTAGCCACGGGAGAAGGGATGACGCTGGAGGGAAAAGGGGAGCAGAGTTTGGGCGCCGGACGAGCCAGCCGGGGCCTGCCCCCCTCCCGCCTCGGTTCGGGGCTGTCCCGCAGTAGGGCCCTTCGTGCCCCCAAGGCACCGGCGCTGCTTACGTGACCCGCAGGAAGGGGTTGTAGAGGAACTCCTCCTGCAGCGTGGAGGGCACCGTGGGCAAGTCCTCATCATCCCGCTGCTGCCGAGGAACCAGAGAGATCCAACACCCCGCCGGCACCCAGCACCCTCCGCCCCCACCCTGGCAGAGGCACAGCCACTTACTTTGGCCCACGCGAGTTTCTTCTTCACTGCTTCATTCTCCGGTTCCACTTTCAAGGCAAACTTCAGGTTTCGGACGGTGCATTCGTGGCCGCAGAACACCTTCTGCAACGGCAGCGGGAAGCACCCGGCGTCATACGCGCGCCAGGTCCGACCCATCCTGGTCCCACTGCAGCCCCGGCCCCGGGGACGGGTGCTGCTTCCCAAGTGGTGCCAGCCTCGAGCCCCCTCCTGATTTTGGGGTCCCTCCCCAGGCTGGGGCTGAGATGCGGGGCACTCACCGTCTCCTTCGGCAAAGCCCCCAGGATTTGGGTGAGGTTGGTGTACATCTGCTCCGCCGTCCCCTCGAAGAACTTCCCGCAGCCTCCCACAAACAGGGTGTCACCTGTGGGGAAAGGGGTCTGGGCACGGAGGGGACCCTGGCCCTGCTCCCAGGGACGAGGTGCCGGGTGGGAGCCCCCACGCGCTGGCATCGCCTCGTGAGCATCAAAAGCACGGCGGGGGGACAGGCAGCACGCAGGCAGCACACCGCATGGCCCCGGTACCCACGGGGTGCACATCGGCAGGGCGGGATACCTGAGAAGAGAGCCGGCGCGTCCGGGGAGCCGTCCTCCCACATGAAGTAGCACACGTGGCCCGAGGTGTGGCAGGGCGTGAAGAGGCACCTCACCCGGATGGCCCCGAACTGCGGGGAGAGAGGGTCAGGACCGCGCCGGGGTGACCCCGGCCCTGCCGGGCAGCCAGACCCCCCCGGACCTCCCCAAGGCCCGCGGCGCCACCCGCCCGGGGCTCAGCGGGTCGAAGACGTGCCGGGGGACGGTGGTTTGGGTGAGTCCCGGGTTGCACGTGTCTGCTCTGACGGCGTTTAGCAGCGGGGCCCCAGGAGAGGGTTGGGGCCCCCAGCGCAATCCCAAACAGATCAGGAATAGGACGAGGTTTCTCCCCCAGCCCCACACTCCATCCCAGCCCCGAATCCACGGTGCTACATCTGCACCCACCGCAGGGCGTGGGGAGCCCAAGCACGGCCCCGTTATCTCCCGGCACGGTGCCGCACCGCCGGGGACCGTGCCCTCGCCCAGCTCCGCTCCCCGCCGGCCCGGCACTGCGCCAACCCCACCGGGCAGGATCCGCGCGCGGGGGGCCGAGCCCCGGGGCGCTCCCACCGTCCTACGGCCAACGCACCGTCAGCTCCTGGTCGTGGGTCACCTTGTGCGTCAGGGCCCCGATCCGCTCGTCGGCGCCGTACACCCGCAGGCCGGGGCAGAGCCTCGCCAGCTCCTCGTTGCCCCTCGCGTGGTCCCTGTGCCGGCAGAGGAGGCAATGGGCACCCAGCCCCACGCCGGGCACGGCTGCCCCCGGCCCCCGGCGGCACTTACCAGTGGTGGTGGGTGGTGAGGATCGCTCTGAGCGCCACGTCCTCCTTCCTGATGATTTCCAGCAGCTGAAACGGACGCAGAGCAGAAGGAAGTGAGCACGCAGAGAGGAGATGACACACGCGCCATGGCTGCTACGGCCGCCGTGCCCGTCCCAGCGCAGGCTCTGTCCCGTACGGCACCGCTCTGCAGGCGTGAGACCCAGCAGACCAGGGCAGAGAAAAGCGCTCAAAAACACCGGCCGAGCAGTGAAGGGCCGAGGGTGGGACAAAGACTCGGCTCCCCACGCCCGACCCCATCGTGCAGAGCGGAGCAGGCGGATGGGAACACGCTGCTCCCACGGGGACGGCGGCATTTTATAGCCGGTGCTTTCGCAGCGTAAGCACAGAGGTGCGGCACGGGCCCTGCGTGGGGTCGCCACCGCGGCGGGGAGATGGCAGCCGCGTACCCCATCCCAGCCACAGCGAGGGGCCGCGTGGGGCTGCCAACCCTGCGGCTCAGCTGCCAGAAAGCTTTTAACGCCAACTTAAAATTCATTGCTACTAACAAACCCTCTGGCTGCTCCTGATTACGTTCCTCAAAGAGGAAGGAAACATCCGAGCCAGCAACAAACGCCTAAAAACCGCGACAGCGTTCGCACGGTGTGCGGCAGCTGAGGGTGGCACAAGGGGGTCACCAGGCAGGGGGGCGCGGGGGTCACGGCGGCGAGGGGCGACCCCGGCCGCTGCCTTCCCTGCCGGCCTCCAGCGGCACGGCCAAGGCCAGCACTCGGAAAACACGACTTCACATGGGAGACGCGCTCCAAAGCTCTATTTTGGGTTATTCTCGCCGGCTTTGGGGTCTGCAAGGCTTCCAGCGCCGGGACGGGGAGGGCTGGCGGGTGACGGTGAAGGCGACACGGAAATCCCCGCACCCGCGGGCGGGTGGGAGCAGGGTCTTGCGCACGCACCCGCTCCGTGGGGCCAAAGAGGGGCTGACCCCGCCGGCGGGACGCTCCCCACTGCAGGCGAAGACCCCGCGTGGGGCCACCACCACGGGCACGTTCCCCCGAGTGGGACCCCGCAGCCCACCCGGGACGCGGCGGGGCTGCAGTCGCTCCGGGGCGGGGGGGGCAAAGCGCCTCTCACCCTTTTGGGGACCGCGGCGTCCACCGCGACGGCGTCCCGGGTGCTCTCCTCGATGACCAGGTACATGTAGTTGTCCTCCAGGACAGAAATCACCTTCACCTTCATGGTCCCTCAGCAGGGCCGGCCGCGGGACACGGCGGGGGGACCCCACGCGGCAAAACGCGGAGGGGATGGGGGGGGGTGTCCGGCCCCACACGGCAAAACAGGGGGGCGGCCCCGGCCCCACGCAGCCGCGGGGCGAGGACACGCGGGGGTGCGCGGTCCCCCCCTCCCAGCCCCGCCGCGTCGCCCTCCGGCGGAGCCCACGCGTGACGCGGGCGGTACCTGCGGGCGGCGCCGGCCGGAGCCCCGGCGCGGCCGCTCCCCGCAGCGGGCAGGCGCGTCCCGCCCTCGCCGGTGCAGTGCGGGGCGGATCACGCTGCGTGGGGCGGGGTGACATCCCGCGCGGTGCGTGGGGGGCTCCCCTCCTTCCTCCCGCCCCGGCCCCCGGCGCAATGCGGCTCCCGGTGCAAGGCAGGAGGGGTGAGACCCCCCCCCCCGGGGGGAGGCGGAGGGGCGAGACCCCCCCACCCGAAATCCACCCTGGCCCCCCACATCCCCACGCGGGGCCCCGCGGCTCATCCTGCCACCCACCGGGTGCCACCAGCACCCAGGCTTGCGAGGCTGAAGGTGCAGGGGAGCCCAGTGAGGAGGGAGGCGGGGGGCACACGCTGTACCCCCCCAGACCCCAAAACTGCAGCCTGGCCCCTCGCCCTCGCCGCGGCCCAGCCAGGCGCTGCCCACCGAAGCAGCATCTCATGGCCCAACGAGCAAAACCAGCCGCTTCTCCCACCGCCGACGTGCCAAAATGAGAGGGACGAGGCTCTCCCACCCCTGGGAGGGTTGCGGGGTGCCGGCTCCCACCAGGAGCTGGGAATATTGGCGACGCAAGGTGGTATGGAGGAGTCCCGGCCGCCGGCCCTGTTGTTTAGCAGCGGGGAGGGCCTGGCAGGGTCTCGTGCAGGACCATGCCAGAGCTCCAGGGACAGCCTCCGACCCACTCGAGCCCAAAAAGCACCATAGGTGAGGGGCAGGCAGGAGCAGAGCCGTGCCCTGGCTCCTTTCCCAGCCAGCCACAAGCCCTGGGTCGGGGGTGACTGTGGTCCCCCAAATGCCACTTGTGAAGGAAGAAATGGCGCTTGTGAGGGGGAAACAAGTGCTGAACGTGCTCCGTTCTTTCACAAAGAAAATACAGTTGGAACAAGACCTTGAATAAAGGCCTGGAGGAGCCCAAAATGCCACCTGCTCCCCCCCCAGGATCAGGTAGAAAGATGCTTCCAGCTGGTTGACTTCAATCACTAGTACAGAAAAAAATAAATAGATAAAATTGTGAGATCAAGAAACTCCCTTCTTCCAGACCGCCCCGCCGATGCTCGGTTTACAGCTGTTATTTATTTGCTCATTTGTCAAACCGCCATCAGTACAGACACGCTCCGTTGTAGCAGCATTCAAGTTCAGGAGGCAGTAAAGTTTTAGGTACCGCTTTTCTTTCCGAACTACGTACAATTTACCTTTTTAAAGCAAATAAAGAAATGGCGCTACACGAAATCCCACTCATAGGCTGCTGCGCAGCGTGTCGGTCGGAACAGCAGGCCAAAGTTACACCGGTGACACCCAGGCGGTTACGGACCCCACCGTGGCATTACTTACCAACGTGCACTGGGGAGAGGGGGAGAAACTGGAACCAAAACCGTTTGAATCTTTTGTTAGTTTCAGCTGCAAAACATTTGTTTGAAAATCTCTTGTACTTGAGCAAATCTGCAGCATGCAACCGAGACCGAGAAACAAGGAAGAAAATATAATTAGGAGGGAGATGCATTAAAGACACAGATGCCAAGCCCGCAAGGCTGGGTCCTACCACCCTTCACTCAAGTCTCTTCTGTTTAAAGACACCGAGCAGGAGGATGGGAAGCGCAGGAGGGGGTGACCCACTCGCTGAAAACTTGGATTTCTTTTCCCCCAGTTGATCCCATTCTTCCACTTCGACACACTACTCCCTGTCAGAAAAAGAGCCCAAAGGGAAGTTCCCGCCCTGCAGTTTTCAAGCCGGCTGCAGACCGGGGTCACATAGCACTGCTCTGACAACAGAGACGGCTTTTAAGCCCCATGGACCAACGAAGAAAAAGAAACGTGCCATGCTAAGGTGCTTTCTCAGGAGGTCTGAGATCGAAGCCCTGTTTAATCTGGCAATACAAGGACACCCTCTCCATTTCTAACATCACCTCTGTGGCCTTTCCAGCAGCGAGGCTGGACCAGGCAGAGGCTGCAGGCTGAGTGATCAACCCCAGCAGGACACGGCATCTGCCGCAAGCCGGGCCCGTAAGCCGGCGTCTCCCAGGCCCAGCGCGGCCGCTGCCGCTGCTCACCAGAACAGTTGCTCTCTCGCTGGAGAACAGCGCCCAGCTGATAAATGCTCGTTGCCACATTACTCACAGCAAGGTACAAAGCAGCTGCTCTGGCTATCGGCAGCAAGGCATCTGTTGGAGGATCTCGTCACTGTTAGACACACAGTTAGTCACTAGGTAAGTTCTTCTCAGAATTTTGAAGCAGCAGACAAGTCCCTTCTTCATTTGTGCGGTACTAATACAAGTAACATACAGATCACACTTAAGAGCAGTAAGCAGGTACATGTAAACAGGCTTAAGTCAAGAGTGAAAGGGTATAAGCAACAGCACAACCTGTAAGCCAGCATGCTGCCTGGAAAAGTCACTGCAGTCCACGACAGGGAATGTCAGAGGGAAGAGAAAAGCTGGGCAGCGCCCACGTGCCATTCCCAGCGCTGGGCCACCCTGCCTGCTTCACAAACTAAGCCCTGAACTGGTGGTGGCAGAGCAAGTCTGTCACTGAGAACTGGTTTTAGCGGAGCCAGAAGCAACAGACTCAGAAGTGTTTGTTTAAGTAGCAGCATGGAGGGAAAGTTCAAATCTTCAGCTGGCAATGCAGTTACTGCTTTTTGTCTCTGTTTTAAATGAAGACATCTGGGGCCCCAGTCCCACTGTCTGCGTTCGCATCAGGCTCCTACAAAAATACCAGGAGCTTTTTTCTAGACCTCAAGGCTTGACCCTTCCCCACCCCAGACCCTGAGCCACTGTACCAACACTTGTAAAAGGATCTGCGTGTGACACGTGTGACAGTTTGAGAGCCAGCAATAGAAGGATAAATATTCTTCATCATAACATAAATATGCTGTAGAACATCTCAACAAGGGCAAAGTGCTTTTTTTTTTCCTTAATTAAAACAAAATAAAAACCTAAATATGACTCTCTCAACCACAACAGAACGTTCAACTCCTAAAACATCTGAATAGTCTAAATTACACTTAAACTGACATTAAAGTGATCCAGGCAGAGTGCTCAGTCCTTCGGGACTCGGAAGTTATCCTTCTCTTTTCTGATGGCCCCCATTGTTCGGATGGGGTCAGTCTCGCCAGCATGCTGCTGAACTGTCTTCTCCCTGCCGGGAGGGAACACCAGGGAGAGCAAATGCAAAAACTGTAAGATAAAAATCTCATATACGACGTCACTACTGCAACATTTTGCCTGCATCAAGGGGAAATACTGCACTTAAAGATCAAAGAGTCGGGGCTTTGGCACAGGCTTATCAGCTCCCTTGGTTTAAACGCTCATTGGCAAGAGAAAATTGCAAACAGTCTTGTGCCTTGAACAGCATCTTTTGCCACACCCGCCTGCCAAACTCTGCTCGATGAAGGAACGTAATTACACATGAAAACTTGGTCGGTCTCCTGCGTCAGGGACTTCAGCGCTGGCAGAGATGCTCACCGCAAGCCTTCAAATTTCACTGCAGCAAGCTTCTGCCAGGACAGCAAGTACACCTTACGGTACTCATTCCTGGAAGGCAGATCTTTTAACGAGGGTCTTGAATGCATCGCAACAGGAATGTGCGAGGCAGGAGAGTAATTCCCGCTTACGGCTCTTTTTTTGGAGACCTCCTCCTTCCCACATCCCCCCTCCTAACACAAGGACCGTTCCCACACCCACGTCTGCTCCGTACCTCACTCGCATGAAGGGGTTGTACGTAAACTCTTCTGCAATGGTGGAGGGTATGGTTGGCTCACCACTGTCGTACTTTGCCTGTAGCAAGGGAGAGATTTCTGCTTGATGAGGAATGTTTTGGTGAACAAGAAATGCCCTGTGTATTACCCATGCAGGGTTAGCACTGCACCTAACTGCCTGGGCTGAGGCCAGGCCGGTCCCAGGGCCACGCACGCAGCCAAACAGACAAGCACTGAGGTGCACAGGGAGAGACTCGGGACAGAGCTGACCCTCCCAGACAGATGTGGACATCAGCCAGTGATTATACCAAGAAGCTTCCCCGGGAGGGTCACGTCTCCACCAGACAGCAAACCATCTTCTCTGGGCCACACACAAACCCTGTTCCCCAACACATTGCTCCCCTGGACACAAGACATGCCACAGCTCCTGGCTCTGAACTCCCTTCCTGCAGCCTCTCTTTCTCCCCAACATTGTCCTCTCCCCTCTACCTCCTCGGAGAGGCTCTGCCTCCATGACAGCATCCAGCAAGTCTACGGAAAGGATGAACTGGCTTACCTTGGCCCAAGCAAGCTTTTCCTGGATAGTGACATTATTGGGTTCAACATGTCGAGCAAACTTGAGATTGTTGATCGTGTATTCGTGACCGCAGTAAACTCTCTAGGAAGAAAAAGGAAGAGTGACACTGGGTAACCCTGAAAGTACAAAGGTGGAGTGCCAGGTACCATCATCAATGTTACGGCACAGCAGGAACGAGAGAGTCAACCCTCCAGGACACACAACTCTCTCCACTGGCGACACGCACAGAAGAGGTGCCAGGAGTTACCAGCCAGTACTATCTGCCAATTTAACAGCAAGCCTGACAAAAGAGCCCAGGCGTCCCAGCTCGCTGACCTTTAATAAGCAGCCCTTACTCCTCTCCCACAAGGCATAAACGTATTTGGGGTAGGTATTTCCTTCCCAGAGCGCTCAAGATATTCAGCATCAAAGACAATTCCTGATGTAAGCATTCATTCCTTCAACACATGAGAACTTCTCTCTTTGAACAACAGTATTATTAGGAAGACAGTTTCTTTGACGTCTGTAGCAGTTTCTGGCCGGTTAACTTACACAAAAGGAGAGGTTCATACCGTTTTGGGGTCCAAGCTGCCCAAAATCTCAATCAGCGCTCTGTACATTTCCTCCGGGGTTCCCTCGAAGAATTTCCCACAACCAGCCACAAACAGCGTGTCACCTGCGAGGGAGGCGTGACACTGCATCAGGACCAGACAAGGCTCCTCACACCAAAGCGTGAGCACACGGTCCCCGAGGGCTCAGTCCTGCCACTGCCGTCCTTGCTGCAGCTCAGCAGAAGGCACGGGGAGAGCCAGGCTACGCTGCCGCCCCGCACGGGCTCAGTGCCACGTAAACCCACATGGCAAACGCGACTTCTAACGCAGGAAACCCCACAGCCTCGCCAGGCAAACCACGCCAGCGCTTCCCTACCTGTGGGCAGTCTGCTGTCCCCTCTTGTCCTTTCTAGAGTGGACAAGGAACACTTGTTCTCTTTGCTATGAAGTTGAAAAAGATGAGTCGCCTCTGCATTTTCTCCCCAGTGCTCCCTAAAATCTTGCTTAAGCCAAACTTCTTCCGTGCAGCAGCTGGTGCAAGCTCTGGAGAACGCCCGTCAGGAGAGGGATGACATGGCAGTCTGGGGACACTGGGCGCAGTCTCAGGGAAGGGGGAACCCTACTCTCCAAAACAGGATCCAGAACCTGGCTACCCCAGAGACGGAGCACCAGCCCTCTTTTACTCCCCTACTTTCTCTTCTCTCATGTTTTTTTACAGATACAAGTACAGATATATGGAAAAGCAACAGGTTTTGGAATCGAGCCACAATTTGGCCTGAGACAGTAAAACAACAGCTCTTGTTTCAAGGAAGAAAACGCTAGACGTAGGACTCATCCAGGGCTCGCTCTTGATGTTGCTTGCAGGGTGTCCAGCGATGGTTTACAAACCCAGAGGGGTTTCACCAGTTTTGTCTACAACTACTACTTGGTAGCTCTTGGGAAGGGGGCAAGATGTGGATGTTAACCAGCTGCACTGGCAGTAAGGGATGAATGCACACCCAGAGTCAGGAGCACACAGGCAGAGGGGTAGCTTATTTCTTCGCAACACAGACTGCCGGCAATGTAACCTCCCAACTCCTCACCTGTAAAAACAGCAGGTGGCTCGGAGCTATTTGGCTTAGTCACATAATAACAGATGTGTCCAGAAGTGTGACACGGCGTACAGAGGCATTTCACATTAAGAGATCCCACCTGAGAAGAAGGCAGAAGACTAGAGCTTTAGCTGCTGTTTGCTAGCATTTGTATGGTTAGAAAAGAATTGCAACTATTACAATGGTCTAGTAGTCCTACAGGCAAATTCTCACACAGCTAGCCAGTAAACATCAGCTCTGCTCCTGGGAGAGTCCAGCAAGAGAGTTTTACGGCAGGGACTTGGAAGGGAACTGTTTCCTCCTAGCAGGTGTTGCAACAAAGAGAACTGCCAGATTCTTTCATTTACATGCAGAGTGACTCAGCGTCTGGTTGGCAGCAAGAGCAAACAGATCCAGAGCAACATAAAATCCTAAACAAAGTTAATCAAGTGTAAAAAGCTCCAAACAAAAATGAAGCTGAAGGGAAGAAGTGGATGACACTCACACGAAAAGGGAAGGATTAAACATATTCATGAGGCCAAGGGGATGTTTCCCCCACAGCCCTAACTTGCCCACTTTCCCAGGTACTCCTGTGCTCCCTTCTTTGCTGCTGCCCCTCCCAAAGGTGCACCGCAGGACTAGCAGTGACATTCATGCCAGCCTGCACATTTCACAGCAGTTTATGTCCTCTGCCAGCTCATCTGCAAACGAACACCCAGCTTCCAACAAGGTTTGCTGCTTTAGCTCTGGAAGAGCAACGCAGGCAGCTAGCAGTGCTGGCCCACTTTCTCTTCACCCTGTATTTCAGCCATCGTTCAGAGACGATCGCTTGCATTTGTTTGGTGCTAACTAGGCTCTAAGCAGAGCGTAAGCCCTGTCCTTTCACACGTCTCCCACCTCAGTTAAGGGAGTTGTCAAGGAGCACACGGACACCCAGCATGCCCCACGCAATGCAGGTGTCTGAGCCATGCCAGTGTTCTCACCAACAAAGTATCACCGGCCAAAACAAGGCAGAGGGGTTGTGGTTCACAGGGCTGGAAAAGGGCGAAAGCTTTAGTTAAACTATCAACTACATCCGAGAAACGTTAAAAGGTGAAAGAGCTGTGACCACAATATTAACTCAGGCTGGACCACACCGGCCCAGCTCTAAAGCTGTGACACCAACGGGAGATGCCCCCAGCCGAGTTCTGCAGCTCACTCCCTTTACCTTGAGTGATGTAAGGTGAGACACTTTCTGTGTCAGCGCTCCGACCCTGCTGTCTCCCCCGTACACGCGCAACCCTGTCTCCATCTTTACGAGCTTCTCATTTCCTCCAGCGTGGTCCCTGGAAGGTCAGAAAAATGGATTTGGGCAGGGATGAAGACAAGTTTATTGTAACTCATACTGCAATGGTAACCTCCAGGTGATCATTTCTGACCAATTACACTCCTAGTATCTAACACTGTCCTCATATCAAAGGATATGCCACACCAACATGAGTGGAGATAATTTCTCCAGTAACTAGGGCGGTGAGAGGGGGGAACAACCCCCCACAAGTTTGTACCTAGTCAGCGAACACCAGCCTTAGGGGCTCACAGTAAACTCTCCAGTAACTAGTGTAAGAGGACAACCAGCCCCTGCCCTTCGGTACAGGGAGCGTTAGCAGGAATCGAAGGAGTGTTGCGTATGTTTAGTTAGCGTGAATCTAAGGGATACTGTATATGATTAAGTTAGCGTGAATACAGACTCTTTCCTTTCTGATAAGCATTGTTAATAGTTAATCTAAGACTAGGGCCGAGATGTCTTGGCCATCAGCTCACTCATTTAATGACAAGCGTTTCTTTTTAGAAGAAAAATGAGTGCGAGTTGCTAAGAGAAAATAGTTTTACGTTGTTTCTATGTAACAAGGCTTAGGATACCTCATCAGTCAAGATCCCCAAAGACCCCTGAAGAGAGGAAAGCATGCATGGAAGAATCCAAAGCAGAGCCAAGAAGAATGACTCAGTGCCATTACATAACTTATGTAGATTAGAATGAATATGTATTAGATAGGTAGAATATGTACGGACATATTGTCTAAGTATGAGAAGGCAGCCGGCTTCGGTGTGCTTGATTTGTGGAAAACCACCGAGCACCCAGGCTTGCACAACCCTGAAATAAATCTGCAGTGTCTCTCCTGAGTGTGTGATTATTGGCTCATTGCACACCGGGCGACAAATCTGCTTTTCGGATAACACTAAGACAGGAAGAAATCGGGATAACTGGGGGGTATGTAATTCAGTGTCCCACAAGACGCTGTGGAGCAGGCACACAGGTGTCCAAACAGCTCAGCATTCGCTCGCGGTGCCGGTCCTGGCAGATCTCTCCAGCCACAGAGGGGGCTCCCCTATGACCCACAGGAGAGTTTACTCAGGTTCAGCACTGCAAAACTGCTAAAGCAAAACATTCATCTTCACGTCCCTGGCAGAGTTAATCTGCAACCCAGGTAATCCTCCCACAACTGCTAACTGTGAGTACCATGCCTTGCAGGCATGTCCTAGCACCTCGGTGTGAGTGTGCTCCCTCCTGCACTCCACAGCTACCTTTGCACACATTTATTTCACTGGCCGCCTGGAAGAAGTCAGCATCTTAAAGGTTAAAGGCACTGACACACAGAGCTTGCAGTCTGGACAATGCATCTGGTCATAGCAAGCCCAAGGGAACACTTCCTGAGCTCTGATCCTGCTCCTCACACCTAAGCTCCTGCTTAGAGAAGACCAACTTGATCCAGAAAAGCAACAGTTCTTGACTGCTTGTGTTTATGCAGAGGAAAGAGCGATCTCACTAGAGCGGATAGTTACCAGTGATGATGTGTGGTCAGGACGGTGGTCAGCTTCACGCCATGCTTTTTGACTGCGTCCAAAACCTGCAGGCACAGGGCACAGCAAGAGCGTTACAACTCACACGAAACGACTTCACGGCACACCCGGTGCCTGGCGTGACCTGGACACAACTGCTCCAAGGTTTGAGAGCGCCACAGCGGCAACTCTGCAGAGAGCTCATCCCTCTCCAAGTCGTAGTTACAGATCAGGACACGAGGTCTCTGATCCAGCTAGCCACGACTAAGCCCTCAGTCCCATTTCTTCTTTTCTGCACTACATCAAACTAAGGGCAAAAACCAAAATCAGGTCAATAACCCTTGAAGTCAGGGACAAGCTACCTGAGCCCAGAAGCAGAGTGCCTGTGAAGCCCTGTGTGTACCTAGGCAAGGCCAGTATTTCCTGCCTTTTCCCCACACCTGAGTCAGCATGTGACTAATTCTCTCGTGGATGCGGCAACCTGGAAGGATCTCCCGGAGCCGCAGTGGTGAGCGCCCTGCTTACAAGGGCAGCGGACAGCATTACCTTCTGGGGCTGCACGGGATCAACTATTGCAGCCTCCTTCGTTTCCTCATCGATGAGGAGGTACATGTAGTTGTCTGTGAGGGCTGGGAGTAATTCCACCTTCATGTCGCCTTGCGTGACCCTCTTCGACTTCCTCCGCTCGTGCTCTGTGTGCAGGAAGACAGCTCGCAGCTGCGCTGGACCTGGAGACCCCAGAACAGTCAAACCTCGAGTTAGCCCAGGGAGGGGAACAACTCATACCTCAATGGGAGAAAAGATTTCAAGGGCAGGAAAGCAGAACGGAGAGGAAACAGCTGGACAAAGGTCAGCCTGGGACAGTGACTTTGCAAAAAAAGCACAAAAGGCCATATTACAGCCAAAAGACAAAAAAGGAGAGGAAAAAAAAAAGAAAAAGGAGAAATACAGAAATACACACACTGCTACAACAGAAGTATCTGGTTCATTACTTGGGGAAATCACACCCTGCACAGTGCATGGAGAGAAGACAGGCTCTCTGCGTGGAAGGCAAGGCTCCCCACCTGGCCAGGTACCAGGCACGCACTGCAGGCAGGTTTCTTGCTCACAGGCTACTTTGATGCAACAGCAACGCTTCCCTATTTGTTTTCGGTTAAATGTTTAATCAGATCCAAGAACCAAATCTAATTCCAGATGAAATAACCTGGGCTCCACAGTTCAACTCACAAATATGCAGTTCTTAAAGAAACAACCAAGCCCTAAGAGGCTCTGCCATAAAAAAAAAAAAAAAAAAAAAAAAAAGGAAGGGAAACAAAGAGGACAAGGTCTTCCATTGCTGGGGCCCTACAACTCAGGCATGGGTGCACACGCATGCAGGGAAGGAGGCGTTAGTCTCTGCAAGTCAGAAATCGGTTGTCTTAACGCCCAAGGCCCTCGCACCCCACTGCGGGTGACTGCGTTGGTCTGCACTGTGCTGGCTCAGCCGCGGTTTCATCTTGCACCACGGACTCGAGCCCTAAGGCTCCCAACGCTTGGGCTTGGTGCTCGGTCATGTCCCTCAGTGCCAAAGGGAGGGGTCACCACGCTCGTAATCAACCTGCCCCACTCTCCCAAAACAGGTCAGTCCTGCCCACCCCTGATAAGAGCCTGCTTTAGGGAGAAGAGGCCCCACAGACTGGCTGCAGCCAACACGGACAGCCCCCCCTGCAGCTCCACGGACCAACGGGACCAAGAAGGCTGCAAACCCGAGATCCCAGTTCTGACTGGAGCAGGCAGCTGCGCTGCTGCAAACCCAGACCCACGGCAGCAGGAGCTGTAAGGCCCCTCTGGTACAACTGTCCTGCCCAGAACTTCTTCCCCTTCTACCTTTACCACCTCACTTGCTTAGGAGGGAAGGACGGTAAGGAGGGGAGATGATCGTAAAATTAAACACAATGCTGCAAAGAAAACCCCAAGGCATGACAGTGTGGGCATGCACTGGGTATTTGATGGTGAAGGCACGTAGTATTGAGAAAAGCATCCATACCTGCCAAGTGTTCCTCTGAAGTAGAAGAGTCCTTTCAAAAAAAGAACAAAACAAACAAATAAAAACCCCCCCTTACTATTCCTTGATAGGAAAAAAAAAAAAAATCAATTGCTCTAACCACTCCCTAACATGAAGCACTTTTCTGATGCTATCAGTCACAAGAGCTATATACACTGCAAGTTTGTTTGCATGCTAGACACTAACTGGAAAAAAAAAAAAAAAAAAAAAAAAAAAAACAAAAAAAAAACCCAAAAGAAAACACAACCTCGACTTCAAGCCAAAGGAATTATTCACATACTTAAAATGCTTTCTTCCTACGAATCACTTCTAACCTTGGCCGTGATCCCAAAGTTTCTTTGCATGTTTAATTCACAATTTTTGCAAAACAAACAAACAAACAAACTACACTGCATAAGGAAATGTTTTCTAAAATGTAGTTTAAACAAAGGAACGTGACGAAAGTATGAAACTCGTTCTGAATTCCCTTCTGCAGCTAAGCTGCACCTTTCCAGCCTGCCCACTCAGCCCGCAGACCAGAAGCGCTCTGACGCACGCCCAGTGCTGCTCTTACGAGAAGGGCGCTCTCAGGCCCCGTTCTGCTCAAGGAAGCTCCCCAAGCGACACATAACCCCTGCCCTGGCCCAGCGCTAACACAGATCGCTTCAGCATCGCTGTTACGCGTGCAGGTCTGCTCCAAAATTAATGCCCAATGGACTTCATTTTTGCTCAGTTTTCTAACGCGTCCCACCTGACTTCAAGCCTGAAACAGAGAGGACTAGGGAGAGCAGAACACCAGCAGCCTTTGAATCACAGGTTTCGGCTTTCTGGAACGGTTCATTAGTGCAGCTTAGTCGCCAAGAGGAAAGGGTTTGCAGATGGGGAGTGTTAATGTTATCACATAAATGCATGCATGCTGGAGACTGAAGGCAAGCAGGCAGCAGCAGTTTAACAGTCAGTTCCCTCAGAAAAGGGGTGCTTCATACATTTTCTCCACAGCATTTTGTTTTACTCTTTTTATTACAGAAAAGAGTGGAAAATTCCTATTTTAGACATGGCTGTCACTCAAAAACGACTGCACATAAATACTCAGATGAACATCCCCGCGTTGCCTCACAAGAAGAAACCCTACTTTCACTTTTTACATACTCTGCACACAGATGTTTTTTGGATACCCAGCGAGTTTGCGGCTCCGCACGATACCAAGGCAGTTGGCTCCACAAGCCCCAGGTAACTCCCGTTCCCACTTGACTTGCCGACCTGGCACACGCTGCCGGCGACACAGTCGGGTCCAGCCAGCGCGGGCAGGGCACGCACCCACCCACCGGTGGAACAAAGCCTGCGTGGAAGGCGCAGCAGCCACCCTGCAACCTGGGGAGCTCAGGAGCTGCTAGTTACTCGGTTTGACATACTTGTTCCCAAGATAGCATCAGGGTTTCCAAGTCTGGCAGTTAACCCCAATGGATTCTCGCTCGTTAAGGCCAGGTCTTAAAATTGGAGTGATGCAAAAGGCCTCTGGCAAGACTTCCCAGAGACGCTGCGAAGCTAAAGCCCAAGCTCTAGTTCAAGGAGACGCTTTCACAATTTAGGCCCTAAATGTAAATGCAAAGCTTCGACAGTTCTGGTTTTATTTACGTTGCCAATACAACCTGCCACCCGTCATATTCAGTTTAAATGCCAGCCTCCGTCCCCCAAGGCCTCCTCCCAGAGCAATAACCAGCGCTTTGGCAGCGCAGGAGCCCCCCAGATGGGTTATCGATGAGAAAAGCCACCGAGAGAGACAGGCTGCAGCAGAGCAGATACTGACCTACTTGGGGCTGTGAGTCAGCTTAAAAACCTCGGCGCACCCCTGAGCCGGGAAACGAGAGAAGAGAAAAACCATCAAACTTCCGAGCTTGCCCGGGGTGGGGGGGGACCCGCTGACAGCCCCAGGGCCGGCCCCCCCGCGGCCGGGTCCCGCAGCCGCCCGGCTCCCCGCGGGTCCCGGCTGCGTGTCCGTCCCCCACGCCCCCCGCCCGGTCCCGGCTGCGAGGGGGTGCCTGCAGAGCCCCCAGCCCTGCTGCAAGGGGCCATCCCGCCGCCCCCACGCCCCCGCCCGGCCGCCGCGGAGGCGCTGCCCGCTCCCTCCCGGGGCGCATCCCCGGCGCCGGGCGAGCCGCGCCGCCCGCCCGCCCCACGTACCGGCTCGGAGCAGGGCCCCAGCAGCTCCCAGGGCCGCCAGGGCGGTGCCAAGGCCCCGCCAGCCCCCGCCGAGCATGGTGCGGTTCGCCCCGCCCGGTGCCCAGGCCCGGTTACCTTCGCTCCCCGCCCCGCGGCCGGCCCCGGCCCGGCGTGCGGCGGGGGCGGCGCTGCGCCCGCCCGGCCCCCTCCTTCCCCTCCTTCCCTTCCCTTCCCTTCCCCGCCGCTCTCGGCACGGCCGGGCCGGAGGATTTGCTAAGCCGGGTTAGGAGGCGGCGGCGCGGATCCGGGCCCGGCAAGGACGCGCCAAGGGCACCCGCCCGCCGTCCCCGGGGGAAAGGAGAGCCATGGCCTCTGCCAAACCCCTGTCCCGCTTCTGGGAGTGGGGCAGGAACATCGTCTGCGTGGGACGCAACTACGCGGAGCACGCCAAGGAGATGGGGAGCACGCCGCCCCGGGAGCCCCTCTTCTTCCTCAAGCCTTCCTCGGCCTACGTGCGCGAAGGCTCGCCCGTGATCCGGCCCTACTACTGCAACAACCTGCACCACGAAGTGGAGCTGGGGGTGGTGATCGGGAAGAGAGCCCAGGCCGTGTCCCGGGAGGCCGCCATGGAGCACGTGGCGGGCTACGCCCTGTGCTTGGACATGACAGCCAGGGACACCCAGGAGGAGTGCAAAAAGAAGGGTCTGCCCTGGACCTTGGCCAAGGGCTTCCGTTCATCATGCCCGGTCAGTGACTTCGTGCCCAAGGAGAAGATCCCAGACCCTCACAAGCTGAAGATCTGGCTCAAGGTGAACGGAAAGCTGAGGCAAGAGGGGGAGACCTCCGCCATGATCTTCTCCATCCCTTATCTCATCAGCTACATCAGCGAAATATTCACCTTGGAAGAAGGGGACTTGATCCTGACGGGGTCTCCCGAAGGAGTTGGGCCAGTGCAGGCCAACGATGAGATAGAGGCGGGGATAAGCGATGTCCTCTCCATGCGGTTTAAGGTGGCGCAGCAAACGCGTGGATCCTAACAGGGAGCGCGGGATCCTGTCTGCGTGAGAAGAGGCTCTTTTGGGAACATCTGGCGAAAGAAGAGACACACAAGCTGTCCTGTCAGTTGAACACTTGCATAACCCAAGCATCTAACGGACTGTCACGCATCAAAGACGCAACCCGTGACCTCGAAAGGCATTTGACTAACACAGCCCCGTTTCTGGGGGGGCTTCAGCCTCCTCCGAGGCTGTGAACCTGGAGTCCAACCCAGCTTGGGGCAGGGGGTTGACACCCAAACCATACCTTGGAACGGTCGATGGAGACAGTGTGCCGGGATGGCTGTCACTGCGTGCGCTCTTCTGTCCTGCTGACGCTTTGAGCTTTGCCAGTGTATTGCCTTGAAATAAAAAATTATAAATTAAACCATTAAAATGGTGATGGAGGAGCTAAAGCTCGCCCATGCTATGTAAAATCAAAGATGTATGTGTAACGGTAAATCAAGAATTACAGCTTCAGAAAGCATTTCTCTCCTTGGGGTATCCTACGATAAAAAGATGTTTGCTTTGTAGATTAGTTTCACGATTCCTCCGTGCATTTTTCAAATGTACAAATTAAATGAGGATTGCTTTCCCTCCCACTCCAAGGGGCATAAAGCAGCAGGAAGCATGCCAGATGCTTGGCAGATTTTTTTTTTCCTAAATATGCTTCTAAAAGTAAAATAATACAAAAGATCAAGAATAAAGAAGCTCATTGGTAAAGATCGCCAGTCAACTTGTCTTTGCTTTTGTTGATTTAAATATATTTATAATAAAAATCTAACTGCAACGATTACCATTACTTATACAATGCAGTGCAACAGTTGGAGTTTTTAAACGTTTCCAGCTGTTAAAAAGCCAGGCTGTGCAACTTTTCCCGTTTCCAAACTCCATCGGCTCTAACACTCTACCGGTTTGCATTGCAGCGAGTTCTCTTTCAATTCAATGGAGTGACAAAGTTATAAAATAGCATTAAAGAAACCCTCCCCCCGCAAACATCAAAACTTACCATTTTCAAAGGTTGCACACGACTAATTTCTAACAAGAACAGGTGGATTATTTTTTTACGTACATGCAAGCACCAAAGTTAAACACTTCCATTTACTGGAGCCAGATCTCTGTAACCACTTTGTTCTTAAAAGTGCATTTGGACAGTCTTGCAGAGAAAATTACCATAGCCTTCAGACAAGCGCCTCTGTGAGAGAGCGGCGTGGTCCGGGACACTGCAAATCACATGGTAAAAAGAAAGCAGAGCATGTTGCGGAAGAAAAATAGACATTTTTCTATCAACTTGCTTCTCCAGCTGCGTGCACCTGCAGCACACCGCTGCGTCCTCCGCCTGTACTGGGTGCTGATCCTGCAAACGCATTTCAGTTCGCTGTATTTTGACTTAAGCCAATGGCTTAAAGCACACGTCAAAGTTCTTTGTATGATGTGGCCTAAATGCCGTGGACATAATTTGGATTTCATCGAAAGGAAGCTTACGGAACCGAGGCCAACTGAAACAAACATTCGGCCGTTACATCTGAGCAGAACCAGCCCCTGGCTCACGGAAGACAAAATGCTCCTCTATTTAAGCCTGCCTCTGTCAGCGGGGAGGCTGTGCTCTGAATTTGTTGCAACTCAATGAGCTGGGCCAAGCAGAGACGGCAAGCCAACAGAGCTGGGCTGAGCAGGGAAGTCAGGGTGAATAATTCTGAAAGGGGAAGGATAAAATTCACTTTCTGTACTGTTTCTGTTTCTTTGTGCCTTTCAGACATTCCCATCTATGGCAACAGCAACGATGCATCATTTGTAGTTTGGTCTTAAGTACTGTGTATTGATTGCGGAGCTCAGTTGTGATTAAAATTAATGGAAACATTCACGTCAACATTTTCCAGCCATAACAGCTAATACTCTGGAGTTGTTTATTGCTGCAGCAGGAGAGACGCAGTGACCCCAAACTGGCAACCTTTTTTTTGTGCGTTTAGTCCCTTGTTCCCACTCACATGAGTAGGGGGATGCAATCTTGGAGTATTGCTTGTCAAAATTCACTGTTTCTGTAGTTGTTCTCTCTCTGCCATGTTGCTTTGATGGGTAGGTAATGAACCAGGGGTGATTGGAGCTCGTCAGGGTGTTCTAGCCTAACAAATATTTTGCAAGAGAAGGGCCGCAGATTCTTCCCACCGTTTGAAATAGGCCAACTCCCGCCACGCGCAGAAGGTAAGGACTGGTGAATGCAGCAAATACACCAGCTGCAGGGGAAGCTAAGGATGGAAGTAGATTGAAAAATAGGAAAAAAAACATGGAGAAGGGCAAAATGTACATACCTAGGTTCTTTATGTTCAGCTAACAACAACAACTCTTCTTGGTGAAGAAGAGTCCTTTCTCCTCTGCCACTTATAGTCTTATTTTGATTGATTGGTTGTCAGAGGTCCCTGGGAATTGATTACTCTGTTCTCATAAGACTTAGTCTGTCCTAAAGAGAAGCAGCCTTGCAAGCATCGTGGCTATTTCCATGTGTCTGCAGTTGCCACAAGTTCCATGTTTGGACTCACCAACGTACACCACAAACCCCCAGGCAGTATTTCAAAGTGGGTCTTTATTTTTTGAACTAATACAAAAGTAGCAAGGCAGTTAAAAACACAGAAGCTCAACAGATCTGTCTTCTACTATTTGTTATTTCGGATTTTTTAAAATATATCCTAAACTGAGTGAAGAAAGCTGCTGTCCCCCTTGTAAGGGGGATAGAACTAACTTTTCTTAAGCTGAGGCCCTAGTACACTTTTTAAAGTACAATCACCTGAAAAAGATCAACACAGAAGCCCACTTACGGGGATTAGTAATGCATATTCCTTCTTTACCATCAGAACATACTTAGCAAAATATGACAACAGAGTTCTACCTCTAATAATACAGTGAAGAGCTAGTCTTTTTCCTAGCTGTTATCAAGCCATATAGTGTAATCCCTTATTTCCAGTCTCTTCTCCCAACAGGCTCTGACTGGCCTCTGTAGGATCTGCCAGTTTGCATGAAAGAACATTCACTTTCAGTCCGGTTCTCCAACTGGGTGACAGAGTGACCTGTAAAAATAATTAAGGGTTTGTACTGCTGTATAGCACTTTGAAATATATTATTTTCAAATATTACACAGCATGCTTAATTGACAGATTTGGTCATGCATATTTTACATTATTTTATACATGAGTACACACATTTTATGCTATATACCTGTCACTACTGAAGCAAAACACTTCCATTTTTTCCTAGAAACAGAGGCAGAGGGTTGGGGAGATGGGAGAGTAGGAACAGTTTTGCTAAGAAGGGCAAGTTTAAGAAAGGGAGTCAGCTTAGGTTTGGCCTAGAACGGGCAGTGCTGTGAAAAAGGAATCCAGTCCAGTATACAGCATGCAATTAAAAAAGTAAAGAATATTGCAAGTAACAGCAGATCTTGTAACAATTGCTCCAGGTGTGTGAATCTAACATTGTTGTGGCTTTAAGGAGAATTGCAGATTTTAGACATGTCTAATCACATCATTTCCAAAAATGGAGGTAAGAAATACACTTAGGTAACCCCATATACCACGCAGTCTATTACATAGATTGACTGGGCCTTATTCTTGCGAACTGATAGTGTTAACTTTATTCATTATAAACCTACAACCATAGAAGTCAGTGACTAAATCATGCATACATGCTTTTGAGGTATCAGCTCCTTAACCGGTATTGGCTAAGAGCAGTTTGTGTCTTTCACAGTTGGCCTGAAAGAGGCCCGTATATCTGATCCTGCAGGTACATCCCCTAATGTTGAAATTTTGACAGAGACTATTTACTTGGAATATTCAGAATATGTACAAAAACTAATCCTTATTTTAAAAAGTTCAGCAGAACTGACATGGATTTTTTCAGTACTGAATATACTACCGAATGGGAAACAGCCACTGTTTTAAATTAACATTAAATACTAACTTTAAAATAAATCTTGCTCCGTTCCAAAAGAAGTTGCCATTTCAATGCAGTCTTCTTGGCTTCTGTTAGAGCAAGGAACTCGGGGACCTGTTAATAACAGGACATCACAGAACACTTCTTCAGCATATAGTTATAACAACATCTCCACAACAAAATGATGATGAAAAGAGCATCTTACGCTTTTTTTTTTAATACATATCTAGACTGTATTTTCCCTCTTTTAACATAGTGCTTGGTGTTATATATGTACCAAGACAGTCAGAATAAATTGCAGGGTGTTTGAGAATCAAAATTAGGGAATTCCAACCATGTTCTCAGAAAAGTGTGAATTAATTAAAATGAAGCAGTGTTCTGAATAGGGAATTCACTCTTACATTTAACATGTTTCTTCTTGTTAGCAGCTACTGACTTCTAACTTTTGACTTGTTAAAAAGCCAAGTGTGTGTGCGCGCATCCATATCCATACGCATTTTTTTAACCACTGTACACACACACACATATATGAAGAACATTTACATATGTTTGTAATTTTGATCAGGCTTCACAGCTCAGATCAAATAAGAACAACCTAATTTATTTCTACTTACTGTGCAGCCTAATGTTTCCTCAGCTACACAGTCAGACAGGTAACAAGAATAAAGAGTGCCTGTGTGATCCGTCAGATCGACGAGTATGTCAAAGCTTGCGAAAGTTGACTTTGAAGAGATGTCACTGCAGAAAGTGCATGTGTCTGACATTTCATTCACCAGAAAACGGCATATTGAACTGAAACATAAGAAGATAATTAATGCATATGTGCATTTTCTCCTTGTTTGAAACTGTTTTCTAGACTGAGATTTCCCAACAGACTTTTCCTCTTCGAAAAAAAAATAAATCATCATCTTCTAAACTCTTAAGTCTGTCTGAGACAAAATGGCCTCTTTCTTCTTCGCTCCTCTAGGACCGGAAAGAGCAAGTCCTTCATAAAGCCACCTCCTCTTCCTTGCTACTTCTGGAAGTCTACACAACAGAATTTCACATGGCATCCTCCAGAGGCGTTCTATTTCTTGTCCAGAACCCAACTAAAACATTGTTCCATCTAATTTGGGTTGGGGAAGCGGTCATCACTTTTTAATACAAACACAAACCAGGCAGTTGCTTACCATCTGTTGCGAATAACTTTAGATGCATTATCATCAATGTCCAGTGTAGAAATGTAGCCATAAATAATGCCATAGACCGGTTCAAGTTTCCCATCACTCTGTAAAGCTTTTTCTTTCAGCTGTTCCACAGTGTAAACATCAACTATGGTCTCCACTAAAAGTTTAAAAGACATGTTAAGTGTGTCTGAGAAAGAAACAACACAGAAGAGCAATGTCTTAAGGTAATAAAAAGGAGAGAATTTGATCTAAAGCATCAGAAAAGCCCCCCACACCTTCCTTTTGAAGTGGGCTTATCAGTTGGGGACAAAAAATAAAACAAAAGGGGAGTCAAATCAGAAAAATATCTGATATTTAATCCTTGTATCCCCCAAAATGAGTTTTTAACAAAAAACTTTCCTTCTCCCTTTTTCATACTTCCTCAAGACAGAAAGAACATGCCAGACAGGCTGCCAGTGGGCGTAGTCACCGGCCCTGAAGACACATAGCAGATATTACAAGGGATAGCCCCAGTAACAGCAGTCCAAACTTTAAGTATTCAGCCAGGCTATACCTTAGTTTTGTTTCTATGAACACGCAGAGCAAGAACTTGAAATTTCAACTGCGCTGTGAAACTACATTGTGTAGTTAAATAAAGTCAAAGTGTTTGGATCCATGCTTACGGTCAATGGATTCTTTTGACTGCTCCTCCATTTTATCACGCAAAGCTCCTGATTGTGCACTCTCTTTTATGAAGCTGAAGAGAGCATTTGCTTCTGCTGTTTCTTGAAAATTGAAAATGTATTTTCAAAAGTTGTTACTATAGGTAGCATGTAAAAATAACAGCGTAATTATATTTTAAAAATTTTATTCTGGTAGCACCAACATGTTGTCTCTTGGAATTAGCCAAGAGATGCTTTTCTCTTTTTTACTTTGTTAGTCCTACATGGAGCATATGAAGGCTGCTTAGATAAAATTAAAAAGAAATAAAATTAAAAAAAAAAAAGAGAAAGGGTGGAAGACAAAAGCATTGGTCACTATATAACAGACAAGAAGCAGAGAGCTTTCTGAGGCAAGCAGGGAGAAGAAATCAGACCTCCAATAGATTCATTCATGCATTCTAGTCTAGAATGATTACTAATACCAAAGTAATACTTCAACAGCTCTTACCTGGATTAGTTGTAATGATGGTCTTCGATATCACAGTTGCAGTCATACAGTTCCTAAATTTGTCAAAGTTTATTCTCACATCTGAGGCAAATATTACTGAGCACAAAAAAAAAAAAAATCCCATTACTGTAGAGTAAGTATCACGTTAAGAACTACATTAAAAACATAAAAACCAGACTATTATACCTGTTTCTCGTGGGATCCAACTCTGTGCAAGCTGGATAGATTCATTATCCCAACTAAATTAAAAAAAAGTTAACATATCAAAACATTTTTGAAACAACACTCAAACTGTTTAGTACTAAACTACTAAATAATATAGTTATAATTAAATCGGTCAAAGGGGTCACAGCTCCTTTGTTACGTGCACATGCAAATGAAATGCTGTGTACATCCACGAGCAGCTAGTTTGCAGCCAGCCAGGGTGCTTTACGTACGGTCTAATACAGTCCCTATTTTACCCCATTCCAAACAGGATAAAATAAAGGGCTATTAGATTGTTCAAAATGATTCAATGCAGAATATACCTGGGAAAATGGTGCATGTTTTTCAGAGCTTTGACAAAAGTATTTTCTAACTAAAGCACATCACAGTTAAAATAACTGCTTATCAGCTGAGCTGTTTCTGTGGGAACAAGCTGTTGCTCACATCACTAGGCCAGGTGTTCAGCTGGCTTTCCAACGCCAGCATCCTTGTAACTGTGGCTGAGGAGACTAGAGTGAGGTCAGTCATATCCCTCAAAGATGGTAATTTGATGGTTAGGTCCCTTGATAAAATCTCATTCAGTTCCTCGTAAATTTGGATGGCAAGAATACTGCCAAAGCACAGTTTTGTTCGGGGGGGGGGGGGGGTGGGGGGTGGGTGGGTTGGGGGGGTGGGTGTTTCTTAATCTTTGGAAAAAGATTTAAGGTATTTACTTTTCATCTAGCATTGCCTCTGAAATATCTTCACTACAATGCTGTTGCTCAAGGATTTCCTGAATCTTTGCCTCTACCTACGGCTCTGTGAAAGCGCAAAAGGCACTGTTTAGGGTAACCTGCAGTAACACCACCTAGTCTCTGCTCCTGAGGGCTTCTGAAGCATACAGCTCTGTATCACTACATACCAGCACTGAAACGAGAGCGTCGGAGCTGCTACTGCAAATTAACATTGGTGGTAGCTCAAGGGCTAGAGAACTTCACACCACAGATGCTTATTAGCGTTGCTGTGTATCCATTAACTGTGTTAAACATTACACTGAGTGATAATACGGTTTCTAACTGAGACAAAGTGCAATGCTACCTTGCTACTTCTATCTAGGGAACAAAGGGCATTTCAACCAATGGACAACAAACCCGGTGCAAACAAATACCCACATACCCTTGCACGTAGATAAGCCCCAAGTTTATTGAACAAACTATGGGCAAAATACAAAAGTTCCTGTGTAAACAAATTGCTATTTACATGCATAAATGGTATGAATGTAATCATGTTTGTAAACGGGCTACGGTTTGAAAATACGGCCAAAGAAGTATCAAAATATTTCTGCGCTATTTTAAACATTTAGAAACTATTTCAAGCTGTTTCCATTCCACTTGTTAATTCTGCTTGGTGTTAAAAAAGAAGCATGCTCCTCTTTTCCCCTCCTAGCTGGTGGAAGAAATGTACTGCCTTTGCAGCTGTTTTTAAATGCCATTTCCTGAATTAGTTCCAATTTCCACATTAAAAAAAAATGTAACTATTTGGAACTAAGCTTCATTTTGCCATTCATGAGCTAGCAGTCTGTCAGTAAGTCATAAAACTAGATGGTATATATAAGGTCACTCTAATGAATCTCCTCTTTAAGCCTCTGTTCAGCATACATTGCTGCCTCATCACAGTTGCCACCCGAATAACAATACATTTAAATTAAAAGACAGTGTTATAACAGTATGTGTTAGAGGTAATTCCTTTACCTACTCTTGCATTAATGCATTTTAGTGAATGAAAAAACATTTTACCATACTATTGGAAAAGACATCTCTGTTTCATCATACAGCTTTACTTCACACCTCTGACCTTTTCTTTTGTCTGAAGTCATAAAGTACTTTGGCTCCCCAACCTTTAAGAAGAAAGAGAAGCAGTCACTTTTCCTCTACTAAGTGTTCAGGAGAATAAAAGTGATAACCTAGAAAACAGAAGAGTTAAAAAAGGGGGGAGGGAACCCTGTAGACCACTAAACAAAAAAAACCCCATGTACACCACTAAAAGTTTAACAACAGTAATTTTACTTCAAGATAAATGGATATATTTTATTTTATAAAAGTCTGCGGTTTACAAATTTCAAGTTATCTACTGCTTGCACATGCATGATTTCAAAAAGACAACCAATGTAGGACATTTCCATTCCCTTAATTTCCCCCCTCATGTTGTTGGTAAAAATCTCAAGTAGCTTGCATGGTTGTTGTAACTCAGCTGAAGTGACTGCCAACCTAAACAAACAAACAAAACCTGTGATTCCCACCCACTATGAGTCCCAAAATCCACATTCACACTTAAGTCAATTAAGTTACCCATGGTAGGGTAGACAAACACTGCTCTATTGTGGCTCCTGAACTTACTGACATTACAGCTGCAAGCACATTAAGGATTCTTCCATCGAGGCTTTGTCCATTTGCGATGATATCACCCAATGAATAATAGTCCTGAGGGTCCTTGACAGGCAGATGCAACAGAGAAAGTAGCTCGGTGTCCATTTCATAACATGAAGACGTTTTGACCGCTGAATGATTCTCACTGAGCAATAATTTGTAGCAACTAGATAGTACACACGAAACAAACCACATCGATCAACATTTCACTCACCAATATATTAACAGTGTAAAATGTTAATTCAATCCACACGAGTAAATAACTGCTGATTTATTCCTTTATTGTTTTCCCTGAAGATACGGAAAAGTTGGAATTCATTTGTTCTAAAGTTGTTTTTTAAAAATTATGTACTTTTCTCTTACAGAAGACTTATTATTGTGTACTTTATACTTATTTAGAACTGAAAAGTCTGCATGAATTGCTAACAATGTACAATACATATTCGTAAATCTTTCAGCCCTTATCAATCACCAAAAATCAAATAAATTCTGAAATGTCTGTAATCCAAGTAGTTGAGAGGTTTTGACATCGTGACATAATACACTACTACTATGGTCAGACCGGATTCGGTAAGGTGCTTTCAAAAGTAAAAGCCCAGTGACCTCAGTAATGTTTATGATGCACTGTTAGCCAGTGGAAATAAGATATACTCAATATATTCTGGATAAATATAGTGCTTATAAAATCTGTAGATTTAGAGAGCAGCTCTTTTCCCCAGTGAATTTTCTACCTGACATTTGTTCTTTTACTTCTTTCTGCTTAGCCAGAAAGTGAGTGTAACTACTACAGCTATACATTTGCTACAAAGCTCAGAGATGATCAGTAAGGAAAAACATAAAACTTCTTACTTGCCAATTTAATGTGCATATATGCAATATTCTTATGACTGACATATGATTAAAAATATTAGAATACGACCAATTAGGAAATAACCCCTAATTAAAGAACAGGTGTATTAGTCTATCTAACATCTACATCTTAGGTATCTACGGTAAGTTAAACCATATCTAAATCACAACTTGCAATGTTAGTTTCATACACTGGTTCAAATTGTTCAGATTTTAGAGAATACACTGAAAGACAACATATATACATTGCATGATACAAAAGGAATGACGATGCCTTACCAAATAAGTAACAAATAGCATCGCAGTGGATTCAGATACCTTCTAGATAAACTTGTCATGTGAATGGATTTTGAGAAGGATATGCTCTCTATAAAACAGTGATGGCTGATAAAACACTTGGGCAAAATCAAATCGATTTCAAATGAGTTTAGTAGACTTTAGTCAATGAAATTTACTCTGTTTAGTTACAAAGAGCATAATTACTTCATGACAAAACTCCAAAGACAATATCCTGAGAAAGTTACTCTTTTGAGATTATTTGACCATACATGGTTGAACACATATGGAGGAAGGAACAGCTACATAAGAAGACTAACCCCAAATACTTCTACCAATTGCATGCTGCTGCAATTGGCTGGCACCTAAAGCAAGTATTCACTTTGATCTTTCCAGAAGGAACTACCAGTCTGTGCTTTACATTTACCTAGGAGTTGCAGGGCTGAATTTTTCTTCCCTTTCTGCTTCCTTTGACTGAACTAAAGGATTTTCAATTGTAACTGAAATAAAACATTGATAAATAATGTTAGAAAACTGAATATAGGTACATATGAAAAGAAGCGGCTTTCAAAATGGTTGCTTTCAAGGTTGATATGGAAAGGAAGAGATATGTGCAGTAAGTAACTACTGCTGAATGTTTTCATACTGAAAACCACGTCTGTCCGGGCAGCTCATGTTATAGCCAAAGTCCCACAGGAGCCCTCAAGACGTTTAATGGAAACAAAATGGCACTGAGTGTTCGTGTGTATACTCTTCATCGTCACAAATTTTATCCAAACATACTGAGCTAGCAGCCATGGGCAGCAAAGTCTATTAACTTAACAAGATAAAAGCACAGCCTGTAAATAAAGACAAGGTTTTTGTCATGTGTTTGTGAACAATCATGGTCATATCTGTAACTAAATGAAGACAAACACCAAGATACTTTACAGAGTTTATTTTTTGTAATTTATAAGAACTGAATATAATTTAAGAATTTAGATCAATTAACTATAGATAAGTTCTGGGTGGCTACATTCAGTGGATTTGTATATAGACTTTCTGTTGACATATTTACTGGTTTTGAGTTTAAATCCTTGAAATCTTACTCCTTTCCTCTTTATACTTAACATAACTGAACAATTTGTTTCCAATTAGACTGTTTTCTGAGTCCTCAGAGAAAAATATAGCAAAACCACAAACACATAACACTGATTTACTGGAAAAAAAACACATTCAAACAGAAACATGTTAAGAATAAACTCCAACTTACCGCAGTCACCAACTCTAAAGCTTTCTGAAAGTGATCTAATATACTCTTCTCTGCCCCAAGAACTTACATTTATAAAATAAGTCGGTGAATCACGAATAGTAAAACTGAAGGTGTATCTTTCAGACCCAATGTCTGCAGAAATAAACAGCACCGTTACAATTCATTAGCACAGCTTGATTTTAATCTGGAATATGTGTATAAAACCTATTATTTCGAGGCTTTCCTGGATTTTGTCATCCATTTACTACCCGCAATCTGGTGAGCACCACTAGAGGTCAGCAGACCGTTCAGTAAACGCACCGGTATTGGTGAATGGAGATGGCTACAACTCATACCGTACTTGTACCTGTACCATCCCGTCCGCCTACACATACCACTTCACTTTAGGCGGCACCCTATAAACTTACCGATCTAATGCAAGAGACATAAAGGAACCGTATGATGCTACATTCAAGACATGGCCAAACACAAACAGGACAAATGCAAGAGGTGACACTATGAACGAGTGTACACACTAGCCCCAATTTTGTAGTAGGTTGGCTGTCTTTAGCTGGCTGCGCCCATGTACAAGACCACCGAGATGACACACAAGGCCGCAGATCACAGGCAGTATCGCTGTCCCGATAGCGCCAAGGGGTTTAACTGAATGAAGCAAAGTGTTTCCAGCTCTACGGAAAGTTCATGGTCAAGAGGGTATCAGTCTCTGAAACATGGCACTCCCTTTTCTCTTACAGCTAATTAACAAAGCTTTCCATGGATCATACAGCATTATGCAATATGTTATTTTTTAAATTACCAGTGAAAACTGTACAGTGACCCGCACAGAGAAAGCATAACCTGACTGTAGTTCCATGGAGGCATAAACATGAACGCCACATCTTCAGACTCCGTAGAATTGTTTCTGGTGACAACTTCCTTCTAAAAATTCACCACTAGAGCAGCTCAGCATGATGACAATGCCAACAGGATGGCTAAGCACTTCACACAGTGCTGGAATGGCTCTCTAGGGCTGGAGATGCTTCCTAACAGTGTCTGTATCAACCCAAAGCCATAGATATGTTATTTCAGTTTCCAACTAATGCTGTATTAACAACGTATTATTCCCGTTTTTTCTTTAGGAGTACATGATAAGATGAAGCTGCTGCTACTCAGACCAGAAACTACTTGTTTCCCTCCTCAAGACACCTCCTTAACATCTCTGGTTTAGGAGAGAATGGAGATGAAGGGACCAGATAAATTCCAGCAGTATTTATATAATAGTGGGTTCATACTGGTACCATCTTCTTCAGACCCTGAAACACTTCCATGACGGAGTTTTTCCAAACAAATTCTCATTGATAAGGTTTAGGCAAACCAATGCTGCTCTTTCATCTTGGTTCTCAAACACACACGAGAGTTTTTTTGTGCAGCTTTATTCTATACATTTTACACTAACAAATCTGTTTATCATTTAAATACTGATTTTGGTCATATATGCCAAATTATACCATATAAGAAAATTAAGTAAAAACAGTTAAAAAAGGGACTGTACTTTTTCTGTCTGGAAAGCCTCTGACATCTGTTTTCCCAATAACCACACCGATTACATTCTAAAAAATAAAAAGATTATAGAATACAAGTATTAAACACAGATGTATATGATGAAATAGATTTCATGGACTTGTACTCTACAGATAATAAACGTATTTCTGACTGGTAATCATTTTAATCTATTTATTCCATAGTACCGTATGAACTAAAAACTAAAACATAAACATACAATTTTACTTTAAGAAAAAGAGTGACTAATAAAAATATTAAAAGATATACATCTGTTTCTGTTTGTAAGACAATGGGAGGACAAAAGTTCACCCAAAGCATTCACAATTTTGGCTGTTCTACAGCAATCGCTCCTCAGGTAGGCAGCAATATTGTTATTTCACGCTCTCTGCACAGGTCTCGGATCTCCTCAAATGCACCATGAAAAGTCTGGACAGGATTTATTTTACAGTTAAGCACCCAAGGTTTGCCCTGCTGTCAGCACTGAGATACACCCATGTACATCCACAGGGAGGGCCATTTATCCTATCCTCATGTAACAACATAAATTTCTACAGGTGCCTCTTTCTTGCTGTCTCTTAACCGACTACAAAGGGAGCTTAGGCAATGAGAACCTTCGTGATGATTTAAACCAAAGTCGATCTTATTCTGCTTTGCTAAACCTGTATTTATTATGCAAAAGCACCCCAGTCTCAATTGTCAAACAAAACTACCAGGAGCAAACACACACAGAAAGATATATATATAAATAAAAATATATATTAATAATACATAGCTGGGGGGGCGGGGGGGGGGGGGGGGTGTGTAATAAAAAGGTCCTCCGCAGTGTGAAAGAAGAGCATTGCAGTGCTAGTTTGGGACTTAAGAGGTAAGCAATGAAAGCTGGTATGGTAACAAGGACTGGAAGCAGAGACTGACATTGCAGTGCTGTAAGGGTCCTTCAAAACACGGAGCGTGCCGCATCCCTTCCACTTCACACGTGTGCTTACTTGCAGTTCCGCCTGACTTTCTCATTCTGTCAGGGGAACCCCAGCAGCCAGCTCGCAAGGGACAGTGTAACAATTTAATAATCCACACAGGCTGAATTTTGCACCTATTAACAAAGCAATGCAACCTGACTTCACTGCAACAATATTGACATGGGCTCAAAAAATTAGATCAGTGTTCCCAGTTTACTTTGAATCACTAGATGGAGCAAGGTAACTGTCTTATCCTGCAGTGATGGCAATGAACTCATTAAGAGGACGTATTATACAACAGTGTAATATCCTAGTTCTTCCAATCTTTCTAACAGCATACTTTCTGTCTGTCCACAACGTGTAGTGATTTAGATAAGGATTTTATTTTTCTATTTTTGGCTTTGTTTCTTAAAAAAACACCCCAAAACCCATTTCAATTAAATCAGAGTGCAACATACCCTGTATCTCACCACCAGTTAAAAGAACTGACATTTAGGATGACTCCTCACATGAATTAAGCTGATGAAAATCTGCAGTTTCCAAAAGAGAGCTCTTCTGTCCCTGCTGCAAATATGTTCACCTCTCTCATATTAGCACTAAGCTTGCACAGCAAGCGGGCAGAAGGAAGCGATCTGGCTGGAAACTATTTTGGGGGGAGCGGGGAGAAAGAGGGTAGAAAAACTTCCAGAGATCATTTTCTTGATCAGCTTTATTGTGCAACTACACAAGCGCTAGCTTCACCAAAAGAGGAGGAGCGGAACACGCCTGCAATGAGGAAGCAGGCCATGCTGCCTTTTTTGGCAAAGCATTGCTTAAGGCCATTCAACCAAATCATGAGACTATAGCATTAACGCATTGCAAGTTTCTCAGACTTTGATCTATTTCACTTTTAAAAAACAAACTGCAAAGTAAAAAAATGTGACTTTGAACGATATGTGCTCAGCTGTTTTTAAAGTCCTAAACACAGACTGACCATTCTGTCGTGAGGTACTAGTGAATTACTTTTCTATAAAAATACTTTCTTCACTATATGTTGCTAATTGCAGTACTCAAGATGAGTTTTATTTGTAAAATAAAAGCTTTTAACTGAGTTAGTGAATCACTGTATTTTGGAATAACTGTGAACGACAGATTAAATTAGCTCTACTGGAGACCTGGGGTTTGTAAAAAGTTGGAAAGAATATACAATACTGCTGTGGGGGCATATAAAACTCCCTCTCCTAGTTCACCACTTTTCTGTGATTTCTCTTTCCTTTCTTTAAAATAAATGAGAAAAAAGGGCTAGATTGTGCCCCTCCCAAATAAAAAGCTGTGGGAACAGGAAAACGCCTTGTTTTCCCCCTCTTCACAAGCATCAGGACTTCCGCAGGGCATACAGCTCTGTAGATGAGCATCTAGTTTGAGCTGCATGGAGAGATACGGCTGTAACACCATGCCACAGCTCGCAGTGCCTCCACAGGAAATGCTGCCTCGCTGTTCTGTTCTCCAGCCTCCAACTCCCAGCAGCACTGAACACTTGGAGGACATTGGTGCTGGTTATTGCTGGTGGGCTGCACAGTGAGGGGTGGGAAATACTGCAACAGAGAGTAATGTAGCCTTCTCCCTCCCATATTAAAACATAATCTTGGAGAACAAAGAATGGAAACCTGTGCCCCACCCCCGACTTCCTATTTTTTATTCAACCATCTAAAACCCAAGAGAGAAAAATACTAAGTATTACAGCACACTCCCCTGTTCAGCTCTTACTCAAGTGATGATGGTCCTCACTCATATCAGGAGAACAAAAAAAAAATTAATACTCAAACATCTGTATGAATCTACCAACTACAAAGCTTTGCAGTTCATTAAGTTTACTTTTTGGTTCATCCTACTCTCCTCTACTCCCACAAGCAAAATTCTTAGCTCCTCAAACTGACAACCGCAAAACCTGCTTTTTGTTCTAAAGAAAGAAACAATCCTATCTGACGTGTAATTGTGAGATTTTTATCCAGTTAAAACACCATACCATTCAACAAGGGTTTTTGAATAATTCAGGACTGTGTTATTTAGCTCAGAGGGACTGAGCACACAAGTGAAGACTGCAGGATTGGGCCTTGCGTTCACAGCTTGCAGTGAAAGACTATTGTAGGTTACAGATGTATTGTGGCTACATAATGCTGACTCTGTACATGTCTTTACTAATTCAGCATCCATTTAAAACATTACAAAGAAGCCTCTGATACTTTCAGACCTTGAACTGTCCAGTCAATATCTGTAGTTGTGGTATCCATATACTATGGACAACAGCAGCATCAATTTTCGTTTTGCTGGTTTATACACAAAGAAGGTAAGGTACTTTATATCTAACAATTATACTAATGCTATTAGTATCTAAATACACATCAATTACATAATTTTGCAGTAATATAATACAGCCATATACAATTTCATTTGAGAACAAAAGTACTATGTCTATGAGACTTACAGGACGAGCAAGATTTGGATGCAGAGCTGAAAGTGCAACAAAGTCCCGTGTTGAACTAGAATAAGCCATTCTTTATCTGTAACTTGAGAAAACTAATTTAGATTTTTAAAAAATCT
Source organism: Morus bassanus (assembly GCA_031468815.1). Taxonomy (NCBI): domain Eukaryota; kingdom Metazoa; phylum Chordata; class Aves; order Suliformes; family Sulidae; genus Morus; species Morus bassanus. The sequence continues at coordinate 65,049,234 of CM062572.1, forward strand.
AAACAAATCACTTAAAACTATTCACAGCGAGAATAACAAGTTATTTTTTAACACAAATGTTTTGACATAAATAGCATCTGTCTTCAGTAAAAAGTATTTCAAGCCATCTCAAGTAGACAATTCTTTGTTGTTTGTATTTGGCGATGAAGTTATGAATTTTACTATAACTGCTCTACCTATGCTTCTCAAATAAAGGTCTGTAATTTTTATTTACTCATTTATTCAGCCTTAAATGACTCCATTAACACCAGCCTCTGAAAAATATTTACCCTCCTTCTCCTGTCTGGGAAGTCCAACTGAATTTAATGAGGCAGTTCATATATAAAAGGCCATTTACATGGGAGGAAAGAAAAGTGTTGCGTTGCAAACTACCTTAATTGAGGCTTTGGACTTAATATTAACTACTTTAAAATGTGAGTTCATTCCTTCCTCAAAGTAGAAAAGTTTTGAATTTATTAAAATAATTTTTTTAGAAATCTGTTGTTTTCAGGCTGCCAACGTAGCATTACTGCCCGTTCCTGTGAGCTACCGCGCACTCAAGTCCTCTCTATTGATGCCAAAGTCAGGCCATGGATGCTTTGTTAGCCCGCCTGAATGCCTCTTATTATTTCATGGGTACCCTCAGAGACATTATTGATATTTAGCAAATAGTTGTCAGATTCTATTTTTTTTGTAAAAGGAACTGTCAAGTTGTCCAAATCTTAATAACCTTTAATATGAGAGAACTGCTGACATTTTTCAGAGGACGCCTGTTCAAACTTTATAACAAAAGTCCTGAATGGCTTTTGCAGTCTTTATACCTGGCACCTTGTGTGAGAATCGTTAACCATTTCATTGGGCATTAGTATAATGATCTGTTGAACATGCTGGGGAAGAAATAGAGAGTCTACACTTTTAAAAAAGTAAGCAGTTATCTGAGAACAAAGTGATTTCTCTAAAAGAGCATTTCAAACTAAACTCTCACAGAAAGATATCCCAAATTTGCCTTACAAAAACTACTGAACAATGGGGCCCTCAAACCTATTCCCATCCCATGATATGGAAGAATTCACTTTCACTTATGTAGGAAAGTCACCTCAACAATCCCTCCAAGGCACGTTAATATTCTTGCTTCAAAAGAAGTTAAATGTTGTTAAATGATATACCTCACACCGCAGCTGAATCAGGTTAAAGAAAACAGCACTGGGAACACACAGTATCAAAGGAAGATTAGAGAGGCAATTTAGGATTTAAAATGCTAATTTAAAAGCTGCAGCATGCAATTGCAGCCCTCACTTACCCCCTCAGAGGCAGGGCTGAGCTCCCCAGGGCAGCTGAGGGAACGTTCTCTCGCCACCACCCAGGATCAGTCCTTCTGAGAGAAAGGACAAGATGGAAATCACAATAAATAAAAGTATGAAGCCTTTGGCACCACCACCCCCCATCACAAACTGGTGTCTGGCAGGCCAGGCTCTACACTGCAAAGAGGTTTGTCTTGCATGGGCCCATCATCATCCTCATTTCTTTCCCTGCCCAAGCCCAAGCAACACATGGCGGCCATTCCACACAGGCAGGGAGAGCGTCAGCTTGGAGGCTGGGCAGGCAGGAGCCCTTCCCGCAGCCCCCCTTACCACCAAGGGGGCTCAGGGGAGACACGGACCCACCGGGATGGGAAGGGAGCACCCTAAAATGGAGGCGTGAGGTGCTCGGGGCAGGGAGACAAAATGGCGGCAAACGCCACGGGCGGGAAAAGGGCTTCACGCCCTCTCACTGCGTCCGATCTTCCTTCAAGGGCCAGCGCAGGCGTGAGGGGGAGCGGTGCGAGGGCAGCCAGGGCTCCACATAGGGGGCACCAGCCATGGCGCTCAGAGGATGGCTGCCCAAGGGAAAAAAAACACCAGGAATTCAGAGCCCTGGGGCTGTCACGTACCTGAGGAAGGGCACTCAGCCCAGAGGGATCAGCTCAGAGCAAGGCACCGTCAGCTTTGGCTTGAGTCAGCGAGCTCTGCGACGGGTCCAGAGATGAGGGTTCAGAGCTTGGGTTTCAGTTTTTGTGAGTCCTCTGATCTGTGGGGCTTTACCCACGTCTCCCGCCGTTACTGCCTCGCCGCTCCCTCTGGGGCAGCGGCTTCATCCCGACACACAGGAGGTTTCCTGGTAGGATGTTCATTCAAAGCACCTGACTGCATCTTTTGCTTGCTGTTCTAACCAAATTTATGTATTTCCTTGCAGTGCTACTCCACAGCAGGCCCTGGAAAATTTTTTCCTAAATAAACACACTCAGCAGGATCACTAGTGGGTCCCAAGTCCCTGGACTTAACGAAGCTGATGAAGCACCAGCCCAGCAGTCTAAAGCCAGGCTTATTCTGCTACAATTATAAATGCACAACACACCAGCAAGACAAAGCAAATTTAAGAAAGCTTTGGAGGAACCGTTCCCTAGTTCTCTTTTTTTTTTTGTGGTAGCTCTATGGAAAAAATATTGCAGCCCGTATTTTATAAATTAATTAAAATTTATGTTTTAAGATATTATTTGTATTGATTTGCACACAGCACTCCTGGGTTTTCAGGCCCTGCAGAAGACTGGAGTGAGCCATTTTGTCCATTTATATTGCCTATAAAATTATTTTTTATAAAATCGATACTCTTCACTTCTGTATCATAAAAAATTTTACTCCTGATGAGTAATTTTATGACCTCAAGGTCATGGCTATTGAAGTTTTTAGTGTAGCCTGACAAATTCTCTGTGTTGACTCTGTATTACAGGATCTTTCATTTCTTCAATTAAACAGCTGAAAATGGATACCACCTGTGCTCTCATATTTATTGTGTCACTAAAGTCCGTGATAATTACACTGTGCTGATGACAAATGGCATGCCAGAGAACTGACAGCCTGGGTGGTTTTTTTTAGGTCACCTTTTATACAGTGTGATCCGTGGATCTAACTTTGTTCCACAGGTTTGAAGTCTCCAGTAAACAGAATGAGGTAATTTTTTTTTTTGTTAGTTTTGTTGTTTTAATCATCTCAAGTTAAAGAACAAGCAGAAGATAATGAACATGGTGATGGGATCCTAATCGAATGGGAAGGAGAACTTGTACGCTAGCTGGACAATGCTGGCAAAAGTACAGCTCTCATTCTTACCACCATGACTACAAGGTAAGCAAGGAAAACCCTGAAATGAGATCTGCAGGGTCTCCACTGCTGCAGAGGGTGATAAAAGCAGGATCACAGCCCATGGGCTTGCAGGTGTTGAGCTTGTCTAGTATTTCAGCAAGGTTTTGGTGGGACACAAGCACCTGCTTAAATGGAGCCTTGCTGAACTGAGCTGGGATCCTGCGCTGCTGCCCAGCACGGTCACCACTTTCCTTAGGTTTTGTCCAGGCTGAGCTGCTTTTCTCCCACAGGCACAAAGGGCAGGTGAAACCTGATGCAGCCCGTGTCCCTGGACTGGGGCTCAGGCATTGTTTTGTTTCAAAGCCACCAGAACAAGGATGCTGTTGTGCACCGCTCCTCAGCATCCCCATAGCCTCAGCAGACATCTAATGATCTGGTGGGTTTACTTTGTGTTTTAGTCCCACTCCCATTTTCAGTCTGCCTACATTTTTACTTTCTCATGATAGCTCCTGCTAGGAAGATGTTATCAGGGCCATCATGAAGGGATGCACCGATCCGGCCACAGGCACAAAGGCAGCGGATGTGAGACCAGAGTTATTTCCCTCGAAAACATGATTAGATGCCAAATGTCTAACTTGCAGATGCTGAGACGAGAATTCATTTGATTGACATACCTGTCTCACAGTGGTGCTGTGACTTCTGCCATTCGTACGGCACATGGCACAACAGGGGACAGTCAGCTATTTGGACCCCTGTAGGTTGCTGTAAATAAATAACATCTTTGTTAGTGCTTATAATAAACAAGTGTCTAACCTGAATGCCTCCTGCTAATTTACAATGTCAGCTGATTCTCCAAGTTAGGAATTTTTAATACAAACACTGAAGAGAGCCTGCAAAAACAAAAGTTACTCAACTGGTACTCAGCTTTACTCAAGCTTTCCTCCTCAATCGACCTCAAAGTGGTCTCTAAAAGAAATCAGCATTGTTATCTCCCTTTGACAGCTGGAAAAACAGAAGCAAGAGAAGGGCCAGGAGCAGTTTCCTGAGGGCCACGCGCCACACGAGGACCTGCTTCCCTCTCCAGTACTAACATCAGCCCCTGCAAGAGTGCGACAATTTGAAATCAGTATTTTTCTGATTTAGTGCTTGATCCCCGAAAGGTCCGAGTGATCTTAACTCTCCAGCACTTCAGCGGCACTTAGCACTCTGCCAGATTCAATCTGTCATTAACGGAGACTTCTCATACATGGCTGCAAATTGCACGGTCCTGCTAATTAGACCTTCATGAATGGATTTATTTAAATTACACTCATTGGCATGGCATGCCGTTTTGTAATTCACTTAGCAATTTGTTACGTGACGATCAGTACCGTTTGCGTTCAGGGGAAGCTAGTCCCAGTCCAGCACTAGCAGGGACATTTCAGAAATCATCTTCAAAAAGATCTGCAAAGCTAGAGCAATATAAAAATATTTGCTCTCTGAGTTTTATGCTGCCCACAGCATTTACTGAGTGGGCTCATTGAATATTTATATATTCTTAGGACAAAAAGAATCCGTGAAATGAAAAGGGCAGACCTGTAATTTTATGTAATTGGCCTGACTGAATGCATTAAAAGCAGCAAATTATTAAAGGTATTCACTGTTCAGTGGCTTTGGCTGATACCTGAACTGGCTGCAAATGGGGAGTGCTGATGGAGTAATGATGGACATCTTCAGCATGAGTAAGGCAGGTGCTGATGCAGCCAACAGGTGCTCAGCGTGTTGAGGGATATTTAATCTAAATTTCTCCCCACCACCGCAGTGAGTCATTGTTCATCTCTCCCTTCGCCCCACATCCCCTCTGCTGGTCCCCAGCACTGGAGTCACCCCAGTGCGATTTCAGTGGGATTTCCTCACTCTGAGCAGTGCCACGACCTCCTGCAGCCCAGGAAAATGCAGCAACCCAGAGTTTTATTTTAAAATGAAAATTAACATGGCTGGTTCCCACCTAATCTGTGTTAATTCTGGCTTCTTTGGTCCAGGGAAGACACCAAGACCTGAGGCTGGTGCATCCACACGGCAGCAGCATGAGCAGTGCTTGCGTGCCTGCAGGCAGCTCAGAAGCCGAACATGTGCGTGAGCAAGCGGGACCGTGCGACAAGGGCGCGGGTGGGGATGCCAACAGCTCTCTTCGGCACGAGGAAAGCCCTATTGCTGGCAAAGAAGAAAAAAAGCCTTCTTTTAGGTATAAAGCAATGCGGGACATGTAAGCTCTGCCCTTTCCAGCTGTCCAGGAAGGACGGTGTTTTGAAACAATGGCTGCTCTCAAGACAACAAAGTCTCCCTGTTCTCTGTGATGAATTCACATGAAACTGCTTAAAACCAGACCCAGCCTTCCCCACGGGCAGGGAGTGAATGGCATCTGCAGGCCCCGAATGCAGCAAGCACAGCATTTCTGCAGTGGTCTGTGCTGGGGGAAGGCAGCGTCCTCCTGGATGCCCGTTCATCAGCAAGTTCAGTTCATAACTATTTCAACACTAATTAATCCCTTCTGCAACATATGCACAAGGGTGGAGCAGAAACGTCATGCAATGGAGGCAAGCCGGCACAACCCGGAGAGGAAAGCAAGCTGTCGGCACCAGCCTGTACGCTGAAATCGGCTCACCTCAGGTGGCCATCGCAGAATTTTAGCAAAAAATAAACACCACAATTGAAATCTAAGACCTTCTGGATAGTCACACTAAGCAGTTGGTATATTTTCAGCGAATAGTTAGCAAATAAACATATGCCAGAACTAATCCTTCTGTGTCTTTTTTTCTAGCAAAAAGTCAGAGTAAGATGTCCATATAGGAATTCACTGCTTGAAAACACTGACACAAGTCTTTTTTCTTCTTCACTTCTCTTTTCCGCACAGTGGTACACTACCTTGCTTTTTTGAAGGTCAGGCTTTGATTGCCCAAGGTTTTAAAGCCCTCAGCCTGTTGTTTAGCTTGCCTGAAACTACAGAGGTGGAAAGTGCTTCTTTTTGGAGCCTCCAAGCGGTGTGAGAGCATTCAGGCTATAGAGGATAACTTCTCCCACACATAATTCCAAAATAATTTAGGTGAGGTCAGCGAAATTACTTGGATTTTCATCACTTACCCCAAGACCAGAAATTCTTCCTCCTTCTATGAGCAAAAAAATGACGAGTATTTTCCAGCAAATCATCATGAATTAAAAAATACAACAATTAAAAATAGTTTTAGTGACAGCTCCCTGACACAGGGGAAGAATGCTTTGGAAGAAAAAAAGAAGATATTTAGCATCGGTTGGCTGCCATTCAAACATTTTCAACTATTCAAATCAATGAAACCAAAACCAAATAAATTATATCGATTTCAGTTTGAGACACACGGTACTGAACAGTACCAATTAGGACACACGGGATGAGCGTCTTCCAGCGACAAAAGTGGGGGAAAACCTTTCCAATCTTCAATGGCTCCAGTTTCCAACAAAGCCTAAAACTTGAGTCCTGCATGAGCAGTTCATGAAGAGGAAAACTTGGGAAATAATTCTCAAAGACAGATGGGGATGGCTATAAGAGAAAACTGGGATCTTAGAGTAAATAAAACTTTTTCCCCCACCACAGAATTCAGTGAACAGAGCACCAGTGAAATCCAAACAACCCGTCCAAGCTAAACTTTCCAGCAAAAATATACCTTTGATCTCCTGGCTGAGCACTTGGCCCCGGTGCGGCAGTGGCAAGCCTCCCATTGCCTCCAAGAGCCAGGACCACATCCAGCCCCTTCCTAGGTAATCATGTGTCAACATTTCCACAGTATGCCTGGCTGCCTGTCAGCCAGCTCGTTAGAAAATTCCTGCAGACTAACAATGACATTTTAAGTTTTTATCCATTAGAAAAGCAAAACCTCCCCCCAACGCCTGTTCAGAGTGCAAAGGTACGAGACCTGATCAAAACAGGACTTTATCAAGAAATTTTCCCTTAAGAAAATGAACGCTAGAGGTCAATCTAACAACTTGTCCTGGAAATATATATCCCTGAAATAAAATATTACAGACTTCTTCTGTGTACTGTACACCTCTCTAACTACATCCAGATTCACTGGCTTGGCAAGGCACTTCGTATCTAACAAGAGTTCCTTCTATTCTTTTGAATTTGTTCTTGTCTTGCTATACATTAGTATTTCCTTTTCTGGAGCTCGCCCGTATGATCGCTGTCCCGATTCACATGGCTCGCTAATGTACTTAACTACCCATTTATGAAATGAAAGGGGAAATTGGCACTTGCGTGTGTAAATACTGGAGGCCAAATGTGTCCCTGATGTAACTCCACTGCAGCCGGTTGAGTTAGATTAAAGATGAGTGCAGCAACAGAGGAGCAGCCATTGCCACGCAGATGAAAGCCCGTCTAACTCGGGATCTTGTGTCTTATGGATAAATCCATGGTTTCAAAGAGGCGGCAGGGAGCCTGCGGAGAACCGGGTTGGGATGTGAGTGATGGGTTTGTGACTTCCAGCCTTCAAGTCTGATTCCCTTCCAAAGCGTCTCCCATCTAATAGAAACGGGGATGACTTCATTACCTGAGCCTGACGCTTTCTTCACCTCATCTTCTGCGCTCAGATTCTGGAGGACCTTGTGGCTACGAAGTCCCACGGACTACTTACACATAACACACACAAAAATGGTTTTGGTTGGGTTTTTTTTTCTTTATCATTCTTAAATATCCAGCCTTCCAATTTCAGTGAATTTCTTCCTCCCTTTTCTTCCTCCCTATTCCCTGCTCTTAACAGTAGAAATAAGATGTAGTCCTGCCAGCCTGCTTCAGCCTCCCCATTGCAACCTTCTTTAGCAAATGCCCAGCTCCCCTTTTATAAGGCTCCTGTCTCGGCCAAACTCGATGGAGATGTGGAAAGAGCACAGGCTTCGCCAACACGGAGGCTGCCTCCACCGGGAAAGCCAAGGGAGATTCAAGGCACAAAAGTCAAGTCAGATGAAAGCGCAGATCCAGCAAAGAGTGTGTTTAAGCACAAAATTTCTCCCAGGGAGTCACCGGGACCACTCGTGTGCTTTGCGCTGAGCACATATGTGAGTGCTTTGCTGAACCCTGGCCAAAATGCAGTTCTTCTTTATGAACGCAGGCCAGATCCTGTAGCACTGAGTAACGCCGATGAGTAACATTTATTCACACAAGTGGTCTCTGCTGAGAAGGGCTGCCAAGTCCTGGCCCTGTGTGATTTTTTTCTTTAGCAAGCAGCCAGAGCAGAGCTCCATATGGCAACGCTGACTCCTCACTCAGCAGCTTGCTTGCTGCCAGCTCCTCAGTGGAAATGGCCCAGCAAGGCAGAAATCTTCCAGCTCAACCTTCATGTTACAATTACATTTAAAAAACTGCCAGATAAATTCCTTAAAATTCTTCCAGGGAGTTTCTTCCTGCTGTGGCTGCCTGCATGACCATGGTGGTCCTGCCTGCAGCCGGTAATGCTCTCCCAGGGCAGCACCCAAGCCCTTCCCAGGTGAGGGCATCTCCCAGGGCATGTCCAAAGGGTGCCTGTCCTTAGCTCCCAGCTCCTCGGAGGCCTGGCACATTCCAAGGCTGCCACAGAGGTGATGGGTGAGCAGGAAAAGCCTCTCACACTCCTCTTCAGGCAACCTGGCCCTAACGTGGAGCTTAAGCTGGTGCAGGGACACATCTCTCTGATGGCTAGTCCCAGTTAAACACGGGAGATATTTAGGAGGGGTACGAGAGTGGCTGGGGCCATGGTACAGAGACAGATGGCTTGTGCCACCATGCAGCTGTCGTGCATTAACACCCTTGCTCTGAGACAGTCAGAACTGGGCAGAGCTGAACAGGAGACCTCCCTCCTCATCGACCTCCCTTGCAGCTTGCCCCCAGAAGATGGGGGGCTCTCAATGCCTCGCCTTGGTAGTTTTTATTCTGTTAAAAAGCACAAGGGAAGATGCAATCCCTTCAGCCACAGGCACTGCCTTTCATCCTGATCCACCTGGGAGTTACTGCAGCCAAAGGCTGGGTGCACCCAGAGGCTCTTCTGAGGGCTGACAGCAGTGATCACAGCAAGAAACCCCTTGCCACAGCAGAGACACAGTGCAGGGCCCTCAGCAGCCCAAATACCAGCTGCACCAGCCATGCAGACCCTCCAGGCACTGTGGGGACCCTGCCCGAGCCCCCCAGCACCACAGGGACCCCACAGCAGAGAGCAGGAACTGCCCATCAGGGTCCCACATGCATCCTGTGCTGTCTCCATCCTTCACCATCCCCTCTTCCAAGGAGCCACGCATGCAATTCCTAGCAAAGATCCGTAACAGGGGCTGACATTTCACAAAGGTCTCCAAAGCTGCTGAGCAGACCGCTTAGGAGATATAGCTGCCAGCAAGGACTGGCAGCAGTCGATGGGGAGTGCGGCCATCTCACGTCCCTCGCCACCAGCAGCTGCTCCCCACCACCTCCGGCACAGCCCTCGGTGCCGTTGCCCTCCTTGGACGGTCTGGGCATACGGCAAAGCCAAAGGCGACACCAGAGCAGCAAAAGCCACAGCAGTACCTAATGTACTGCGGGCTTAGCCCAGCCAGGGTCAAGCCTGCCGAGCACCAGGGCAGGATCAGGCCCAAACCAGGGCTAGCAGTGAGCCCAGGTTGCACTGATGGAGCCTTTCAGCATCCCTGCAGCCTCAGGCCTGCCGTGTGCGGTTACTGCCAAATCAATACGTGCGTCTTCCTGGTAAATAATTGTGTCAGTGGGATGTTAATGGTGCACAGTGCTCATGGTGTCAAGGCTTTTTTTTTTTTCTCTCTCAACGGAGCAAAGTCATTCATTTTCCTCCCCCTTTCCCCCCCAAGCCTTCCCAAACGCACAAAATGGGCTCCAGACCCACCTCCTACAAGGAAATGAGAACCAGCCCCGGAGGATCACCCAGCAAGAAGCCTCTGTTCAGAGATCTGACGCCTCTTCAAAGACGGGGGAGCAAATGTGCTCCTACCTCCGCTGATTTATGAAGAACGTCTGCATCACCGATGCGGGGGAAACACTTAAACACTACCAGAGGGAAGGGGAATTGAGCCCTCGCTGCCTGTGCTTAGGGGGTTGCACTAAACAACCCCTCCATTTATTACAGTTTGTTTTCATATAATTAGATCTATATTGCATTTTGAAGGAAAACAAACAACCTAGCAACTGCAGCACATGCTGCTGGCTTATATGCTCACTAGCGAAATAAAGGCCGGTGTGCCACCACCGGGACTGGCCGATGGCAGGCGGGATGTGCCAAAGGCAGCTCTTGAATTGCACATGGCAGCAGCTGGCCTGAGACCGTGTCCCCATGTGTGAGGGAACATGGGGAAAGCAGGTGGCTTGCCCATGTTGGTGGGAAACAGCCAGTATTGCCTCAGCTGGAGGCAGGAGCAAAGCCAGAGCCATGGGCAGCCAATCTAGCACCCTGAAAAAGGCAGGAGAAAGGCTCGATTAAGCGAGGGGCACAGCCCAGAAGCATCGTCTGAAGCTGTTTCCTTCCTTCCCCTCCGTGTTGGAAAATTCTAGGTGTAAATTGTTCTAAGTTGTATGTTTGGTTTTAATTTCTGCTGATGCCCCAGTGTTATTTATGCTCTTGAAATATAGCAGTAGGCACGTGTATAGCGTTGCGTTCATGAAATACAGCCTGCTGCCTATAGTATTTATTGATCAGTGCAGTAAATAATTCCAACAAGCACAACTCATCCGAGCGAGCAGAGGACACGGCCGAAGGCTGCCCATCTGCCAGGACCTAACACACATCCCTTCCAGGGCTGGCAGGATTGCACCAGCAGCACAGAGCCAACAGAGCTGCTCCTGGAGTGTTCTTTTTCATCCAAAACAAAGCCAAGAAAGCCAGTGAAGCTCCCAGGCGGTTCCCAGTGGCAGCTGTGGGGACATCCCTAGGGACACAGCATGCAGCCCTGTGCCCACCATGGGATGCTCCCTGTTAATGCCAGAAGGGCAGCGACAGACAAAAAGCACCTCCTCGACTGCATCCGAGCTGGAGCAGAGGCACCTGAGGGACACGCAGCCACACCGGGAGCTGGATCCCCACAGCACCCTCAGCACCACGCACTCCAGGACAGCCAGGAGGCCACTGCTAGAAATAAACGCTCTCTGAAAGGATCTTTTTTTGGTTTGATTTGACCATGCTTGGGGAGAAGAGGAAGGCAGTATATAACAGCCCTGTGTATAAGCAGTTGCTTGATTAGCATAGTTAATGTCTGTGGAATTTATTCAGTGTCTGAATTCTTGCACTTTTTCCAGAGGAAAGGCAACAGAGGACTCTGCATAATGCTGTCCGTGCAGAACTGTGTCTCTCAGCTGTCCCAAGTACTTCCCTGGAAGCCCTCCCTGCCCTGCAGCAAGAAGAGAGACCCGGGAAAGCCAAGCACAAAGCTGGATAGATTTAGTGTTGCTACACTGGGACTCATTTATCTTAGCTCAAAGGTGAACCAACACTATCCTCAAGGACAGGAGCTTAGCAAGCAAAGGAGGAAGATCTGAACCAGATCTTGACCTGGTGTCAATCATGCAGCTGCGCTGAACCAAATGAGGTTGATTTATGCCAGAAAGAAGCCAGTCTCTTAGGCTCAAATTCATGCCCAGCTCCTACTGCCACCAGCATTGCTGGAGCTGCCTGCCCATGCCAGGCAGAGCTCATCCCACTAATGCCAGCTCTCCCAGCGGCTCATGGACTGCCAGCAGCCCAATGCAGAGCCATGACATGACACCAACACTCAGACTCCATTGGACACTCACACTAAGACATTGTACCACTGACCTCAGCATCCTGCCTCATCAGCAGCCTTAAGAGTCTACGGGTAAAATAAAGACCCTCAGAAGGGGATTTGCTGCAGCAGACACTCCTCTGGGTTTCACACGGCTGCCTGTCACCACAGGATGCTGTGCATCTTAAACATAGCCTGGTTTTAGGAGACATCCTCAGCACCACGTGGTACATATAGGACTCTCCCAACGGGCTCTCACAAGCAACTCCTCTTGGCTTTGCTGCAAAAATATCACTTCGTGAAGGAGATAATCTTGCATCAAACTCACATCTCAGCCACGAATCCAGTCTCAGAGAAGGTCTCTGATCAGGGACCGGAGCAGGTTACAGGGGAGCAGTGGAGTTGCGCAAACCTGTGGATCAGGAGTGGATTTTACACACAGGCCCCCTCGTGCTGCCTGCCTGGGTGACGTTGCACACACGGCAGCTGCAGCACCTTTGGTGGCACCTGCAGCATCCTCAGATCCTCTGCTAACACAAGGGCCCTGCACCTTGCGGCATCCCCCCACTCTGCTGCGTGACAGGAGCGATGGGGCTGTTGCAGCGACGCGTCCAGCGATGCTGCGAGCTCTGGCCGTGCTGATCCCAGTTCATCTCGGGGCAGGGTTTCTGAGCAGGGCAGTACACAGCACAGCACAAAAGGGTGCTTTCATCAGCTCTGCTAATTTTTACCCTGGGGCGAGCGTGATACCCTGATGGCCTCTCACCAGGAGACAGCTCCTGCCAATTTAGCTCCTCGCTGCCCCGAAGCGGGTGAGCACAGTCTGAGGCACTCTGGAGACCAAGTGGGATCCCCGACTCCAGGCAGCGTAAGCCATCGGACGGCTCTGCCTTCAGCCAAGCCCCCCACTTTGCACCACCGCCTGCACACACCAGGGCCTTTTGCCTTCCCAGGCTCCCTCCAAATATCCTCTCTTGCTCCACAGGCATAGATGGAGCAGACACCCGCTGGCCCCATTTCCCGAGCTGCCCTTGAGCTCAGCACCTGCCCCTTTTCACCACCAAGGAACTTTTCACAGCCCCAAGGAGCTGCAAAATCTTCCACCTCTTGCAAAATAACCCAACTCACTTCCAGGGCTGAAGGCACAAGTCCCCACTGCTGGAGATGCCCCCGTGCACCCGGCATCGGTGGGGTGGGGGGACCAGCACCCGCTGCACTCCCCAGCACCCCAAACCCCACAGATACTGAGCAGAGCCACTTCACCTTGGCCCACTCCCTGGGTAGGAGCTGGTTGCCAAGCTCAGACTTGGATCTAGTGATAGACTTTTGTGCTTTGGCTCATGGATCCTGAAAAGAAGAGCTTTAATCATTGCTTGCTTTCATGCACTGAGAGCCAGAATTAGCTTGTTAAGTACAGTAAGTGATCAGTGCTCTTTCCACAGTAAAGAACATTTCAGTGACTGCTTGTGTGGGTAATTTTTTCACACTAGCCCCTCTTCCCCCTTGAGAAAAATTATGGAATGTGGAAATTATTGCGAAGCCTCTCCGGACTTGGAACATTTTCCACTGGTTACAGGCTCTTGCTCTGGGCAGCGCTTCAGCCTGTGCCTACATTTTGCTGCCTGATTGCGCACCATCCCACTCGCCGGCACGCACCAGTCCCTGGGCAGACTGCACCAGGATCACATCCTCTGCAAGCAGCTACACAACTGACCTTTAGCTCGGACAGGTCTAAATAACCCCAATACCTGTCCTAAAGGCGACAGGAGTCTCTGCTGTGCCAGCCTTGGGGTAAGCCCATCCTTCCCCTGCCTGAGCATAGCGCATCAGCACACATCAGCCAAGCCCAGAAAACATTGATTTTTATGGGGTTTTTTTTTCCCCACTTCTGCATCCCTGAGTGGCAGCCGTGGTTCTGTGCTTGGAAGCCCGGGCCCCAGGCAGGAGCCCTTTTCTCCCAGCACTTCCCTTCCAGCCGTCTTTTAACATTACACTATTGAAGTTGCCTTTTAACTTTTATTGTAATTTTTTCCAAAGATAAAATAGGGAATAAAGATAAAACAAAGATAAAATCTGCTTCCCTCTGTGGAAGCAGAGGGAGCCCCAGGACTAACCACGCCATTGGAGCTCGCAGAGCGGGAAGGCTCAAGCTGGGAGCGCTGCAGCAAGGCCAAGGTGCATGGAGGAAGAGGAAGAAGAGGATGGTGCTCAGCCATCCCATCACTCAGCCCCAACTTTTATGAAGGGACCAAGAAAGCAGACTGCAGTGACACTGCCTGCTCCAGTAGCCAGGGGATGTTTTGCTGGAAAAGGGGGATTTTTCCCTTTCTGAGCAAAACGCCCTCAGCCCACTCACAGCCGGATTTGCATCACCTCCTCCTCTGCAAATGCAGCTTCTGGCTGAAACCTCGGCAGGAGGAGGAGAAAAACCCCGGACAGGGGATGACTGTCAGTTTGCACTCATTTCTAGAGAAAGGTTTAGGGTTACAGAGGAACGCACAAAACTGGCTTTTAAACACAGACAGCTCCGCACGCAGCATGCTCCGCAGCAGGGTTTGGCACCCACAGATTTCCGCTGAGCCTGGAAATGCTAGGAAAGCCCAGCCCACGGGGGAGCAGGAGCAGAGGGAGTAACCTCCAGCTGCAAACACGCTGCCTGCCCTCGCAGGCAGCTCTGGCCTTCGCAAGGAAGGGCGATGCAGCACCCCCAGCCCACACCCCCCAGAAGCTTAAACCTAATGCGAGAGGAGAGGCAGGGCTGGGGGCACTGCTGCAGCCACCCACCAGAGCAGACCACCCCGCTAATACCAGTTCCCTGCATTATTTACAGTGCTTTGCCATGTCCTGGTGTGACGGTGATTCATGGGGCACTTTCCTCCCTTTCATTACACTAATAAATCTCCTGGCGAAGCAGGGACGGCGCATCGCAGCATGTACCCATACCACCCTCGCAGCCAGCGGGCATCTCTGCTCTCACCTCTGAGAGGATTTTGTACAAGGCAATTTTAGTGGTGGTGCATGGAATGGAAGAGGGAAAGGCTGCAGGAGGATTTGGGGGAGCGGATGAAGCTTAAAAAGGCAGACCAAGTTCCAGTTTCAGCATAAACACCTCTTTGCAGGTTTACGTGCAAAGCGAAGTCTATCCCCAACTGGCAGGTGGGCAAATGCTTTCACTCTGAAGTTCATTTCTGGAAGTTTATTGCAGGTGCAAGAAACAGGGCAGAGCCATTAGCTCCAGCAGGTGCCCATCGCCCCTGCCCTGTGGTACCCCTGCCCCGGGGTCCTGCGGCTGCGGGCAGGAGGGGCTGGACAGCACGGCTGCCTGCAGCGGGGAAGGCAGCACCCCACGGAGAGGGGGAACAGCGTGAGAATTGCAGCAGAAAGGGCCTCTGAGATACCTGATACCCACTGCAACTAGAGCAAGATCAGAGCAGAAACCTTTTAGGGTGGACTTCAACACAGGACTGTATCGCCATCCGTAAAACCTGCCATGAAGACAGACCTAACGGCCGTGCAGTCCCACCCAGGACCGAGGTACAAGGGGCAGGAGATGTGCAGAGTGAATCTGAGCACCGTCAGCAGAGAGAACAGACGTGTCCCGTGGCAAGCACAGCTCCGCAGCACCAAACCGAAAGCAGCCGGGCACAAACAAGTGCCTGAAGGGGAGCAAGAGGCTTCAGAGGATGCCCCCACCCTTAGCTGGGTGTGAAGCAGCTCCACAGCACCAGCATAGCTGCACACACACAGAGGTCGCTCCGCACCGACCCTTCTCCGACTCAGATGGGTTTATGTGTTTTGTTTTTTTTTTTTTTCTAGAGGTAATACAAAAAGCATCGGCACAGCCACAGGTACAGCACAGAGCAGCAGGGTTTGCCTGCTTCGACTAGGACAGTATTCATGTACCTTCACCATGCCCACCTTGCCAGACAGGAGCTCCTGCACTTCAGGTGTAGCTTTGACCTCTCGTACCTGTCCCCAGACCTCCCTTCAGCCCAGCCACAGCCCCAGGGCTGGTTCCTGGCACGAATATCCACCCTAGAGCTGGATCTGGGACCCCTAATCCAGCATTTCTCTGCTGTGTGCGAGACCACACTGTTCCCTCCCAGTGATGGGATGATGCCACCAGTGCGCTCCCCCCACGAACTGCTCCGGGTGCTGCAGAAGCTGCATTAAAAATACTTGGGTGTTGTAACCAAGTCAGAGAAACAGGTTTCTTCCCTGGCTTGCCCCTCTGTGAATGCAGAGGGCTCCCTGTCATCTCCATCCAGGCATGGCCCCATTTTTCTCTGCCCCATTTTTTTGGAAGGCATGGGGGACCGGGCTTAATGGGGTGGGGACCCATCACCTGCACACAGGGCCTACAGGAAGGGAGTCATTCCCAAAGGGCATTGCTTCTAAACCACTCCAATATGGCAAGGCAATGATAACCAGCTGGGAAAACGCTTTAAAGACCCTTAATTAAAGGCTGGCTGTTGCACAAGCCCCTTTCCCATCCCCACCAGAAGCATTTCCCAGTTTCCTGGCCTCTCCCACACTGCCCTCGATCCCTCACACTTTCTTTCCCACTGGCATCTGCCAGCAGTGTGCTGCGGCTGCCACGGTGTGTCTCTCCAGCAATCAGCCCCTGCCGTCAGATGGAAGTTTGCACTCATGGCAAAAGGGAAAAAAAAAAAGTGAAAAATTCTTTCCCTGTTGACTTTCAGGTACGGCTGGAGGGAGCAGCTGCCTACGTGGATACCAGTGCCAAGCTGGCATGGCCGCACCAGCCTGCTTCAGCCCAGGCTGTGGGAGCATCAGCTTCATCATCTGGCCATGGTCTGCACGACCCCTCGCCAGCCACGGTAAATCAGGAGATTTATCAGCCCCTCCAGCACCATTGCTCACCTCTAACATTGGCCCTCACGTAACGAGCTGTGGCATCGCTCAGCGTCCTGCCACAAGCCAGCCCCAAAGGCTCCAGCCATCCTCCTCCTCCTGCCCGCTTTGTGTGTCCATGGCCCCTGGGGAAGGAGCGGTGGTGGCAGTGCCCCATCTCACGTGTCTCCCTCTACCCCACAACCATGGGAAGAAACAGGGGGTACGTGATTATAGGCCTGGGGCTTGCTTCCCGCCAGGGGAAAGCTTGCCAGAAAGGCACCAATTTATTCTTTCTATTGATATAAATTGATTAATTATGTGAGGCAACGTGTTGCTGTTTCTAATCAAAGAAAAAAATCAGAGCTCTCACATTAGCCAAAGGAAGCACACAGCCTGTCGGGGCGGCTCTGCGGGGCCACGCTGCCTCCGGTCAGGATCCGGCCCCCTTGCACGACCATAATCTCAGCTCTTGGGGTGGGAGAAAGGATGCTGCAAACAAAGGAGACCTTCTTCTTCCTGACCACATTTCTCACAAACCCCATGTGCAGCAGCACCCCTGCGAGCCCACGCACCCGCTGCAGCCCCACCAGCAGCACCAGCAGGATGGTGACAACTCCGAGCACCCAGAGCGAACAGGGTGACCAGAGCATTTTAGAATGCCCCTGCAATTGAGTTAAACCTGCAGAGGAGGAGGCTGAGACTGACACCCCTCCTCCTTTGGAAACCACGTCCCTTTGAACACACAGGTGAGATTTAAAATCCAAATGGAGATGCAGCTTGCATTTTCAAAATGGCTCAAAGAATACTCTCTTTTGCACCAAGAAACGCAAATAAACTTAGCGGAGCCGGTTTCCTCCCAGCAGCCACACCTCTTGCATGTCTTTCATGTTTGTTCTCAGGAGCCACAGGGTTTGGAGGCAGCAAGGGGGACCTGGGGTGGAGGCGGGGGGACCAGGGCTGGGGGATCCAACCCTCACCTGCAGTGGGACCCCCAGAGACACCCTCGCAGTGAGAACATGCCAGCGGCATGCCCTGTCCCAGTTCAGACAGGCACTAATCCCAGCAGGTTGCTCACCAATAAATAATTTGGTTAATTATTTTAGTAAGTAACTACTATTTTCCTAAAAGCATCTTGCTGCCTGCTCACAGGCTTCCAGAGGGGCTGAACACACAGGCTGTGCTCATCTCGCCCCAGCTCCAGTTAAACCGGTGAATAACCTCACTCAATGTCTGGGCACAGGTTGAACCAAGGCAGCCCAGCTTCCTCCTGGATTAGATGCAAGCACCATATAGTCCATTTTCTTCATTACATTCACATACCCCAGAGCTGCCTCCACCTGATGGTCATTATTTGTGCCCACATGTGGGATCCAGCCCACGCTCTACATGACTTGGAAGCCACCACCGGGCACCTGGTTGCAATTACAGCAGCCTCTCCCTCGGCGTGGGCATTTTCTTGTCTATCAGGGAATATGGCATGAGTTTATTCTGTGTTTTGAGATCATGTCAAGATTGAAACCAGAGCAGAAGCCGGCAGAGTTGGCAGCCTCGGGTGTTGCTCAAGGGCCCTGTGCGGTGCCAGGGGGCTTTGTGGAAAGGCAGGATGCTGCAAGGGGACACACATGTCCCTCCCAGGAGCTCTCCTCTGTGCTGGCTGGGAAGGGAAGCCACCACAGTGCACCCTGTGGCAAGAAGCATCATGGCTCCAGATATCCTTAAGCACAGAACAAGCAGATATTTGCAGGCGATCACTAGGAAGCAGAGCCATGTCCTGCAGGGACAGCCCAGCCCTTGCTGCCCTGCTTCCACAGAGCCACCATTGTGCACCAAAGAAGCACCAGTGGCCCCAGGGAGACGCAGGACCGCACCATGGGGCAGACAAAGCTCCTTTTGGAGACCCCAAGCACAAATGCCAGAAACCTGGAGATGCACCAGCACCCACAGATGCTCCCTGAGCTCTGCTGCATGCAGCCACACCGCTCCCTCCCCAAACACCACGCTGCCCAACAGCCCCCCACAGGCAGCACGAAGGATGTCTGACATCCCCGGCAGCAGCCCCCATCCCTTACCAGCCAGATCCTGCTCCCAGAGGTGGGACAGCCCTTGACACCCTCCACAGCTGGGACAGGTCCTGCAGGGAGGATCCAGCCCCCCACCTGCCCCGCATTTACAGCCTGCAGGTGCCCCCATGGCCCCGGCAGCACGAGCCCCACCTGGGGACTGTGGTGTGGGATGGGTGCAGCTGTGCACACCGCAGCAGGCAGGGAATGGGGATGGATGGGGTGTTTTCAGAGAAAAGCATGGTTTTCCCTGTTACAGGTTATAAAACATTCCCAGGGCACATCAAGATGAAATGTGTAATTGCAAATCAGCCCTGCTGTTCTCCTGCAACTCCAGACCTACACAAGGGCAGGGAAGTTGTAATTTCTTCCTTTTGGAGCTTTTTTTTTTTTCTTTCTATTTTTGTTCTTTCCCTTCTGTCCTCCTTAATTTAGTATAAAAGAAAAAGGAGTAAATATAAACATTGGAAAGGTCTTGCAACCCTGCTCTTCCTGGCTTATGGAGCGGTTGGGATGGAGGGGGAGGCCTGGGGCACGGGAACCACAACACTTTGGATAGCTGGATTTTCAAAACAAAAATGGGGTTAGAAGTGGAAACTTTGGTTAACTGAGAAGGGGATGAAAACTTCATTTCACACTTGGCAGCAAAGCCGGATCTCCATCGCCCTCTTGCTCTGGCACTTCCCCCATTTAACCTGGTGCCCAAAGGCATTTCTGCGGCTCTGGCAGCTTGGGGGATCTTGCCATCGACCCCTGAGCAAGCAGACGTGGCCATGCCACTGCCCAAACGCTCTTGGGAGCTCACTTAGAAACACTTAGAAGCGCCAGCAGCATGCTGAAGAGCAGATAGACGTCGCGTGCTCGCCTGAGTTTTTAAGCCCATTCTCTCAGCACCTGCTGTCCTGGGGGAAAATATCACCTTCCAGGTTTCCGGATTTTTAGCAATCTGAGATAGACACAAACAAGGGAAAAGGCATAAAAGCCCGTCCCAGCGGTGCGCGATACCAGACACACAGACGACATCAGCACAGCTCAGCATCATCTTTTTATAACTTTATTTCCAGAGGTCTTGTACAGCGTGACACCTGTCCCTGAGCCGTTGCGGGAGTTTTCTGGGGGCATTTCCAAATGATTCCTGACCCCGCGGCACCTCCTGCGCAGGGACCGCGGTGCACCGGGGCGAGCGGTCGGAGCCCCAGCTTCCCAGGCAGCATCATGGGGTCCCGCCAGGTGGGACCCCCCAGCCCCTGCCTGAGCCCAGCAAGTCGGAGTCCGCAGGCTGATACTGATGATTACAAAAGACATTGCAAAGAGGGGGTTGAGTTGAGATTTCCCTAAGAGCCCACTGCCTGTTACCAGGGAAAGAGCTCCCAAATAGGCTCCACCAAAGCACCTACAATAAAGAGGCAAAGGTTCTTCAGCAGTCCTTGGCTTTTGGTGGCACGGCACAAGAGCCTCTGCCAACGCGAGAGCTGACACCTTCAGAAAATCAACTGCTGATTTTCTTAAATCTCCTTATTTAATTAGGGGGTGAGGCAGTGATGACAAAGGCGGTTTCTCCTCTGGATAGACAGGAGAAACACATGTTGCATTAGCACATGACGGGATCCCCGTCCTGCCGGTGAAGGGAACCCACCCAACCCTGGGGAACGAAACATCACGGTGGAGAACTCCTCAGTGAGCACACTGAATTTCAAGCAATCGCTGCTCGAGCGATGCCCACCCTTCCCATGCCCCAGCCCTTCCCTGGCACACCGACTCGCTTCTCGAGCCGAAACCCCCATGACACCGGGTGGACCCACGCCACGGGACAGCGGGATGTGGGTGCTGCATCCCACGTGCTTCTCAACACAGATCCCCGCAGAGCTGCAGGCCCAGCCGCCATCCTGCCCGGAGCAGCTTCGGTTGGAAGCACATCGCTCCGCTGGGGGCTCTTTCACTTGAAAGCAACAGAAGCAACCCAAAACGCTGTCGTGGTGGACATAAGCCTGAGCTTGGGCTCAGAGCAAGAGCTGGGAGATTTCATCCCGGGCACCTTCCCCCTTCCTACCCAAAGCTGCTTTTATTGTCTTGATCTAATGAAGTGCAGACTTCACCTGGACAGACCCATAAGTGGCTCCTCTCGGAGGCAATGAATACAAATACTTGACCTCATGAGCTGCGGGGCAGCAATTAGTTTAAGCAGGGGGTTTGTGTAATACTTCAAAAGTCTTAATCCGTGCGGTCAGCCCTGGCACCGTAT
Source organism: Morus bassanus (assembly GCA_031468815.1). NCBI lineage: Eukaryota > Metazoa > Chordata > Aves > Suliformes > Sulidae > Morus > Morus bassanus. Next base: position 65,070,224 of record CM062572.1, read on the forward strand.
TTGCCAGAACCTATTGAGTAGTCTTAATGAGTCTGCAAAGCAAGCTTTCAATACATTTTGGGTCGCTTCAGATGCTTTAAATGGCATAGTCTATATGGTATTGTGCGGCTTTAGAAAGGCCCGGGCTTTAAAAAAGTATGGCTCCCTTTCACAGGGCAGACAGAAACCATCTTTAGAGCCGGGACCCTTAACGTTTTGCATATCAATATGGCTGGGGCTGAATGCAGTCACTCAGCTGAGAAATAGGATCACTATCAGCGTTTCCAGGCTTTCACAGGCACTTGGGAAACTTTAAAGCCCTTCGTGGAGAATAATTTGGTCGAATGTCGTGGCTGGAAACAAAACCTAAACAAGCAGAGCGCAGTCCATCATGCGGAGCTGCCAGCGAGGCTGACAACAGGCTCCAGCCGCTCCGACATCCAACCCCCAGCGGGTTGGCGGACGGGGCACTTGCAGTCCCGGGGGGACACGGCCGGGGGGACCCCGCTCTGGGCCGGGGGTGCTGAGCCCCCTCCAGCAATGGCCACATCGCTCGGAGGGCTCTGGGATTTTAGAAAACCAGTCCTGATTTCATCTCTTCTTACTATTCTTTTACAATACCCCAGTTTCTTAATACCAACCCTAAAGCCCCCAGGGCCCTGGCACCACACCGATGGCATCTGCATCTGTCCCCGGAGCCCCTCACACACGCATGGACCGACACCACGATGTCCCGCGCCCCGCACAGAAACAGGCAACTGTTTGCGTTTAACTCCGACATCACATTAAGCCCGTCCTACATCACGTTAAGCCCATCCTCACACATGTCACTTGTCCCAGCAGCCACCAGATGAGCCCAGGGGCTGAACGGGGCAAACATGCTCAACCTCAGCTACAGCCTGCAGCATCGGTACAGAAAACACGTGTCACCTCCAAGGGGCACAAAGGAGGTGCCAGCGGCCAGGACACAGGAGCAGGGAGAGCTGTGCAGAGCAAAGCACGATGTGCTGGTATAAAACCACCCCGGAGCTGGGATGAAAGGGGCCAGTGCCCAGTGTGCATCCCAGGGGAAGCGGTACCTGCCGCCTCCATCGCCCCGGACGAGGAGGGGAGGCGATGGCGTGCCTGGCAGGACACGCCTGGCAGGACGGTCAGCTTTGGGATGCGGCAGGATGGCAGAAACCACAGCCAAAGCATATTTGCAAACAATGCGGGGCCTGAGGGCCCTTGAAAACATATAATTAGCTCATTAAAGAGACAAATACAAATCACTAATAAGATATTAGAGGTTAATTAAATGTTTTCCCCATCTTTAATTAAGGGAAAACTAGCTAATTCAAATTAAACCAATTTCTGCAGCCTCCCATGATGGCCCTCTATGGCTGCAGATTTGAAAATCTATTGAGATTATTGAACTGAAAGGTCAGAGTTTGGGGCTTGTGTTTGCTCTGCTTGGGTGAATTCAGGGGGAAGCAGGGATTTTCATCCTAAGGGTTAGAAACGCCCTGCTTTATCATCTGGGTTACTCAAAGAACATAGGAAGGTATGTGATACACAACTCCCTCTCCCTAACCCCAGACCTGGCATTTAGTCAAAACTACTGCCGTTAATTGTTTTTCTTAACTAGGAAATTCCTGCAGACTATTTTCTGTCTGCAAAACATACCCCACGCCTGGGGTCTGCTGCTCAGCCGGTCTCACCCACCGCCCGACGGCAGCCGCTGCCTGTGCTCAGCGCCGGAATTTCCTTTAGCAAAAACCTGCTGGCCGCACATCCGAGAGGCCAACTGGTTTCCAAAACTTTTATTGCGGATGGCAGAGCCGTTGTCCCCACGCACCCACCCACGCACTCACACGCACCCACTCGCCACCGAGAATGGTCACAGTTAATATAGATTAGCAGGATTTATATGGAAGAATATTTAATCTGGTCAGGGAGGGGAGAGGGGTCATCTGTGGTTTTATTTCTTAAATATTTCTCTCTACTCCAGAAGGGTCCGTTTCTCGCTGGAAAAGGTCCAATATAAATTAGAACAAAGGGAGGAGGTTGCTGGCGGGGCGGCCACGGGCATCCTTGGACCACAGCAGCCACGAGCATCCCTGGACCGCAGTCCTGGCTCCGCACACCGCTGGGCAGACCAGGTCCCAGCACGGCGGCGTGCCCTGTGGATGGCTCAGTCCCACCCAAAGTCCTGCCCTGTCATCTGATAAAACTTCATGTTGAAGGGTCTGTAAAACTCCCGCAGGCGCTGGACCACCTGCACGTCGATTTTGGGGTGCGGCCGCCCCTTGGATTTCCCCAGGCAGCGGGGCTTGCTGCCGCCCTCCGGTTTCTTCAGGCAGGGAAAGCCCTTGGTCTCATTAAAATAGAAATGTTTGTCCGTCACCACCCTCTTGAGACCCAAAAAGTCCTGGACACGGCCCATCTCCCCGGCCGGGTCGCTGACGAGCCTCTCCCCACTGACGAAGAGGAATTTGGAGAGGGGGAAGTACTGCAGCCAGTTGTCCAGGTGCTTGGCGTAGATCCCGATCCTCACTGCGCTCCAGCTCGTGTCGATCAGTCCCGTGCTGACGTTTTTGAAGGCCAGGGCCTGGAAGCTGGGGATGGCAGGGTTTTTGGAGAGCGTCTGCGTGTAGTCCGAGATGGCACGGGTGACGGGGTTGCGTACCACCACGATCAGCTTCGTGTCCCGAGACATGTTGTAGATGCGCTGGGGAGCCTCCTTGGTGACGAAGTAGCTGGGGGTCTTCTCCATCGTGATCTGCCCCTCCAGCGTCCGCGGCATCAGGCTCCTGGGGAGAGAAAGGAACATGTTCAGGGCTCAAGGCACAGCTGCTCTGACCTGATGCTGCGACAGGGACGAGCGGGAGCAAACCCCAAAACTCGGCCAGAAATGCCCAGTGGCTCCCCAGTCATAACTGCGTCTCCTTCCCCTCCTGCCAGCCACAGGCACTGCCTTGTCACACCCCCCCAGTCACCTCCTCATCCTCAGAAGCCTTCCTACAGGTCTCTCCTTCCCTCACCTCATCTCAGCCTCCTCTTCGTCCCCACCAGGGTCTGTCCCTGGGAAGGGACTCCCTGTCACTCTGCCCTGCTAGGAACACCATCCAGAGGACACTCGCAGGCTGTCGGTCCCCTCGACCACCTTCCCAGCCCTGGAAATCACTTCTGCCCCCAGAGAGTTTCAGTGGTGGCAACCAGCATCTCGATATGCACGAGATTTTGGGACAGGGCTGGTTTTCATCCCAGCCTCCAGACAGATTACGTGTCCTGGAGGTGCCAACTCGCCACGTAGGGTTGCAAAGAGGAAAATCTCATCACCGGGGTGGGCACCCATGGGGGGCTAAGCCCAAGTGACGGCTGGGGATGGAGATGCCCACCAAGGCTCCCACCTCCTCTGCCTCCAGACAGCAAGCAGTTAAAGCCAGAAAAAGACTGTTTCCTTTTAAAAAAAAAGGCAGAAAACCTCTCAGGGCCCAGCCATTGTGCTGTATAAAATTCACTGCCCTGATTGTTCCCTTGTGCGCTTTAATGAGGCATTAATTGCCAGAGAAATTACCCAGGCATGTCACCCTATGAGGAGAGCCAGGGGCTGCAGAACGGGTCCCCCCTGCCACCAGCACAGGCACCTGCCCCAGAGCCCCTCGCGTCCCCCAGAGCCCTTCACATCCCCCTTCTTGGGGAGGACATGCCCCCTCTGGCCCTCCTGGTGAAGAGGGGACTTGGTTTCCCCAATGTCGGAGCCCCCTGAGACCGTGGGGCCAGTGCAGATGTGCCAGGGGACCCACAGCTCTTGCTGCTGTGTCCCGGCCACATCCCACCGGCTCACTCCTGCAGCACCCCACAGCACACATGGGAGCCCTTGCCAGTGCACCCCACATCGCTGCAGTGATGGAGCTTGTTCTTCATGGGGCTCATCTGGGATTGAAACGGCTTCATTTCCTCCATGCTGTCACAAGCTGTGGTCCCCGTCCCCTCCCTTGTGCTTGGGGTGACACGCGTGCTCCCCCTCCCCAGCCACGTCAAACAGAGGAGTCTCTTGCTGAAAGCCCAGCGTTCTGCTCAGCCCCTGCTGTCCACCCGACCCGGGCAGCTGCCCTGGCACCAGGTCCATCCCGAGCAGGATGGCTGCTTTCCCACAGGGAGGGGACGCGAAGCTTCCAGAGGTTTGCTTAATACTTTGGGAAATGACCAAACCACTTTAATAGGTCTTCTGCAATAAAAACTACGCATCTGTGTGCACACAGAAATAATTAAGCATGTCCTTTGTCCCACCTAGGACTTTTCTTAGCAGATGTCAGAGCACTTAACCCAGCAGGCAAGCGCTGGCTTACAACGGGAATCTGAGGCACCAAGCAACGCCATGGCTTGTATAGGAGCTGCTGTGTAGATGCCTACATTCATCCAGCCAACAAACACCCACCATCCTGACACAAAATCACTTGTATGGATCAGTAAGCACATGGGGATCCAACCCGAGCTGCTCCACACCCAGAGGCATCCCAGGACGAGCTCCAGGGATCAGGAAGTCTCTTGGAAAAAGTAGTGATACCCGAATATTAACTATGACAAGAGATAAAACAAAGCAAAAAACCCCAATCAAGTCTAACCAAGACATTTCACTTCATGGAAGGAGAGAGCTGGGACTGGACAGACTCTTTCCTACAAGGACTTTCCCTTTTGCCTGAATTTAGAAGAATTCTGGTTTTAAAACTCGAGGATGCCCCTGGGGTCTCCCCTGCACCCCTGGGGCTGCAGCACCCCGTGGCCCTTGGGGCTCACTGGAAAGGACAGGAGCTCCCCCGGCCTGTCCCGTACACCTCTCCTCCCTCACCCAGGTGGGACGAGGATTTTTTTTTAACGTTGCTTGTCTGAGGCCAAGCCGACCCATCCAAGGGCAGGAAGAGCTCCAAAACCCTGCTTGGGGGATCCCTGCGGGAACGCTGGCAGAGCAGGAGGATGAGGATGAGTATGGAGCCTCCCGCCAGGCTGCAGCTGGGTCCCGCAGCAGGGCTGGCTCTTGGCAGCGGCACTTTGGGGTGGGACGGGGTGTTTCAAGGATCTCCATCCTGCTGCTCGGAGCAGTGGCACCGGAGGGTTGTGCCCGGCGGGGGAGAGGGGTCCCCACGGCGGGAGGGGACGGACGGGCCATGCAGCAGCCGGGGCTGTGCTGTGGGGAAGCCAGGGCTCTGCCCAGCAGCATCTGTTCCTTATGTAATGGGAAAAGGCTTGAGGTTTTTCGTTTTTTTTTTTTGGTTTTTTTTTTTTTTTTTTTCCCCTGGACGTAGGAAAGAACACTTTATTAAAAGCATTTGCGAGTGATGCTGGGCCCTGCACAACTCCCTCCCCCCAGACAAGAGGCAAAAGCCACTTGTGGCTTCACCCCCTCACACCCTCCCCTTTTTTTTTTTGGACAGTACCAGTGTTTTCAGAGCTACTTCTCATCCCCAGCGTTGCCACCCAGCAGCCGGGCCCCTCCGTTTGGCACCAGCAGTGCCCGGGCAGGCGGGATGCCCTTTGGGGGTACACGCATCCTGGGGGCAGCAATTGGTGCTTTCCCCAACCTTTTCAGCACCTTCCCTCCCTCCCCCCGCAAATATCTGCGCTCACCGGAGGGGCTGACTGCCGGGGTCCTGCTGGGAAGCGCCCTCCCAAACCAGGATGAGGACCTTGCACCCCACACCGCGACCTCTCCCGGCCGTGGTTGCCCAGAGCCAAGCAAAAACCAACCGCACATCTCCGAACGCCGCTGTTCGCACACCTCCGACCTGCTGCTTGGGCCTCTCCCCGCCCGAGCCGAGCCAGCAAAATATGTTTAATTCTAATTACATTCAAAAACCTGCAGTAGGGTTTGCCAGGCTGCTTCACGCAGCTTCTCCGGGCAGCTTGTTGAGGCATTCCTGCTGCTCTGCAGCGCTCCTCCAGATGCCACCGGGATTTCTGCGCAGCAAACCAGCCCCTTCCTTGCGCTGCTCACATGCTCAAAACCCTCTCTCAGCAAACATGGGCTTAAGACTTAAAACAGTCACTCTCCTCAATGGGCAATAAAATGTTTATTACCAAACAGCAAACACTTGGGATGACGTGATCCAAGAGCCTGGAGACCCCATGTTAAACTGCAATATCACTTTTCTCAGCCTGTGCTCCACAAACCAGTACCGATTGTACCCGAGCTCAGGAATTCATGGTTGTGCTCAGCTTTTGTGAAACATGATGGCTTGGGTTTGCTGCAGTTGCCATTGCGGTGTTCCCAAAGACATAAACCAGAGAGGAAACCAGCGAGCTACCCCTGCAACAGCGGTGCTCTCCGAGAGCACTGCCGCAGCGACCACGAAGAATGACGTGAGTCTGGATGCCCCAGCAAAGGTTTTGCTAAATTATTTTAACAAAAGCCATTTTATTCACCCTCTTCCTTTTTGCTGACGGACAGCAAGGGCCAGGCTGAGCCCCATGGTGCTAAGGCTGTCCCTAAGGGGTCTGTGGGGCAGGGGGACCCCTGGGACCCCCTGGGACCCCACTCACCACATGCAGCCCAGGAGACCCGCACCCAGCAGTACCAGCACCTTCCCCACACTCATCCTGCTGACCAAGGGCTTCTCAGCACACAGGAGCAGCACCAGCTTTAATGAAAGCCAACCACACCATCCTAGGCTTAATTAAAATTTAATTAAAATAGAATTTTTAATAAAAGCCTATGTTGGGGCAGGGATTCCCAGCTCTGTTTGCACAGGTACCGCCGAAGCGGCGGCAAGCGGCTCCCGTGCCTGTGAGCTGTGACGGGGCGCACGGACCTGCCCCCCCACCAGCACAGCCACATACTTGGTGCCCCGCTGGGGACAGCAATGGGGTGGCGATGTCCCCTGCGAGCCCCCCCTCGAGGCTGGTCCATCAGAGCCGTAAGCTCTGCAAGCTAGCGGACCCTCAGACAGGCTCCAACACACCTACAGCTTTGTTTCCAACAGGGACGAAAGGCGCACAAGCCCTCGCGGGCTGGGTGCCGCTGACTTGGTTTCAAACCCTCGATCCCGCACTCGGTTAACGCGGAGCCACCGGCCGCCGGGGTCGGGGTGGCGGCGGAGGAGCTGGGTCCCAACATCATCCCGGGACCACGTCGGGTTAATTGTGCAACACCTCCTCTTCCTCAGCAGCTCAATCACTCCCAACTACTTGCAAGATAATGACGCTATTTTACATTTTCATTAACTCCCTAATACTTTCCCCTAAATTACCCCAGTTAATTATTTGTAACCCCTGTCTCCCTCCAGATCCGGCTTAAACCGGCAAAGAGCAGACCAGGCTTCTGCTATGCTCCGCTTTAGCGCAAGCACTGGAAACTTTAATTACATTTACAGTTAATTCTTATTGACCGTAAGAAAACGCCTCGGGAATGCTAAGCATCGCCTACAGGTACGTGACACTGCAATGGGGGAGCACCCCGGCAGCCTTGGAGGGAACTTGTATTTCAGGAGAAGACCATGTGCCCAGGAGGAGGGATAAAACTCTTTTACCTTTCTATTAAGCTGATAAATTTCAGTTTTTAATAAGTAGTAAAACAATCGGCATTTGAGAGGCATCAGAGGTGGGATTTGCTACGTAGAGATATTCAACATGTGAAACTGTTAACGTTTAAAGAAAAGAGCAAAATCATAGAGAGGGATGGGAAACGCAACCGTCTATTTCAGCACCTCCCAGGAGCCATTTCGCTCGTCATTTCACCAAGTTTTCCCTTCCACCCACCCCAGTGACCCATCCTCATCCTCCTCTCACCCTCCAAGCTGCGGCACCCGTTTGCTCGGAGGCTGTGCGCTCACCGCTGCACCACCTCGGACTCTGCACGGGCAGCCAGCCGTGACCCGGGGCTGCGCCTACCCGCCACCCAGGGCTGAGCCAACAAGCTCAGGTCTGTAACATCCCCTAATTGCTCTCAGCCGAGGTGCACTTCCAAGGGCTGCTGGACCTCTCCAGGATGTTCCCTCTTCTATAGTCAATGGGAAATTGCAGATTACTGCTGTGCTCCCGGGGGCCCTCGTTTAGATTAATTACCTCCTCTGTTGAGGTAGCAAGGTGCAATAACTTACAGACCTGATAAAAATGCAGAAAGCTGTATTAAATACAGATTAACAGTCATAGCAGGCAGGTAATCAAAGCAGACTTCAAAAAACTGGGCCGACATAACTTTCCAGGGTTAATTGGTTCATGATTCCTCAACTCCAGGATGATTTTGCTGCAGATGACGGAAAACTCCTCCCAGAACTGAGCTGAGAGCATAAAGTAATGGATGCGCCCATCAGAGGACAGCCTCGCTGATAAATAAGTCTCCAGACCGAGAGCATCCCACGTGTGGGGTCTGGGGGAGGAACGTGCGTGTGAGCCAGGCTGGAGCCTTGCACCGCGTCCAGGTGCTGAGCGGTGCCTGCAGCAGGCACCTCCGGCCGGGGCTGCACGGGGAGCAGCAGCCGTCTCCCTGGGGGGCTTTAGAGAAACGCGGCAGCGCTCGCAGCCCAAGAGCATCCCTGCGTTAGCGCGTGCGGCAGCTTCGCACACGGGCCAGGCTCTGCCCACCATTCATCCCACCCAAAAATGCCAGGCAGTACCGTTAGCACGGGTGCAGGTCCAACCTGTGCTAGGAGCGTGAAGGGAGGCCCCGAAACCCCAGATAAACTGCAGATGTGGGTGATGGGTGCCATCTGGATCAGGGCTTGCAGGTTCTATGTTATGACCAGAAGTGGAAGAGAAAAGGAGGAAAAAAAAAACCCTTCTCCATTATTACATAAAAACAAGCACTGACAAAAAAAGCCCCCGACAAAAGCAAGTGAAAGGCAAGGGGATTTCTGCCGGAGGGGATATGGTTGAGAGCTTTCTGCAGGGCCAAAGAAAGTGACTCTTTCAAGGCGATAAGAAGGGCGATGGGATGACGTGGGGGACAAAACCGGCCAGGACAGCCCAGCTTAGCGCCGGTGACGGCTCCCATCGCCCGCCCCAGCCCAGCCTTGTCTGGGCAGGGGGCACCCAGTGGCGTCCGGCTGCGGTTCCAGGGGACCTCCTCTCTCAAAGGCAGGGTGACAGGCTGCCCGGGACCAGGCTCAATGGGGGACAGAACCTTTTTTGTGTAAATGTAAAACAGTTTGGAACCAGGAGAGGGGGACAAGGCTTGGGACAGATTTATCCTCTCCCAGCAGACACCCAGCACCACCCGGATCTGCATATGAATCGCCCCAACAGGCTTATCTCACCCCGCGGGACAAGGCTGCCTTTGTGGCCGCACAGCAGCTATGAAGTTGTTAAACTGGAACCAGTTATGTAGACTTTAAGATACCGGCCTTTTCCTTCAAGGCAGCTAAAACAGCAGCACCTTTGCCGGGAAGCAAGGCGCGAGAAAGCAGCGAGGGGGATAGGATGTCGGGAGGGACAGATCCAGCCTTGTGTCCCTGCTCCCAGCTCTGCCAAGGAGAGCCAGGCTGTCAGGGGGCATGCCGGACCCCCCACTCCCCAAAGCAGGGTGGGGGCATGCATGGGCAGCCGTGTTTACCCCCCACCCCAGTCCCCTCCATCACCTCCTCTTCCCGGAGGAAGCACCAGGGCATCTGTTGAACCTCAGGGCAAGGCACGGAAGGCTGAACTGGCCAGCAAGCCACCCGGGAGCAAATTAGGCCATGTTCCTTTTTATTCCTAATTACTGTGATCTTCCCCCTCTCCTTCCCCGCTGCCCCTTCGGAGGAGGCAGCGGGTCCTGCCAGCACCTCCCCGAGCAGGCAGAGCCCCCGGGCGCTTTCCATCCCAAGCCTGCCTCCATTATTTTTGATTCTTTCACCGATTCAAAAATGTGCAAATGAGCCCATGGCTTCCCAATCAGGCCTAGCCAGGAGCTAATTGGCTTTAAGCAGGGAAACCTGAATATGCTAATGATGGCAGTAACGAGCCTGTGATGCGCCTGGAAGGGGAGCTGACTCTGAGACACGTCAATTAACAACAAGGAAGATAATTTATTAATGCTCCTTTGCACCCCCCCTGCCCTTTGCTCCTAATTACAGTTTGATACATGAAACATCGTGGAGGTTTGCCGGGTCCTGCCAGAGCCCCGCTCCCAGCCGGAGCATCCCCGCGCAGCCCCAGGCATCTCCTCCTGCCCCCGAGCAGCCTCTCACCGGGGCAATAGCCCAGGACCACGACTGGAGGGTCTCCAGAATACGCAAAGCATCCCAGAGCTCTCCCACCACCAGACCACGGGGTCGGGGTCCCTGGGCTGGGATTCAGCCGGGTCAGGCTGCAGAAGAGGCTCAGAGGAGGAGGGAGACGCGATGGGCTGGGTGGTGCCGCTGGGCAGGGCGGCTCCCTGGGGGGTCCGAGCCCTCGCAGACCCTTCCTCAGGGCTCCCTCGCCAGCTGCAGAGCCTGGCTGCTTCGTCCTGTGAAGGGCACGGGCTGCAGAGCAGGAGGAGGCAGCAGTGGGGTCTGTTGGGGGGCTCCGGGAAGGGCCAGGAGCCAGGAAGTCTTGTGTTTGGCTTTCCGACCTATTTAGCATCAAGATCTGGGAGATGTGGAGCAGCCCGTTAGCATTTCTAATGGAGTGGCTGCTTTCACAAGGCACCCAACACCCAGTTATTAACCCCGATGAGAACCAGGGCCATTTGGGAAACCATGGCTGCTTTGTCCATCTATCCAAACCTCTGTGCCCCCCAAGTCCCGAGCCCTGGCAGGAAGGCAAGAAGGCGGCTGTTACCCCCCAACACTGCAGCCCCCTGCACCCGCTCCTGCTCCTGCGCAGACCCAGACCCGCTCCCCTCCTCCGCCCAGCATTTGCATCGCAATCGTGCTTATGCTTATGGCTGCGGGGGGGTTGCAATTATGGGCACCTCAAGGCCCTGAAGGTTTTTTCTTTGCATGGTTATTCCAGCAGGGTCGTTAAGGCCAAAGGGCTCCCGATGAATGCACATAACGACATATGATTATGAAGAGCAGAAATCAGAGTTAATAAAGGCACAGCTCCTTCCCCGCTCAGGAGCGACAGGGCTGAAGAGGCTACTTGGCCTCTGCCAGCATCCATGGGATTCAGAGACAGCCCCTCCTCGCCCTTCTCTGCTGTGGAGCTACATTGAGTGGGGTCACCCCAAAAATGCAGAGCAGCTGAACTCCTCATTGACGCCTGCCAGGGACCCGGCACCACTCTGGTCCCGCCGTGCTCTTGCTGAAGGCGGTGCCCCTTGGTCAAGGCACAAAGCCACGGCCACCCTGGGACTCCTGCTCGCTGCTGGAGTCATCGCCACGGCTGCAGCAGCGAGCACGGGGCACCCCACAGTCCCCAGGGTCATTCACTACCTCCAGAGCTCACCCAGAGCCAGAATAACAGCGGGACGGTGCCGCCTGCAGCCCTCAACTGCAGGAGTGGGACCTGAAGCAAAACCAACCTCGCGTTCCCAGGAGCAATATTTCACTTGCAACAAGCAAAGATGTATTTTGAAGAACCATGAGTGAAAAAGCAGCTGAACCTGCTGCTTGGGTTAAAACAGGTGAGAAACAGAAGAACTAGGTGAATCCCCCAAAACCCTACCCAAAGCGTGGGTTGACACGTGCCCAGCTTTGGTGGGATGCTGGAGTGGGGCTGGCGTAAGGCGAGGGCAGGGCTGCAGCAGGCACACACAGCCCTCTCCATCCCTCTGGAATGAAGCGCGTCTGCACAGCAGCAATTAGAAATCCTCTTCTTGCTGCTCGCTCCCCAGTGTCCCTTTGATTCCTGAGTCCCGGCAGCCCCGGGGGCGCGGGGACAGCCTGTGGCAGGTGTCTTGCCTGTGACCCGGGTCAATCGAGGGCTCTGATCTCCAAATGACCCTTCCCAGCAGTGAATATGTACCCGCGCTCAAACAGCTTGCAGATGAAGGAGCAACAGACTGGAGATGATTTATTCAGGAATTAAAGGTTCAGTACCCCTTTTAAAGGCTGCGCCTCGGCACTGTCAGCCTTCATTGCACACAATTAAAGGGGTTAGCTGCCCCAGCCCGCCACCGCCCTCCTCCCTTCCAGGGGAATGAAATCAAACAAAACCAACCCCCCTGCATGCCCCCGCCAAGCCCCATCCCCTTCCAGCGTATGGTTGGGGGCACTGCAGAAGGACTTGCAAACTCAGTGCATGAGTGGCCTGGAGCTCCAGCCCGGGAAGCTGCTCCAGATCCATTCTCTGCCAGGGACCAGCTCGGCTCTGCCCGGGATGGGAGGATGCAGATGCTCGGGTTTTGTCCCTGCTCGCAGGAGGGGATGCTCAGGGTCAGGGTCTCTGCTCGGCTCGTGGCGGAGGTACCCCCAGTGCCATCCATGCAAAGCCTGTTCCTGCAGCTGGGGCTTCGTGAGATGCTCCTGGAGCCCTGGGCTGGAGACAGGGGCTGCCTGGGAGCAAACCTCCTCTCCTCTTTATGCCTCCGAAGCGAGACCCAGCCCTTGCAGCAAGACCCGACCTCCCTCCACCAGCTCAGCACCTTCAGGCTCTGAGCAGGGAAGGCACTGGTTGCATGTAAGCTCACACCAGCATAATTCAAACGCAGGCTTGAATTTCCCTCTCACACCTGAGAGGGGAGATAAGGATAAAAATTGGCATCACTGGGATTATTTTTTTCCCTTCCGAGTTGAGAGAACTGACGCGGTGGTTTGGCTGCAGGGGGAGAGCATCGCTCGCAGGCGTGAGCAGCAGGAATTCAATGAAAAGCTTCCTTCCTCTGAGAAAAGAAAAGGAAGAAATCTGCTGGCAGCAGCGCCTGCTGATAATCTCTTTCCAAGGCAGTAAATTTTCCTGGAGCTACCCCAGCAAGTAATCTGGCAGATTATTACACCTTTCAGCGGAATCAGCCTTTTAAATACGCTCTCGCCTCACCATGTATCTTGTGTTTTATGACCCGCCTTGCTGTCTGAGCGCAGTGGAACACAAATTACGCTCTTCTGCAACCAGAGTAGAGGCACCGGTGACAAATTTTATACCTCTGGTAACTGGGATCCTTGGGCACTCCAATAAATAAGGAAAATTTGCTCTTAAAGCTGCATGGGGCTGCCAGGCTGGGGGCTCTGCATCACGACAGCCTGGGGAGGGGAAGGGCCCCCTGTCCGCTGCTCTGGGAGAGCACCCCGCTAACCCAGGCAATTGCAATGCCGTGCCGAGAAGGCACATGCCGCTCGCACGGGCGTAACACGATTAACGCATACTTATATACTTCCAGCAGCCAGCTATTTTTTACAGACCAGTTGTCCCCAGTCTGAGCACTCCGGGCAGGCAGCACGCTTCTGGCAGGCTGTTCAGATGCAAAATTTATTGCTGTTTAAAAAAACTGAAAAAAAAAAAAAAATCCCTGAGATCACTGTAAGTATGTCTAAGATCTTTGTTTTCAGTTACAAATAAAAAATACACATACTGGTTTTCACTAAATTATCCTCTTGCAGCAATGGGCTGATCGCTCCCGGTTTTCCACCTAGATGGAGGAGAGCACAGGAAGGACATAAAAAGCCCACAAAAATCTCTTTTTTTCCAGGTATAAAGTTACGTGGCCAGCAGAAACGGGAATCCCTCTACTTCCTGATGCCCAAGTGGGCAAAAGGAAAACAACTCCAGTCAAAAAGCAGTTCCTAAGAGACAAATGAGAAAGCACAAGGGCATCAAGACTGGTTTTCCCGTGGCATCGCACTCTCAGGTCACGGCACGAGCGGTGCAACGCCCATCCCTCCGACAACCTCCTCCCTCACCCTCGCGACTCCACCTCACCCCATGCAGCCACGCCATGGCCAGATCCTGCATCCTGGATGCTCCCTGGATGGAAAAGCCATGCATCCACCGAGCGCCGCAGCCGCTCTCGCCTCCGCCCCGGGGAGCTCCTCGGGTGCAGGGGTTTCCCCGTGCGACCTCCTGCCCGATCCCAAGGATCTCTGTGCCCATGGGCAGATGGTGGTTTTTCTTCTCCCACGGCTTAACCCCACGCATAACACAGCAGTGTCTGCCACTTTTGGGAGGGGAAAGGAGAAAAAAAAAGAGTTATCTATAATTTTGTGGTTGCCTGCAGGGCCTCGGGCTGCTGCATGCCAGTGCCTACCACGCCGTGGAGCTGCAATACTCAAATTTGAGGCAAGATCCTCCAATATTTCGAGTGCATCCATCCCCCTGCAGCCGTGCGGTGCCACGTCCTGGGGGACAGTGGCTGCAGGTGCTCCCAGCCCATGAGGGTTGCCAGCCCAAGCCACAGCCTCTCAGCTAATTAGCTCAGACTAATTAGCCAGGGTTCAGTGCCGGTGGCAGGACCTGCGCTGCCCTCTGCAGTGATGGGTCCCTGGGATCCCTCCTTGCCTCGATCACGGGGTGCAAGCGAGGGGCATCTCCAGCAGCCGGGGCAGCCCTGCCCAGCCTGGGGAGGGCACATGGGCAGGAGCCCCACATCGAACACCCGGGTCCCAGCCCCGCCGCAGGTGCAAGAGCAGCAGGAGCCTGTGCGAGGGAGGAAAAAAGGAGGAATCCACACATGTCTGCCAGAGCGAGACCTTCCCGCTGGCCAGCGAATTGACAGCTGCTTTGATTTGATTAGCAGATGCTGACGAGGCATCGAGACAAGTCCCCAGAGCCATGAATAATTTCAGTGTATTTGTGTTTATTTGATCTCGGTATGGGGCTGGCCCCGCTGCCTCACCCAGCCCCGGCCCGGACCCTCGCAGAGCCATGGGGAAGGGGCTGCTGGGCTCTCCAGATGGCCGCTCTGAGGCCACTGCCAGCAGGGCTGGCTGTCCCCCTCCGGCTCATGCTCCAGGCAGGAGAGAGCCCTTTGCCGTGCTCTTCTCCATCCTCCTTCTGCACCTCCTGCACAGCCGTCCCACCGGGCTGGGGGGCGAGGAAGGGACCCCACAGCATCTTTTAGGGAAGAGAAGAGATCGCCCCAGCCTCACAACTTTTAACATAACTCATTCCAAGATTTTCAAGTCTTTTTTTACCTTCCCCTCCCCCCTCCTCTTTGAAACGGACAAAAATGGGAACTTTGCACTTTCTGGTTGCTGGACCAGAGCTGGGATCAGAAGCCATGCGCCAGGGCCACCAGGTCCTGCTGGCATCACCAAGGGTTGTTAGAAAGCAATTAATGCATTTTAGAGTAACAAACTGGCCATAAACCCCCATGGTCAGATGCAGAAACCCACCAGACGTTACCTCTGAACCAGTGTATCTGCACCAGGTATTGGGTCTCCCCCGTGCGTGAGGGGGGTTGGGTGGAAAGGAGAGCTAGCCCGGGCCCCAAACTGGACAGCCAGTGGAAAATGCTGCTGGCAGAAGGGATGAAGAAAAACTCCCTCCCTGGGGTGCCCTCGGGATGCTCAGCTCTTCTGCCCCAGCACCATGGTGCATGATGGCACACGGACCTGGCCAGGGCTGAAGAGAGGGGGTCTGAGCCCAGGGCGAGAGCTGAGGTTCCTTTCACGGCTCCTCCCAGGGTGGCTTTGGGAGAAGATGACCCAGGACTGTGCTCAGCAGGTGCAGCCCTTGCCATGATGCTGCCAGGGGTCTCCCTGCATCTCCCTGACTGAGGACCCTGGGTCCTACTCCAGTAGCTAAATCAAGCAGTAAAAGCTAGGCACACAGTCCCTATTGTGAACCAAGCAAATTCAACACAAGCAATTTTAATGTAATTCTCCTACCCACAGCACCTTCTGCATCCAGTTTAAAATTGCACTGGTTGGACCTGTTGACTTAGAAATCAAAGATGCTCCGAGCGAGGCAAGAACCCGACCCCTGACGTTGGAGTAACGCCTCTTCCATCACCATGTGCCCATTTAGCACGTGGCAAGTCCACCGACTACACTTCATGGAGGCTTCTGCAAAAATGCTTTCCCAGTCTGGCTCTCCCCTGCTGAACAAGCACTGAGTCCTGCTCAAAGCTTCAGCTTCAAACTAACCACGAGTCATTCTGAAATGCATCCAAAACTGTCTCATTTCTACCTAAGAAAATATAAATCAGTCCTCACTCGTGAACTGGAGCCAGGTCTGAGGTCTGCAACGAAGCCATGGGGATCCATCAGCAGTTTCCAGTGACAGTTTTAAGCTCTCTTGGCCAGATGCACAAAGGTATTTGGGAACCTAATGCTCGCCAAAATCGCCGATGACTGAGCACCTCAATCCCCCTGCAAATGGGAGCCCCTGCTCGCTGCCATCCCAGCCCTCCGAAGGAGGAGAACCGAGCCGGTGCCTCGCTCTGCCCCAGCTCTCCCGGCCCTCCATCCCAGCCTGCGGACGCCTCGGCTTGCTGGGAGCATCCCCCCATGCTGCCCCTACGTGGGGGGACCCCGTGCCCCGCAGCATCAAAACCCTCCAGCGCCGGACACCCATTGCCAGCAGCCGGCACCGGGGTCTGCGCAGGAGGGTGCCCCAGGCTGTGCACAGCGAGGGGGGGCAGGAGGGGGGACAGGGGGGAGCACCAATCCTGCTCTCGCTGCGTGGCGCCGGACCAGCCCAGCTCTGAGCAAGCAGCAGCTTCAAGAAACAGCCCAAAGTGATGCACGAGCTGTAGGGTTTGGCCCGAGGGAGGAAAAGCACCATATTGGTGCAATTACCTGAGTTTAGACAAACCTCCATGGGTGCCTGGGCCGGGTTCAATAGCTGGCAGATGAGCAGCATCATCTGCAGCATCAGCTCTCGGCTGGCACATGGGGACCCTCCACGGGGCTGCCGGGGGGCTCGGGGCAGGGAGCAGGTGTCCCGCAGGCGCACGGCCCCAGGAGCTGCTGCAGGTGTGGGGCAGGGGGGCTGCCCGCAGAGGGGAGGATGGGGACGCAGCGATGCCGCAGCTGTGTGCAGGCAGGAGGGGCAGAAATGTGCTGAGGCAGCAGTGCTGCGATCGCAGACCCCCGCCCAGTCCCCAGCCGTGGCCGGGCTGCGGGCAGGATCCGGCCGTTCCCATCTCCCCAGCACTGCTGTAATGCCTTTGACAGCTCGAGTGGGCGATCGCTGGGCTGCTGCCTGCCCAGCCCTGGCAGGAGGCACGGCTGCACGCTCCCTGATGGCCTGGAGCCGGCAGCAGCTCTGCAGAGCAGCAGGTTACCCCCAGGTTAACCCATCCGAAGGCAACGGTTACTCCCCAAGCCCTCAGGACAGCTGCCTGCAAGGAGACAGCGATGGAGCCAGGATGCCCAGCCCTCCTCCTCGTCACCTTCCCCAGTCGAGCAGGGCGAGGGAGCCATAACTGCATCTGAAAGGAGAGAGGTTTCACCCTGTGGCTGGAGAGCAAAGCCCAGGTGGTGCCCAACAGCCCCTGGGCAAGAGCAAACCATCCCCTTGTCTCCCCCTTCCCCGGAGCGCAGGTTGCGACAGCGTCCATCAGCCCAAACCCCTGCGGCCCCCCAGTTTTTGCATGGGCGCTGCAGTTTGCACCCTCCCTCCCTGGCTTTGGGGGGTCA
Organism: Morus bassanus; assembly: GCA_031468815.1. Lineage (NCBI taxonomy): Eukaryota > Metazoa > Chordata > Aves > Suliformes > Sulidae > Morus > Morus bassanus. The sequence continues at coordinate 65,087,602 of CM062572.1, forward strand.
ACAGGGGAAACTTCAACCTAAAACCCCTTGTAACGGTCACCATCACTGCACCCGGCCGGCGTCCCCTCGGAGCAGCTCCCAGCTCTCTGCAAAGCACACGCTCTGTGTGTTACAGCTCGTGATGGCTCCGAGCTGGAGGAGACTGTCTGCCCTCCCCATCTCCGTCAATGACAAAAAACAGAAATACTGTTTGTTTGGTGTTTGTCTCGGGTCGAATGCTGTCATGCCGCTCTTGTTGGGATGGAAAATGCATCCAGTTTTCCACAGAAAGAAAAAAGATTCCCCATCTGTGTCAAATTTGTAATACAGCCTAAGGGAAGATGGGAAACAAATTTAGCTTTTTTTTTTTTTTTTGCTATCAGAAAAACCCGTTTCCTGGCGAAGAGCAGAGCCGAGCTTTACCCTCGAGCGCGGCGGTGACGTGAGCCATCACTGCTCGCACAGCCCGAGCTGCTCCATGCCATCCCATCCCACGGCATGTGCCGAAACGCCGGCACAAGCCGGGCAAGGGGAATTGGGAGAGGAGCCCCGACACACAGCTCGCAGCCCTGGAGTGGCTGCCAAATGGTATTTCTCCCTGACAACCTGCTCAGTCACTTCCATGCGTGTGCAGGACTTCTCTCCCCAGTCTGCAGCCCATCACATGGGAGCTAATAACTGTTTCCTCCGCAGATAAGGGAGAAGCTTCAGAAATTCAGCCAAGCCTGGACAACAGGGCTTCGGGATGCTGGGGATGCTGCTGGGCACCCAGCGGGGCAGCAGCCCGTCCCCCCCTCCCCTCACACTGCGGTTCAGCTGGTCCCCAGGCGAAGGAAATCCCCCACTGAGGAGGGAGATGTGGGTGGATTACGCACTTTGCTGCAAAAAAAATAAAAAAAAAAAAAAGCTGTTTCTCTGTCTAGAGAAAGGGACTGCAGAGGCATGGGGAAGGCTCAGAGGATACGGGGGCTTCTCCCAGCTCCCCACTGCCCATGCTGGATGAGCCAGAGGTGCTCGGGTGGAGATGGAGGGGCTCCATCTGGAGCCCGGCAGGTTCGGGTCTCTCACCCCAGCATCGGGGCTCCCTCCCTCCTTCCCTCCCTCCAGCAGGAACAACTGGGAATTCTCTAACAAAACGTTTCTTCACTGGAAAAGCATTGGTTTGTGGCAACCGGAGCTGTTTGTGGGAAAGGACTGGATTTTGATTATTTTTAGCTTGGCTTCCTAAGGAAATGTGGCTTAAGCAATCACACGGTCTGTCTGCCTGTCCGCCCAGCTGTCTGCCCGTCTTCCCCTAGCCATGTCTGATCCCACCGGCCGATTCCAGCCGGATTTGATGGAGGACAAGGATCAAAAATAGGAAGTTTGCACATTTCCATGAAAAGCTGTGGCTGAGTGGCAGCTGGGAGCCCGACCACTGCCCTCAGCTCAGGGCAAGGCAACTCCAGCACGGCCCAAAACCCAGCAGCCCCGTCCACGCCAGCTTTGCTGGGCTTCAGGCTCCCCAGGTCCCGCTCAGTACCAGGGTATTTGGGTGTCCAGCATTGCAGAGGAAGGAGAAATACGCTCCTTGCAACTAAAACTCATTTGCAGAAGTTGGAAAGACTCTCAATAATCTTCCCATTAAGCAGCTCCCCAGGCAGAGCCAGGCGTCCCTGCCCACCACACCGGGCAGAGCTGTGCTTCCAAGCAGGAAAATCCTCCCTGGAGCCAGGGGCCGGACTCTGCCAGGCCTTGGGCATCAGTTAATATCAGCAGCCAGGCCAGATGTCCTAAGGGTCACGGTCCTGACCCCACACCCCAGGATAACGCCAGCCTGCTGCTGGCTTGTCCCCAAACTGCCCTTTTCATAAGGAAATAAATGAGCAAGCTTCCCAGCACACCCCAGCCCCACGACGTTAGCGTGTCTCGCTGTCACAGCCTCTCTTCCCAACTGGAAAAAGACCCTCGGATCGGGCAAAACGCCGCCTTTGCAGCAGGCAGGGCAGCGCCGGAGGGACTCGCCCAGCCCTGGCAGAGCGGGGCAGAGAAGCCGCAGCAAAGAAAGGGCATTTCTGCAAAGCCCCAGGCTCGGGGCTTCGGAAAGAGGAATTCAAAGGCTACATTATTTGCTCCCAAATTATTATGTGTCATCGTATATATTCGAGACAGTCTTAAGCCCTCAGAAGCTGGTGGCCAGCAGAGCAGCAGAGGTTGAAGCGTGGAGGCTGGCACAATTAGAAAGCTGCTCTTCATTTTGCCCTTGCAGAGAAGGGGAGTAAATCGCCTTTCCCACTGACGCAGCGACGATAATACGTACTTCATTTAATTTGTGCTGTTCCCAGTCACCAACTTTTTACGCACTTCCAGGAAGCAACAGATTGATTTTCATTTCTACGTTTGAAAACCGGGTAGTCAACGACCAGCCAAGGCGGTGCTCCCCCGAGAGCTGTGCCAGCAGGCTGCCACCTCCACGGCTCGCGGCCAAGACCCCCAAGCGCTGCCCAGCCCCACGCAGCGGCGGAGCGAGGGGCACGCAGCCCTCCGGCCCCTCTCCCCGGTGAGCTACCCCTCTCCTGGCTCATGGCAGACAGAGCAACACCTCCGTCAGCGAGCGGGGTCTAAACCAGGGCCGGGCATCGGAGGCCCCGGGGCTGCTCTCCCAGACCTGCCGGGCAGCCCATTCCATCCCACCGGTGCTTGTCGAGGCAGCAGGACCGCACGGGGTTCTGCGCCATCGGGATGCTCGGGGCTCCATCGGGCTGCCCTTGTACAGCCGGACGGGACCCTGCCTCGCTTTTACAGGAGCAGTGGCTCCTCGGGAGCCCAAGACCACCGCGTCTCTGCCGAGACCACCGAGGTGGGGCGGGAGGAAATGCTTGTCTGCCCTCAAGCCACGTTTTGCTGTGGGAGCAGGAGCCTCGGGCTGTAAATGTCAGCACCTCCCAGCTGCTGCTCCTCCAAAAGCAACCGGCCCCCCGAGCGCCGCTGCCCCTTATCCCTGGGGACTGATTTAGGATAAGAAGCACAGGCAGCCCCGCAGCGTCACAGCGGCCGACCCTCTGATGTGGGCTTGCTCATGTCTCGTAATGTGGGTGAGCTCATACTGTAGCTGCCTGTGTGGATTCTCTGGTGTCTAATAACATGGCTGTGCTTCAGGTGCAGCCCCTCCTGGGAGGGCATCTCCCTGGGACAGGACCGGAGGGGCGTGGGTGCTAGCAGGGTGCTCTGTGCATCCCCCCTCCCTGCCCTCAGATGTTTAATTACAGCCTTTTGGTTTTACCCCTAAATTTATTCGCAGTAAAATGTTTCCATAAGCACCAGAGGCCCTCCCAACTCACAGCCCAGCAGAGCAGGGAGGGAGCAAGACACAGCAAGCGATTCTGCAGCGGCAGAGGCCAAGGCTGCCTGGGACTGACGCTGTCTCCCCTGGCCTGTCCCCAGAAACAAACAGTAAGTCCCAGGGAAGGTGAGGACCCAACTCATTTTTTTAACCCAGCTCATTTTTCCCCTGTGGCACCAGCAGCAGACAGGCTGGTGGCCACCTCGGCCGCCCCCATTAACAACCTGCAGGCCAATTGTTGCAGCACAAAACTCTCTCGGTCCAAGAGTCAGACCTGGCTGCGATATGTGGGAGGACCACAGCTGCCTGGGACTCTGGAGACATGAAAAAGCAAGAGCTATGTTCCCATGGGCTCCTCCCTACCCCAGAGCCCAGCACGGGACCACACGGACACTCACTTACCCACTTACACAGCACTAGGAACGGTTTGGTGCACCTGGGTGAGAAGGAAAGCAGTAATTCAGCTTGAATCTATTCCTCATCTCCTACAGCATCATCACGTTAGCATCCTTAACTAGACACTTCAATATCTGGGTGATGATGGATGGGTGGAGGGATGACGGATGGGAGCCTGCTGCTAGATGGACAGATCGATCCCTGCATCCCTGGCAGCTGCTCCCGATAACCCAGCCTGAGGCGGGGAGCAACCGGGGGCTTTGCGAGGGCCAGGGTCCGCAGTGGAGGTCCAGACGGCATGTTTGCACTGCAGAGCTTGAGGACATGTGGAGCCAAGCCCACACGAGGGCACGCAACCAGTAAGACAGGCTGTGTTTAAAGGACTGGTAACACCAAGGCTTGCAGCAGCTGATGGTCCTGCTGTGAAGGAGCTTCATGAACAGCCGCTGAGAAGGAAGAGCACCGAGGAGACCGCAGCCGTGGACACAATAAGTGTAGCAGCGCAATTTGGGCTGTTGTCTGCTAATAAGCAGCCTAAGAAATCGTCAGCAATCATCCTACACAACCAATGGGGACAGTGAGCACCAGGCACAGAAAACTAACCGGATGGCAGCCTGGCTCTCCTGCCACCGTCCCTGTCCCGTCAATCAGCAACTGCAGCGAAAGAGCCGGTCCATGACAAAGGCCAGCACTGCTGGCACCCGAGCCCTGCACTCGAGCACCCACAAAGGGAACAGTTTCGTGTGCTCCTGCAGAAGGGCTGCTCCTGCCCGGCAGATGCAGCCTGGCCTCCCCGCAGCCATCTCTGCAACCAGGACCAGCTCCTAGAGCAGCACGGAGGGACATGCTGAACTCCCAGGTGGTGCTGAAATAACCGTGCTGGGGCAGATCAGCCCACTGCTCACCAACACCAGCGCACTGGTCCACCCGTGTCCCTTGGCCAGGGCTCGAGGGCGGCCACCCAGCCACCATGCAGCTGAATCGACAGGTCTTTTAGCCCCAGCACAGCTACACCCACGCTCACACGTGCACCGAACAGCATCTCTGTTAAAAATAGTCACGAGTAGGGCAAGGGGCAGATCCTGGAGCCCAACGTTACACCAGCTAGGAACAAGGCAACGATCCCATGGCTCCGGCAGGACCACTCACTTAGCAGGGACCCGGGGAGCCGGCGTTCCCATTAGCCATGCCGGCAGAAAGCGAGCAGGACTCCCGTGTGGTCTGCATGCCCCCGGGAGGCATGGGGGAAGCTCCCCAGCCCACGACCCCGCGGGCTGCTGCAGGACCACAATTTTCTCTTTCTTCCCCTTTTTGAATGCAACAGAGGAAGAATCTGGGGCTGTTTGGAGCGCATTAAGCGGTAGGAGGCCAAGAGGCGTTCCTCCCAAGGCACATTCAGCCCGACGGCCAGCATGCCTGGGAACTCCAGCTGCTCTGAAAAAGCGGGGAGGACACTGGGAGCTTGTTTGCTGCTAGACTGATGTGGGGTGGGATGTTACAAGCTGATGGGAACATTTCCCAGAGCCCACCCCCCTGCTGACTCAGCTTTTGGGGTGCCACCGCAGCCCCCTCACCCACGGGATGTCTTTCTCCAGCATCCTTGTCCTCATCTCTGCAGTTGGTGATGTGGAAAAGGCACCCTCCAGGCTGACCCCCCACTCCCTCCCGGGCCGGGCTCTGCACCCATTGCACAGCTGAAGCCGCAGAGGAAGGGGAGGCTGGAAATCAGGGAGCTGCACTCCGGTGCAACGCAGCTCCGAAGCCGACCGGCACCGAGCTGCCGGGGAGCACTGGCACAGAGCGTACGGCTGGAGTGGCGAGTGGCTCCACACCACTGCCACAGACCACAGCTTGGGAAGCACCATCTTAAAAGCCTCCAGGGACACAGGGGATGTTGTGAGGAGAATGCTAGAGGATCTGGACAGAAAGCCCACTCATAGAGCAGGGGCCTGGGCAGAGCCGGGCTCTGGGGTGAGCGGCAGCAGGAGCTGCCCCGCTGCGGGGAGCCACGAGGACAGATCACACTCCCATCAGGTGCCTCCACTCCAAAAAAATCCATGCACAGAGGCACACTGAAACCATGAGCGATGCAAATGCTGGGCTCATGCTGGCTGGCTTTATGAGCACATGTGAGCACGCTGCACTGATGCATCCTACTGAACCACCATGAGCTGCAGGGTCATGGCCCCGTCTGCATGGTCCCACCAGCCCACAGACCACCAGGACACCGCAGTAGCGATGAGCCCACGGCATGCCAGCGGCCGGTGTTCTGATGGGACCTGTACGCAGGCAGAGGAACCGGGGCCACCTCTCCTTCAGCTCCAGTTTTCCACCTAACTGTGTAAGGAGGAAAATGAAGAGAACATGGCAAATTAACCCCTGGCTGTCAGCAGCATTCGCGGGGACGCCGGGGACACTCAGGCCCTCCGAGCTGCAGTCGGGGTAGATGGAAAACGGCTTTTAAGCAGCCTTGATGGGAAATGGCTTTTAAGCCAGGGTTGGTCTGTGTGGACAGGAACGGAGGGCTTGAGCAGAGCTCTCCTCCCGGTGACAGCAGCTCAGCGGGCTGGGCTCAGCCCCAGGCTGGGACACCAAGGGACGGCTGCAACGGGAAAAATAAAAGCAAAATAAAGCGAGGGGTGGAGGGAGAGAGGTGCTGGCAGTGGGGCAGGATGGCACCGAGCAGCGGCTGCCTGCGCCCTCCCTGCCCACCCGGGTGCTCAGCAGGCCACAGGGACATCTGGGATGCTGACAGTGATGCTGCATTTATCCAGGCTCGCGCTGCTCACTAAACTCATCTGTTCCACTCCTCGACACCACAACTCAAACTTTATTAGCAGATAAAGCAGATCTATTTTTTTATCTGCCAGCAGCAAAGGCAGGGTGCTCGCCCAGCTCGAGTTCAGCAAGCTTGTTTTCATAATCACTAAAGTCAAAAAGATGTGGAATAAGCACACGTAACCAACTCCCTGAGAGCCGGGCAGAGCTGCTGCCGGCTGACCGCAAGCCACCCACGAGGGCGAGCCCGCAGTGAGGGGACTCGAGCAGCACAAGGAATGGCTTTCAGCGTGGGTTGCACAGGTCTATAGCACACCAAAAAAAAAAAAATAATAAAAAAAAAAAGAAAAGGAGCGATACACTGGCCGGAGCCGGGCCAGGACCACGCGCGCGTCGCCCTGTGCCAAGAGAGCATAAAGCTCCCATTTTCTCCACGGCATCCGACTGGATCGCAGCTTCCCCCAGTCAAACATCTCAATGGCGAGAGCGGCGCACGCTGTGAAAGCTCCCCAGCCGTCTTATGACAGCGCGTCCGTAATTCACGGGGGGTTTGTGCCTGACTGGCAGGCAGCGCCCGGCCCCGGATGGGACCTCCTGCCTGCGGTGGCAGAGCCCTCAGGTTTCCCATCCCGATCCCAGGGACTGGTCCAGGAAAGCCTCAGGATCAGAGGGGCCGGGGGTGGGGGACAGGATGGGGCGTTAATGCCGCTTTGTGCTCCATTTTCCAGGGTAGTGGGAATGAATGGAGCCCATCGCGAAGCCCCACCGCTCCTGCGGGCGCCGGATGTCCCTCTGTCCGCTTGTGATTGAATCGGCCCCTCGGATGGATGGACGGACAGACGGTTGGACGGACAGACAGCAAGGTAGCCCAGAAAGCGCTGGTTGCTTCTGCTTCAGAGAGAAGCGACCACAGGGACGGTCTGTCCTGGGGTTTGGGGGTCCCTCTGCACCCCAGCAAAGGATGCCCTGCCCGCTCAGAGCGCTTCTGCCGGGGGCGTCTGCCCACGCACCCCCCACCAGCGCGGGCTTTCTGCCGACGGAGGGGAGGACGGGGGTCCCGGGGAGGGTGACACCGCACCAGGGTCCCGCCAGAGCCCCCCGGCTGGTACCAGGCATGGGGCACACGCTGTCCCCCCGCCAGGGACACGACCCAGAGGGCACGGGGATAACGCTGCGCTGGATCCCGCCGCCCCGGCAGGTACCTGCCGAGGATGCGGACACACGCCTGCGGCCAGGATGAATTCTGCTTTAGGATGAAATTTAATGTTGGGGTAAAAAAACCAATTCTGATAAGTCACCTTACAGTAAATTGATTTTTCCCTGCACGGCAGTAGCTTTAAAGTAAAAAACACAAAAACAAAACAAAAACTTCTTTAGGCATTTCAGAATAGTTTTTCCTAGTTATTGTGAAAATTTAGATCAGAAAACATGTTGGGTAACATATTCAATTCCCCACAGCCTGGAGAGCCTCATCAAAAATCCATTTGAAGTATTACTCTCAAATCCCTCATGGCAATGGGATATTTTAAGGTCAGTTAAACTTATTATTCACTCAAGATTTTCTTTCAGGTCCCTGCATATTTCAAACAGATTTTTCCCCATCTCTAGCCCAATTGTGTTACAAAAAGCCCTTTCCCTTTTTTTTTTTTCTGAAAAGAAAAAAAAAAAGGTTGTCAAAAGAAAAGATACTAATCAGAAACAGCTTCTGAAGTCTTAAAACCTGCTACAGTTTGTACTTGTTACCAAAAAAACATTGACGCTATCTCCAGATCCCTAAATCCCTTGACTTTTAAAACACTGAATGGAGCTGTGCTTGGAAAAGAAGAATTAACTCAAATTTGTTTTTCTTATTTGCAATTCAGTTTCCTTGAAACAGGGTATATACATAATTTTTTTTTCTCCCTTCCATTGTGCAAGGAAAGAAAGCAAATGCAAAAAGTGCAACCTGCATTATTTTTGGATTATTTAGGATTTCCAACTTAATGCAACTGCAATTTCTGCTCCTACCATCCCCTTTCCCTCCAAGGGCACTTTAAAAAAAAATAAAGATCACCCAAAGAATACAATTTTTTAATTTCTGAAGTGCCCCCACCGCGGGGAGGAGCACAACAGCTCTTCTAGCAGCACACAAAACCCAAGAGCTCTCAAATCAATGGTACCTGCACAGGGGTCAGCAGGATCTGTCCCTGAAGAGACCACACGCACAACCGCCCTGAATGCAATTTGTCTGGTGCAAAACAACAAATCTTTTAGAGAAAATATAACAATATCTATTTTTACAACCATCCACAGAGAAACTTGACAGCTGATTACGAGCTTCTGAAGTAGCAAAAAGCTCAGCCTTTCCCCTAAAACACAGATGTCCGTTTTCCGCTCAAAACCTCCCCACTTTTTGAAAGACCAACAGCGACCAAATCCAAGATTTCCCTTGGAAGATCGTTGCTATCTTTGTATTTAAAAGAAAATGCAAACTCCTGCTTTGAAGAAAATTAGACCTTTGACCACATGAAACCAAAGATTGGCTTCCCCGCTGACCTGCAAAGGACTTCTATTTGCGTCCTCCCAAAGAGAGAAGCTTTTCTGGAGAGGAGACGAATCACCGACACAAAGCAGCTCCTCTAATTACCGGGGACCATCAGAAAGGTGAGAGTTTGGGTCATTTGCAAAGCCAGCCGCAAGCCTGCACAATCCCGGTCTCCCAGGTCTGGGAAGCCGGCTGGTGGTCACGGCAGAGCACACCTCCTCGACGCTGCAAAAACCTCTCCTCTCCTGTCCTGTCTGCAATATTGCATGGTCAGCATTCTCCATCTTATGTCGGCACTTTCAGATCTCGGAAACTCGGGGAGAAAAATCAGCTGCTAACCTCACAAGAGGTTGGACGCAGGGATGGACCAGACGACGCAGGTTCCTGCCTGCTCCAGCCTGGCCCTTGTCATTACACCACCACCCTGGTCGTGCCCTGAGCCTGCAGCAACACCACCCCGTCCACCTCCTGCACTAATTCGTTCCATTGCGTTCACCACCTCCTAGCATCCCCTAATGAAGGCGAGATATTTGGCCATAGAGATGTAGTGTGGGGAAGACCAGGACACCTGGATCTGGGGTACAAAGGGAAGCCTGGGCAAGGAGGGTCCTCCCAGGTTCTCCGAGACCTTCCTGGCTTCCAGGGCAGACAGTTTTGCCAGCGTTTGGCACAGACACTCCTGTTTTCAAACTGGCCCAGCCAGGTCAGTGTGAACTAGACCGAGAGACCAGCCTCCCCCAGGACCTACTCCAATTACTGCCGGGTTGTTCAGACCCTATAGCATATACAGGACTGGGACAGCCACAAAGGCACTTCCAAAGCCCCACCTCCCTGGGATGGAGGGGTCATCCTTACAAAGCATTGTCTGCTTCCTGAAAGATGCTCAACATTTATACCCCAGGAATAACTTCACAGATTTCTGAAGGTCACAAACAATATTAAAAGCTCTGCCCAAAGCCAAAAGTAATGCAGCCAACGCGGGAGGCAAATTGAGCGGAGGGGAAAAGATTGCAAGTGCCCATAATCTTGCTCCAGAGAGCAAAGAGTTTAGAAATTATTAAACAGTTCTTAGTATTTCCAGCCATCTGGCCTGCATTTCTCCATTTATTCAATCAGACATATGTTGCTTTTATCCCTGCCACTGCCAGCTCTCCCCTGTTCTCCGAAAACATGTGCACCCTCCACTCTCTGCTCATTTTCAGCTCAGCACAAAGCAGAGGCTGTGAGTTCGGCACACAGTGCAGACTTCTAGCAAGTGAACATGCCCATCAAAGCCGCTTCCACCAACAGATTTCTCCCACTTGTACCTAAAAAATCAGTGTTTGCACAAAACAAGGCAGCTTTGGCAGACTGAGATGTAATTTTGAGTTGGGAATCCCACTGATGCAAAGCAGCATCACTCCACTGAAGCCACTGGCATCCTATCGATTCCTGCCAGCCAGGATCGGGAAGGAGAGATCTCCTCCAGCTGTGAAGGTGTGGAGGACCAGAGTCCACGAGAAGTGTCTCTCTCTGGGGGCATCACAGCACACGTATGCCAAAGCAAGGAAACCGATTCCACGCTGCTTTTCAACGAGGTTCTGCCATACACTCGCACGTGCAATAACATGTCCAGGCCATCCCTACCAAGGTGTAGCACCACAAACCATCTTTTCTGATCAGCCCACTCTTTGCACCTTTCATTCCAACTATGGTTTCCTCCCTCTAACGAGCAGAATGCCCATCCAGGGGGACCAGAAGCCAGAACTGCAAATAACGGATAGAAAGGGAGAAAGAGGAATGCTGCGCTGCTCCAGCAGCACAGGCTCCTGCTGCCCAAGCCAACAGCATCACCCTGGACCTCTACAGTCTTCAGAGGGCAAGAGAATGAGGAGATCCAACAGTCTGTCCAAGGACGGCCAATACTGTCACACTGGTGTTGGACATGGGAGGAGACCTATGAGCCACGGAGGCTGTTTCGGAGCTGCCATCATCACTAGCAAGAAGAGAGAGCTGTTGGTTGGGATCAGGCTTAGCTTCCAGCAAGCATGAAAACCCCAGCCCTGGCTCTTTTGCCACCTGGAGATGACTGCTTTCCCACAACACGACTCTCATCCCCCAGCAGCCCACAGCAAAGCACGTCTTCATCTTCGCATCAGGTCTGGCTGCACGTTCCCCTTCCATGAGGCTCCTCCGAAGACCGCCCTTCAAGCAGGAACAGTCTCTTCGAGTCCGCAACAGGGCAAGGAGTGAATTATGTTTAATTACACACTGTCCAGGGTCTTAAGTATCAGGCCAAGTGTTACCAGATGTGCAGGGATCTCCGTCAAAGCGATCCGCAGGCTTGAATGCCTGCTTGGATATTTAATATGTTGGTATCTGGGGTGTGAGGGTCAGAGACGGGGTTTTCGATGCAGATGTTACAAATCTTTTCTATTCTTACCATCACCTTTTAATAACGCCATAAATCATCAGGCACTTCTCAGGTGACCACGTAATTGCCCATTTGTGTATCTGAGCAAGCTTATCTGGACTCTTACTCTTTGCTGCCAGCAAAGGAGATCTGCTGAGAGCAAACTCCAGGGTTTTGCGTGCCCCATCTCTCCTTCAACAAGTCATCTCTTGGCATATGTGCTTCAGATGCATTGTGGCAGCACAAGAAAAAGACAAGTAACTGATACAGGAAGATTAAAAAAAGGTTGGATCGGTCTGTTCCTAATGCGAGCCTTGCTGCTCGCAGTCCTTTGATTGCAGCAGAATTAAAAGATGGAAATTCACTGGAGGCAAAGGAATTAATTAAAAGGAGAATAAAGGAGCATCAGTCTGTTGGAGTCCTGGCATCAATTCTGAGACTAGTTTTGAAGTGGCAACAGTTTTACTTGTTCTTTAAAGTTGTTCTTCTACATCCTGCACGGTGACTCGGGGAACCAACGTGCAGTATGTGCAGCGCCTGATGCTAACAGCCATCCAGGGATGAGGTGACCCAGCTGGCACAGGACCCACCTGCCGGCTGCTGGGGACACGCAGCCACTGCCTCAGCATCCTTCCACCTTCTTCTGCTTCAAGGATCTTCCTCCAGACCCTGGAGGAAAGGAGATCTCTGCAGAAATCAGGTCTCTTCAGGACCTCACACCATCCTACACTGAACTGCTCCTAACTGCTTTCTTCTGATCCACTGAGATCTTCAAAGCCACCATCCTTCACTGGGCTGCCAGCTCTCATTCGGGGCTTGTAAACTGCCTGTGGATGGTTTTGTAACTCTGCAAGAAATAACTGCTGAGGTTTTGCTGCAGGTGAGAAGAACACTAACCACCTTCAGTCGAATCACCGTTCCAGCTGGGATTGTCTTCAAATACAGCTATGCACGTACATACGGACTATGGTCCTCCGGAGCTTTCCTCTGGTTCCTGAGCCTTCACTTTTCTTGTCTTCAGGAGATATTTGCTTCAACCAAGAACTGAAACTCTCCCCATCCCACGACTCCAGGAGTTACGGCTCCGAAAAAACACTGAATCTCTTGAGATTCGTAACAAAGTCAGAAGAGTTCCCAACCCTGCCCTCCACCCAGACTGTGCTTTAAAAATTCACGTTCAGTTGCCATGCGAAGAGCAGGATCTGTCACTGAGAGCATCCCAGCTGAGCTCGGGAGGGTTTCACCGCCAGATTTCTTTCCAAAGGGCACCAGTTACCCCTCCTCTTCATCCATGAACTTGGCTCCAACTTCACCCAAAGAGAAGCATGGGCTTTGGGGACTGTTTTCAGGTCAGAGCTGGGTACATCACACATACAACCTATTGAGTAATTCATCCGCCTGTGATTTCATGCAGCCAGAAACCCGCTAATGACAAGGTGTATGTTAACACTTACAGCTAACTGGTCGAGCCGAGATGCAAACGCTGCCATGTGGCTCCCACAGCTGGAGTCAGGTGGTCACCAAACCTTGGCAGGACTTAAGCCTGAATTTACCTTTATTTTAAAGAATGTTTGCCTAGATAAAATAACTTTTAGAAGAGGTCTTGCACAGCAGTGTGATTAACGCCAAAAAGGCATCGCTCAATCAAGGTTCCTGTTCAGTAATTCAAGTTTTATGAAGCTTTTACATGACAGAGACCTCATTGTGATCCCTGCTAAGTCCCGAGAATACAGCAAGCCCTCACATGCTTCCCAATACACTTTAAAGCAGAAGAATATTAATTTTTAATATACATAACAAGATCAGAACTGAACACAGCTATCCCTTGTTATCTGCCTTGTAACAAGATTGCAATCAAACCGAGCGTGCTCTCGGGGAGGACACGGTGGCTGGGTTACATCGGCACCGCGTGTCCTTCCCATCTGCGCAGTGGGTAATTAGCTGGCACGCCACGCTCACAACCCGCGCCGGGCTAATTACAGCGACCCGCTGGGACCCGCGCGGGCTGTACCGGGCTCAGCAGCCCCATCTCCTCCCCGAGGCCGATGGGCTCTGCCGCCGCCTCCACTCCTCCGTGGGATGCGGCTGAAGCACCAGAGAGGAGCTCCGATGCCCAGCACAAGGCAATGCCCACCCTGCCATCGTGCCCCGAGGTCCAGGGCAGGTCTGGGTGATCCCTGGTGGTCTCCTAAAACAGCCCAGGCACGCTGTAGAGACAGGGACCTGGCGACACCCTTTATCACAGCCTGGAAGAAAGCAAGGGACATGGTGCAGGCACACAGAGAGCCCCGATCACAAAGCCAGGGGACACGAGTGACCTGGAGCCATCTGCCAGGGCTGACACCAGGACAGCACCCTCCCAAAACCATAACTCACCACCCCACCTAAGACAAGATCTGAGCTTCAAACCCGGGTGGATGTAGAGCGCTGCCATCCTTTTAGCAAACCTCCCTCTCCACATAAACTCAAAGGAAATAATAAAGCACAACTTCAGCTGCAGGAGCCAGCCAGGCACAGCTCGGACCCCAGGAAAACCTGGTGGTGAGGGCAGGACGGTGCTCAGCACCACGCGCTACCGCGGCAGGTTTGGTCCCACTCCTGCACGTGGCCCCATCCCTGGACCGGGGCGCTGGGATGCTTCCACCACCGCAGTCAGTCCTTCATCTTCAACGCGTGCACTGATCCGGCAGCAGCACACGCCCTCCCCGCAGGGCAGGATCAGGCCCTTGGGATGCCTTTCTCCCTTCTCTTTGCAGCAGCAGCCCAGCCCCTGCCCGACGGCTCCTTTGTGAAGGAGAGGCACCAGCAGCAGCTCTGCGCCGCCCGGGTGGCAGCGGAGCGGATGCAGGTTGTCACGCTTGGGTCTCTGACACCACGGGGGGACGTTCAACTCCCTCCCTCCCCCCAAAGTGGGCTTTTCATAGAGACAAACGATCCCTTCCTTCAACAAAACCTAAATTCTCAGCCGAAAGTACTTGGCAGCAGCCCCTTGAAATTTTTCTCATGGCTTGTGTGGCTTAGGAACATAACTTTCTGCAATATAAAAGCAGCCAGAGGAAGCGGCCGATGCTCTTGTTGAAGAATAACCCACACACACACCCGGCTACACGCCCCGCTGGGCTGTCGTTCACAGGGATGGAGCCGACAGGTCCCAGCCAGCCAGGTCCAAGGGGCTGGGAAAAGCTCTGCCCGGCCATCAGCAACCCACCCAGCCCTGGAGCATCACTGCCACGATGGGGCTGCATCAGCTGGGGACCGGAGGGGCGGCCAGCGGCCCCCTCCTGCTCCGCAGCATCTATTGACAAGTGGCAGAGATGAGAGATTGCGCTGACGAGCACCTGATCAATGGCACTTATCGAGCCCCCTCCGCACTCCCGATAATTGGAGGATTTCTTTGGCTTCCACTCTCGTTGACATTTCCACCCTGGCAGGGTGTCCGGGGGGCGTACGTTGTCACTTGGAATTACAGGGGAGCTGAGCGGCACAGGCGGGATTGGGAACAACGGCACGGCACGGCACGCGGCGCAAGGCATCTGGCGGGGAAAGGCAGGGGAAACCTTCGAGGCACCATCAGCACCCACAAACAGCCTCGAGGAAGTAAAAAAAAATAGTCTAACGTAGGACTGCAGAGGTGGCAGAGGCATTTCAGTGTCCTGCCCCGTCAGTGCGGAGAGGCAGAGCACCGCAGGAGGCGGCTTGGGCACCCACCGGCAGCTCTGCCTTCAGCTAGAGCAGGGAGGCAGGACTCTGCTCCCAGGTCCCCACCTCGCTGTGCTGTGGTTTGCTTTGGGGACTCGACTTCACCTGCAGCAAGAAAAGGGTCTGCTTGCCCTCACGGAGGAGCCATCCTGCCCTCAGCCAGGTGCTACCCGCAGCCCAGGCCTCCCCAGGACTGGGGTTTGGGATGCTGCGGGCTCCGGAGCAGCTGGGAAGTTGGGCAGTGAAGGAGGGTTCTGCCAGCCCCCACCGAGCAGCACCACGCAGCGCCAGGCAGGAGGCAGAAGCGTGATGTGGCCTCCGGGGACGGGATCTGTCACTTTTCTTGTCCCTCCCCATCAATCACCTGCGGGTCCTTTTTTTTTTCTTTTTTGCACAATACAGCGCCCGCCAAAAGCAGCTGCTACTTCACCGGTGGCACCAGCTCAGAGGGTGCAATCAGGGGCAGGTGAGGAGATGGCCAATTCTTCATTACAACTGCAAAAACACCTCCCGTGCACCCATGCCTGCCCACGGGTAGGTGTGCACACAGCCACGGCCACGCACACACGCGCTGTTTAGGGGCTAAGTAATAAATCAAGAGCAAAGTGGTCAGCCTTTCCCTCAGCAAGGACGCTTAACAAGGTCACATCCTTATTCTCTCCAGACTAATGAGTGGAGATTACTAATAAGGCCTCAGTGACAAGTAACTATATTAATGTAATTCTCTCCTGCTTGTAATCAATTTTGTGTGTTAAAATGCACAGCGATCTCGGCCGCCTGGGATCGCTGCGCCGCCCCCAGCGCTGCGGAGCTGCCGCCTGGGCTGCGAGAGAGGAGTTTTATTCCCCTTGTGTCCCTGCTTGGCCGTGGGGTTTCCTCAGCAGAGCACGCTCGGTCATGCAAAATCCCTCCCAGGAGACGCCCAACAGCACATCCCGCTCCCAAAGTGCTGCTGTTCCCCTCGGCCACCTAAAACATTTCTGTGCTGGTGCTTTAAAAGCCCAAACTGGAAAAGTTTTCTGCAACTGCTTATAAGAAGCTAATTTCAGCCATCTCACCCTGTATTTCAGTCTCGAACGGTGCTGGTACCAGCACTCTGCATGCTCCAGGACGGAGTGGTTCGTGGCACCAGCAGCCCCAAACAGAGCAGCATGTGCTGGAACAGGGATGCTCCTTTTGGTCTTTGGCTCTAGAGCACCTCAGCTGTGCAGAGCCCGGCTCTCTGCAGGCAGAGTCATCCCTGCTGTCTGCAAATACCAGCAGCACACAGGGTCGAGCATTTACAACCCTGTGCATTGGGATCACTTGCAGGCTCAAATTTAGTTAGCCGGGCACGCTGCCTCTGTGCCCTCGTTACAGCCCCAGTGACTGCAATATTCCCTATTTGCATTTCAAACAACTCTTCAGATCAAGAGTGACTCACTTAAGAGATGCATGAATAATTTTGAAGACGTTGGTTGACTTTTGTGATCTGCAGGCACTGAGAGAGGAGGTGGTGAAACCCAATGAGATACTGTGAATTTTCCATCCAGGACCATTACCACAAAATGTGAGCGAGTAAAAGCCGAGCAGCCACGAGCACACCGTGCCCTCAGCACCGACACGTCAGGACCTCAGACCCTGCTGAGGGGAAAGCCCCCGATTGCACAGCCCAGACGAGACTCCCCCAGCCGAGGACACACGATGCCCACTGTAATGCCAGACACACGGTGCCCGGGACTTCAGGCAGAGCCCCAGTAACTAACAGGGCAGTGCAGGATCAGACCTGCACTTCTCTGGACTCTCAGCACATCTGTGGAAAGCTGCAATAGATTTTTTTTGTGTGCAACCACCACGTGTCTGTCATTTCTTTATTACAGAGCAGAGCTGGCTTACCCCGCACTCAGGGGGACTAATTCGGACAAGCCCAGGGTAAGACAGTCTGCTAGAGAGATCTGAGTCGGATCCTGCAAACCCTGACTCATGAGAGCAATGCACGGCGTCCCCCAGAGCCCCGCAAGCTGCTGGGGAGCGAGGACTGTGCTTCCCACCACCTAGTCCCACATCCAGCCCGTACATCCTCTTGCAAGGAAAGACTCATCTTAAAGCACCGCCGCGGCGGTGCCTGGGCTGGACCAGACCTGGCCAGCCTGCCTCCACCCCGCGCCTCCCAGCCGCGGGCCAGGCTTTCAACCAAGTGCTTTTCAAAGACCCGCAGAAAGGCATCCAGAACATCCCTCTGCTCCTCGCGTTAATAAATTTCTAAACAAACGCACCAGAAAAATGCGGTGGGAGGCACAGAGGGAGATCCAAGAGCTCCGCCGACTCCTCTCTCATCCACCCCCAGGTAGATGAGCTGACGATGCTTTTAGCCCGCTGGAGCGGGGCGAGGAGGGCACGGCTGGCAGAGACGCCTGGCACAGCTCTGCGCCGCAGGCAGGGCTCGCTGGCAGGGCCAGCTGGGAATGCTGCACCCCCTCAGTGCTGGGGGACTCCGAGCATCTCGGTCTCCCCCACAGCACACGGCTTGGTCCTCGCTGGAGGACTGAAGTGTAGCAAGAGAGCGAGGGCAAGGAATTAAACCGAGCCGTCCGAGATGCTCCGTGGACAAGCGTAGCAGAGCGGGGCACCTCGCGGGACCCGGCGGGGGGAGAGAAGACCACCCCGATGGGCTCTGGGCTGGCGGCCGGGCGATGCCCGAGCCCCTTCGGCCATCGCAAGAGCTGGGGTGGGGGGAAGGAGCCGCCAGGCTCAGGTCTCACCCAGCTCCTGGAGCCCCCTCGGCTCTCACTCTGGGTCCTGCAGGACACGGGAGCATCCCTCTGACGCCGGCCAGCTCCCTAAGCAGGCGGATTTCCAAAGCCCTTTGAAAAGCCATTTAGAGCTAAGTCCTGGTATTAAACCTGGCCTTTCATTAGTCAGGTTTTCAATCTCTGCCCGAGCCCGTTTCAGCAAAAAGTTTTTTAAAAGGTCAGGAAGAAGCTTTTAAGCATATTTGCCAATTAACTATTGTAACCCCCTCCTCGACTCGATGCGAGCTGCCCACTTCCGTCTCAGGGGATGGTAATTACTGTTTTATAAATAAGCTTTGAACTCTCCTAAGTAATAGTCTCTCCTTGCATAAAAGCACCCTCTAAATCCACTGGCCTTTTCCACCTTCTGTCACTGCCTGCCTCTAAAAATAATCTAGGAAAAAACCCCATAATACTTTTAAGAAGAAACTCTGAAACTCTCTCCTACTCTGTGATGACTATTTCTCCAGCCCCTCAATAATTCAACTAACAGAAACCCTGCAGCTTTCACTGCTGTTTGTGAACTTTTCCTATTTAACATCTTTTCAGAAGTTCTCTGGAGTTACATGTAGGTGATAAAAAACCTGCCCATGTTTTATATGTTTAAATTTCTAGCCCCTGAGGTTACAAGAGAGTAACCAGGGGAGCACAAGAAAAAGGACATTAATGAAGAAGTATTTTCCAAAAGGTATTGATTCACATAATATTCATTTTTTTAAACCAGCCCCATGATTTCTAGGTGCCCAGCTTTATATATTTATTTAAGCAGTGTGGGATAGCAACACTGGCAGACTTGAAATCCTTTAGAAACTCAGGTTACTTCTGCACACCCCACTGCACAGCCTGTATATAAACCCCCCATTTATTTAAAAGAGACAGCAACAGAGAAAGCATTCCTCAGTCGGGAAGACCACGGCTTGTTCCACTCTGCAAGTCACAGCTTTTATCTGAAAAATCGCAGCCAACACTAACATGCAGCTTTAATCACTTTAGCCTGACACTATATACGTAACAACACATGGAATAACCCCACTTAATTTTGCCTTGCAGCTGAGCCAGGCTAAAACTGAGACTCACAAACCTGCTTGTATCAGCAAGAAGCACTTCACCGGCTTTGGATCGGGAACAAAATTCAGGAGCTGCCACATGAAAGCAAGGGAATAACGTCAGCGTGAAAGTGGGGGGCAGGAGGGCCAAGTCACGCTCCTTGCCCCATCGCCAACACGGAGTCGGTGGAAAAGACCCCCCCTAAACAAGGCAGGCACAGCCCCTCTCGCCTGCCCTCGATAATATCTGCCTAGGATCCCTTTAAACAGTTTCAAATGTTAATTCCTCATTGTGGCCGTAAAAGCTATTTTTAATCCCACGTGAAAGCAGTTTGCAGAAGACCAAACTTTGCACGTCTTACAGATTGCTTCCTAAGGACCGGCAGCGCTGTGCATTAGGGAGCAGTAAAATGGGGGCATGCCATCGCGGGGAGATGCACACAGCGCTTAAGCCCTGTCCTAAGCGTAGAGCTGGGACTAAAACAATGCATAAAAGCAAACTCAAAATAGCGTGCATGAAATAAAGGCTTTAAAATATCTTCTTCACAGTTACAAAATTACAGTGTTTTCTCAGGTTTCCTGCATTTTTAATTCACATTTTAGGATTTATTTTCCAAACAGGAGGGTGAGGATAGGGGAAGCTGACACAGAAAGGCCCTATTTTTGTAATGAACGTTAAAAAAAAAGAAAGACGAGATCACAAAGTAATAAACCCAAGAAGCATGCTGCAAGACTGAGTTTCTGCAAATGCACCAGGACAAACAAGGGCCACTCTCAGCCCTGGAACGCTGAAACACAGTCCATCAGAACAGATTAGCTGGTGTCAATGAATAAAGATAATGTCCCAGAGCAGCTCTCAGTGCATCGCCATCTGACTCCTCGCTAGATCCTTTTGTCTGTTCCCACCTATGTATTTCCTAAATGTGCCTGTGAAAAGCTCTCCCTGGAAGGGGATACAAGCTCTGTGCCAAAATGCAGCCTGGTGACTCCAGAGTAGCTGAAACGTCGGGTTTTATTCAACAGCTTGTGCTATAGAGTGTCTTGATCTGTCTGTACAATCACAACACACACAAAAACCCCTCAAGGCATCTACTTAGCTCTACTTTTCAACTGCCAATAACACTCACAGCGAAAGTCAAAAGAGCAGCGCTGGAGCCCCGTCCTTTCCCTGCCGCTCAAAGGCTTCAGGGTTGCAAGGTTCGGAGATAACAAAGTGTGGCTCAAGAAATCCTGGATGCCTTTCAAGAACATTATTAGCGCCCATGAATGGGTTTGAAGGAGAGAAAAATAAAAAAATTTTAAAAAAATAACAAAAAAAAAAAAAAAAAAAAACCAACCAAACCAAAAAAACCCCTCACCACATCGCATGTAGCAGCTCTCTGCTAACCACCCATCTGCCCCGGGCGCACCCGCGTGCTCCCAAGCTGGGACACCCCCAGCGCTGTTTAATGCACGCACAGAAGCGCAGTGCGAGCAGGACCAACCACATGAAAAGTTCCTCCCCCCCGCACGCAAACCTGCATGCGCTGCGTCTGCTCAAAGCGGGAAATGACGATAAAAAGCTAAATTCAGCCTGCAAGAGAGTCAGAGCTCCGGGACGGCTCTGCAGCACCGGAGGATGCTCGGCGGCGGTGCCCGCTCGCCGCGTGCCACCGCGGCCGGCTGCGGAGCTCCAGCCTGGCCTCTCACCAGGAAGTCTTGGCCAACCGTGACTAGCCATCCCACAGTACTTTTTTACTACTTCTGGCCCAAACTGTAAGAAAATCAGGAACTCTTTACAATTCCTATGAAATCCAGTGCGCGCTGTTTTCGAGGGTGCAGCTTCACAGAGCACAACCCCGACGACTGCTTTCTTGTGGTCATCGGGAGCCTTGGCCCCAGCCCCATTCCTGTGCAACTCTTCCTTTAGCTATTAGAAAAAAGCAGGAAGAGGAGATGGAAAAAGAGGGACTCGGATCATAGATCATACGAGGAGATACGGGACAGAGCAAAACTGTCGTATTGAGCTGATGGCGCTGCAAAGTTTTGGTGGATGGAGACGAGGAAACTCTTCTTTGGATAAACTACATCAGGCTGAATTCCCCAAAACTCCCTTTTACGGAAGCCAGCACGTGCAGAGCCCCTTCCCTGCACAACCTTTGTGCCCCAAAGCCGCCGCCATCCACCGCTTCTCCCGCCCTTTCCCCCGCAGCACCAGAAGCGCCGAGGCTGAGCCGAGTTACGGGGCGAGGCAGACGGAGCGGTCCGAACCTCCGAGCAACGTCAGGCAGCCGCGTGGAAAACGCGCCCGGCTCTGGCAAGGGGAAAAGGGAACAATCCCGTGCAGAGATCTCAGCTACGCCCCCCGAAATGTCGCCGACGGAGCAGAGCGGTGTCTGCCGGAGAGCCCGCCGGAGCGCACAGCCCCGCTTGCGCGGGCATCGGACAAAATGCAAACACCCCGAATGCCGCCTGTGACCCCGACTCCGCTCCCCCTCGCACCGAGAAGTCCCTGGGTTGAAAGCGGGCGCTGCTCTGCGGACCCCGAGGGGGTGACGCCCGTTACGCCCTGTAGCAACCCGGCCCACAAGTGCAGTTTTTCCTCAATTCACACAAGCAAGGGCAGGATTTGGTCCCGTGCCATCACGCCGCGCATCTCTTCAAATTTTTGCGACGAAGTTCTAAATATCACCGGCAAACATCTCAGATTCAATTAAGTTCTTACATGTGCCTTCGCCTACGCTCTCACAAAGCAGGCAGACAGACAGACAGCAAGGTTCCCAGTGTTCCGAACGGGACACTCGCGCTCCCCAAGCCGCTGCGTGAGCAGAGGAGCAGACACGCCAACACCACTTCTTTTTATTTAGGTTTACTTTAAGCAGTACTGAGTGCCAAAAAAAATTAAAAGAGTGTTTTGCTTTAGGATAAAATGTCACGTCATGCTTGGATTATCCATTAGGTAATTTATGCTGCAGTCTAGAAAAGGTGTTTTTAAACTTCTTGTAATTAGCTAAACCTACAGTAACTCAAGGAATTTCATAGAGGATGCTTGCTGCTTTTGCAGAACGTTTCCTTTTCACGAGTCAAAAGAACTACTCCAAAAAAGGGACTTTGGGCTATTTCAGGTTTAAGTAAAATAAAACACTCTGGGCTAAGAGCAAATGGTTTCAGTCTGTGACTTACGTTATAATGTAAACTACCCGGCACCCACAAGCAGATACTCCTGCCACAGCAGTGAAATTGCTACGGGACTGAACTACCAAAAAAGAACAAAAATAATTCTGTTTTCCAGGGGAATTTTTTTCTCTTTCTTTTCACATTTACTTAAGACAAGCAACGACCTACAGGTGCCTTCGGGCCAAATATCTTGGCATGAGAAGCAGTTGGTGTAATTTTGGTTTCCTAGCAAGTTCAAATATTTTAAAAATGTTTACACCACTTTGAGATATTCATTGGAGAAACCTGAACTTCTGTCCAACTTCTATTTTCCTCCACTCAAACACACCCAGCTTTAAACATTTAGCTCTGTCTGGCTTTCCTGGGGAAAAAAAAAAAAACCTCAGTATAGCAAGGTCTTGTAAGAAGACAAAACAAGAGAGGCGAAGAGAAAAGGAAACTAAGGAAGAGAGTTGTGCGTGTGATTGAAAACACACTTGCTCTATGCAGAGTTAAAGCAAAACATCTACCGATTTTTTTCTCACTAGAAAGGATGCAACTTCTTCCCAGCACAGCGTACGCTTGCTTCCCTGCGACGCATCTGGCCGCGCCAAAAACCTTCCCTGCTCTATTTCTCCAAATTTACCATAACCATATGCAGAATCATCTTAAAACATCTCGCTGGTATCAGGCCAGGCTCCCTGCAAGCACTTACAGCACTAAAAACTCACTACACAGCAATCTAAACCCAAGATTTATTTATTCTTCTCTCGCTGTGGTCCATCCTGCAAACCTCTCGCCGGACTACGGCGAGGGATATGAAAGCGTTCGATCTTCCACACTTTAATTATGTGCTCGCAGTCATTAAACTCCCATTCTGCCAAGTGAGATCTATCTTGTAATCCTCACCCAAAAAGATTAGTTATCATCGTTATTGTTTCTAGAGCAGCGTAGACACAAATGGAACCGAGAAATGAGCTAATAAATCACGGCAATATTAATATAGTCATAAAAATAAGTGCGCTACTTACTGCGTTTGAAGGTGTGTTAAGTCAATAACTTTACAGTCCAGATGTGGTCTTACAGAGCTGAAACTCTGTGGGTAAAATTACCACTAAAATTACACTTTCCATTAAACACGCTGATTTTCGCAGGTTATGATTTCGGCGAGGATTGCTAAGTTGCAACCTCCCCCAAAACATCGAGAACCATTAAGAGCATGCCAGAAATACAGTATTCCCGCAGGGCTCGGGGAGAATAGGATGGAGAGGCAGGAAGGACAGGGAGAGCTACTCCTTTTATTATTTTCAGATGTTTCCCCGAGAACACCGCAGTGCTTTTATAAATCTACACGTTTGGACCCTCTTCAAAATAACGGACCAGATTCTTCCACCGCCTTCAAGGGACTTTGCGCTCTGACTCCGTTTGGCCCGGCCACGCCGGAGTTGGCCAGGAGACGGGACTTTAATAGACACCACATGCACAGTAGCTGCTCTTCCGAATGCTTTATCGCCTGAAGAGTTCAATTCCATTGAAACCCTCAAAACCAAACAACTCCCTTGAATCAATACGGCTCTGCCCTTTGACACAAACCTACCGAGGAATTCAAGTGATACTGTTTTACCCTTCCCCATCCTTCGCTGGTTCATCATTTTAACGCACAGCCAGGATCAAGCCCGGTCCTGCGAGCCAAGGTCCTCGCTCCTTTTATTTTTATAAGCCACTCGAATAAAAAAAAAAAAAAAAAAAATAATCCCTATAAGAACTCGGTGGGGAAAGGATGGGAAGGCTGAGAATAAAGTGTTAAAGATTAAAATCGCAAAGCCTGGGTAATTAAAAAAATAAAGCAAATTGCTGCTGCCGGCCGTTCCGCTCCCGGACACCTGTCCCCGGCTGGCTGGGCTGTGGGATGGGGGACACGGGGGGGGATACGGGGGGTGAGGGATACGGGGACACACCCGGGGGGGACCGGCTCCCACGCTCCCACCGCTCCCGGCTCCGGCAGCGGCCCCCAGCCCCCCGACCCCAGGCAAGGCGGAGGGTCGGAGCTGCCGCCCCCTGCGAGCCCGCTCCCTTCTCCATCCCACCCGGGACCTGCATCCTTCTCCTCTCCCTCTCCCTGCCATCTCACCCCTTCGGACCCCCTTTATCCCCAGGGAGCCGCCGCGCTCGGACCAGCCTGTTGCAAAGCAACCCCATCAGGGCACGGGAGGCAATTAAACGCTGCTGGGAGCTTAATTAGCGATTGCCGGGACCCCCCCCCCCCGCCCTTACCTGTACCAGCGCAGCCCCTTCTCGTAGCACCTGTCGAAGAAGTGGGGTTCGGCACCCACAGCTCGCACCCCGGGGTGCGCCCGCAGGAACTCCAGCAGCGCCCGCGTCCCGCCCTTCTTCACGCCCACGATGATGGCTTGCGGGAAGCGCCGGCTGCCGCCCCCCGCCGCCCCCGGCCCCGCGCCCCGCACCGGCCCCGCACCGGCGGGCAGGGCTGCGGGCGGCGGCAGCAGCAGGGCGGGCGGCAGCGGCTCGCAGGGCCCCGGCAGGCAATAAAAGAAGTAGGTGAAGAAGAGGATCATGGTGAGGAGCAACGAGGCGCGGCGGCCCCCGACGGGTCCCAGCAGCCGCCCGCTACATCCCATCGGGGGCCGCTCCCGGCCCCACCGGGCACCGCATCCCGCACCGCCGCCCTGCCCGGCCGCCCCGAACCCCCCCCCCCCCCCCCCCCGCGCCCTCCCTCCCCACCCACCCGCGCTCCGCTCCACGCACACCCGGCCCGGCCCGGCCCTCCCTTCGCGCACCGCCCCCCACGCCCACCCACCCGCGGGGCGGGGGAGGGCGGGCGGCACACGCGTGGGGGGGCGGCAACGCCCCGGGGTGGGGGCGCGGCACACGCGTGGGGCACCACCGGGGTATCCTCGGGAGAGCGGGGGGCCCGTGGGCAGCCCCTGCGTGGGTGCCAGCCCGGCCCGGGGCAGCCCCGGCGCCCCCCACCCACCGCGAGCAGCCGCGGCGGAGCAAAACCCTCCCAGCCCTGGTGCACCGACAGGATGCGTTTTCCCACGTTTTCCCACGTTTTCCCATCCAATTTTCTTTTCTTTATAGATATTTATAATTTCTGGGGCTGCAGCGGGTGTTTTCGGCCACTCGCATCACGCCAAGGGCTGCGCCGGGGAGGCTGCAGCTCCGCAGCGGGTGCAGGATCCCAGGCTGGAAATAGAAAGCCATCGTCGCGGTGGTAGCCCAGTGGCATGCAATCAGCAAGCGGTATCTGGAGAGGCAGCGCTAATTAGGCTGCACAGGCTCCCGTGTATTTATTGTTCGGGATGGGCCTTGGGTTTCCACCCAGGCCCCTGCACCTTCCAAAATAAGCCCAAAAGCAGCGGTTTAGGTGGTGTGATTTAAAATGCATGTGTGTAACGGGTGATGGGGTGGGATGAGGTGGGTTTCCTCCTGCTGCTGGGGCAACCCCATTCCCTGGGACCCAAAGCAGCATGGATCTTGGGTGCTAAATAAATCCCAGCCGGTGCTGCAACGTCGATGACACACGATGCGCAGGCAGCATCCCCGGGTGCTTCTGGCCACCCCTGGGCCTTGCGTGCGGCATCAGCACCGTCCTGGCTTGTTCCTGCCCTCCCGGCAGCATGTGCCATCACCAAACGGAAAATAGCCGAGACCCAGCCCAGGGTGCCCGTGTCTGGGGGTTCCCATGGGGCCATCACCCCTGGGACCCACCGAAATGCTCCCAGGGTCCACCCTGCCCCACGCCTCGAAACACTGAGGCTGATTTCCAGTCCTATGCTAAAGCCTCCCTTTTTTGTATGTGAAATAGGCAGTGTCTTAATTAACCTATTAATATAATTAGCTCTTTTTATAATTAGATCCCCCGAGTCTTCCAAGAGATAGAGCATGGCGGGGAGGGGGAGATCCGTGGCCTGAGACCAGAGCGGGGATGCAGAGCTGCGCAAACACGGCTGCATCGGGAGGCAGTGATGCTCCTGCACGGCTGCATCGTGCCACAGCTGCACCGTCAGTCACTTGTATGATATAGCATGGCTGCATGATGGCACAGTTGCAAGACTGCCCAGTTGCATGACAGCACGGCTGCAGGGTGGCACGGCTGCATGACAGCCGGGCTGCAAGGTGGCATGGCTGCAGGGTGGCACGGCTGCAGGGTGGCATGGCTGCATGGCAGCCACGCTGCAGGGTGGCACGGCTGCATGGCAGCCGGGCTGCAGGGTGGCATGGCTGCAGAGTGGCACGGCTGCATGGCAGCCAGGCTGCAGGGTAGCCGGGCTGCAGGGTGGCATGGCTTCATGACAGCACGGCTGCATGGCAGCCAGGCTGCAGGGTGGCATGGCTGCAGGGTGGCATGGCTGCATGGCAGCCACGCTGCAGGGTAGCAGGGCTGCAGGGTGGCATGGCTGCATGACGGCACGGCTGCATGGCAGCCAGGCTGCAGGGTGGCATGGCTGCATGGCAGCCGGGCTGCAGGGTAGCCGGGCTGCAGGGTGGCATGGCTTCATGACAGCACGGCTGCATGGCAGCCAGGCTGCAGGGTGGCATGGCTGCAGGGTGGCATGGCTGCATGGCAGCCGTGCTGCAGGGTAGCAGGGCTGCAGGGTGGCATGGCTGCATGACGGCACGGCTGCATGGCAGCCAGGCTGCAGGGTGGCATGGCTGCATGACAGCACGGCTGCATGGCAGCCAGGCTGCAGGGTGGCATGGCTGCAGGGTGGCATAGCTGCATGGCAGCCTCGCTGCAGGGTAGCCGGGCTGCAGGGTGGCATGGCTGCATGACGGCACGGCTGCATGGCAGCCAGGCTGCAGGGTGGCATGGCTGCAGGGTGGCATGGCTGCAGGGTGGCATGGCTGCATGGCAGCCAGGCTGCAGGGTGGCCGGGCTGCAGGGTGGCAGGGCTGCAGGGTAGCAGGTCTGCAGGGTGGCATGGCTGCAGGGTGGCATGGCTGCATGGCAGCCGCGCTGCAGGGTAGCTGGGCTGCAGGGTGGCATGGCTGCAGAGTGGCACGGCTGCAGGGTGGCAGGGCTGCAGGGTGGCAGGGCTGCAGGGTAGCAGGGCTGCAGGGTGGCACGGCTGCATGACAGCAGGACTGCAGCAGGACGGGGCTTTGTGCCCTCTCGTGGCTGGTGCTCGCAGGAGGCTGCGCCGGGGCTGCCTGGCCCGTCCTGCACGGTAGCTTTTCAACGAGAGAAAATAACTGCGCGACTGTGACTGGAGATCCCTTCCAACTCGCAACACGAAGGTTCCCCAGGGAAAAACGAGGAGGAAAGATTATGATGAGGAAGTGAATCTGTTATCGGGAGCAGTCTGATAAATAAAAACGCATCCAAAATCTGCCGTGCGGCACTTGCCAGCTCTTGTTGGGTTCTACGTAAGCGATTAGAAATAGGAACTGTTTCACTCCGGGCGAGAGCTGGTGGGAACTGCTCCAGCTCCTTGTTTGGGTTGGGGGGAGGGTGGTATCGTTGGAAAATGCCAATTTGTCAAAATGGAAATCTTTGGCAAGAACATAACCATTTTGACAAACTTCTGACAAAACACAGCCAGGGAGGCTCGGGAAAGGCAGGCACAGCACAGCCCCCTCCTCATCCTCGGTGCAGGGGGATCCCTCGGGGGCACAGGGCTGGGGCTGCCTGCGGCGAGCTGGTGCAGCGGTGCGTTTCGGCACCGCCAGTTCCCCCCGTGTGCCATGGGCGCTGCCACGTCTCAGCGCTTGCCGCTGCTTGGGCAGGGTTGGAGGAGCAGCGCCTTTTTCTTTCTCACCTTCAAAATTGGGGAAAAAGGCTTAGAACGTGAGCTCGGGGCTCACTGCTGGGGCCAGGAGGCAAGGAGGGGAAACACCGAGCACTGCGGGCACTTGGGCCGTGCCCAAGGCTTCCCCAGCCTCGCATTCGGATGAGCCGGTGGGTAGCCCTGCAGGAAGGTCCCTGGCTTCAGCCGAGACCACACCAGACAAGGACTGGCTCCCTGCTGTGCTGGCAGCTCAGGTGATTAAGGACAACAAGCACTCAGGTGCAATTTCTTAGGCAAAATTAGGACATTTTGTTTGAAAAAAAAGAGTTCTGAAATGAGCAGCTCTGACGTTCCCCGCGCTTGGTGCCCTTGGCAGGCAGCGATTACCCCCACGTCTCCGTGGCTGCCCAAGAAGGGCTGTGCGGGATGTGGGATGTGAACCCCGGCCAGCAGGGCCGGTGCCCAGCGCTTCTCTGCTCCGCTGGCCGCATCATCAGCCGCGCGTCTTCCCCCTCCGTTAGCACGTCTTCATCCGCAGCTCTGATAACACAACCTACCGGAGAGCTCAGCTTTCCAAGAGTTTCATGATCCCGTCGAAAGATCTCCCGCTGCAGGCGCTCGCCAGGCTGCTGGTGGTGCTGGTGTCCATTGGGGGACGGGGCTGCCTTCCCCGGGCAGGAGCAATGCCGCTGCGATGGGCATCGATGCGTTTGCACCGAGGAGGCGAAGCCGGGCGGGCAGCAAGCAGCAGGGAGCAGAGCCAGTGCAGCCAGCACGCCAGCCGTGCTTGCAGGCCCTTCGCAGTGCATGGCTGGGAAGCGTTGGGAGGATTTATCCTCACCCCTGGGGAGAGCAGGCACAGGCACCGCCGTACCCTGTACCCCGACACCTCAGCTTGCTCCCAAGGCTGGTGCACGCCACAGTCCCTGCCCCGGGTTGCTGCATAAGCCCTGGCATCAGGGCTCAGCACCCTCAGGTGGCACCCACAGACCTGGGGAGCTGGAGGCAGCGGCCCCACGGGCACCTCTGCGGCACGGCTGGTCCCCAGGGCCGCTCACAGCATGCAGGAGCCACTGGGCTGCTCTGGCAGAGGCGGATGAAAGTGTTTGGGGCTGTCACCAGTGTTATGGATGTGCTGCAAGTGCTGGCGGGGAGCGGCACGCAGACACTGCGGATGTGGAGGGAGCCTCCTCGTTTCCGACCCCTGATTGATGAGATGCAAGTGCCAGCCGTTTCACTTACTATATCACTGTTACCTCAGCCCTCCAGCCGGGACGAGGGTGCTTTGAACCTCGGAGACAATTGTCTCCACTGCAGGATGAGAAGGGTCGTTTTTTCCCCGCGGGGTCCCAGCAGGAGCGAGTGGGTCCCCAGGAAGCCCCATGACCTGGCTGATGGCTTGGCAGCTCCCCAGGGACCAGGGGCTACAGCAGCCTGGGGGCAGCCAGGGCATGGCAGCTGTGCGGAGGAAGATGCCAAAGGAGCTTTTGATTGCTGCCAAGGGGAAGAGGTGAGACACATCGAAGCTGGCCGGGAGCTTCCGGATAGATTGGATATTAGGAAAAAATTCTTTACTGAAAGAGCGGTCAGGCACTGGAACAGGCTGCCCAGAGAGGTGCTGGAGTCACCATCCCTGGGGGTGTTCAAAAAACATGTAGATGTGGCACTTGGGGACATGGTTTAGGGGACGTGGGGGTGTTGGGTTGGCGGTTAGACTTGATGATCCTAGAGGTCTTTTCCAACCTTAATGACTCTATGATTCCCATGGCAGTGATGCTTGCCACTGATGGGTGAGCAGCAAAAGGGGAAAATAAAGCAGCAGAGAGGCCGGAACCTGGCCAGTGCCAGCACTGCTGGGCTCGCTGGAGGCACCAGGGAGCCATAAGCAGTATGCTCGTCCCATGTGGGATGCTCAGCAATGGTGATGCTCCGTCCATGCCAGGTTTGTAGTTTGCCTCAGGGCCGCCTTTCGTCGGTGACAGGCTGGCCCGGCTGGCTGCAGGGGTCCCCGTGCTGCCGGGGGCTGCCTGCCTGTGTGGTCCCCAGGGCTGGGACGGCTGCAGGCTGCCGCCTCCCCTAGCCAGCTTGGCTAGGCTGGCATTGATGCAAGTTCTCCCTCCAAACCGCCTGGGTGCTGCCGCTGCGGCATCGGGGTGAGCGCGGACACCCGTGTGGCGTGGGCACATGCGGGGAAGCGCCACTCCGGTGGGTGCATCCTGGTCCCGTAGTGCTGGCTGCTGCGCCTGGCCCCCCGCATCCCATCAGGGAGGGCAGCAGCTTCCCAGCCAGGCTGCAAATGCCCCCCGGCTGCACCGGGGGCGGCGAGGTCAGGGGCTGGATCCTGCTTTGGCAGATCTTGTGGCTGAGCATCAGTTGGAAATGTCTGGCGACCGTCTCAAAGGGCCGCATGTCTTCACAGTGGCGAGAGCCCGATGCCAGACGTGGTTGTGCACATACATGTGGTTTGAGTTGGGTTTTTTTGGGGGAGGGCTCCCTCCAGCCAGGTGCATTGCCCTCTCCTCTCTGAATGCAGGGCTCTACCTGCCAGCCTCCCTCAGGGTGGCTCAGCCCTGGAGGGAGGAGGCACTGGGACAGAGCAGGCTTCCAAGGCAGCTGTCCCCAAAACTCCCCGTGCCCCATCCCGGGTTCACCCGGAGTGGAGGGGTTAGCCAGCCCCACCATGGGCTGAAATCCTGGTCCCAAAGCAGGTGACGTTCACGCCTGATCCAGGACAGCCAAGTGACAAGCCCCATTGAGAGCCATGCAGAGCAATATCAGCACAGCACCACGTGAGCTCGATGCTCCCCTTGTCCATCCTCTCCCCCATCCCAAAAACAGCGGGTCCAAGCGGGATGGGACCCCAGATAACCAGCCAGAGCATCCCAACTGGTGACCCCAGCACCATGACCCAGCCTCTCCTCCAGAGACCTCCCCTCTGCCCACCGCAGCAGGCAGGCAGGAGCCGCGGCGTGGGTGCTCTGGGATTTCCCAAAGTTTGTTATTACAAAGAAAGAAAGAAAAGGGCTCAAGGGATCAGTGGGAATGAAAAATGCTTTAGAAACACGGGAGATCATTTAACAGGTCACTTCCACAACGGAGTTTGCCAAGCTGATAAAGGCAAGCAAACTTATTAAGGCGCGCACAGCTTGATTTGAAACGGCTGCTCCCAAACAGCCAATTACTCCGAGCCGTTCCAATCCAATTAGGAAGGCTGTTTCCCTGATTATGGCAGTGTGTTTTACAAATACAGCACAACTCCTTGGGTTCAAAGAGCAATCCATAAAAGGGAGCTCGGGAAGGGACGAGCCAGTGCCCGCAGCCAGGGGAGGCAAACCCCATCCCTGTCCCTGGGGATGCAGGTGTCCCTGTCCCTAGGGATGTGGGTACCACAGGGGATGGTGATGGGATGCCTCAGCCTCAGGCACGGTGGCACTCACTGGAAGGGCAGCCCTGTGGCTGTCCCTAAAGCAGCACAGCCCCACCAGCCAAGACAACAGGATCTCCGAGCTGTGGTCCCCACCAGGAGCTGGGACCCTGGGGTCATCTGGATAGGCGATGCCACCGGGGTCCCCGTCAGTGCTACCCCTCCGTAGTCCCCTCCAGGGTCTTAGCAAAGGCCACCCCTTGTCACCCAGCTCAGCTGGTCTGTGACATTAGCAAGCCTTTCTCCAGAGACCTGGCAAGCTTTGGGGTTTACCCTCTGGGTATTGGAAAGAAAAAAAAACCAAACAAACCATCCTCAACATAAAGTTACAGGGTGATTTGCCCTGATCCTGCCGGTGGGGAGAGGCAGTTTTACAGAGGTAGAAACCCAGATGGGAGCATCAGGCTTTTGCCCGAGCTCGCCAGGGGCCAGCTGAGCTCGGATGGATATGAGCACGAAGGAGGAGGAGTGAATCGTGTCTCCCTCTAATAAGGATCACGGGCGCTGTGGTGCAGCAAACAGAGCCAACCCCCTCCAGACCCGGAGGGTTCCCATCACCTGGGACAGAGGAGAGACCAAGAAACTCATCACTGTGCTCACACAGAGAATGAAAAATTAACCCGCGAACTCTGTCCTTGGTCCAAGAGGCTGAGCCGGGCTGGGCGGGGGGGGAGGAAGGGCCAGGGCTGGGGCTGAGCGGTGGCTCCAGCGCCTTCACGGCCATCCAAACCCTCACCGCAACCGCTCCAACGGGTTCGCTTCAAAATCCTGGCGTGCGGCCACCTCTGGGGTGTAGCACAGCCCCTGTTATTAAAATGTGTGACAGCAGCTCAAGATGGAAAGTGAAGTTGTACATTCTCCATCTGAAACTCCGGGAGGAATTTCAAGCAGGGGAATGCAATTTCCAGCCTGGAGGAGAGCCAGCAGCACCAGGGCGAGATTTTTCTTAATATGGTTTTGCAAAACTTGAACACAGAAAATTGCCCGTAGCTATAGCAATACCAGCGAGCTGGAGACAGCCCCCGGGGAGGAGGCGAGGCATTTGCACAACAAAAACACCCACCATTTCCAACAAGCCTGCTGTTCCCTGCCACCGCTGGGACGTTCGGCCACCTTAGCTCCTCGCTTCAACCCAGCGTCCGCTGGGATTTGGGGGCTGAGGCATGCGGAGGCTGTGTGGACCAGGGCAAAGCCGCCCTCCTGCCCGTCTTGGGAAGGGAGCAGCATCCCGGGAGCGAGGGTTTCAGCAGGGGAAGCAATGCCCCCAGCATCGGGCGCTGGCTGCAGCCTTGCAAAACTCCCCATGGGACAGCGGGACGTGGCTGCACTGCATGTTGTGCCTTCCCGCAGCGGTGCAGGCGACCAAAAAGTGACACAGCATTTCACAGAAGGCGAAAGCTGGTGCTGGCAGCACCAAAGGGAGGACGTGGCTTTTCCCAGACCCTCGGCGCTTGCAGGTCTCCTCTCCCTCCATCAGCCCGGGAGGGACATGGGTTCAACAGCTCCACCTTATTCTCCTAATGGCATTTTGGGGCAGTGGTGGGGTCCCAGCAGGGTGGCAGCCATGACCCCCAGCCATCCCGCTGCCCTTTGCCTCTACACCGGCCCGGGGAGCGCTGCCTGCTCACGGCAGCGCAGACGTGGCTGGCTCCCAGCCAGCTGGAGTTACAAAAGGAGCCTTCCCCCTATTTCTGCTTTTGATTTAAATAATCCCAATAAGGGGATAAAGCAGCCAAAACCCACTGATTTTTTTAAAGCTTCAATTTAAAAAAATAATATACATGAAATGTGCGATTTTTATTAGAGTAGGCAGAGCTGCAGAGTATCAGACACAGCTCTTTGCTAACCAAACCTCTGTCCCCGGGACACCAGCTATTAACTGTGCCATCCAGAGTGCTCAGACATCCTCCGCACAGCGTCCCAGCTCTGCCTTGGCCCCGCTTTCCTCCTCATTTCCCACGCAAACACAAACTCGGGGCTGGCTGCAATTATTCCTTTATTGGTGCCCTCCTGGGTGAAGACGCAAGAGTGACAACAGTTTCACATCATCCTGGGAGTGAACAGTTACAGGGTTTATGGGAGCCACATCCAAGGGCGAGCCAGAGGCACCTCTGCCTTTCTTGGGCAGGGAGGGAACAAGGTCTCAGGTCCTACCGTGAGCTCCTCGTTATCAGCCTCTCCAACACCTCTCACATCCCCTGCAGTTACTTCTGCCTGTCTGCTGCACTAATCTGCACAAGGAGCAGTTGACTGACCAGCCAGGCGTATCTTAACAACGGCTTACCTGCTCTTTACAAGCTTAGTAACTCCACGGAACCATAATTACGTGTTCGTTGCTGATCTCACTTAGAGTTAATTACATGCCAAATAGACATATCTCTCACGTGCTTGGAAGCATCCCAGTAAAGGCTCTGAGCAGCCCATCGATATGTATGTGAGCGCAGGTATTCGTTCTGCCGGGTGTTTCACCACCCAGTGCTTATTTGCAGGTCTAAATCAATAGTATCATCCCATTCGGGATGGGGGAAGATGTGGCATTAGTTCAGCTCCGAGGGAGGAGGCGAACACGGGGGAACCTCTCCTGGCCACAGCGGGTGAGACGCGACCCACATCAGCGCCGGCACCGAGGTCACCCCAAACCCATCAGCCCTGGTAGCAACATGGCTAGGATGGGGCCAGTTTGGCAATAAAATAGCATGCCACACTGAAGTTCCTCATTTCTTTTTTAAAATGCATCTTCAACAGGCTAATAATAGGGTTGCCACATGGTTTAATCCCACTTTTTTAAGCCTAAAAATGGAGCTGACTCCATTTGGGTCATGCCCCCATTGCATCTCCCCCCTGCTGCTGGGCTGGGGGGTGCCAGCTCTGCCAAAGGCACTGGGACAGCACTGGTGTAGGACTGGGGAGCCTGAAAGATGGGCCGACACCCCACAAAATGATGGTGGCAAGGGAGGGATGCCAGCCCCAAGCCCGCTCTCACTGGCATCGCGGTGCTAAACCCACCGGAGAGAGCCGGGAGGGCTGGAGCCTGGCCGA
Organism: Morus bassanus; assembly: GCA_031468815.1. Taxonomy (NCBI): domain Eukaryota; kingdom Metazoa; phylum Chordata; class Aves; order Suliformes; family Sulidae; genus Morus; species Morus bassanus. Next base: position 65,121,860 of record CM062572.1, read on the forward strand.
GCTCTCCCGCACGCCAAGCTGGCAGGGCCAGCTCCCTGCCATAAAAGACAGGCACAGCTTGTCACCTTGGAGGGCAGAGCTGGAGTATTATACCCTAAACGCTCGCAAAATCGGCCAGTAAGTGCACAGAGCTGTTCCAAATCAAGCAGCGAGCGGGCGCAGCTGGGGCGCATCCTCACTGCTCGCTTGCTGCGCGCTGGCTTCCCCCGAGTCGCAGCCAGCGAGCTCCGCGCCGCCGTGCCCAATCTCTGCAGGAACCAGCTTTTTTCAAGCAAATCGGTTTACAAGTTTCCTCTTTTTTGAAAAAAAAAAAAAATTAAAAAAAAAAAAAATTTAAAAACACAAAACCATTTGGGGGTAGGGGGTTGTTTTGCTTGTTTGCCTTTAAAAAATAATGTCACTGGATGCAGATGGCCGCGTTTATGAGTCTATGAAGCTCTGGCATGCCCACTGCTAATTCCATGCACAGGTAGGGGGTAGCTTTCATTTGGCTCTGGTTCAGCCAAATATTCAGTGGCCAAAGGGAGAGGAAGGTGTAGGATCGAGAATTGGAACATCTGGAGCAGAGCTGAGCAATAACAAAACGCAAAGCAAAGTTTTAAAGAAAATGTCTCAAATGGATGGAGGTGAAAAAGCGGAGTTCAAAGGGCTTCCGGCTGCCAGTGAGGAGGGAGGCAGGCTCCCAAGCGTCCTTCTGTCATGCATTTGGTTGGGTTTTGGAAACAGCAAAAAAAAAACCCTGATGTCAAAGTGGGAAGCAAAACCACTGGATTAAGCCCTGGCCAGCTGCGCCCCCAGCAAAACCTGCTCCTCCCCTGTGGGCAACATGGATTCCAGAGCTTAATGCGATAAATCCTGAATTTCAGAAGTTTTTCAGTAGCAGAGGAGGGATCAGATTGTGACTTTGGGTCAGAATCCTGACTTTTAGCCCCCACAAGACAGGGATGTTCCCGTTCCCTGGGCCACCCCAGAGCTCTCCCTGCATCCCACGGTTGATGCTGGGCAGCCCCTGGCACAGGGCAGCGGCTGCAGGTGCCCCCAGCATTTCCCAAGCAGCTCTGCCAACAGTATTTAAGTCATATATAGGGGTAATGCATTTTCTTTGTCTGTTTTCATTGCCTACTCCAGTCTTAATTCTGCAAAACCCCTACGACAGCAAAATATTGCACCATTAAGAACAGCTAATGAATGGATAATGAATCTGGTAATGAACATAACGAGCTAATACTCTCATTCCCCCAAATAGTGGCATGCATGATGTGCACTCATGAATTACAGCTGCCGAAGTCAAAGCCCAAGCGGCCATCAGGTCACGCCGGAGCTGCGCATGCCAAGACCCTGCTTTCCAGGTGAAAAACACCAGCTTTCCGGCAAGACCTTGAGCCTCACCCGGGAGCGAGGAGAGGCGAGTGGAAGGGAGCCACAGGGAGCACCGCTGCCTGCCGGGAGCTGCCGCCGGCGCGAGGGCAGGGTCCGGCCCCGGCTGCCGTGCCTCACCCAGCACGCAAGGGCCGATCCCGCTCATCTCTCATCATCTGCGATGCACATGCTGAAGCAATCAGTGGGGAAAGGCTGGAAAGCCTCCAAAATGGGAGACGGCACAGGGTACGCTCATGTTCCTGCAGCCCCGGGGCTGCAATACCTCCCGCACCAATAAACTGCAGGTGCTGGGGGACTGCGAGCACTTGCCTGCGCACTTCAATAGCATTCGGATCCTGCCTCCTGCTACCCCGGCCCCTTCCCAGCTCAGACACAGCAGGGAAAAGCATTGCGGAAAAAAGCCCCATATAAAGACAAAAGCCTCTTGGTGGTGAGCATCCCTTTTCCTGGGGACAGTAGGCATCTGGTTCCTATAGCGCAGGCACCCACATGTGCTGCGTGACCTTGCGGGCCCCATCCCCTCACCAAAAAGGCAGGTCAGCACTCGCTGGCTCTGCAGGAAGGAGCCGGGGCTTTGTCTGGAGCTGGGCTGACGACAGGACCTTTCAGGCAAATCACCCGGGCTCTGCCACGTCTGGGAGAGATGGAGCCGGGACCAAAGCTGCCGGTAACCTGAGGCTTGTCAGCCCAAGAGCTCTGCTCCGCAGGGAGAGCTGCCCTGGGGGCACTTGGACCAGCATCGCTCCACATGGGCTCGTGGTACCCACCAGCATCCCATGCCTCGAAGTGTCATCTGAATATTTGGGTGCTTGTGCTCCGGGACTCTCTCCCCATGCCACAGTCCCAAGCACACCCATGGGGGTCTGCTGCAGAGTGGCAGAAGCCCCCAGCTCCAGCTTATCCACCCGGATCCTCTGCCTGTTTCTCCACCTCCTTCAAACACATCCCAACAGCACCAGCCCCTGCCCCCGTGTGAACTTCACGGATAAACCCCCAGAGGCCCAGGGAGAAGGGGAGAGCCAACAGCCCTCACTGGAGGGAGCGTGGGAGCATCCCCACCAGCTCGCTGGGCTGCAGCACCCTCCCCGCAGCCACCTGTGCGTGGTGATGCACATCTCCACCTTGGGTCTCACCCATCACCTGACCCAACTTCTGAGGACAGATTAAAAACAACAAGAGAGCCCATGGATCCAAAATGCTGGGAACAGGTTTTAGGATCGCACCCTGGGGGTGAAACCCAGACAGACGCCTGTCTGTATGGTGCGTCCCTCCTGCACCAGGGCTCGAGTCCCTGCTGCAGCACCAGGAGGGGACTGGAGCAGCCCGGCACGGGGGACCAGCGCGCTCTCCAGGCACCTTCGAATGCTGGGGGTCTTGCACAGCCGTAACCAGGCTTTTGCATCCCAGGCTGCCAGGATGAGGCCGGAGAGCGGACAGACAACAAGCCAAAGGCAGCTCAGGGAGCTCAGACACAGGGGCCGGCTGCCCACAGCTCCCCAGACAGGGACGTGTCTGGAACAAACCTGCTGGCTCTGCCCTAGCCGTGCCTCCCAGGGCATCCCTGAGCATCCCGCTCCCTCGTGTTATCCCCACATTTAACTCTTGCAGCTGTCAGAGCTCCTTGGAGCATCCTCTGCCTCCCTGAAAGAGCCAGGGCTGCCCAACAGGGTGCTGGGGGACACTTTGGTGCTGGGAGCCCCGATGATGCTCACCCACCCCATGCAGCACCAGGCACAGAGCCAGGACATGGGGCCAGGCCCCCCAGCCCCTCTCCCTCTGCCCCCCGCAGTAGGACCAGCCCACGGGACCCACCATCCCAAGGCTCATGTGAACGCCCCGTGGTCATTTTTAACCTCAGATCTTTGGCATTATTAATAACATACATGTGGGTCTCACTTCCCCTATGGGATAACATCTGGGGGATATTCATCACGGCCACCACGGGCTGCAGCCCCCCGCTCTCCCTGCGGAGCAGGATGGGTCACATCTGAGCACCGAGCCGCTTGATGTGGAGTCATTAGCATGCACAGACTTCCAGCCCAATTACTTGACAGATGAAATCAAGATCCGTTGGCCTTATTGTTTGCATCTGGAGCGCTGCATCCGCACACACTCCTCCTGCCTCCTCCTCCTCCCCAGCCCAGCCGCTGCTGCGCCAGCGTTGCCTTCATCTGGATGTCGTTTACCATGGCTTGGCGTATGGGAACTTATCAAATGCACCATAATAAAATTAGCCCTACACAACAGCAATTATCCACAGCACCTTCAGATAGGAAAGGATGCACCATTTCCCAACCCTCCTTTCTCTGCCCGTCTCTGGGGAGAGGAGCCCACTGATTTTCCTCCCATGAGCAGCTCTCACAGCAGAAGGTTTGCTCTGCCGGCGAGCACGGAGAGAAGCCCAGGTGGATCACACCATAACCTGTATGCAGTTCTAGTTTTGCAGCCAAGCTGCTGCTATTCTACCGACAGATTTTACACAAAGGAACAATTATGCTTCATTTCTACCCATTAACACATTCGACAGCGTTGAGCTTGCTTTAAGAGGGGGAAAAAAAAAAAAAAGTTGCATCAGAAATATTTGAGGTGCTGAAGTCAGCACGCAGGTGGCGGGGCTGACACGGCACCCGGCAGCGTGCCAGCGCCAGCCCAAGCAGAAAGCTCCCAATCCTGGCGAATACAGCCCATAAACGTGGGCGTGGGGATGGGGTCCACACCCCAGCACACCCCAGGCAGTGCCGGCCACCAGGCAGCGGGTACGCTTGGCTTTGCCCCGGAGCCTCTCCAGGAGCTGTTAATTAGGAGAGAGGAAGTTAATTCTTGCCACGTGTCTCCCACAGCACTTTGCTCCTCTTGAGGAGCTGATGCTTCACCGGGGACTCTTTTCTGCTGCAGGACGGGAGCACAGGGTCACTCCGGAGGAAGCCCCGAGTCCTCCTGGGCCATCGCCGGGGAAGTGGCGAGGGTTGGCCACAGGCAGAGAGCAGGGATGGCCCTGGCTGCTGCAGGGGCATCGTCCCCGCTTGGCATCGTCCCTGGGGCAGAGGTGCTGGTGCCCCCGCGGTGGCTCACCCGGCACGCAGGAGCATGCCCAACCAGCCTCATGGCCAGCACAGGGCTGCAGTGGGGACAAGGGGCCGCCTCGGAGGCAGGCACCAAGCAGCAGAAAGAATTCGGGTTTCTTTTTTCCCCTGTAACCCATCTGTCCTTAATTTCTTTGGGGGTTTCACTCCAAATTCTTCAGATTCTACGGCAAATGCTTTGCAGTCCTCAGCTCAGCTTGCCTCAGTGGCTGCCCAGCTTGGGGCTGCCTGCAACTGGAGCAAAGGAAAGGGAAAATACCAACCCCATAAATTCACCAACAAATAACCCATGGCTGACCAGCATCACCAGCGGCAAGGCTGAGGCAGTGGGAGCCTTTATCGGGGGCTGTGGAGGCCCATCCCTCTACACAGCAGCAGGGGAGAACAGATTTTTGTGGCAGGGGACACCAGACTGTGCACCAGCCCCGGTTCCAGCCCACAGCCGTCCATCACTATGTGCTGTGCTTCACGTGTAGAGCAGGGGGCTCAAGCTTTGACCCATTTTTACCAACATCTGGACCAAGCGGTGCCAGTCGTGCCCAGGAGGTGCAGGCACAGCCGCGTACTCGCTGTGGATCCCTTCCCCTCTTGCAGACTGCAGCAACAGGAGGCAGATGTCTGCCTTGCCAGAGCTCTGATGGGCGGTGTTTCCTTTTGCTCTTATCATTTGTAGCAACAAATCACTTGTTTAGCCCTAATTTTACAATTACAAGATGGTAGCTCTGGGCTACAAGCAAATGCAAATGCCTCAGGCTGGGGAACAAAACAGGGTTGCACATGCACCCGTCCCTGCACAGAGCTCCGCGTGGTATGATATACACTGCAGTCGCTGCCAATTAGCCGCTAATTTTACAGACTTCTTTATGGTTTACAGTCATTTAACCTTTCCCATGGGCTGGAGCCCTGCAGCCAGAGCTGCCGGTGGGCACCAGGATGGCTCTGCAGCGGCTCCCTGGGGAGAGCAGGGCGGCAGTGCCGGCGGCGGAGCAGGACCCCCGGCGCCAGCCACAGCCCTGTCCCCAGGATGCTGGGGGCAGCCCGGGAAGCATCAGGAGGCACTCACAGCCTGGCTGAGGCCGAGCTTGGGGCAGTCACCGCTTTCCTCGGGTGCCCCCAACTCCCCGGGACGCCGGGATCTGAAATATCTCCCCTGCATTGTCATGCAAAGCAGAAATTCAGATCCTGCATAATACTGGTTAAAAATGATCCTGCTCCAACAGCAATCTGCACAAGCCCACATACAGGTTCAATTTCGGCCCAGTTTTGGAGATTTAAGCAGTGCCTTGGCTTGATATGGGCTGTCTGCAAGAGCGCTTTTCCTCCCCAGAGCCTACATCCAAGCCATGGGTTTGATAAGTATCAGGATACTGTGCTGGCCTCAAATGGAGAAATTAAACGAATACCTTGCATATTTTGGCAACTCACACATGTGAGCAGCTGTAATTGAGGACACGATCTGTCTCGCCCTTCGGCACGTATTGGCAAATTACAGCCTTTCGTTATTTCCCTAAGTTTAACCTGCATCGAGGTAGAGGCATTCATCTTGCATTTGCCCCTCACAGGGAGCCCAGCTCCCAGTGAATCCCTCAGAAACAAGATAAGCCCAGGCTTATCTTCGCCCATCGTGCAAACACCCATGCCGAGAAAGCCCGGCGCGCACGCAGGCAGCTGCCACGGCTCCAGCCGGGTGTTTTGGCACATCTGTGCCACCCGGTGCTTGGCACAGCCGGGATGTGCTGCGCAGGGTCTGGAGCGTGCAGAGCCCTGCCCCGGGGAGCCCAGGGAGGCAGCAATGTGCGCCACTGGGTTTTTCTTTTCCCCCCACAAATCCTATACTTCCAGGTTAACTTGGAACAAGACAAACAGCAAAAAAAAAACCCTCAGCAAACTGCAGCCCTGTCCTGCCCGTGCAGCACAGGGGCCCCAGCAGCGACCCAGCTTTTCCAGGAGCCTCCTTCAGCCCCGGGGACCCCAAGGGCTCAGGGACATGACCCACGGGCAGGCTGGGCTGCACTGACCACCATGCTCTGCAGGAAAACCCCTTTGCAATGAGCCCGAGGGACCACAGCAGCCTGTGTCCCATGAGGAACACAGCTGAGAGCTGCAGCCCCCTCCTTCTAACACCTCCAGCTCCCCTGGCAGCCCATCGCCATCCACGTGGGTCCCACCAGGGATGGACACAATCTCCAGTAATACAGTCTCCAGTAATACAGTTTTCCTGCAGAGACCTGCTTGGGCTCACAGCTCACTGGAAGACTCAGGCACCCACAAAACAGGGTGTTCATGAGGGGTTGCAGGTGTATTCAGGGCAGGGAGTGCAGGAGCCCTGCTGAGCAGCACCCCCATGATCCACCACCCAGACCGAGGCTCTACGCTGCAGCTCCCACCCCACAGTCAATATTTCACCCTGATGTTTATTAGCATTTATGCGACATCTATTGTTCAGTTTTTTAAGTACACAATAAAGCACATAAGATGAGGATGCAGCTCAGGGTTGATCTTTACATCAGGTCTTGGGGCTTTGCTGCGTTTAGCTGAAGCATCCACTCACCGAATGTGGCCATCAGGTGGAGGGTTTGCTCCTGTTGACTCCAGCAATTGCTACCTGAAGGGTTTTGGGGCCACAGCATTAGACAGAAACCCCCAAGCAGCCTCTGCCACAAACCACAGCTCAGCTCATCCCAAAAGGGGCCAGGATTGGCTGCTCCCTCCTTTAAGCCCTGCTCTGGGTGATGCCTGAGCCCAGGTGGAGCAATTCAGCCCCATCTGTGTCCCCAGACCCTGCCCTGCGCTGTGCTCCCCTCCCCACTGCACCTCCTGTTCACCCTTCAGCTGTGCGGGCAGGATCAGACCCATGGTGCCCAGGAGGACCTCCTGGTGCCCTGTTTTTGCAGGGCTCTCAGCAGGCTCATGCCCAGCTCCAGCACAGGTCCATGCACCAGTGAGCTGGGCCCATCCTCAGCTGATGCATCCAACTCTGCAAAGCAACAGGGCAAGCAGGGCCAAGCTCTCTGTGCCCATCAGCCGGTGTTTCTGGGCTGGGAAAGGATATATTTGCCCATTGCTCAAAGTGAGGCTGCTTTTTAGCAGGTCGTTAATTACAGGAAGCTTTACAGAGTCGGGAGGCGGATGCAGCCAGCCTGAGGAATGAGCTCTGTGGGTCCTGTGGACCTTGAGAAGTGGATAAAGATAAGAGCTTTTTGGCAACGCAACAGAAGAGGGCGTCTCCCCACCTGGGAGGTGTGCTGGGAAGCATGGCTGAGGCCGAGTCCTCCAGCAGCACCGGCAGAGCCTCCGGCTCCCATCCCACAGCACCATGGGGTGATGGGACAACTCAGACCAGCCCCATGAGGGCTGCTGGTCTCCACCTCGCTTCGTGGATGAGCTGGAGGATGGGGAGGGTCAGATCCCCTGTGTACTGGATGAACCAGGAGGTTCAAAAGCTCTTTGAGCAGCAAATCCATGATCCCTCAGTTCCTGTTTCCATCCGAAAACTGCCTGAGACGGAGCCGCACAGGCAGCCGGTCCCCACCGGTGTTCCAACATCCTGCTGGAGTGACCGTGCCCGGTTGTTGCCATCCCTCTGCTGCATGTAGGCTGGACAGGAAAAGTGGACAATCACCAGTATTGCATCTTAGGAGCCATCAGTTAAATGAGCTATTTTAATTAAGTGCAATCTAAGTTATGTGGTAATGTCAGGAGAGATGATAGAAAACACTCCATTTGGCCCAGCCAGCAGAGAAGGATGTATTTCATGAGCTCCATCAGCCCATGACCCGTCACTGACCTTGCCCCATGGCACGCTTGTGCACACTTGCACCCACAAACCCCCGCTCGCTTCGAGCCGCGCTTCCCGGGAAAAGATCAGGCCGCCTGATTTCTGTCCTGCTGCCCGGGATGGGCAGATGGATAGCGCCGCAGCTGGGGTTAGCTCATCTGGAGAGATGGGAGGGAGCTGTCCCATGTAGCATGCCGTGCCCCCACGCCTGGACAGACAGATGGACGGGCACGGGACATGGCAACACCTCCCACCTGCTCTGAGCATTTCTTGGGCATCGCATCCCCATCAGAGCCTTGACACTCCGCCCGCCAGAGGCAGCGTCTTAAATTAATCTGAGATTAACTAGTTTGATCTCTTACTTTGAATTTTATGCCTGTGAGATTTTTTTCTAAAGCACAGAGAAGTTAATTTCCAGCAGAGCTGTCGTGCTGCTGGCAGGCAGAGCCACAGCCATAAAATACCAGCCCCAACTGAAGACGTCAGAGGGGAACAAAGATAGACTCTGATGCAGAAAAGATGCACGCATTTAAAATAATCTCCAAAGAATGCAGCACAGCCCTGAAGACACATGTCTCCAGCATCTCTCCCGAGCTGATCTTTTCCTCTTTAAATAGACTGCACCGCTTATTCCCTCCTGGTGGCTTTCCAGTCTTCATTTTGCTTCTAATAATGATGCAGTTCAAAACCATCATCTCCTCCCGGTCCCTCCAGGAAACCCCTGGCTGGGTGCTGCTCACCAAGCGCGCAGGCCCCTCGGAGGTGGCCTCCGCGCCGCCCCTGCGGAGCACCCGGAGCGAGAGCCCGCGGCCCCGGAGAAAATGTGGGGTTTGCAGAAATTCTTGGCAGTCCTCCCACAGCTTCCCTACTCCTGAAATTAAAGGATCGAGCCGCAGCAACCCCTCCATCTAAATTAAAACGAGCTATATTTACTGTTCATGCTAATTGAATTATATTAACTCCAAGCTGGATGATAAGCAGAGCCGTCCCTTACAGTTCCTGCTCTTAATACATTTAGCGTTCAGACAAATGCACACCAGTGTGTCATCGTGTTCAAAGCAGAGGAATTTGGTCCTGGGCTATTTTCATCCTGCCCTGACAAGGCTGGCCGGGAACTCGGGGGTTTTTTTGGGGGTTGTGGTGCAGAAGTGCTGCTGAGTCCAGTGCAAACACGGCGTTTCTTCCTCTGGCACTGGGGAGGTGGAACCCCGGCGGGGCAGCACGGGCGGTGCCGGATGGTGATGGCAGCGCCGAGACGGGCTTGGGGCGATGCTGGTGCCATGTGGGCACTGAGCAGAGGGGGGTACCAGGGACAGGAGCGGCTTATCCCCCTGATCCATATCTCCCCATCTCTGCAGAGCTACGGTAGGGCAGGATCCAGCCTCACCCTGCTGCTGCTGCTGCAGGATCCGGTCCCCGCAGTGCCGGCCCCACTGTCCCCGTCCAGGCGGGTGCACGGCGGGGTGGGGAGGGACACAGCCTGCAGCACCCACCCGAAAGCTGAGGCAGCGAAGGGGTCCAGGCTGGGGCAGAGTACCATGAGGCGACAGGACACAGGTATCAGTGGAGAAGGAGAACATGCCATCAACCCGTAACGCCATCAAGATGAACTTAATTCAAAAAACTCAGGCAGGAGGCTTCAATAAGACCAAAGGACCCTGCCAAGAGTCACACTTCCTATATTGAAGTGCATAAAAGCTGGACATGTAAGACATGAAGAAAGCACTGTCAGGGTAGGCCAGTGCCAGCCAGCAAATATATAACAGCGGGAACATGAAATATTAATCACTGGTGCATAAAACAATAGGAAAAACCTGCCTTTTGAGGCAGCCATCAATCCTCACTCAGCAGGGAACATCAAGAGACGCTAATACCATACAGGTTCTGCTTAAATATTTGCCTTCCTTAATGCTCACGCAAGAAGCATTTGCTTTGAAGTTGAAAATAGACTGTAAATGTCTTTTGTGTGAGATGAAACATGATAAGACATGAAACCAGGAGGCTAAACTGTAGTTAATCACGGTGGTTTTACAAGCAACAAATCATTATTGTAGACAGTAAAGTGTATCGCTTAAAAGCGCGCGCCACAGGGCTCAGCAGAGACGAGAGCCCTGGCCAGGCATCACCTGCCACCGGTGGGTTTTCAGGTCGTGGCCCATCAGGCCGGCCACGGGAGCAGATGTGGTGCTGGACCGAAGCTGGCACAGGGCTGGACTGATGCTCGTGCAGGACAGGACCGATGCTGGCGCAGGGCTGGACCGTTGCCGGCACATCCCGGAGCAGCTCTCCCCAGCAGGGCCTTTCCCGGGGACCACAGCGGTGATGTGTTTTAGGGATGGTTCATCCAGCTCCACACCAGGGCGTGGGGAGGGCAGGAGTGCTGTGGGCATCCCTGCGCCGGCACTGCCGGTTCGGAGGCTGGCACTGGCTCTGGCTGTGCCCGCAGCATGGGATGGGGTTTTGGCTGGGAGTGATTTGTCCCACCCTGGTCAGACTCTGCGATACCAATGCAGGGAAAGCCACCCCCAAAATCTTGGGATACCCTTGGGCTGAGGACAGAGCCTGCAGTGGACATGGCTCTTTGGGCGCAGGAAGGGCAGCACCACAGTCAGCCCACACTGTGTCCTGATGCGGCCGGCAGCCGCTGCCAAGCACAGGAGTGTGCCTGCACCGCGGCACGCACAGCCGGCCTGGGACAGGTACCTCCCACATCAAAAATGAAGATCGTGATTAGAAGCGATGTGCACTTGGGAGCGTGAGATAAGACCCCAAAGCAAGCATATAAGTACGACTGATTAACAAATAAACCCTCACTAATTGCCTTAAAAAGTCAGATCTCAACAGCTGGGGAAGGAAAAAAAAGAAAGATTTAAATTTTCCTTGGGCTAAACATTTTTCTGGCATGCTCAGACTCGCTCTGAATGTTTCCAGTCATTATCTCCCTAATTAACGCACACCACAAACCGAAAACAAATTTCCCCACCTCGTGGCTCTGGGAGGTGCAGCCAGATTAAACGAACCTCAGGAATGAGGTCAGCGATTGCCCCCCGCCTGGCGAGCGGCATCTTGGGGTGGGAGGCAGCCCAGAATAGGGACAGATGAAGTTATTATCAGCAAATGAAGTGGAATAAGCCTTTAATTTTCTCCAGCTGTTGCTGGATGTGCTGAGGGACAGGTGAGCTCCCCAGGACAGAGCGGGCGAGCTGGGCGATGGGGAGGCACCTCACCACCCGACAGCCCCCCGCATCTCAGGGAGATCGGGGGCGTGTTGTGGTTTTTTAATTACCATCACTTTATTTTCTGTAATTGACACAAAACCAGCTCCAACCTTTATTGCATTTTCACAGCCCCAAAAGGAATTAAAATAATCCTTTTTAAGCAAACTGGTGCTCCAGAGCCCATCGCCGGGACGGGACCTTGGCACGGCTTGGGGTCGTGGTTGGGGCCAAAGGTGCCTGTTTGCCGGGACCAGACTGTGCAAGAGCACCCCACATCAGGCTGTGCTCCCCACCCTTGGGGATGCTGAATGTGTAAAACCCCAAAAGCGCTGCTTTGGGGTCTTGGTGCATGTTTACAGCCAGATGCATCCTCCTGCCCTCGGTGTGCCGCCATGCCCACGGACCTGCCGGCACGGGGGAGCCCGTGGGCTCAGCTGGAGTGGGAAAATCTGTTGATCAAAGGGTAAAATTAAACAAAACAACACAAATAGAAAAGAAGGAGCCATCCCTGCAAGGCCAAGCATCCCACTTGAAATACGAGTGAAAATTTCAGGTGAAAGCAGACGGGTGCAGGCGGACTGCCTGGCCAGCCAGCTCGCTCCTCCCGTGGTGCTGGCTCCAAGAAATGATGGTAATTAGAGCTTCCTAATGCCTCCAGGTCATTTTCTTTTTCCTTGCGTAACGTAATTTCTATAGGGCTTGTCGTCTTTATTAGGAGAATTAATCTAAATCTCGCTGTGCTCTGGCTGCTTTGCCGTCTGCCGGAGCCATCCCGAGGAGGGTCAAAGAGGCAGCTCCTCTTCGTGGCATGCAAATAAAAAAAAAAAAATTAAAAAAATCAAAAAGGGAGGTCAGCTAGAGGCTACGGTGGAGGAAATTAATGATTTTTTAAACAACCAAGGAAGTTTGCGTCGGCCTGGTAACGTAATTCAATTTCTGTCATTAAACCTGCGTCGCTGATGCGGGCCCATTTTTGCCCAACTAAGCAAAATCCTCTTATTAAGCTAGAATTGTCATTAGTGTAATAATGAAATGAGGATGAATGGCAGAGGGGAAGGACCGGTCGCAGCCCAGCAGAGGCGGTGGGGATGCCCGGTGCCGCAGAGCGAGGGAAGAGCAGAGCAGGTTTCCTCCTACGCCGAGCACCCGGGACCCCGGGGTGCCCCGGATGGCTGGGGGTGCTCGACCAAGCTGGGAAGGGGCAACGACGGGATCTGTCCTGCAGGGTCGCATCCTGCGACCATGCGCTGCCAATATCCCTGGCCAAAATCCCTGCTGGCATCGGTGACTCCAGCCAGATTTCCAGGAAAACATCCCATCCCTATTTAAACCACCCTGAGGTTTTTTGGCTCCGGGTGATTTTCCTTCTCGTTGCTGTAAGGGTGGATCCCCAGGAAGGCGAGGCCACTGCCGTGCCCACCCCAGCCTCGTCCTTCCCTCCCTGCAACGCCTGGGGAAGGGTTAGGAAAAGCACTTGCACCCTCCCGTGCCTGCATCCACGAACTGCAAGGCAGCGTGGAAGCATGGCTGGGTCCCCCGTGGCACATGGTGCAGGACAGCCCACGAGTGGGAGGAATCATCGCCGTCCCCTCGACACTGGCACTCCCAAAGAGGTTTCCTTCCACTGCAGCATCTCAGGGGAAACCACCCCAAAAAACGCCTTCCTTCCCAGTGCCGTGGGCGAGGGGCAGCGGGGCAGGAGGTGGCCCAGGGATGGATGCTCCGGGGTGGGAAGCAAAGGGGCAGCTCCTGCCCTCTGGGGCTCGCATGGAGGTCGCCAGACCAAGGGCAAAGCAGCAGATCAGAGGATTAATTGGTCGAAAAGCAGCTTGAACCTTCAGGCTGGAACCTGATTAGTAGTTAGAGCCGGAGGTCGTCCCGTGCACTGGGAAGGCGGTGAGGGCGATGCCACGGGGCACGAGCCGGCAGCAGGGCAGGAGGGAGAGGTGGTGCTGGCTCCTGTGCCCCAGAGCAGACTTTACCCCCTTGGAGGAGGGAACTAGAGTCCAGCAAAGCTCAGCTCAAGTCTCCAGCCTCCGTAAATCCGGTATGCAACCCTGCCGGGGCAGAGAGACCTCTGGGAGGCAGGGAAGGGTTGCAGCTTCCAGTTTTGCAGGCAGCTTCATGCACGGAAACTCGTAAGACGTTGCTAAAACTCATATCCCTTCTGCCCAGAAAATCCTGCAGGCACAGAAGGTACTAAGAACATACTATGAAACAAGCTAAAACCAGCTTCAGTTGGGCAAAAATGCTAACTGGAGTGAAAAGGAAACCTTCCCCAATGAAAGTTTTGACCCCAGGAATGCCCAAAGGCCTCCAGCGCATCAGCTTCCCCCTTTCCCACGGCAACACCTGGGGTAACGGTAACAGGTACAGGATAAAACCACACGCACTGACCTCAGGCCAACACTTTGGGGTTAGACATGAGGCAGCGTGTGTCCACACCTCAGGTCACTGGGTCCACAGCTGGAGACGGAGACTCCAGATGACATCTGCTCCCAGCTTTTTGGCCAGGGCTTTGTACCTGCGTTTGCGCCTGCATTTGTGCCTGCCTTGCATGCATCCCACCGCCAACACAGCCCCCCCATCCTTGCATCCAAAACTGAGAAAACCGAGCAGAGAAGGAACCCCAGGGCAGATCCATCAGGCACCAGGGTGCCATCACCAGCGCTTTTTTAAAAAAAAACGAGGTTGTTTCTTGGACACAGTGAATCAGTGCTTTATTTTCAGTATTGAACGAGGTACAAGACCAGCAGTAAGCTCCAGGTAATGAGCTGGCACGTTGCACTTTTTATCAGTGCCCTCGTATCGGCAGGATTGAGGCAAAATGCATGCAGAGAAAAGCCTCTGACATGCCCCGAGTGCAGCTGCACCGTAACAGCACCAGCAGCGCAGCCTCACCAAACCGCTCACGCGTTGCCCTAGAGCTGCACCACCAGACCCACGGGTCAGCAAAAGATTTGCTGTCTTCAAAAACCCTTGCATATTGATTTCAGAGGATTTGGTTTCTGGGACAGGGAGGGAAGGCCACGAATCAGATGCTGAATTAAGGAGAAATCAGTGTCACGGTCCTTCCGAGTGCAGAGGGAATGCAGACGTGATTCCTAAAGCCTGAGTTGTGCAAAGTGCAGCCCATGAGCCCGATTCTGGCCTCCCTCGCACCAGCAAGGAGGAACCGTAAGTGCCGCTGGGGTTTATAGCACAGCGATAAATCTGGTGTAAGGCCAAGTCAGAATCAAGCCCTGAGAACACGTGAAATCTAGAACTGTCTCTACTGTGTGCAAGGTGGGTAGAGGGGTAAAATACCTCGATGCTGTCTAGCAGGGTCATAAAATCATCCTTGCCCTACCACCCTGGAAGGGTTTATATAGGGCAATTCATACCATGATCCCAGCCCAGAATAGCACCAGAGATTAACCCAGACTCTGACCTCAGCTAATCCAGCGTTGCTCCCTGGAAATGCCAGTGGAGCGACTCTGGATTGCATCGGTGCCCCGTCAGAACCGGCCCCTCCTGGCTGTGATGTGGAAAGCGTCCTGGCTCGACTGAAGTCAGCAGCAAAACTGCCCCAGAGCTCAGCAGGGGCAGGACCGCAGGCATGCGTGCTGCTTTAATGGACAAAACCGAAAGGACTCAGTAGTAGCTGCTACTGGCAGAGGTGAGGATGCTGGGGAGAACAGATGGTTGGGGAGGGGGTAAGGATGGGTAAAATGAAGAGCTGTAGCCTTTGCATCACCCAAATTCATGTGAAACACCCTCAGGCACAGGTCACACAACCCGCCACCCAGCAAGCACAGAGCTTCAGCAACCCCATTTTCCTCTTGCCTCCTCCGTGCTCCTCCTGGCACCCTGAATCGGAGCAGCCCTGAGGAGGGAACCGGCCCGGGGAAACCAGGAGCTTCTTTGGTGTTTCCCTTGCTCCCGGTGTCCCCTTGGCCGGACGGTGCACCCCAAGGTGTGAACGCAGTATCAGCCCAAGAGCAGTGTGCCAAGTAGAGCAGCTCGCTTACTTCTCCTTCAGGTCCTTGTCTGCTTTGCCTAAAAGAGGGAGAGGAAAAATCAGGGCTCATGTTTCCTCCTCCAGAACCCCCAGCCCCTTTTATATGGTTGTTTTGCTACGCGCAGCTAACATCTCACAACTGTCGGGGTCCGACAAGCGGGACAGCAAGTCACGGCTTGCGGTGCTGCCCTGAACTCTGCCTCCCAAAGCCTTTTTCTGAGTCTGGGGAAGGAAACAGCACGATAACCACAACGGCAAGAAGCCCTGCCCTTCCCCACAGACCTGCTCTCTACCCGTAGGGCAGCTGCAATATTCAGGGCTCCCACTTGACTTCCGAGGAGTGAAGCAGCAAACTCTCCCAGCCCCGTTTATGCCCTGGAGCTCCCTGCCCTTGCTTTGCACCACCAGCAGAAAATCCCCAATGCTCAGCCACCCCTCGGAGACACGGAGACCTGCGGCCGCATCCAGGAGCTCCAGCACACTCTGCATTTCACTGTGGGAGGTCAGGGAGCCCCTGCCGAGCCGCCAAACTGATGCATGTGAGATTTGCTGAGGACATGAGTGGCTCCTTGGCTTATCTGAACAGCCAGCTACGGCCCGCTGAAAGCAGTGCATCGCACACAGCGTGGCCTGGCTATCAGCAGCTTCCCCCAAAATAACTACATGCGCTGAAACAGCTGCCAAGCCACAGTCTTTACCTTTCGGGACAAACTTAAGCGAGCTGCTGAATATTCAGAAGCGGGACTGCCCCCTCTTCGGCCCATCGTTGAGGAACTCGTGGCCAAGCCCGTTGCCACACTTGCCACAAGACACCTAGAAATGCAAGGAGAGGGTTTGACAGCAAGTGGTCTTTCTCAGCAGACAGGCTCATAAAAAAAAGCCCGTGGGGTTGGTTTTTTTTGTTTTCTGCAGCTTCCCAAGGGTTTCAGAATCGGCACCTTTAAAGCCTCCGGCCGCTCCTTGCGCTTGGACACGCTGTCCTCATGGATGGTCTCGGTGAAGGCTGGCCACGGGGACGAGTGCTCGTACTTCGCATGGCTGGAGAACAGCTCATGGCCACACTTGGCACAGATGTAGATTCCTGGGGAGGGCGGCAGGAGAGGGGTCAGTGATGGGGGGCAGCCCCCCCAACCCCGCTCCCGGGCCAGCTCCCAGCAGTGATTGCGGGGGATCAGGGATGGGGGGGGGCAAGCAGTGAGGACATATCAGCAGGGTGACGTTGGGCACTCACGCTGGACTTTGCCCACATGGGCCACTGCCAGCTGCTGCTGCCGGACCCCACCGGGCCAGGCAGGGGAATGGGAGCTTTTGGGACCCCCATCCCCCACAGGGGCTCCTCCGCAGGATGGGAGCCCTCCCCATCCAAGCCTGCCCCTGCAGGGACCCCCCCCCAGCCCCACCTTTGCAGGCAGCAACTCCCCCCCCCCAGCCCCATGGGGGGGGATCCCCCCCACAAGGACCCCAGAGAGGGGACCCCCAGCCCGGTCCCACGGGTGGAGGATGCCCCATAAGAAAGACACCCACCCCACACACCCCGGGCACCGCAGCTCCTGCGGGACACACGCACCCACCCCGGCCCCACGGGGGGATCCCCCCGACCCCATAGGGAACCTACAGCCCCCCCCCCCCCAGCGCCCCCGGCCCCGCTCACCCGGCTGGAAGTGGTCCTTGAACACCTCGCCCCCGACGAAGGAGCAGAAAGACATGGCTGCTCCCACGGCCCCGGCCCCGCCCCGGCCCCGCCCCGGCCCCGCCCCGGCCCCGCCCCGGCCCCGCCCCGGCCCCGCCCCGGCCCCGCCCCGGCCCCGCCCCGGCCCCGCCCCGGCGCGGTGTCACCCCGCGGCCGGCAGGGGGCGCTGTGGGGCAGCCGGTACCGGGCGGGGGGGTCCCGGTGGCGCCGGGACCGGGACGGACCCTCCGCCCCCGGCACCGGCTCTTCGCCCCCGGCACCGGCACCGGCACCGGCACCGGCACCGGCACCGACCCGCCTCTCCCGGCACCAGCCCCTGGATCCCGGCACCGCTCCCCGCCCCGGCACCGGGACCAACCCGCCTCCCCCGCGGCACCGGGGCTGCTCGTCCTTCTCCAGCACCGGGACCGACCCTTCCGTGGCTCACCGGGACCTCCCGCCTGGCCCAAGTACCGGCGCTGCGGGGGCGGGGGACCCGCGGGGGGTGGGCGGGGGTCGGGGCGGCCCCAGCCCCCGCAGCAGCGCTGCCCGGGGTGGGCGATGGAGGTCGGGCAGCGCTTGGGGCGAGCCGGCGGGTCCCGCCGCGCCCACGGCAGGGTCTCAGGGGGACGGGCCGCGGGGTCTGGCGCGGTGGGGACCACCCATCCCACCACAGGAGCACAGAGCCGGGGGTCACCCGTGGGGACCGTCCCCACGGAGGCCGGCGCGGGGAGGCGATGGGGGTGTGAGCTGTGTCGCTTCGTGGGGTGCGTGGGGGTCCCGGAGGAGGAGGAGGAGGAGGAGGAGGAGGCAGCAGCAGCAGCCCGGCATGTGGCAAGGTAAGGGCTTTGAAGGTGAACCACAGGCAGCTGGCTCCTTGGCAGGCTCCGGGAGAGGATGAGCTGCATGCGGCTTCCTTTTCCTTCCAAAAAACCAGGCACCACAAGGCTCTTCTTCCTTAGTTTTATCTGATGACCCTTGGATGAGCCCTCATCCAGTGGGATCGCACGGAAATTGCACCTTCCTAGGTGCGAGAGCAAAAATACCGGTGCGCTTCGGACAAAAGCCGGGGACCGTTCCAAGGAGCCAGCCCTGCTGCTGGAGCCCTGCGGCCCGCAGCAAAGCACTTGGACGGATCCCTGCTCCCTAATGCCAACGGACGCGTCCGTCAGCCAGGAGCTCACCCCAGGGCTGCGCCCAGCGTGGAAACCCCTGCGTGGGGCCAGCGCTGGCGGGGCTCCTGCCTGCTGGATGCTGCTGGTTTGAATTAGGTCAGGCTTTCATCTCGGGCAGGCTGAGCTCCCCGCTCCAGCCCCAGGGATTGATGATTCGTGGCAGGCGCCTGGGCAGGGGGAGGAAGGAGCTCTCGCTGCCGCACCGTGGGGCGGCGGGGAGCCAAGGACGCACCATGTCACCGCGTGGAGAACGGGTGACGCACTGTTTTGAAAGCACCTTCCTTATGATCCACCAAGATCAGACGAGCGGGATGTCAGGAAAGGCTCCAAATAGACTCAAGGGATGTGTATACCTTTGGGGCACAGATTTTTCAGCCAGTGGAAGGAGCCAGAGCGGCTGCCGGGACCCCATTTCTCAGCAGCATCATCCTACCTGGACGTCTGCTGCTAGCCAGAAAGCCTTTTCAGAAGGTGAAGCTGTGCCTGTGCTAATGAAAGAGATGGGTGAACCAGCCAGGTCCTTCTCCAGGGCTGTGTCCTGGTGAAACCAGGGCTGAGAGCTCTCCTGTGAGCTGCAAGGGCCACGCCAAGAGGGATGCAAAGGTCTCGGGATGGCCCAGGCTCCCTTTGCTCCGTGGTGGCCGCCCTGAGTTAGTAGCTGCTCTCGGCACCAGCAGCAGCCTCTGTGCTGGGAGCTATGGGAGATGAGCAGAGGATGGGGACAGCTGAGAAATGGGCGCGCAAAGCAAAGTCCGTGGCGGTGGAAAGGCCGACCTCAACCCTGGGACAGCACAGGGTGGTGGGGAAGCTTTGGGAGTGGGTCCCTGGGGGACCAGACTGGGGGCTGGGGCTGGGTGCTGAGGCTTGCTGGCTCTGAGCATCCCAGCAGGCACAGCCGCCCTGGAGCCGTTCGTGCGGTGCTGAAGCCTGCCCGGCTCCTCACTCCCCCAGCGGCATGAAATCCGCCCCAGTATCCACCAGTAACCCCCCTGAGAAGGAAAAATGTGATGTGGAAGCAGGAGCAGAAGATGGAGCTGGGATCCAGCGCTGCCCTACCCATTGCCCAAAGTTATGTCTTGAGGTTGCAGCGAGACTTTCTTCAAAGCCCTGTGCTCCTTAATCACAGGATAATGCAGAAAACTCCCCAGTTACAGCACTAATAACCAAGCAGTTTGCTTTCTGTTGCGGTATATTGTGGAGATAATTAGATGAGGGATTTCCAGCTCGTTTGGTTGGGTGACGGAAGCCTCCCCTGCGCCCAGGCAGAGCTCTGCCACCGTCCCTGCCAGCAGCGCCAACCCTCCGCCCCTGCCACCAGCACCTCTAATTGACTGGAGAGGGCTGCTGGTAATTAACTTTTCCATGAACTCTCCCTGATTTCACAATAAAAGCAAACACCAGTCAGGCAGCGCCCACCTGGGGGCGAGCGGCTCAGGGCACTGATGGGGCCGACCCCAGCGTGGGGAAATTTTCTCTTTCCGAATGGTTTGTAGGTGTTGCACCTTGGGGTGAGCTAACGCCGTGCCGTGCCGTGCCGTGCCGTGCCGTGCCGTGCCGTGCCGTGCCACAGAGGCTCCTGCTGCCTCAAAGACACCAGCCCAGTGCAGGCTGCAGCTTGTCTCTATGTCAGGTCAAGTCCAAGCCCTGAATTTGAACCAGAGCTAAGAGCAAGGAGCAGAAATTCGGAGCCTGCGTCTAGTGGAGAGGCTTGCTGATGTTTATGGCTTCGGTGTTTTGAAGAGCGGGAAGGGGGCTCGGCAGTCGTTAGGGATCTTGTGTCCCTGCCCAGCTGGGGCACTTGCAGCTCTCGAGGCTCTGCAGAGATGCGACCTTCGCAGGCCGCCTGTCCCAGGCACCAAGACTGAATCTGCTGCCGTCCCCATCTGTCCATCACCCGGCCGTGCCCACCCAGCTACCCCCAGCATTTGATGAAAATGCCTGCAAGGACCTTCCTATTCAATTTATCCTATAAAGAGCAAAGAGAATCCCCCAACTCCGCGCATCCCTGGGGTCACAGGCTGGGGACAAGCTCTGGGCTGGAAGGTGGGTTAGCACTGACACCAAAGAGCCGGCTCCAGGGCCACCTCTGGACTCGGTATCTGCTCTCTGAACCCTGAGCCAGCAGCAAAGCCTTCACTGGGGCTGCTCCATGTGGACCCTCCGTCTCGGGGTGCTGGTGGTCCAGCCGTGGCACCCAGCGGGGTCCATCCCCGGTGCTCCCCACCCTCCCGGCCACCCACGCTCCCCAGAGGTGGCTGCCTTTCAGCACCGTATCTATAGCCCCCGCTGTACTTGATGTCCCTGCCAGATGAAAACTCCCATACAAACCCAGGCTATTATTATCTCCGTCTTCCACTGTGCTAATGGTCTCTCAGGAAACAGTCGTCTTTCTTTTTTTCTTTTTTTTTCTTTCCTTTTTTTTTTTTTTTAGCTTTTAAAACCCACGAATACCAGAGCAGTGGTAACGAAAAGCCAGGCACGGCAGAGCGGAGTGCCAGGCCCTCACCGAGCGCAGGGGAGCCGGCGTCCCCCTTACCCAGCAGGGACGGGCAGGAGCAGCCGAGGACCAGCCCCAGGGCTTTCTGGTAGGCACGGCAGAGGGTTGAGGAGGGTGATGGGCAGCACTGGGGACACTGGGGGATGGCTGTGGCACGGGGCCACCGGGAAACCTGCATGATGAGGGGCAAGTGGGGGTCCTGGCTGCCCCTCACCAACCATGCTTGGGTGGGAGGTGTACAGGGCCCCACAGCACTGGGGAAGGGGTCCCTTCTCAGGCCCAGCTCTGCTGCTCATTTTCTTCTGCTCGCTCCCTGTTTTGGTGTTTCGGTGCTTTGCGCAGTGCCCTGGACCGTCTGCCGGGGGGTGCCCGTGGTGCCGGCGGTGCTGGCGGGCTGGATGGCACCGGCCCCACAGTCAGGGTTTCTGCAGGGTGCTGGGCATCCCTGGGGTGATCACCCACAGGTTATTTGGGGTTAACAAGTGGCTCCTGTAAATCAGAAGCAAAGCAAAAGCCACAAAGCGTGAGATTATATAAATGGTGCTGGAGGCAGCTGCGGCACAGCCTGTAATTAATTCGTGGCAGTGAAGTGCTTTGAAGATCCAGGGTGACGAGGATGCTGGCTGTAAGGCAGCCCGAGGGGCAGCACCCACCGGCGGCAGGGTCCTGCTCAGCCCCGGCTCCCACGGGACAGTATCCCCGCTCCTGTGGCAGGGATGCTGCAAGGGGAAGGGGGCAGTGGCGGAGCTCGAGCACCCCTTGAACCCACTGGACGCTGGGCTCAGCCCTGCGATGGCCCTGCAGAGCCCGTCCTGCAGCCTTCATTGTCCCTCCCAAAATCACACACACACGGCTTGAGAGCAAGGCTGGCCCCATTGCTTCGGGAGGAATGCAGCGATGGAGGGATCATGGTGGCTGTTGGGGATGGGGCAACACTTTGCCACGGCCAGGAACACCCTCAGTGCTATGGAAACTTTATGTGTTAGGAAAACTGTTGTGTCCCTCCAGTAAAAACAGAGATTACCGACCCCCTGCTTCCAAAGCATCCTCACGCTAAACTGGGGCCACAGCTTGGGCTTGTTTCTCTTCAGGTTTATGCAATGCATTAAGCAAGGACCAAACCATTGTTGGTTAAGTGAGAAACATTTAGAGGGGTCAGAGAGTCCTGCCCGCCGGCTTTGCATCCCTCCTGACAGTCCTCGCACTTGCACTGGGACCAACGTAATGTCCTGAGGCGGGAAAATCCGCCGTTTTGCTGCAGACCTGGCTCATAGCTCCGGGTTCTTGGAGGCCCAGCTGCTAATTGCCTGGCTGAGGTTTATCCTCGTTATACAAACGGTTCCCCACACGCTGTCACTGAGCTCATCTTACCATGGTGCCTTCTCCGTCCCATCCCTGCTGGGAAGCACAGGGAGAGCCACAACCCTCCTGTCCGCTGGCAACCCCGTGGCCTCAAGGGCATCCCAAAATAGGGATCACCCAGCCCGCGGTGACGAGGTCCCTGGGGAAACCCCACTCCTGCTCAGCAGCTGGCGATGATGCTGATGGGGAAGGCAGGACCGGGGCAGGGACATGCTGTGCCTCGAGGTGGCACGAAGCTGAGCTGCTTCCTCCCATTCCCTCGGCAGCATCGGCGCTGTCAGCGATGCGAGCGATGGCAGACCAGGCTGCGGCAGCGGCGGATGCCTCTCCAGCCCTGGCACCATCCCCAGGCTCACCTCAGCGCGGGGACACCGATGGGCTAACGCCCCATCCCACCAGCACCAGGGAGGACGGCGGCAGCCGGGACGGCTGCGGTCTCATTTTCACCGTGGACGGGGACGCGAAGCCCCCTGCCTCACCCCAGCCTGGGGGGATGCTCCTGGCCGACCTCCTGCGGGCCCCCCAGCCCCGGCTGAGCCCGGCCAAGTCCCACACGGCCCCGTCCTCCCCCAGCATCTCCCCATCAGAGAGCCGCGCCGCCCTGCTCCGGCTGCGGGAGGCCAGGCTGGAGGACACCAAGAGGCGGCTGTCGGAGGCCGTGCAGGAGCCCCTCAGCCGGCTCAGCCGGCTCATGGCCGAGGAGAGCAGCCCCACACCCCGGGGGAAGGCGGGCACCAGGGGGCAAGAGGCGGGGGGCCGCAGGGTTGGGGGACACCGGGCACGGGACTGGAGCCCCTGGGAGCCCACCCTGAACTGCCGGTACGAGATCTGCTCCTACGGGGACGTGATCCAGGTGGTGGAGGTGGCACAGCGGGATGCCGAACCCCGGCTGCCACCCCCTGAGGAGCCGCCGCCGGCACGGCCGGGGGCCACGGTGCCAGGCAGAGCCCTCGCCTCCATCACCCTCCTCGCCTATGGCTACTTTGTCCTGCCGCTGCCGCCCTATGCCGCCGGCCTCTGCCTGGGGCTCATCTGTGGGCTGGTGCTGGGCTTCCTCGCCGTCCTCCTCCTCGTGCTGAAGCCTCCGCCGGCAGCACAGGGACCACGGGGCTGCCTGCGCCCCGAGCTGCTCCCAGGGGAGCCGCGGGAAACCCACCGCCTCCAGGTAGGAGAGGGGTGGTCTGGGATGGGGTGCTGGGCGGCGGCTGGAGGGGAGCCCAGGGTTTAGGGTGCAGCACCAAGGGGTTGCCGAGCCCACGGTGGGTACAGGCTGCCACCTGGTACGGCACAGGGGGAAGCAGCTGGCTCCCTCTCTTCTCACCCAGGGCTGGATGAACCAGCTGCACGTCTACGACCCCGAGGTTTTCCACCCCTCACTCATGCACTCGGTGCTTGCCACGCTCGATGGGGCCACCCTCAAGCTCTCCTACCCCAAAAGCAACATCCCACGCCGAGCCACCTTTGAGGAGGAAATCCTCGACGCCACCTTCGTCAGCCACCGCTGCTATGACCTGACCGATGCCAAGGTGAGCCTGGCAGTGCCAAGGACCCTCCTGCAGAGAACCCTGACACCCCACACCCTGGCCCAGCCTCACCACCGCTCTTGGTGTTGCAGATCTTCCTCTGCCCCCCCAGCCTGGCCCGAAAGCGGACGTGGAACCAGAAATACCCCATCTGCATCCTCCTCCCCGACCCGATGGAGGTGGAGTGCAGGAGCAGCGAGGAGCATGACAGAGAGCTGCAGAGGGATGAAGGGACAAAGAAGGCACCGGTGCCAGGGCAGGATGTCCCAGGGGACTGCAGGGAGAGGTGCCTGTACCTCTTTGGGCGGACAGGGAGGGAGAAGGAGGAGTGGTACCAGCACCTCGTGCAAGCCTCCCGCAGGACACCCAGCAGCAGCCACGGCGAAGCCAGGGCAGGTGAGAAGCAGCCATCGTGGCCTCTGCTCTGTGCCGGGACTGATCCAGGGCGGGAGCTGCACGTGTGCTGGAAGGACAAGCCCTTGGTAGGCAGCAGTGAGCACGGGGGGACGTGAAGGGGCCCACAGGATAGCCAAGAGCATTTGCAGCAGCAGGGAGAGCCTGGAGGATCCCCCTCGCCAGCATAGGCTGGGTGGCATGTCACTGGCATCACAGGCAGCATGTCACCGCATGTGCCTCACGGCACATCACTGTGCGTGCATCGCAGCCAGGCAGCAAGTCACCTCTCATGCCATCCTGACCCACTCATTGTCCCCGTGTCCCCAGGCGTGGGACCGGCTCTGCTGAGCAGCGGCAGCAGCAGCGGAGGGAGCGCCGAGGACATCCCCTCTGCTGTCCCACCCAAGGACCTGGTGGGAAGCGTCCGAGAGAAGATTTTCCTGGATTACAGCACCTACATGGCCCGATTTGTGCCAGCGCAGGGGGGCAGCAGCCCGGACCGGAGTCCCTCCCACGGAGCACTGGGCAGCCCCACGCCCACAAAGGTGAGTGGGATGAATCCAGCACTGGGAGCAGGACACGAGCACTAAGCAGAGGTTGATGGATCCTGCATGCTGCCTCTTCCAATCCTGTCGTTCCTATCCTCCCTCCCGGTGCTGTGGTTTGAGCAGCCAAGCCATGGTGCAGGGAACCACCCAGCCAGCGGGTCCCACCTCGCTCCACGGGCTCGTGGCTTCTGTCCCGCTGCAGCTCGGCGAGGACGGGGCCAGGCGCGGCGAGGCATGCATGGCCTGGATGAATGCGCTGGTGGGGCGCATCTTCTGGGACTTCCTCCGGGAGCGATACTGGGCCGAGCAGGTGTCCAGCAAGATCCAGAAGAAGTTGAGCAAGATTAAGGTGAGAGGCAGGAGCGTCACAGCACCCACGGGAGCCCCGTCCCGTCCCCGAGGCCCCACAGCGGGCGCCAGGCTGCGGTGACCATCCCCACGTGGTTTCCCTCCATCAGCTCCCATATTTCATGAATGAGCTGACACTGACGGAGCTGGACATGGGCACATCCATCCCCTCGGTCCTCAGTGCCTCCAACCCCACCATCGATGACAGAGGTAAGAGCCCCACAGAGCAGCAGGGACCCCAGGGCTGGCTCCACAGCAGCTGTTATCAAGGTGCCAGCCCGGTCCCTGAAGCAGGGAGGTTTCAGCAGGCACACGAGCAGCCCTTGGCCCCTGCGGTGCTGACAGGGGCTCACCCTGTCCCTCTCCCTGACAGGGCTCTGGGTGGACATGGAGGTCACCTACAGCGGCTCGTTGCAGATGACACTCGAGACAAAGATGAACCTCTGCAAGCTGGGGAAGGAGAGCGCTGCAGAGGAGAGCAGCCCAGCAGAGGCAGGCGGAGAGGGGTAAAGAGGCTGTGCATGGCTGGGTTTCATCCTCCTCCTCCTCTTGCCTGAGCAAGGCGAGAGGGTGCTGGCCCCAGAGCACTGCCGTGATGCTCTTTGGGGCTTGCAGGGCCAGGCCACGGCTCATCCTGCTGGCAGACAGCGATGCAGAGTCATCCAGCGCCGGCTCCTCCGATGAGGAAGACGTCGCTGCTGCAGAGCCCGCGGGAGCCCTGGGGGAGCGGGTCCCACCGCCTGGTGCCGAGGGGTAAGGGGCTGTTCTGGGCCTGCGCCACGGGGAGATGCTGGGGGAGGCACGGTGCTACGCCAGCATGGGGGCTTGGGGCCCGTTTCCCCAGGAGGGCACACACAGGCACCCTGGCACACTGTGGCAGCCTTCACAGGAGACTCCTGTCCCTGCGGGGTGCTCTGGCGGATGGCTGGGGGATGCCGAAACCCAGCACGGCTCTGGGTCTCACCCTGCTGCTGAGCTGTGGCTCCCCTCGCTTTAGCCACGTCAGCGGCAACAGCACGAGCCGAAAGATCCTGCGCTTTGTGGATAAGATTGCCAAGTCCAAGTACTTCCAGAAGGCCACTGAAAACGAGTTCATCAAAAAGAAGATCGAGGAGGTTTCCAACACACCGCTGCTGCTGACGGTGGAGGTGCAGGAGCTGGCAGGCACCTTGGCCGTGAACATCCCCCCACCACCAACGGACCGTGTCTGGTACCAGCTCTCCTTCCTCCCATGCGGGGCCACACGCGCATCCTCCTTCCAGCTCCCCTTGCTCCCTGCAGCTCGGCCAAGGAGCCAGCTCTGGGGCTTCGGGTTCATCTGGGGCGCCAGCAAGCCAGGGCTGTTCTCCTGAAGGGGCTCACAGACCTCCGACTCATTTCTCCTAGTCTCCACGCAGCCCAAGACAGGATCTGGGAGCCCAGAGCTCCTACTGCAACCTGGCCACCTCCTCCCAGGAGGCAGGTCCCTAAAACCCAGCCGTGGGGCGGCATGAGCTGTGCTACATATTCAGGACATGATGCTTTCTGCCTCTTTCCTTTCCCCTCACAGGTACAGCTTCCGAGTCCCACCCCAGCTGGAGCTGAAGGTGCGCCCGAAGCTGGGCGAGCGAGAGGTGACGTTCCTCCACGTCACCGAGTGGATCGAGAAGAAGCTGCAGCACGAATTTCAGGTGCCTGGTCTGTTAAAGGGCTCAGCAAACACTGCCGAAGCATGGGCATTGCCGCAGTCAGGGATAATCAGACCTCAGTTTGGGCCAGGGTTCTCTCTACAAAAAGCCAACATCTGATCTGGTCTGTCCAGCTTCGGACAGTCAAGAAACACAACCAGCTCTGAGGGCTGGTGCTCTGAGCACTAGAGTGCCTGAGGAAAAGCAGTTTCCTCCCAGTATGTGCAGCCCTGCTCCAGGCAGGAGGGATTAGGAGTGACAGCAAGTTTGGGATATTTACCATCACAGGGTGCCCACTGGTTTGTTTTCAGCCTCTCACCTTTGAGACCTCTGGTCAAAGAGCAGAAATGTCCCCACAGATATTTCGATACCCAAATCCCCCCAGAGAGCTGCCCATTTGAATGGCTTCAAAGTGCCAAGGTGCCGTGACCACCCTTGAAGCCATACACACAGGTAAGCAGGGCAAAGAAAAACTGCTCCTGCTTGTCCCCATCCTGAGATATCCAGAGCTGGTAATCCTCTAGGGCCAGGCACGGTCAGCTGCTGACAAGGGGACGGGAGCCCAGTGCCTTCTGTTCACAGCCCTGGTCTCTGACCCGAGTGCGGCTCCTGCCAAGGCCACCCGCCGGCAGATGTGTCACCAGTCAGGTAGTGGTATGCAAAACCACTTACTTGTTATTCTGGATTCCTCTTTTCAGAAAATTTTGGTGATGCCAAACATGGACGATCTCATCATTCCCATCATGCGCTCTGGCCTGGATCCTCAGCCACCCACTGGGGGACTGCCCAGGGACCCACCAGCCAAGGCAGAGAGGAGGCTCTGAAGCGCAGCCCCATGGGCAGGGCAGAGACACTGCACAGAGCGCAGAGACCTCGCTGGGACACGCAGCCAGCCGGGGCCTGGCCACCGACTGCAGCCCGGGCTATGCCGTGGGGTCCGAGCTTCTCGGTTAATCTCATCCTCAGCACTTTTGTAGATGAGCCTCCTCCTTAAATACTGCAAGCACACATTCAGAGCAGAACCAGACCCAGGGCAAGAGGTTTGCTAGAGACCCAAGAACTTCACGCGCCTCCTACCAGGTTCCCAGGACTCCTGGTCAAGGTGGCAGCTCTGGACCAGCGGAGGGCTGGGCTTTCCACTGTCTGGTTCCCAAAGAGGGTGCAGGACGCCCAGACCAGTTCTGCACTGAAGGAGTTGTGATCACCGCTGATCCAAGACATCACAGCTCCAAGACACATCACACCCTCCCTGCAGGCAGCTGGACTGCAAGGAAAACACAGGTGGGAAATGAGTCCAAAATCTGAATAAATCCATCACTGCCCAGTCTTACCTAGCAGCCATCTTATTGTACACAAGTTGCCATGTCTGCTGAGGATGCCGGCCGGGATCGTGGGGCTTTGTGCGGAGAGAAGTCCACGGGCCATACTTTCAGCTCAGCAAAAGGAGTGCCTGAGTATGCGTGTGCGAGAGGCGGCGAGGGGAGAGATGGTCCGTGAGACTGGGCAGAGGCAGGTAATGGGGAGGCCCTGTATTCCCAGCAGAAACTGGGGCAGAAGTGCTGGTACCTGCTCTGCTCTCCTCTGGAAGGGAGGAAGGGGAGTCTTCACTGTGGTTTGGGTGAATGCAGGCAGTGGGAAAAAATTCACTGAGCAAGGGAAAGGGAGGATCCAGAGGACAGAGCAGACACTTGGCTGTCCCAGTTAGTCCCTGTCTGTATGGGCCAGTCCCAAGCGCTACTTGTCCCATCCCACCTGCTGAGGAAGCTCAAGGACCCACTGCTGCCCACAGGCAGCACGGAATACAGGCAAGACACCCCTCCAGAAGGAAGACAGACAGCAGGCATGGCTTGAAGCCTTTTTATTGAAGGTTTCTTGTTAGGTAGCCTTGCATATCTCAGTCCTTACAGCTCTTCCTGCACTCCTGGCTTCCCTTTCACCAAGTGTTTCTTCTGAGGGCCCTGGAAGAGAGCAGAGGAGAGTGCTCAGTGTTAGTGGCAGACAAACCTGGCCTACAAGGCTGCACCTGAGCTGCATGGAGCAGAACTGCAGCTCTGGCCCCCTTC
This sequence comes from Morus bassanus, assembly GCA_031468815.1. NCBI lineage: Eukaryota > Metazoa > Chordata > Aves > Suliformes > Sulidae > Morus > Morus bassanus. The sequence goes on from CM062572.1 coordinate 65,150,567, forward strand.
TGCTTTGCAAGGCCACTCCTGGTCTCTGCTCTCCAGCTGGGAGCTCTGCGCCGCCATTCACTGGCCACCCCCTGGGGCCTCGGTAGCCCTGCAGGAATCAGGAGGGGAACATCACTGCCCTTGCACGAAGGGTTTGTTTATCTGGACAGCACAAAAGCAGCCAGAGAGCGGCACAGAGTGACCCGCTCCAAGCCTGCAGGCAGGCTGGCCTGCAGTCAGGGGACGTGGAGGGGAGCAGTAACTGTGCTGATGAATGCTACCAGGAGCCTGCTGTGGTGGAGCGGCTGCCAAGCTGCTGTACGAGCCCTGGAGGAGGAAAGGCCTCGCGCAGCCAAAGGCACAGATTCACATCAGCCAACTCAACAGAGCCTGAGGGGTCTCCACCAGCTAAGAAATGGGGTTGTTCCAGACCAAAGAAGTCCGACGGGAGCAGATGGCAAGAATTACTTATGTGCCTCTACTTCCAGCCAAATGTAAAGTTTTACCACATTCTGTGTGGGGGAAACTCTCACTCCACAGTAGAAAATGGCAAAGAAAACATCTGCAACTGGGTAAAACCACCTCCTGTCACTAAGGTCCACGTCACAGCTACTCGGGACTTGCAGCAACAGCAAGAACAGAATGCAGAACAAGCTCCTAACACAGAGATAAAGAAAAACAGCTTAACCTCTAAAGAGCTCTGCAGAGACACTGCATAGCCAATCCCCCTTCCTGGGGCTAAGGAGGCTTATCCAGTTTCACATGGGATTTCTAGCTGACAGGCCAGATCCAGACACGGTTTACATCTGTGTGGTATCCAGGCACTCATTTCTTTCATTTCTGCTAGCTGAAGGCCTGGCTTACTTAACACTTCCTCAGTTTCACATTCAGACTTATGCACCAGCCTGGTGTAGGTTGCAAAACTATTCAAGAAACTCTGCTTGTTTTGGATTTATTTAATTTTGGGGTTTTTTTTGCCCTGGATTTAAGAAAAATATACTGCTTGGTCTTTTTGAAATCTTGCTGACAAAAGAATTGCAAATTTGTGTCTCAGTTTGACCCAACCTTTTCCTCTTAAGAACATTAAAGTTATAAATCATACCAAACAAATCAAAGAAGTGCACAATTACGGGTGAAAGGGACCATATGTCCAAGGCAGTGCCTGCCAAGTTAACTGCTTGTTTAAAACATCCCGTGGTGAATGGAAACTGGTTGGCCATATGGTACATTATTTGCTAGTTGGGTTGTCTTGGATCACTCACACAACCATCACGTTCTTCCTTAGCATAATATCTGCTGTGTGAATTCAATTCATGCCTGTCTCCTATGCAAGCCGGTCCCGATCATTCATTTGGCTGTTGTTATATTGAGAAGCGGATGCCTGGTTGGAGTCAATCACTTGCTTTAGCCCCAGCTGCTTTAGCCCCAGCTGCGAGCGTGGCCTGGGAGCTGGAGCTGGTGCAGAGCGTAACTCACCATGAAAGCCCGCTTCTCCTGAGCTGTCTGGAAGCAGCCATGGCCAAACTTCGAAGTGGTATCAATGAATTTGAGTTCAATGGCCTCCTGAGCCCGGCGGCTTGTATGCACCAGAAGGGACTGGAAAAGAAGAGTCACAATGCATTAGGCTTGTCGTTACAGAAAATCTGGACATGTGCTCTGATGGAAGCAGGGCTGAAATATCCTACGTGCATCTGTTAGACAAATAATTCCAGGAGAATCTGCCTTCTCAGAGAAATACCCTGGTGCTCAGGTGGCAGGTGATGCCTTGGATTGCAGAGGAGCTCTGAAATGAGCCTGCTCTTCACTTAGCATTTCACGTGCTCACAACCTGTTTATGGCCACGGTTTCCATTTCTGGGCCCTCCATCACAGCGCTCAAAGGCTTGCAGCTTGTCTCCAGAGGGCGTACATCCGACTGCACGGTGCCACAAACCATCTAGCTGCAAATGGTCTCAGCGAGCACCACGTTTAGGTGCCACATGCCCTCTGCAACACAGGATCAAGGACCCAAGCAGTCTCCCTGCCCAGCATTTGGAGGCAGTGGCATTCTCCACATGGTGAATCTGTTTGTGGAGAGCTGCAGACTGTCCCTCCCCAGCGCCAGCTGCGCTCTCACCTTACGGAGGGTGAGCACACGCTTCTTTGTGCCCACGACGCAGCCTTTCAGCATGAGGAAGTCGTTGTTGACCTCCCCGTAGTGAGGAAAACCACCCTGTGGGGAGAGGCAGAGAGAGGGTTGGCAGGCAGGAGAGCTGGATGGGAACAGACATGCCCACAGCTGGCATTTTCTACGGCAGGAGAAGGTAGTGACTGACAGTCCTTCCAGCTAACAAGACTCTGCACCCTTCAAGGTTGCCTGCTCAGGACCACCAGCACATGTCAGTCAGCCCCACTGACTGCAAGATCCCAGCTAAGCAGCACCCCGTAAGAGCTAGGGAACCAGCGACCCTGCTTCCTTCCCTGAAGGATATGGGTGAAGAGAGAGCAGAGCTGGCTAGGCTCCCAAGCTAACAGTTTTTAATAAGCAAAAGTGAATTTTTAAACCAAGTGACAAACATTTATCTGTTAAGTATCAGATTTTTAATGTCATTTATACTTCTTTTTCTCTTTAAACAAAGTTCTCAGCTCCTGCCAAAGTTATCAGCTGAAAGTTGTACATTTGGGTCTACCAACGGGCCTAAAAAAACACCCCACAGAGATGGTTTTCCATGTCCAAAACATGAGGAAAGGAATCACTGCATTTCTTTCAGTGAATTTCCTTCAAATCATTTCTTACGCAGCTGTCTCCAGCCAAGGAATTACTTCCCTGGCTAGGATTCCTGTAGCCAGTGCCAGTCACAGCCCTGTTACTCTTCAGCCCTTACCAGAGGAGTAATGGTCTTCTCCGTGACATCGTAGTGCGTTGAGGCATTGTTCTTCACCACTTTGCCATCCTCCACGTGGATCCCATGGCCAATGCGGTAAATCTAGGAACAGAAAGGAAATTGAGATGGCCACTTTCCCATCCCCTTAGTGAGGGACGTCACAGGGACGGCGCAGCTTTCACCAAGATGTGCCCCCTGTGATGTGTCCCTTGAGCAGGGAACAAGGGAACAGGGAAGAACAGGGAAAGGCATGGAGAACAACAGCAGTGCAGATCTCTAGGGAAACATCTGAGAAGCTGGGGGGAACAGAGTGAACCAGGGTGCAAAGGATGGTGACAGCATGGGAGGAAGGACGGCAGGACGGCGCAGCAGTGCTCTGAGGGAGCCCATCTGGGCCATACCTTCTTGTTGAGCTCCGTGCGGTGGTGGTAGCCCTTCTGGCCAGCCCGAGCAATGGAGTAGCCAACCCGGGCCGGGTGCCACGCTCCGATGCAGGCGACTTTGCGCAAGCCCTTGTGTGTCTTCCTGGGGAGCTTCTTGGTGTGCCAACGGCTCGTCACCCCTAGAAGTGTGACCAGACAGGGTGGTGAGAACACCGGGGAGATTCAGGGCTGATGTCTGAGTGCTGGGGAGGGGAGAGTCTCATCATTCTTCTGCAGTTGTCGGAAGACACCATGCTGGAAGGAGACCAAGAGCTGTCACCGCCGTGAGAGGCCAGAGCACAGAACTGTTCTCACTTCCCATGGATTTGATCAGGCTGTGATATGTTCCTGCTGAGCACGTCCACGCACACGCACAGAAACACGCACACCTCTGCACACGTGGGGTTTGTGAGAAGTGCAGTGGCTTTACGTACTCACAGTGCCTCTGAGCCTCCTGGGGGGACTCTGGGCACAGTAGAAAACATGGCCTTTGCTGAGATTAAGGAAACCAAGCTCTGCTACAATAGAACTGCATGTCATGGCTGAGGTCCAGAGGCTCTTTGCTACTCCCTGTGCGCAATAAGTTGGTAGGTTCTCAGCACGGCTAATAGTCCCCATCCCCAACACTACCTTAGGGGCAGTGCCATATGAGAAGGACAGAACCAAGCCCCTGGCAAGGGTCTCCTCGCTCTGTACCTTTCATCCCATGCCCCTTGGTCACGCCAATGACATCAATCATCTCGTTCTGGCTGAAAACGCTGTGCACAGAGACCTGCTTCTCCAGCCTCTCGCGGACCCAGTCGACCTTGTCAGCCACTGTCCCACCATTCAGCTGGATCTCCATCACGTGGGCCTTCTTCTGCCGCAGCGGGAGCAGCTTCATCTGCATTAGACAGTGCATTAGGACAAAATGTTGCCCCTCACCTCCCAGGCACGAGCGTGAGGGCAGGGCCACATCACCCACAGCTGGGTGCTGTGCTCTGAGCCAGAGGCAGCACCCCTCCTTTTGTCATACCCCACCTCTGCTTCCAGACTGAGCAGTTATTTCTAGCTCCCACCGAGAGATGCCTCCGCTCTCTCCCAGTCCCAGCTCCCTGTGCAAAGCACCTGCCAAATCACCACGGCAGGACTTTGAGGGTCTGTGCCAGCCACAAGTGAAGCCTTGAGCCAGCTTAACTCTGCCCCAGACTCCAAAGTATCCATTAACTCCAGGGATCAGCATGAAAATGGGCCCTGTGTATCCAGCAATCAGCATCTGGCAAAACTGTGCCTGCCTGTGGGTTATTCTTGCCCAAACATTTGACACCAGTTGCTAATTTGAGGTGATCATGGGGCCTGAGGTCCCTTGCTGACACGGGGCTCACCACCTGCTGAGGCTCTCCGCAAAGTCTGCTCTCCTCCACTGCGTGTGCGGGCTCCCCACCGTGTCCCAGCCGCAGCCCCCTCTGGCAATCCCCCAGCAGGGAGCTCTGCTGAGCCCGGCTCAAAGGGACAGGGTTGGTGTCAGGAGGTAGCTGGAAAAGTCAGCCAGCACCTCTCATCGCCTGCACGCCCTGTCCCACACCCTCTGACCGGCATCTGCCTGCTCAGCCTCCTGTCACCCCACCAAGCCACCACTGTGATCCCAGCTCTCAAGCCCTCACCACACTCCCGAGCTGAGGAAGACCCCGAGCCCCCTTGCCCAGCCCCCGGGGCGAGGCTCTGACCTGTGTGTGCACAATGACACGAATGACCTTGCAGTACTTTTTCATAGCCGCAAAATCCTTCTCCAGCTGCTTTTTGCCATCCTCATCCTGCCATTTTTTGCAGTACTTGGTGAACGCCTTCTTCTTGCTCTTGTGCCTACGACAAAAACGTTTAACATCCAGCAGAGCTGCATGGCGAAGTGCTTCTGCACTTTGCTGTGCCCTGAGACAGCGCAGCGTGGGGGGACAGATCACCTTGCCAGGTGCTTTCCTGGAGGCACAAGGTACCTGTGGATACCTGAACCTCGCCTGGCTGCCGGGGCCAGGACACAAGGTTTTGAGGTTGGAAGAGGAAAGAGAATCATGAGCTGCAAAAAAAGGGCTAGTAATTCAAACCTTTTTGCATGAGGAACCCAGTTGTCTCCCACTGACTGGCTCAGTGCCATCAAAACACAAGCGCAAAATCAGAGCTAAGCGGAGAAAGGAGAAAACAGCCTCTGACAGGGATCAGAGGCATGTGGTGGGTGGATCTCAACAGCACTTTTGCAGGAGACACGATTCCTACAGTTATGAAATTCATGTTTCCATTTTCCTCTCCACTGGTTTGGGAATTGGGGTGTTGATGTTTATGAGGGCCAGGGGGTCACATTCTGCATCAATTTCCCCCCCAGCAAATCTGGTTTTACTCCCTTCATTTGGTACCTCAGCTCAAGTATTCCAGTTTAATGGAGAGTAGATGAGCCCGACCTACACAAAGGAAACTGAACCTGCAGCACGCGCTGCCATATGATATTGTGGAGAGAGCTAACTTAGTTCAACTATTAGAATAAATTTACATATGCATATGTTGATTCCCAGCATCAAGCCGTTTGCTGTATCTCTGTGCATGACTAAATAAATAGAGTTTCACCCCACCTCAGAGCCAGCTGCCAGTAGCTGAGCTGTTTGCAAGGGCTGGGCACCAGGGAGAGCCTGCGGGGAAGACCTGCGAGGGAGTCCCCACTTGCGGTGCCCCAGGGACCCTCTCCAGCCACGGAGGCACATACCAGTTCTTGTAGAAGCGCCGTCGGCACTCATCGCTGATGTGCTCAGCAAAAACAGTCTTGAAATTCCTCAAGCCCTTCGGGGTTTCTATGTACCCCACGACCCCCACCACCACCATTGGGGGGGTCTCAATGATGGTCACAGCCTCCACCTCCTCCCTTTTGGAGATCTCTGCAAGACAGCAAAGGCAAATGGTGCTCAGCACCATCCAGGATCAGATCGTTCCCTGGAGCCATTCACAGCCCGTGCCGTTACAGCAAGCACGCAACTTGCTGGGGGCAAGGTCACACTATTCTCACCGACAGCCTCAGCCATTCCATCTCCCACCTGCTGGAGGCCCACGCAGGGTCTGTTCCCCAGACACTCAGCAGGTTAGACCCTGTGGCCCAGCACACTTCAACCCATCTTCCCCAGGCTGGGGGAAGCAGAACTGGATGGTTCTTGCCCTGGAGTTTGGCTCCAATCCTGTGGCATCCTAGAGGGTAACATTATAAACTTCCCCAGCAAGGCACTTCAAGCCCACGATTTGTCAGGTATTTCTGACAAATCTTCTGCCAGCAGGATCCAACAAACCGCCAGTCACCATAGCAGTGTGAGGACTTCCCAGGAGCCCTCAGACTCAGCTCACTCTGGCTGTGAGGTGGCCTTTGGCCATCCAAGGCCTGGACTGCGTTAGAGGGGATAGCCTGGAAGCTATGTGCTCCACCATCCATTCCCAGGAGCAGCCTTTCCCACCAAAAAGCCTATTCTCGTTTCCCTCCTGGATATGGCTCCCCGCTTCCATCAGCCAAGCCTTACTGAGCCCAGGCCTGTGCACCTCCCGCACAGTGTGCGTCATGCCAGCTTTGTAGCCCAGGAAAGCTGTCAGGTGGACTGGTTTGCTGGGATCATCCTTAGGCCACGTCTTCACCTTCCCTCGGTGGCGACGGCTTCTCTTGTGGGGGAGGAAGCCCAGATGGCCATGCCTGGGAGCAGAGAACTTGCGGTGGGACTGCAGAGAGGAAGAACAAAAAAGAGCATCTTCACTTTCAGGTCCCAGAAGACACCAGGACCCAAAGCACAACGGGAAATCTCCCCTTTAACATCAGCGAGTGCTGGAGGGATTCTGGGCTCTTCCTCAATTCCAACGCAAAAAGAACTCATAACAGGAAGGGGTTTTGTTCAAGCTTCCATCATGTGCATGGAAGAATTTAGTGAGTTTCTAGACAAACGATGCCAATTAAGTAAAAAAACTTGAACATAATCTCCCTCCTTCTGCTTGAGGACTTTGAAGGAGAAATATGTTCTCTAGTAGGTCTACCCTTCTGTGATGTTAATTATAATGACTTATTTTGTATTCTGCAGCACCAAAAGGGCCCGCTCAGAACTCGTGGGCTTCGTGTCGTCAAGGCAAACAGCACCAAACAAGCACAGCTAATGATCAGAAGAAACGGGAAAGGATGCCCAAAGGAATCAGTAATAAGAACATGCGCAGGTTCAATATGTACCTTGAAAACCAAATTAGAAGAGCTAAATATATAAACCCCAATCGCGAGGTCATGCTGAGCCAGGCGGAGAAAAGCAACAGTGCTTTAGAGACACGGATGAGTTCTCACACAATTGGCTTCCAGGCAGGGGAACCGGGGGTCAGCCCAAGCAGCGACGGGTTAGTTCTACATCCACTGCACCTCCCTCCTGGCTAAGGTCAGTCCCGGCACCTGGTTGCACTTTCCACCAAGCTTATTTTCCAGCCCAAGCGGAGGTCTGTTGCGTTCGACCCCATTTCAGCTGCACTTAACATCGCCGATAGCCCAGCCCTGCTCGCTGTCCCTCTCCACGCAATCGAACGGTAGCAGTGCCGAGCTTTACAAACCATGGGACGTCTTCAGCCCAGGTCAGCCGCAGAAAGAGGCTGTCAGTAAGTGCCTCCCCCGTCTAATACTTAAGATGGTTATCGGTCTGAAGACACAAATTTAGCTACTAGCTTCACGCGCTGCTGTATTCATTTCGTACTCGGCCAAGCTGGCAGGTTGGACCTAACAGTTGCGGTGTGAGAAAGGTCAGTTGCCGGTGTCTCAGTTTACGCCTCTCCCTCCTAAACAACTTGAATGTGAAGGGTAGGAATTAGGGTCGCTTCCTCACGGGGCACCACGCAGCCAGAGCTGCCAAGGCTGCGCCGGGCACCCTGAGGTCGGGGCAGCCGGCTGCTCCTCGGGGGTAGAGACAGACTGAAAATCCCTCCATCAGCCCAGGAAAGAAGGATTCTTGTGATTCCGACGGGAAAACAAGGCTTTAGGTCGGGTTGTGAGGGCGGGCCCTCCGCCTCCTCCAGGCCCCGGGGGGTGGGATACGGACTACAACTCCCAGCATGCAGCGGAGCATGCGCAGAGCGGCGCCCTCTGACTCCGGCGTCCCCCGGCGGCGGGGTCCTGTGGGGCGCCGCCATCTTGTCCGCGCCGCCCGCCGCCATCATGCCGGAGGACCGGGACTGGGAGGTGTACAAGGTGCCGCCGACCCGCACCCCCGTCTCCGAGGGGACCACGTCGGTGCCCAACCCGGTCACCTTCCTCCAGACCGTCTTTAACTATGTCATCGACGCGCCCGTCACCTTCGTCCGAGGTACCGGCGGGGCGAACGCCTCCCCGCTGCCGCCATCCCGGGTGGGGGGGGCGGCCGGGCCCCCTCACTAGCGCCGGTCCCGGGGAGGGGGGCGAGAGCTGGGCCGCGGCGTGGCACGGGGGGGCCGGACACCGAGACAGAGGGACACGGGGCATAGACACAAGGACACGCGGAGGGAGGCGGGACACGCGAGGACAGAGGGACGGACACGCAGGGGCAGGGAACACCCAGCTGGGCACACACAGAGGCGTGGGGTCTCCTCGCCGGTCGTGGGGCAAGGGGGTGCCTGACGGCAGGGCTGTTGCTGCAGAGTGGATCGAGCGCCAACAAGCCAAGAACAAGTTCTACTATTACCACCAAAAGTTTCGCCGCGTGCCCGACCTGAGCGAGTGCCTAGAGGGAGACTACCTCTGCTTCTTCGAGGCCGAAGCACAGTGGAGGAGGGACAGGTATGGCTGTCACCCAGTGAGGCCACAGCAGCCCCAGGAACTGTGGCAGTCGGCTTCAACTCACAGCACTTTTGGGCATTAAGGCAGCAAGCACCTCCTGCCCCCTCCATTGCGGAGCACCCCCTCATAGCCCTGCTGTCCCCTGCAGCATACCTGAGCGGGCACAGTGGCACTGGGACACATCCCCCTGCACCGCCTGGTTCCTCCAGCAGTGCTGCAGGATAGACCAGGACCCTGTAAAAACCCAGGGCTGACCTCCCACAGGACATCATTGCCCCTTTGTTCATTTTTTCCATCATCTCTCAGCTGTGGTTGCATTCATCATCTTTCCCACAGGATGGTTGATCAGGAAATTGTGGAGATAGTCCGGGAGAGGCTGGGAGCGTGCAAGCAGAGGGAAGGACCCAACCAGTTCCAGAACTGCGCCAAGGAGATGGAGCAGCTGGCGCAGGTCACCAAGGCCTACCAGGACAGATGTGCGTACGGCAACTGGGGCAGCATGCGGGGGGGAAGGGGGGTCTTAAGCCACATCCCAGAATTCACAGGGAACAGAGGCTTATTTCTTTTGAGCTGCTACGGGGCAACACTTCAGGCATTTACTGTCTTTTTTAGATGGTGATCTTGGCGTCCATGGAAATGCACGGACATGCCTGATGAAGCAGAAGCACAGGATGCTGGAGGAGAGGAAGGCACAAGCAAATGCATCAGATCAGTAGATCTAAGTGGTTAGCACCTCCCTCGGTGGTGCTCGTATTAAATACTGCATGTTGCATCTTTGAACTCCAATGCTGCTAACCTCTACAATAAATATGCAGCCCAGACATCTGCCATACAACTAGAATCTAGACTCATTCTTTGAAGATATCTGCAAACACAGAATTCTTCCTTTTTCAGCTCTGCATTCATCTTTGCATTCCAGTTGATTGTTATCATCCCCTAAACCACAGGCAGCCCCAAACTGCAGGCACCCCTGGCTGCATTAGCTGGGATTCCCCCCCCCCGGAACGTCTCCCCCACCTCCATGAACCAGCAGAAACACACTGTACTGCTCTGCCCAGCCCTGGCAGAGAATTCCCTCAGTTAGGGCAAGGATTACCTGCTGTAGGACAGCACATAATCTTCAGAGCTGGTCCTAGACCCCATCTAGGATTAATACCTGATTAGCAAGGATTAGTATAACATAACGCACTACTGCATTCAACAGATGTTCGGGCTCTGGCCCACAGACGTGAACCAACTCAAATCCCCAGCAGAGATTTTAATCCATCTGCCCAACGCATTAACCATCCCCTCAAGCCAAGCACAGTTTCTTATTCACCGATCCCTTTATTGTCTTGTACAAAACCCACTTAAGTCGTTGCCACAGCAGCTGCCTGGGTTCTCTGCACCGAGACCCTGGTGTGGGTCTTTGCCAGATGATCAGTGAACTCCTGCAAAGGAAAACAAACCAGTAAAAACTTTTTTCTTAAGCCCCTGCCACAGGTTTCTCAGCACTGCATCCCTTTCCCACGGGGTGTGTATCTGGGGACTGGGGTAGGTCAGATACAACTTATCTTTACTTAATATTTCAAAGCTTTCCTCTTCCTATCTCCTCTGTCCACAAAACACCATTCTGAAGTTTACTTTAAAACCACATGCTGAGAAAGATCACGCTCTGCCTGGCAGTCAGCTCTGACTGCAACTCTGATAGAGCAGTTGACACAGTTAGAATCCCCTCTGACTTGCAAAAGAATAGAGATCATAAGTTACACCTGGGCCCATACTCAATTACCTTTAAGATGGTTCTTACTTTGTGGAAGATTGGCTTATGCTCATGTTCCAGCAAATATAGCTGGAGGCCCTTGCTCTATAGGAAGACTGGCCCCCTTGCTTGTAAGTAAAAAGGACTTAGAACATGAGCCAAGAAAGAGAAGTATTCATCAGCCACTCGGTGACTGTGATTCACAAATCATTTTATATAGTCCAAGTGAAATCACAGCAGCTGCCATTTTTACCCCTGGAGCTGGACTAGCTATGAATCACCATGTTCTAAAACGAGTTGTTTGTGCACTGGTAAAAGATATAAATTTTACTTGACAGGCCTTGGCAGCCATCGGTACTGAAATGACCCAAATCCAAGAGGCCACCCTCTTGGCAAAGAAAATCAGGCAGCTATTGACTATTTGTTGATGAGACACAATCATAGTTGTGAGGAATTTAAGGGAATGTGTTGTTTCATTCTCTCCAAAAATTTGCATCTACTAGAAAATAAAATGCAACAATTGAGAGAATTTGCGCCTCTGGAGCTTATGAAAGGGAAGGATTGGATCTGTCTTTTGGGTAACCTCGTGGCTTCCCAACTTAGGATGGCTAAACCAACTGTTTGTAGCCATCTTATTGATTGTACTAATAATCCTAATCTCTTGTTGTCAGCGCACCCTAAGGAGATATAAAGAAATGGATTGAGACTTGGAGGTGTTGAGACACCTCAAGCCCCAAAAAGGGGGGAAATGATAGAGGACAACCTCCCCCCTCGATACAAGGAGCGTTAGCATGAATCTAAGGGATACTGTATATGATTAAGTTAGCATGAATATAGACTCTTTCCTTTCTGATAAGCATTGTTAATAGTTAATCTAAGACTAGGGCCGAGATGTCTTGGCCATCAGCTCACTCATTTAATGACAAGCGTTTCTTTTTAGAAGAAAAATGAGTGCGAGTTGCTAAGAGAAAATAGTTTTACGTTGTTTCTATGTAACAAGGCTTAGGATACCTCATCGGTCAAGATCCCCAAAGACCCCTGAAGAGAGGAAAGCATGCGTAGAAGAATCCAAAGCAGAGCCAAGAAGAATGACTCAGTGCCATTACATAACTTATGTAGATTAGAATGAATATGTATTAGATAGGTAGAATATGTACAGACATATTGTATAAGTATGAGAAGGCAGCCGGCTTCGGTGTGCTTGATTTGTGGAAAACCACCGAGCACCCAGGCTTGCACAACCCTGAAATAAATCTGCAGTGTCTCTCCTGAGTGTGTGATTATTGGCTCATTGCACACCGGGCGACGAATACGCTTTTCTGATAACTCCACTCTCCCATCATTAAACTGCAAATTCTCTGGGTGCAGCACCTGAACTTTACAGGGGAGGAAGGACAAGATTTGAGCTGCAAATAGCAGAAATACTCTCACCTGGTAAGGGGACTTGGTGAACACAGTCTCTTTCCAGAGGTCGGGGGTCAGGTAACTGTAGGTCTTGGAGATGGCATCAAAGGTGGCTTTAGCTAGGGACAGAAGTCAAACACTGCAGAGCACAGCCGCAGGAGCCCACGCACTACCACCCGCCTAGCTCCCAAAATGTAGAATTTAGGGAGGAACAGGGAGCCCACAGCAGGGTCTCTCTGATATACACACCAAACTCGAGTTTCTTTCTCTCTCCATTTACGACAATTACACTACTTCAAACAAGTGCAATCGCGCAGATTGGGAGATTTCTGGTAATTAACTTTTACAGAACTTCAGATCACCTACAGGAGGACTAACCTGCCTTGTAAAAGGCATCAGCAGAAGTCTTCGCTTCTGCTTGACTACTAGAAGCTTCTGATTCAACACAGATTAAAAAATACTACAGAAACAGGTACATCACATCCCTGTCCCTGACAAAAACAGCAATACACCCGGCTAAGCTACAACATGACAACCTGAAGCTTACCAAAGTTGCCGAGGGTGGCTGTGCAGCCCCTGGCCGAGGTATAACAGTCATCGATACCAGCCATCATCAGCAGCTTCTTGGGGACAGGGGCAGACACGATCCCTGTACCGCGGGGAGCCGGGATCAGACGCACCAGGACAGATCCGCACCGGCCGGTGACCTACGCAAACACAACGGGTTACAGCTCCCCGAAACACCCGCTGCAGCACCGTCACCCAGACCAGGCCCAGCAAGCCATTCTCACCTTGCAAGGCACGGTGTGGGGCTTGCCGATCTTGTTACCCCAATAGCCTCGTCGTACAGGTACGATGGATAATTTGGCCAAAATAATTGCCCCACGAATAGCGGTGGCAACTTCTTTGGAGCATTTAACACCGAGACCAACGTGGCCATTGTAGTCCCCTATAGCAACAAAAGCCTAGGATTGAAAGAAAAGCTGTCAGCGGCGGCGGCGCTGCATGGGAGCACTCTCTCAGCAGAACACAATCCACCAGGGTCTCTCACCGAGGATAACCCGAGGCGTGTGCTCAGCGGTGAACAGTCACAGCTCACAGTTCAAAGCCTGTTTTTTCCCCCCTCAGAGCTCATCCTTCAGTCAAAACCAGCTACAGTTGAAGAACTGGGAGCCAAATCCCCACTACAGCCTCCAAAGTCCCAATAACTCCCAAGCAGCATTCCCTCTTTACACCTAGGACTTCTCTCTCCACCACAGCCCCTGAACAGCCAGCGCTGCTGCAACTGAATTTTGTGCTAGGGCTGTTTCAAGTAACATTTGAACATATCAGTAGGGTTTTAAAATTAATGCAAACACTTTGTAAGCTACATAAGCTGGTCCCCATACAAAAGTATTTACCAGATACTACATTCAGAAGAAAATAAAGGTGTTTGAACTAATTAATAAGATACCAAAAAAGCAGCAGACAACACACACAACATTTTGAGTGCGAGAAAAGAGAAGAAAAAGGCTACCTTAAACCTGGTACGCTGTCCAGCACGAGTCTGTTTCTGGACAGGCATGATCTTCAAAACCTCATCTTTCAGAGAAGACCCCAGGAAGAAATCAATGATCTCTGACTCCTGCAAGAACCAGTCATTTAATCACACAAGGCCACGCCTTTTAAACAAACCGAGCACAGCTAGTAAGGCTCCTACACTTCAAGTTTAACAGCTCTACACAAAGGTATTTTAAGTAATAGGTACTTCAGCATGTTAAATTTTGCAGGCATAAACTTATTCTAGCTCGCGAGGCAGTCCAACAGAGTAAATTGAAATGTCATTTCTTTTATGGAAGAAATCGTAGTATCACCTATTATGGAAACACTGCAGCAACGTGCTGCCATGTCCACCCGGGGCAGAACACAACACCCAAACCCACCACGCTTCACCACAAGTGACTGCATCAGTCCTCAGCTTCCATTGATGTACATCTTTAACCCAAATATACTTAACCTGAGCATCCCGAACAGCAAATGCAGCAGCTGCTGCCAACTCTGCATTCGAGAGTAAGATTCCACTGCACATTACTTAAATGTTTGCAGAAGCTTACCTTGATTGGAAGTGAGAAGAGATAGATCTCTTCGAGAGACTTGATCTTCATATCCTTGACCAGGCGACCAAGCTTGGTGACAGGAATCCACTAGGAAAGAAATCCGTGGAAGAGGGTCACAAGCTGCCCCTGCCCCACGGGAATGGGCTGCCCTTCTGCTAGTAAATGGAGGAAGGCAGAGGAGGAATCCATACAGAATTAGTAGAAGATGCAGTAGTGACTCTGGTTTTGTGGGATGTCCTTTTTTTCCACAAGGAAAAAAATCAGTTGTCCCAGGCAGCAAGGAAATCTTCACCTTCGTCCAGAGATGGTTCAGTTCAGAGGGGAAAGAGCATGGTTAGATCCCACCCTGTGGAGGATGGAGTGTACTATCTGTGCTTATTCCGAACAGGAGATTGACTTGAAATTTCCTAAGCCCTTACAGCTCCCTAAGAAATTACGCTGGCCTAATTAGAGCTGTACCAAAACTTCACCTACACCACTCCTTTCTACCTAACACCATTTCTTTTTTAATAAGCAGGCTGAAACTTCCATTAAGGTAGTCTAATAGCAGGTTTATCCTGCTGCTTTAAGGACTGCTTGCATTTCAGTCAGCATGAAGTCTGAAGACAAACTAACAACTTTCAGATCAGCTGGAGAAGGTACATTAGGTACATCTGTACTAAAAAGGAAGCAGGCCGCTTTAACGGGCTTTTAAAGAAACCTATACATGCTGAAGGTATTTAGGTTAGCACTTACCTGTTGTGAAGCTGTATTTGAAGGTTACCAATACTAACAGAAACTTTATATAGTTCTCCAGCTATTACTGCCTAGAATTTGAAATATTAAGCTAATTAAAAGAAACAGAACCAAACAACAAAACTCTGAATAGTGGCTTGTAAAGGTTTGGGCAAGAAAAAGAACTTGAGTGGTCTCCTCTGCCATTTTTTAAAATGTAAAGCACCTGATGCTCATGTCAGTACGTGTCCATTAAACGGTGCAGAAGGTAAAAGCTACCATTTCTCTTTCACGTCTCCATTCCCTTTCAGAAAACTCTCCAAAGACTGGTGAAGCGCCCCGTTCATCTTCACGAGATACTGCCGTACCGACCCCCACTCACCTCCTTATCCTCGGCCTTGCCTCCACGAGCCCCGCGGCCTCTCCCTCGGCCCCTCCCGCGCCCGCGCCCGCGGCCCCGCAGCCCGGTCCCGAAGCCGCCGCGGAAGCCCCCTCGGGCCGCTCCCGGACCTCCCGCAGCACCGGCGTCGTCCGCCATTTGCTAGAACAGAGAAGGGGCGCGTTAGCCGGGATACCGCCGCCGCCGCCCCGGCGGCGACCCACGGGGACGGGCGCGGCTGCGCTCACGCCACCGGCGGCGCCGATGAGCGCGGATGGGGCACAGGCCGCGCCGCCACCGTCCCACCGCCGCCATACTTACGTGATCTCTCAGCGTAGAAGGCCGCACTCCCCCGCCGCCGGCTATTTATACTCTGCCAAGTCTCGCGAGAGTACTGCCCCGCGCGATGAATGAGGACTACACTGCGGTGTAGAGCGGCGCGTTTCTCTCGGTTATACAGGGTGCGGGGCCCCGCGCATGCGTGTGGCCTCATATAAAAGGGGGAGCGCAGGCGCGTGGCGCTCAGTCTGAGGTGAGCCGCGGGTGAGTGTGGAGTTAAGCGGCCGGGTTTGTGAGGGGAGCGGGGTGTCTGCCGCCTCCGCGCTTCTTGAGTTTTTTTTTAAAAAAACTGATTGGGGGATGCGTTGATGGCGGTGTTTGAGCCGGCGTTGGGTGGGGCGTGGAGGGGAGGACCTCGGTGAGCGGCCTGGGAAGGTGCTGGGGGGGGGGCGGTGTTAGCTGAGGGTGCCAGGCACAGTCTGAAAATCATTTGGGGTCTCCCGTGGCCCCCGGTGAGATAACTGTGCCGACAGCATAGGGAACATTAAGCTTATTACCCACGGCAACGTGTGGGGGAGTGAAACCCGTGTTCCCATAACCCCTGAGCTGAGCAGATGGTGGGGACTAACGGGGTAATGGCCGTTGCTGAGCGCTGCCTTTCCCTTTCCTTTGCCAGCAGGTGTGGGGCTCGGCCTGGACGGACGGATGGACGGACGGACGGATGGCGGTCCAGACAGCCCAGGCTGCAGAGGCGGGCCCTGCCTTCCCCCCACTTGACAGCCGCCAGTCCCTTCCCGGGGATCCTTCCCTCTCTGCCGCCTGCGAAGGTGAAGCTTGGCCGGGCCCGGGGAGCGCTGCCGCAGGCCGGGACTGCGCGTTGGCAGCCGGAACGGCTTGAAGCTATTCAGTGATGTATTTTTATATGCAATAAAAGATGAATTACTTGAAGCCTCGTTCATTAAGAGTCTCTCTTTGTTCTTATTGTCCAAAAAATCCCGCTTTTCCTCGTGAGTGGGGCCGGGAAACCGCTTCCGTGGGGCGGGGAGGGGACGCTCTGCTGGCAGAGGCTGGGGAGCGGGGCTGGCGGGTGTTTCCCCCCGCACCGTCTCGGGTGTGCGGGGGCCGTAGCGGCGGGGCCGGGCCCTGCCGGCGAGGACTGCTTCCTGCCCGCACCAAAGATGGCGTCCGCGGCTTCCTTCCCCCTCTAGCGCGGCGCCGTGCGTCACTTCCGTGCGCCGGAAGCGGCCGGCACGCGGAGCTGGAGATGGAGGCGGCGGCCGCCAGCCCCGTGCGGTTCAAGAGCAAGTGAGGAGCGGCGGGGCCCGGGCTCGGGGCAGCGGCCGCGGCGCCCGTTTAACCGCCGGTCTCTCTCTTTTTCCTTCCAGCTACGCCGTGTCGAGGAAGATCGAGCCCTTCTACAAAGGGGGGCGAGTGCAGGTAGGGCGGGGGCGAGGGGGGGCGTGGGGCCGCCCCGCTCCCGGCTCTGTCAGCGTTCCTGCATCCCCTTCCCTTTTCTCCAGATAAACCGGGATGGAAAGTTCATGTTTTGCCCCTGCGGGACCAAGCTGAACGTCATCGATGTGGAAACAGGAGCTCTGCGCAGTCTCCAGCAGGTGAGGAGCGGGCCCGGCCCCCGCTGGCTGCCGGTGAAACCCCGGAGGGGGTTTCCGAGGCTCCTGGGGTGTTTTACCGGCTGTTGCTGTGAAGCTCCCAAGAGCGAGAAGCAGAGGGAAGGATGAGAATGGTTCTGATGGGGACAGTCTCTTTAGCAAGGCCTGTTGTGACAGAACGAGGGGTAATGGTTTTAAACTAAAGGAAGGTAGATTTAGACTGGATATAATCACAGAACCATAGAATTACTTAGGTTGGAAAAGACCTCTAGGATCATCAAGTCCAACCGCCAACCCAATACCACCATGTCCCCTGAACCATGCCCTGAAGTGCCACGTCTACGCTTTTTTTTAAACTTCTCCAGGGACGGTGACTCCACCACCTCTCTGAGCAGCCTGTTCCAGTGCCTGACCGCTCTTTCGTGAATGACATTTTTCCTAATCTTCAATCTAAACCTCTCCTGGCGCAGCTTGAGGCCATTTCCTCTCGTTCTATCACTAGTGACTTGGGAGAAGAGACCAACACCTACCCCACTACAACCTCCTTTCAGGTAGCTGTAGAGAGCGAAAGGAAAGGGAAAAAAAGAAAGGATAAGGAAAAAATTTTTTTGTACTGAGTGTGGTCAAACTCTGGCACAGGTTGCCCCGAGAGATTGTGGAGGCCCCACCCCAGAGACATTCGAGGTCAGGTTGGACGGGGCTCTGAGCAACCTGATCTAGTTGAAGATGTCCCTGCTCACTGCAGGGGGGTTGCACTAGATGGCCTCTGAAGGTCCCTTCCAACCCAAACCATTCTATGATAAACGCAGACAGATGTTGTTTGCGTTGTCCCTGCGTGCTGCTGGGTGCGCTCAGCATGAGCAGAATCATAGAATGTCCTGAGTTGGAAGGGAACCCCGAGGATCATCAAGTCTAACTCTTGTCCCTGCACAGGACAACCCCAAAATTCCCCACCATGTGCCTGAGGGCGTTGACCAAAGCACATGGAGAAGGGAACTCTGGGAACGCGCCGCTCCACAGGGGCTTTAACGATGGGTTTTCTCCTTTTGTTTCTGTAGGACGATGAAGAGGATATCACTTCATTTGTTCTTAGCCCTGATGATGAGGTATGTGTTTGCTTCCTGGTTTTCTGTGCTGCTCTGTCAGGCCTCCTGATAAAGCCAGTGAATGCCGAAGGCTGCTCTGCCTGGAAGCGCCCTGTATTTCCAGAAATCTCTGCAAAATCCTCTCAGGCACTTCTGTCTGCCTCCCCTTCTGGGCTCAGGTCAGACCGAGGAATGCTGAGAGACTGAGCTTCAGGAGTGTCACAACAACTAGTATTTCTGTGCTTTGCGTGTGGGTACCGAAAGCAACAAAAACCTAATTAGCAGTTAATCGCGCTTTCCTTCGCTTTGCTTTTGCGCAGATCCTTGTGACAGGGAGCCGAGCCCTGTTGCTGAAGCAGTGGAACTGGCGAGAGAACAAGTGTGTTCGCACATGGAAAGCCGTGCACGTCGCGCCGGTGGCTAGCATGGCCTTTGACTCTACTTCAACGTTGTTAGCCACGGGTACGGTCCTATTTCAGTGTCACGCGATGGGAAGGATACTGAGCGGCCTTTCTGCTTTTGACTAATTTAGCTCAGCGGGACACAGCCTGTGGTAGTGATTTGAATTCAGACACAGCCAGAAGAGCTTTTACTTAGATAAATTGTGTCTTGACAGGTGATGTTTTCAATGTTCTGTCTAAAATATACTTAGTAAAATGCTGATAAATATCAGGCGTCTATGGGGGCGTGGTGTAGTTATCGTGGTATAGCACTGGGACTCCTGGAGCTGGAGGAGGTCAGGCATGACCCGTAACCTAAGCGTACTTCAGGTTTGACTGTGAGCTGTCAGGGTTTGCCCAGCTCTCTGAAAGCGTAAGGCGCTCCCTGAGCCTCTCTCGGTCTGGGAGGTTGTTACTGGATTTGCTTTTCTTTCTGCTGCCTTTGCAACCTGTGAAGTTTTACACTTGCTGATGATGTTGGACCTCCTGTGTTTCTCTCCTCTATAGTTCGTCCTTACGTGCCCTTCTTTTCCCAGGTGGCTGTGACAGCACCATTAAGATCTGGGATATGATCAAACAGTACTGCACACACAACCTAAAAGGATCTTCAGGAGTGGTACAGTAAGGACGAGTCATTTTTGTCAGTCACTGACATTAGTGTGATGCTTGGACGCTGGGGCTGATGCGAAATATCTTGAGTTAATGGAATGTAAAGGCCCATTCCGAGCAGGTTCTGGGCTGTTCTCTTTCTTGATTCTCGAGATTTCTTGTGAAGGAGCAGGGCTATGACTGACTTTAGCCCAGAGAGGAAAGAGTTTGAACAGGAAATATGTTGGGATCTAAATGGAACGTCTCTGCTTCAGGACTGCGTAAGATTGGCAAAGATCAATTGTAAATTTTCCCGGTGGGTGGCAGAGGAATGAAGTCGTACAAAGAAAGTCCGGGTGTAAATTCACGTCAATTGATCTGTCGAACTCTTTGTGTAGAATGTATGTAGATCTTATTTAAATGTTGGGCTAATGCCAGTGCACCAGAGTTTAATCTGTCCTGCTCAAGTGCATCTCCTTCTGTCTAGCCTTGTTGAGTTCCACCCTGATCCCTCCCGTCTGCAACTCTTCTCCTCCTCAATCGACTACAAAATCCGCATCTGGGACCTGAATTCCAGCAAGTGTGTTGCTATGCTGGACGGCCACTTCAGTGCCGTCACCTCGCTGGCCTTCGCAGGTGGAAACACGCTCATTAGGTAAAACCGTGCAGAGGCTTAGCCTCTCTCCCGCTCACCCTGCCTCCTATCAGAGACTGGGTGTTTCTGTGGGGTCTGGGAAGGTTGCCCTGTGAGGGGAAGGACTGGTACAAGTGTTCAGTCTCTGCTTGACTATACAAGTGAGTGACTGATTTTGTGTTTGTGGCAATATATCGTGCTGTCACGTGGAAGGCTTCTGCCTTCTTTCATATGGGCCTCTTCCCACAATTCCAGATTTGCACTCAGAGCCTGAGCAGAATGGGTTTAGCACTGAAACTGCTCTTTTAACTTGCAGTTCTGGCCGTGATAAAATCTGCATGGTGTGGGACCTGAAAACCAGAGAAAGTAAACGAACCGTCCCTGTCTACGAGGTGAAGTTGCATTTCATTTATTCCTTTGAGATCCTCTGGAGTTTCTAGGTCACAGTTCATATGCTACCTCTCCCTCTTACCTTCCTATATATTATGAAATCAGGCTTCTCTCCCTTGTACTTCCCAGACACCTTAAAACTCTGTGTCTAAAGCTGTTTATTTTCTTTCTTTCCTTGCTTGGTGTGGTCGTGCCTGGGCAGTTTGAGGAAATACACAGCACTGCTGCCTCCACTGCCCCAGTGCTGGAGGAGGAAGGAAGGACAGTCACGTAAAGACTTTGTTCTCTCATTGTGCCTGCTGCCTGCCCTCAGTAGCCATGCGGTCTGGGGCAGTGGAGCGTGGTTTGTGTATTTATCTGTCGGCACTAGTGGGCTGTTGCACAGCTCTGGTTGCTGAAACAGGGCTGCGGTCCCTTGCACTCAGCCGATGTTTGGCCAACTCTCTTGCAGAGCGTGGAAGCTGCCGTCTTGTTACCTGAGAAGGGAGATTTCTCTCAACTGGGTGTGAAGAAACAAGGGTTGCACTTTGTCACAGCTGGCAGCAAAGGTGAGTGTCCTGGCATGTCACTGCCAGATTTGGAGGCTGAGGAAGGACGGTACTTAGGACACCACATTGCCGTTATTCCTGGGATGTGCGTCCTTTGTGCGGCAGGAGCCTTGGGCTGAACTGAGGGCTGGAGAGCAGAGCCTTCTCCTGAGTTGCTCCGACAGTACTGGATGGGCAGGATTGATCAGGCATGCTGTGGAGCTTTAACTATATATGTTTCCAAACCGCAATAAAGTTTGATTTGGACTGAAGAAGAAAAACTTTGTGGCCCTTCATGCCGCTGTGATTGGATCTCTTCGCAGTCGTGCCTCAAAGCTGCGTAGCTTTTTCCAGTAGGCAAGGCCAGGGTTTGGTTCATATTCTTTGGACAAGAATAATAATATTCACTGTCTAAACCAGTGGCTCTGACAGATAATTTATATCATCATTTTTGTTAGGCATCCTGAAAGTTTGGGAAGTTGCCACAGCTGCTTGTGTGTATACCCAGCCTGTGCCCTTTGAGTCGAAGGAGGAGGCCAGCGAGCGCAGTCTCACCCAGTGCATGCTTGTGCCCGAGAGAAATGAGATTGTCACGGTGTCCGTGGAACACAACATTGTTTTATATGACGCTCAAACTCTTCAGCTCAGGAAGCAGGTAACAACCCTCAGCCTCCCTTCTCTTCCTTTATCCATACTTGAGGATCAGCTCTGCTTCTGGGGAAAGCTTTGTCCAGGGGGGTGCCCTTGTCTCCTGCCTGTACTTGAACCATTCCTTGGTTACAAGCCAGAAAGCCAGTTTCACTGAGGTTGTTTGGAGCAATGTTGCACTGAGACAAACATAGGAGAAAGAAAGCAGAACAGGCCTCGCCAGAAATCCCTCCCGTGCTCCAGCTTATGTGTAAAAAAAGATTTTTTTTTTACATGCAGTATTAAAGGTAACAGTAACTTGGCCTCCCTGAGCATGGTGCCATTCTGTACTTCTCTAACCAGCTGACTTCTCCCTGTTAAACTGTTTCTATTCTGCTGTTGTCAGCTTGCAGGTTACAACGATGAGGTTCTGGATGTGAAGTTCCTTGGGCCCGGTGATTCTCACATTGTCGTGGCTACCAACAGCCCTCAGCTGAAAGTGTTTGAACTGGCAACATTGCACTGCCAGATCCTCTATGGCCACACAGGTGCGTGCAGTCAGCTCTGATGTGGGTGGGTGGGAGATGTGCAAGTATTTCTTCATCCAGCTTCTCTCACAACTGTTAAGTGGATGCTGGAGTCCTTGAGTTCTCTCTGGAACAGCATCACAACAGGTTTTTGGAGTTGTGCGGAGAAAGGATGTATTATCCTGTCCTGATTTTGCAAACGCTAGTTTTCTTTTTCCAGGTCTGTCAGATCTGTCCCTTTCTCTAGCAGTGAGATCAATTTAAACTGGAGCTAAAGATGTAGGTTCGCGAGCGCGAGCTCTGAATGCAGTTTTGTGGCTGCGAGTGACAGGCTTGCACCAATGCCATAAGCAGCCAGTCACTCCACAGTGAGTGTGGCTACGTTCCCAAGTGTCCCAAACCTGTCCCCTGGTCAGTAAGCAGTGGACTCATTAATTCACGCGTTTCTGTTGTCCTATTCCAGTATTTTTTTGCATCCAGCTTTTTTTTTCTTCTGTTTAGAAACAATTCTTGCTTTGGATGTCTTCAGAAAAGGCCTGATGTTCGTCAGCTGTGCTAAGGTGTGTTAGTTTTCTTCATTTAACAAAACTCTTCCTTTCTATTGATCTTTATGGGCAGAGTTATATTCCTTTTTGGTGATCCAGAAAGGGCTTTGGTTCAGATGGAATTCCTGTCTGCTACATCCCCCAAATGTAAGGTTCTTCTGCTATCCCTTTTTAACGTTGTCTCTGGGGGAAATCATTGATTTGTATTTTATTAGCCTGAAAGGAGATGTCTCATTCTCCAAGCGTCTTGGTCTTGCATTAGAGTTCAGAGATGTCAGTAGTGTGAGACTGATGGGGAGCGGTGTGTAAAAACTGTGTTGGAAGAAAAGGTGCTGCCTGTCCCAATTCACCCAGAAACAAACCTCCCTGCTGGAATCCCACCCTGCTCGGCTGTGTCTGCCCTCACCTGCTCTGACAAACTCAGGCAAAGGTTCAAGCTTGAAAATAAGTGGATAGTCAGGCTCACGGATGTGATGAACGCGTGGGGAACTGATCACTTGTCAAAAAAGCACAGCCCTTTCTGTCCTCTCCCATTACAGGACAAAAGCATTCGTGTCTGGCGGATGAACAAAGGTGGAAGGGTGGTCTGTGTCGCCCAAGGGTTGGGTCATGCGCATGGGGTAGGCGCTGTCTCTTGCTCAAGGTAAGAAAAATTGGAAAAGGGGCCTTTGTGAGCATGAGTCACAGCTGCTTTGCTGATCCTCGGGGTGAATGTTTTGGTGGATGCATGCCTCCGAGCCATCCTGTTTCTCGTTCTTGGTGCCAGTTTGTCATGGTGCACTGAGTTTGAAGGAAGGGTGATTTTTTTTTGATGCACATCTGCCTATCCATAAGTTGTGAAGTTTGCATTTCTTTGTCAAACTCCCGTTTGCCTTAAAGAGCAGCAGCTGCAGAAGTTGCCAGGTAAAGCTTGAGTGATCTGCAGAGGAGGGTTGAGGACTGAAGGGAATGTGCCTATGAAGGTGCTTGCTTGAGTAACGTGTCTGTTCATCAGTTCTTCTCCTTTTTTCGTGCTGCCTAAACAGTCTGGAAGCCCAGCTTGCCTGTTCAAGAGCTACAGTATACCTTTGTCTGTAAATGGAGAGCTAGCAGTGCTTTTGCCCAACGCCTGAATTGCTGGAGGCTATCCTAGGGACCTAAGTAAAATGAAAGAGGACTTGAAAAAATGTTAAATCACTTTGTTTCACATCCCGGCAGAGTGACTGAGTGTGTGTAGATCCCAGTAGGGGAGGAGAGAGCCTTTTTTTCTGTGCAGGGGAAGCCACTGTTCTGCTTCTTCCTTACACTGAACTCTCTTTTGTTCCTTTCAGACTGAAAGAAAGCTTCATAGTGACCAGCAGCCAGGACTGCACAATCAAGATCTGGAATATCCCGGAATCCCTCACTTCCAAAGCAAAAGCAGCCTTGATCTCCAGTCCAGAAACCCTTCATGCAAAAGTGACTGAGAGGGGTCATGACAAGGTAAAGCTCCACCTAACGTTAGAACATGCTTTTAGTACTTAAATCCTTCTCTCCTCTGTTGTACCCTACATGTATTACCTGTCTGACAGCAAGAGCAAAGATTTAAACTGCTTTGTGCTCTCTGTACTTGCGTGACTTCTCTAGGACGTAAACAGTGTGGCAGTTTCTCCGAATGACAAGCTCATTGCCACAGGGTCGCAGGATCGGCTGGCCAAGCTGTGGTCCTGTTCCGATTGCTCTTTGCTGGGTGTCTTCACTGGACATAAGCGTGGGATCTGGTGTGTGCAGTTCTCCCCAGTGGATCAGATCTTGGCCACCTCTTCAGCAGATGGGACCCTGAAGCTTTGGGGTCTTCGGGACTTCAGCTGCCTGAAGGTAACGAGAACTCAGACTGCCCCTTGCTCTAGGCAGCCCTCACAGGCTGCAGGGATTGATTAAGGCTGCTTCAAAAAAGTATGTGCTAGTTAATGCAGCTGAAATGTAGCAAGGTGGCCGTGCTGAAGGAAGAGTTGTCCAGGTCTAGCCTTTTTCTCCAGGACCTTGGATCTGTGAGCTGCATGCCAAGCTCCAGGACGAGAGCATCTGCCCACTGCCCAAGTGGTCTGTCTTTTCTGGCTAACCAGTGAGCAACGTGGTTGGTCATAGGGGAAAAGCACATTCAAGCTATTGAAAGAAAGCTGGCTTTGCCTGGCACAGCTGTGGCCATGAAGGAAAACCAAGCAAGTTTAAATTTCAGACTCGCTCTTCATGGAAGAACTGTCTCTGCAGTCCAGTAGTGTCTCGCAAAGCCGATGAGAAGGCAGTTGCTGCTCTGTGCCGTGTTCTGCCCGGCAGTGTTACCTCACTGAACGGGTGCTTCAGGAAGTGGAGGGGGAATCAACCTTTTGGGGAGACAGGCTATGCAGTCAGCCGCCTCATTCAGGCCATTTGCAATATGATCTGGGGCAACAAGCTTTAAGCAAGTGGGTTTGAGGAAATGCTACAGGGACAAGCCATTTCCTACTGCCCTTTTAACCTACAGTAGAAGTCCCAAGGAGAGAGGCTGCTTTTTGGAGCTTACCTATTTGGGCTTTAGGAGGAAGTATTATCCCCTTGAAAGAGGACTCTCCCGAAAGGCCTGGTGACAACTCTAACGCTTTTGAGCTTCCTTGCTGTTTTCCAGACCTTTGAAGGTCATGATGCCTCTGTACTGAAGATAATTTTTGTAAGCCGAGGAACCCAACTGCTCAGCAGGTGAGTGCCTACACCAGGAGTCTAGAGAAAGATGCCAAAACTAATCAGAAGAGAAATCTCTTAGCTGATATCAGCAGTAAGAGGGAAGAGTCTTGTGCAACGGATTTAGTTTTGGAAAGACTGACAGGAAGATGCCATGTTTATGCCAAGCTTTCTGCAGGGCTAACTTACATCCCTCTTGTCCAGTTACACTGTGGATTCTGGTTAGCTGCTGTGACGTTGGCGGGTTGGTGACAGACACTGTAGTTAGGCAGAGCTGAGGGCGCATCTCACCCTCGACATTTTTGGTTAATTCTGCTCCTGTTTGAAAAGCACTGAAATGGGACAAGTTTATCTGATATTTGAGGTGGGGCAGAGCAAGAATGTACCTATCGGTGATTCTTTTTGTTGTGTTTCTTTCTCTTCCAAAAGCGGTTCTGATGGTCTCTTAAAACTCTGGACAATTAAAACAAATGAGTGTGTGAAAACGTTAGATGGTCACGAAGATAAAATCTGGGGTCTTCACGCTAACAAGCAAGATGATATGGTTGTGACAGCGTCCACTGACTCCTGCATCATGCTATGGAAGGTACAGTACGGGGTCTTTCTGTGTTTCCTCTCTGGGTTAGTAATCAGAATGCAGTTGGAGAGCTCGGGATCCCAGTGGCTTGTTCCTCGCTGTCCCAGCGTGACACGTGCTCTCCTCATTTTCTGCCCTTTGAAATTGGGTCAGTAAGGCACATCTTGGGGTTTGGGTGTTCTTTTGGCCGTACTGTATTTCCCCAGTTGATGTTGTAAAAAGAACAGCAGATGGGCCTCAGCAGCCTGCCCAGTGCCGGGGTTCTAAAGGTGGTTTGGGGGGAAGCTGCGAGTTGCTGGATTTAACGCTTAAATTACTTGACCTAGAGATCTTGCTGCAGAAACTGGTCTCCTAATCACTTGATGGCTAAATAAAAATTCACCTCTATTAAAGCAAGGTTTGACTAAGTTGTATCCTGTTTTTTTTCTTAATAGGATGTCACTGAAATTGAAGAGAGAGAAGCACAAGCTAAACAGGAGGAGCAGATAATGAAGTAAGGAGTTTGTGCAATAATGAGCCGTGGAAGGCAAACTCTGTCCAGTGAAACTGTCCACATGTACAGCTCTCCAGCTCCATCTAATCTGAATATTACACCATGTAGCTATTTAGAGGCTATCAAGGCACAGTAGCCTCTTTTACCTTGTAGTTTATCTTTAGTGCCTGCAAAGCCTTGCTATGATATTGTCGCCTTGACAATTGACTAGTTTCACGTTTATGCACTGCTAAGATAAGCAAAGTCAAACCACCGAAACCTACTTTCACTTCCTCCTGCTTCAGCCAGTGCTGAGTAGATCAGGGAGCCCTTGAACGTGCCAGGGTAATTATCTGCACAGTGAGGGCACCGAGGTGTTTGTTGGCAAGCGATATTAACTTCACGGCGTTAAACCTCTGCGCACTGTTCTTGCCAAATCTCCTACTTCGTGTATCAAGGGTTTTTCTTTCCACCAACCAAATATTTGTCTCACTCCCTCGACCCTGATTTGTTTTCCAGAGAGCAAGAGCTTTCTAACCTGCTTCATGAGAAAAGATACCTCAAAGCTTTAGGGTTGGCAATCTCTCTGGATCGTCCGCACACAGTGTTGATGGTGGTCAAAGGTGAGTCCACATTGCGCGCTTTTCCTGCCCCCCTCAGCTTTCCAGAACATCTCTTCCAGGTAGACAAAGACTACAAAGTCTAGTTGTCTGAAAGCCTCCGTTTTCCCTTTTATGGCTCCTGTTCTCCAAAGTGGAATCGCCCCAGATAACAAACGGTCGGCCCGCGAGTGCATGGGCTGGACTCTTGCATGGATTCTTCATTTCTCTTTTCTGCAGCCATCCTCAAGGAAGCTGACGGGAGAAAGCATTTGGAGGAGAACATTATTCGGCTCCGGAAGGATCAGAAAGGTTTGTTGCAACGTGGTTTAAATGCTAAAACCTTTCAGGTTAGGGGCTTTTGTTTTCTCAACTGAGACTAAAAGGAGAAGAATCTCCCTGGACTCAGTGTTTACCACTGAGCTCCCACCACCCTCACGCAGGACTGCTGCGCAGGGCCAGCTTCCTTGTGGTGGTGCTGCTCATGGTGCACAGCAGCAACTGCTCTGAGCTCGTGCGAGTGGCTTTGCCCGGCCGTACCCCACCCTCGTTTAGGATGGCCCTGTGGCAGCTCACGAAGCGGCTCCCTGCGTGCTCGTTCTCTCCTCTGGGCTCATCGGTCACGGTGTGTGGGAGCTGAACCGCTCTGTAAGACAGACGAGATGTTTTCTAACTGGGCATCTCCTGCGTGCCAGCACCCCGGCACAGCCGGCACGTACAGATTTCCTTCCTCCCTAGAGGCGGTGTTAACGTTCCTGGTGACGTGGAACACGAACTCTCGAAACTGCCACGAGGCCCAAGCTGTTGTTGAAACCCTCCTGAAGCACGAAGCACCAGACAGCCTCCTGCAGTACTCGGGCATTAAATCTGCTGTGGAGTCCCTGCTGCCTTACACGGGTGAGCCACGCCGCAGGGACGGGCTGTGAGCCTGGGGTCTCCCCCTGTGTCGTGGATAGTCCCTCTTTGCCTTGGCCTAAGGAGAAGGGAGATTTTTGCACCCTGTTCTGGTGAGCTTTCTCTCCTGTGATGCTAACCGTTGGATTTCTGTCTTTGCAGAGCGCCATTTTCAGAGACTGAGCCGATTGCTACAGGCCTCCATGTTCATTGATTTCATGTGGCAAAACATGAGGCTGGCTGATGCAGCCCAGCAGGAGGACATGACTTTGTGACCCCCACCTCCCACCGGTTGCTCTTTCTGGAGGGGAGAGTCTGAACTGCCTCCCCACAAGGTATGGCAACTGGACTATTCCTGTATTTTATAATAAATTTTTAAAGTTTCAATTTCTAAAACAAGGCCAGCATTCAGTCTCCTTGGGGTTTAGTGAGAGGAAGGGGTCATTCCTTTGGCCGAGCTCTGGTTTCCCTTTGTATTTTCACACCCTGACACTTAAACGCACTTAGCTTGGAGAAAAGGCAGGACCTGGCTCTGAACGAGCAGTTGGTCTTCACTGGGGATTTAAAGACATTACGGAGTTGGGGGACGCTACTGGCAATGTCGTAGCAGATCCCAAAGCCCAGCGAGGCAGCGTGTGTTGATCAGAGTTGGGCCAGTGAGTATTTTCTTTGCTTGGGCAAAATGCGGCCTGGGCCAAGGCAGGTCTCCCACCTGTGCCCACCCCAAATGTTAGCGCCTGGGAGGGAAATAAGTGCAGTCTTAATTCCCCAGCTAGCAAATTTTTGAAGTATAAAAAACAAGCAGTCTTCATAGATATTTGTGTTTTATTTTAGAGACAAAAATGTATAACAGTTAGAACAACATAAACATCTCAAGTTGGTTAAGTTGCTTGTTTCTAAAAAAATTAACAGATACCTGGGAGAATAACTAAAATTAAAGGTTAGCCGTCTCTATAAAAGTCTTAAGTATTCCTATAACTATTTTTCTAACTCAATTCTAGCAAATGAGTTTAGGATGAGAATGGCTGTAAGTGTCAGTACCTATCACACCCCCTTGAAAGGGGGGTGTTTTGTTCGTAAAAATGAGCTCTGGCCCCCTCACCCAGCTGGGAAATGAGCTGTACTACAACCAGAAACAAAAATCACCACAGAGAACAGTCAGAGATGAGGTTCCTCACCAGCAGGTTTTTTTTTTCTCAGCTATTCAGCAAATCCAGCCAATTCATATATTCAGTGGCCAGTTCTCCACTACCCAACTTGATCTAACCTTTAAAAAGAAAAAAAAAAAACATACCCAAACTAAAAAAACCCCGCAACCCAAAAACTCCAAAAGGCAAAAGAGTTTAAAAAAAAAAAATTACACGAAATAGGGCGTTCAGCTAAATGACATTCCCATGGCTGCACCATCCCATCTCCAGCCAGTACCAATAATTAGAGTCACCCAAGAAATCCAGAGCTACAAGTCACTCCGTCTGGGTTTCACCCCTGCTCTCCCGGGGGCCGCAGCTCTCTGCCAGCTCGCCCCCACATGGGGAATAATGCAGGAGCGATTGTGAAATTTTCACATACTACAATCACAGGATGAATACCTGCCTGAGGGAGAATTAACTGAATCCAAAGTCACCTCTGACACTGGAGCTGCCAAATCCGCAGCGGCCCCGATTCGCCTGATAAGTTAAACCACTAAATCCTTTCCCGCTAACTCCAGTAAAGCCCCTTCTGGCTCCCTGGCCTCCCTGGGCAAGCTGCAGCACGAAGCAGTGTTACCCAGGGAAGTGCTGTTTGCATGCATGTTCCGTCAGGATCTAACAGTGTCCTTGGAAAGCGACAGTCCCAAGCCCCGACGCTCCCCGCGCCGCTGCCCACGGTTCCTGCGGGACTTGGGCGAGGAGGGCGCCTGGCTCCTGGTCGCGGCGCTGGCCCAGGGCTGGGTCTGTGTCCACCCCGGGGCACTAGTGCACGCTCGGGAGAGGGAACAGAGCCTGGAGAGCCGGCCGGGAGGAAGACTGCTGCACGGCTCGCTTCGTGATGGTGCTGCACTTCTGGAGGATCTCGTGGGCTGAGGGGCGCACGGGCACCTTGGGGACACAAGCGGCCAAGTCTGGGTCCGTGAGGGAGTAGCTTAGATCAGCCGCAGATGACTCCACAAAGCCAGAATCGTTCCGGTCCTTGTGGGTGAGGTGTGGAGACTTGCTGCTGCGGGTGGCCAAGGCACGCCCCAGGGGAGAGCTCGTGGCCTGCTCGACTTCGGGCAGAGATCTTGACAAGTCAGGCTTCCAGCTCAGGCGGCCATCCCGCTCGCTGCCGCTGCCCAAGTTGAGAGATGAGCTGTCTGACTCCAGGTCCGGGGTGGAGCTGGCCCTGGGCAGAGACCTCGATCTGCTTCTCTGAGAGCTCACGTCCTCTTCATTCCGGTCATGGGAAGAGCAAACCCGCACCCTGCGCTGTCCCGCAGCCTCACCCAGGGGCTGGGGAGCCATCAGGGAGGAGCAGAGGTTCGGGGTGGAGACGTTGAGCCCACAATTTATGATGGTCTGGAGCTTGTGGTGAGGATTCTTGTAGGGCTGGAGGCACATGGAGGGCATGTAGCCCGTACGGCCGTTGTATCTGAAGGGGAAGGATGAAAAGCGACACTGAAAAGGGCTCTTCTCCCAGCTCAGACCAAGGGGAGGGAGGAAAGCACCCAGGGGAAGCAGGTGAGGCCTCGGCGCGATGCTGTGCACGGGGCTTGGGGAAGGGGAAACTGTCCCTAGCCAAGGGCAGTCAGCTCAGGGGAGCTCCTCTGCACCCCGCTTGGGGAGGAGCAGGCAGGAAGCACCTGCAGCAGGTAACCGGCTCCCTTGGGGAACGAGAGCTTCGGAAAAGCCTCCTTACCGGATCATCCACCAGCCATCGTCGGATTTCCTGACCACCTCCACAACGACGCCGTTGTTCAGTGAGAGCTCATCTGCCTTCTGAGACTCGTAGGCCCGCACAACAAAGTACAGGCTCCCTGCAGAGAGAAGGGGGAGGTCGGTTTTGCCTTGTGGAGAAAATGCCTCCATCCCTGTGACCGACCAGCTCAGCAGCCCTGGGGAGCAAGTGAGAGCTGCGTGATGAGTGTCCATGTGAGTGATTTGCTCAGAGACCCACAGCTGGTGGCAGAGCTGATCAGAAGCGTCAGAGCTCCAGAGATCCAGGCAGGGACCCCAAGCAATGGTTATAGCAGGGTTTTTACAGAACTCATTTTTTTGAAGGAGGAATGTGGTGCCCCAAGGAGCCAGAAGCAGACTTACCCTCCTCATTTGTGCTCAAGGCATTCTGGATGTCCTTGTGGACATCAATCTCTTCCAGGTACGGGGCTGGGAACCAGGCTATCTGCTTGTCTGCGTTTTCCACTAGCCACCATCCTGCAGCAAACAGGAAAAATAAAAAAAGGTTTTTAACAGCCTGCAAGTGGACAGATGACCACACTATCCCTGGGTAGGGGCTGCTCTGCCACAAGAGACAGGAGGGACGTTCTGCAGAGCAGCTCAGTGCCTGGCCGATGCTGTGCCACCACATGTTGTTCTTTCCTCCCGCGTAAATCCGTGTAAGCACACCTCACGTACAAACACCCACCCGCACTCGTGACGTTGCTGACTCAGCATGTGCCAGGCTACAAATCCATCTACAGCATCCATCCCTGAAACTGAAGAAGCCCTATCACACGTACCAGTCATGTCCTTGATTAACACTTCAACAATTTCCTTCTGGGCGACTTTGAAAGCATTGTTCTTTGTGTCTTTGGTTTCAAAGGTTTCTACGCATCTGTAGCTCTGAGATGACTGGGGGTGTGTAATAGAGGAGAGCTGCTGCCGTGGCTGGTTTTTCTTTTCCCCTCCAATTTCTGATGGCATGATCACAACACTGAAAAGTAAAGTTTAATATCAGGTTACTGAAAACTCACATGAAAGACTGAGTTTAGTGTTATTGGTAAAATAGTCTATGCAGTGGGCCATGAAAAGCTTAGGCATCAGGAGCAACACAAACGTACATTAAAGCATCCAGTAGAACTTTCCTGCTCTGCTGCCCCAGTATGTAACTGTTGTTTGTCTTCTACCCGTATTCTATAACATCTCTGTTTCAGGAAGACACATAAAAATAAAAAATACAAATACGATTTCATACCTGTTTTCAGGGAAGGAGGGGTCTAGGTCTTGGGTCTGTGCCCTGAAAAACTGAATCACATCTTCACCCTGGGAGATTTTAGCATCCGTTTTCAGCAGCTCTTGGGAGTAAGTTTCCAGCAGTTTCAGTATCTCCAGGCACCTGTTCAGCTTCCTGCTCTTCCTCTGCTTCACATTTGCATCTTTAAAATAACAAGAGCAAAGTTGGTGTAAGACAAAACCAGGTCTGGATGCCTTGAGAGCAGCAGCTTTTGCGTGAACACGGGGGTGCCCTCACCTACCTCCCTTCCCCACGCAAGCCCAAACTGTAAGAAGCCGAGACAGAAGCTGCCTCGGCCTCCCTATCATTTTTAATTGTGCCTGATACAATTTTTGACTACCCAAAAATCTGTCTTTGTTCACACATATATGTTGCAAGGAGCTCTGGGGCAATATTTAGAGTGTAATATTAATTTATCAAGTGCAATTAATTATCTATAAAAAAAAAATCTTTCTGGGTTGTGTTAAATCAGTAATAGATGCAAGGACATTGATAGAACCCAGCAGTACCATGCCACGAGCAGGGGCGAGCTGTTAATCTGTTCCAGGGGGAGGCCGATTCAGAGGCTGAGCTCTACGTCATCGGTTACGACTGTCCCCGACGGCTCTGTCAGGTTTGTTGGTCCATCGGAGATTTGTTCTCCTTACCTTTAAACCTGGGTATTGTCCGGTCAGATCTCCTGAGCGAGCCGCTCTCGATGGGGAATTTTCTCTTCAGCTCTTTCTAAAAGCGAGGAGGAGGAGGAGAGAATAGTGATGCTTCGCAGCCCCGACACACGGCTGGGCTCCTTCACCCCTCCCCAGGACAGAGATCCTATTTTCAGGGAAATATTCACTTACATGGAATCTCTTAAAATCTTCAAATGTCCGGTAGATGAGAATGTTGTTCTGATCTGACCAAGACACAAACATCATGTAGTTCTGGAAAAATAAAAGGGAAAAGAAGTGCATTTTTTTTTTTTTAATTACAGTGTTCAATATTGGATGTTTTCAAGCATTTGTCAGGACCTGTGGTTTAGTTCAGGCTGCAAGACTGTCACATTAAAAAAATTAAATATTAGACCTACAAAAATATTTCCTTAATGTTAGGGCCCCAAATGGGTAATCATAGTTAAAACCAGAAGAAATTTATGACACTGTGAACAGAAAGACAGTGGAATCCAAGATAACCAGTTTCTTATGATATTAAGACCGTTAAAAAAACAAGTCCAAGACCCCTGTCCTAGGCTCTAATCCCAACACTGCAGGGAAATGAGCAAGTATAGCCCTGTAAGAGTAACTCAAAAAGCCCTATAGTTTCCCGATTTGTAAATATTTAAGGAGGGGGAAAAAAAAAAAACATTAAAGTACCTTCTGCTTTACGCATTGCATCAAGCCTACAGCCTTCACATCCACCGGGTACCTGCTGCAGCTCATCTTCCCCAAGCCTGCTCCTCCCTCCCCAGGGCAGCTGGAAGCTGAGCGGAGATGCGGCTCCAGGCACGACTCCCATGGTTAAATACGCTGGAGCGGGAGGCGGGGCGCAGGTGTTCTCGCACTTCCTCCTCCACCCGGTAACGCTGGCAGAAATTCCGTAATTTGGCAAACTACCGCGTGCCTTTTACCCGTTCCCCTGTTTTAACACGCAAATGCTCCTGGGTGCAGATGGCAGGGGCGGAGTTCAGAGAGCTGGGGAGGACAAGCATCTTATCACATCCCTACTAGAACAGCGCTGGGAAGCGAGCCTGGCCCCGCGGCTGGGGCCGTTTATCATCCCTGGGTGTCGGGAGGTCACGGGGCAGCAACACCTCCTGTGAACTGAAGTACATTTCCAGGGATGGACGTGTTGCGTTTATGGCTATGTCACATGGACGTGCCCATCGGAGTCCCCTGCAGCTTGGGCTGTGCTCACGCCAGTCCCAAAAACTGATTAAGAACATGGCTTCTTGGAAGGTACAAATTAGGGGCGACTTCGTCCCATCTGCTAAGGTACTTCACTTCAAAGGGATGTCTGGTAGCTATATCAACGTCTGCATTCCCCCAGAAATTAACGGGAGATGTTGATGCCAACGTTGCCGGAGCAAAGGATGAACAAACACATCCCCCAGGGTGTAACTTAAAAACTCCCAAAGCTTCTCACGTACAAATACGCGGTGGAGGCTCGGCTCCAAGTGCCTTGTGCTCTGTCCCACATCAAGCCAGGTGTCCGTACCCCGCCAGGGCAACCAGCAGCTCTTCCCATGGACCAGCTCCTCGCTGCCCGGAGGCCCTGCAGGACCGGTAATTACAGCCCTGGGAAGCCTGTCCTTTCACTGAACTGCTGCCTTTAGCATGCCTCAGGTTATGACTTGGCCGATGGGCATCCGTGTGATCAGACCGCCTTCTCCAGCCTCCCTCCCCCTCTTCTTTGATGAAGCCTAAATTGGATCATTATCATTATTGGAGCCCAAATTGAGAGGCTCAGCCCTGCCTGCCCTTTCATTTCCCAGTTACACCTGGTGTCTCAAAACCCTCAGCAACAGCTGCGGATGATTTTTCATCTACCAAAAAAACCCCTCAGTATCTGAATAGGAAGCCAAACACGATTTCTTCAGGATGGCCAGAAAATATGGTGAGCAGGGCCTTGGTTTGCATTTCATGACCATGCGAGGCAGCTCCTGCACAGCAGGATGGCAGTTTCTGGGCACAAAGGAAGTATTTTCCTTGCAGTTCAATCTATTGCCACCGGATATCTGTCCGCTGTTGGGAGGGGAAAGTTCAGAGAGCACTTCTGTCCTGTGCGCAGGTTTGGTGGGAAAACCCCTGCGATAGCATCTCCAGGGCACTCCCTGCCTCATGAAGCCAGCCAGGAGCTGCCCTGCGGAAAGGTGACGCAAAGCAGCTCGCTGCCCTCAACAGCCCCTGAATCGGACCTTCCATCTGTTCGCAGAGGGTCCAGCAAAAGCACGTTGCTGTTAAATCTACCTGGCTCAGAAGGGAAGGTTTTTTTATGGAGAGAGAGGAAATCACTTCATCCAGTGACTTTATTCTTTACAACAGTGCTTACCTAGAAGCTACCATTCTCTGAGGTGGCAAAGCCCTTCACGACTCCCGGTCACCGTACCCGCGCTCACAGGCTTCTCCTTGGCAGCCAAGCCGGGGCCAGGCTCGCCTTTACACGGCTCTGTTATGCGGCTCTCAGAAAAGCTGGAACCAAGATTCTCAAGAAAGCACATTTGACTGGTTTCTCGTCTCAGAGCAAACACAAACCACAATGTATTTCCAAGAGCGTAAATGTTTAAATATATTTACCCTGAATGGGAAAAGCCAGCGACAGCTCAGATCTTAGAGGAGCCGCAGTCCCCGTTGCACAGGAGATGGCCAGGGGAGGTTCAGGCTGCACATCTCTCCATGTTGGCAGGTACTGCGGGTGTCGGTGAAAACAAGGAGAGTAGGAAACAGCCTTGGCAGTTGCTAGGTCCAAAGGCTTTGCTGTATTTTGCCATTCTCAGGGAATTCAAGCAGAAGGGGGACATGGAAAACATATAATGAAATGTTACAACAGGAAGGTGAAACTACGTGGAGGTTTGCAAGTCACCTGAGGCTGAAGAGCCAGCCATGCCGTTTGGAGAGCCAGTTTTCTGGGGGAGATTGGCTGGTGACAGGGATCTCAGAGAAAGCGAAGTATGGGCAAAACTACTCAAAACTCGATAATTAGTTCTTGAGAAAGCGTGTTGCAGAAGCAAAGCTCGCTGCAATGCAGAACAGAGTTATGGCGGGGAGAATGGCCAGGCACTACTCAGAGATAACCACGCTGCTGGTGTCATCCCAGAGAGCTCAGCTCAAGGCTCTGCAGCTGTTACCCGTCGTCGCCTTGTTGTTGTCAAGACTGATGTCAAGAAACTGTCCGCTCAAGAGACTGATCTAATAAGTCACATCATATTAGTCTCAAGTGATGCTACGTGTGAAACCGAAGGAAGGGCCGTGCCAGGTTGCTTCTGGATCAGCAGCAGATGTTGCCTCCTCAACAGCGTTACTGCACCTCCTTCGCAGAACCCTGACAGGTCAGGGCCATTGCTGGCGGGAAGGGTGGGTAACTGATTAGATGAGGCCATTAATTCCACTTTTTCACTTTTTTGCTGGATACATTTGAGCACACCTATAAAAAAAACTCAAAAAACCCCCACGGTTTTCCTGACATTGTCAAGTTTACTTTGCGTCTTCTACTACTTTCATATCATCCTGCCATAAATTGGTACCTCCTTATGTGTAATTATTAACTGAAGGGTAGGAGTGGTCTGCCTGCGAAGAGTAAAACTCAGAGAGTATTGCTGGGCGCTGCTCTTTCATCATCAGTATTTATTTACATAGTTTTTGAGGACAGGAGTTACTTTTTTCTTTAGTCGTTTTACAAGGTACAATAAAAGATCATAAATTAACAAGTAATATATAGGAGCGGACTGCCCGGCTTTGGCAAGACTGAGGAAACACAAGTTTTCCTCCATAATAACTGCAGGCGTTTCGCAGCCTGCTTCAAGAAAGCCACGCTTGCCTCGCAACGGTGGACCTCTGCCTCCTGCTGCTCGAGAAACATCGCCGCCACCATAAACAGCTGCTCTGGGTGTATGAAATACTGTTTGTGTCACAGAGAGTGAGTAAGGTTGAGTCATGGGGAGTCACACGAGAGTCCCTGCCCCAAAGAGCCCACGGTCTGAAGGACAAGGTAGATCATCCAGCGGCTTCAGGGAGTCCCCCGGCCACCTGGGCTGCCCCTGCTGCTATTTCCATTACAAGACCAGCTTCCCTCCACCAAGTGTAAATTGTCCGTGACAAATAAACCCTGAGGGTCTGGTTTTCTTTTCATTTCAGTACAAATCAGGAATAACTTAATCCAGTGTGTTTAACCAGAGTAGAGCAGCCTAGGCGGGACAAGTGCCTGGACCAATCCTTCACTGCGTCCGATGAAAGCAGAAGTAGGGTTTGAGCACTCGGGGGTAGCCGAAGGCAGCTCTTCACCAGCTCCGCCACAGCCATTTTCAAAGCCTAACAAGCGATGGCCTTGTCACAAATGCACACACACAAAAAAGGGCAGGAGCCATGTTATGACCATCCTTCACCACGTGCAGAAGTCGGGTCCGGGCCGGTCAGTGACCTGTACACCTCATGGCTGCAGGTGTGTGGGACCCTGTATCATGCATTTCTCTTTCTATGCCCAGCACAGGAGGGTTAGACTCACTGACCAGGGAAAGGCAAAGAGACAAAAAGCCCTCAAACCACCCTTGAGATACCACAGCTGCAAGAAAGAGATATGGAAAGGAGCCGCAGGGGGCCCTTGCCTGGAATGACGCCGGTAGGAGAGCATCATCTTTTCCCACCATCACCTTCAGGATCAAAACCTGCCCTTTACTGTTCTTGAAGGTCACCTGCGATAACACATGACCTATCAGCACCTTTAATGAAAAGCCCAGCTGCTAAAAGCTGATTTTAAGAGTACAAAGAGGTTTTAGACTTCCAATAAATAGAGAAACAGAGCCTTATTTAAAAATAAAAAAAAAAAAACAAACCAAACACTGGAGTTGATAAAAATATCCTTCACCTCATAAACAAAGGAAGCAGTTGAATTTTCACACAGGCTGGGATGAAAGATTTTGCAATATCTAATCCAGAAGAAGGTATTTCATTTCCTCCTAACTTCAGCAGCTGCTGCAGGCACTAAAGCATTTTTCAGTGGCCAGATGAATCCGATTGAGAAATACTTTGAGCACACGCAGCAGCGCAGCATTTCTCCACCCCCAGAAGCGGCTGCATTGCAGGAGCTTCAGAAGATGCACGTCCATCTTCAATGCAGGCGTTCGCTAACCACTCATGGGCAGATTTACTTCATGATAAACAGAGTTCGAGCGTGCAGAGCCGTGGTAACCGGCACGGTATGTACAGTAACGGGAGCTGGACGGTAGGTATCTGCACCCGGGCTGTGTGCAGGACCTTCCTTTCCAGGTGATGGACTTGCAGTATCTGCACAGCACCAAGGATGCGTTTTGCAACACCTGCAAGCAGCGTTGTCATTCCGATCACAGTGAATTGCTGCAGCTTATAACAGTTTTCTCCTGCTACAGAGACCAAAGATCCATTAAGGCTGTGTGTGTTTCTCTGTTCTCCACCAGCTCAGGCTGGTAAGGCAGCGTTTGCTGGAAGGAAGAAAAAGCAATTTTGCAGTGCTGCTACCTGAGCTGTCTTAGAAACAGTCCCAGCCAGGCCTCCTATGGCGGTGCTGGGAAAAGACAGCGCTCATTTGCTACAAGCCCTTGATCTGCCTTTCCCACAAGGAAACTCCATGCGATCGCTGTGGCTTTGTGAGCCAGCACGTGGAGAGGCACATCAGGGCTGGCTTCCTTAGGCATTTTTGTTCTCATCTCTGCTCTGTGCCTGTTTCTGCCTTCCTCTGCCACTTTCCCACCTCAGCATGAGACCCACTCCTTTTAGTCTGCAATCTCCTGCGATGGCTTCATGCCCTGGTTATTGCCCCCACGCAGGAGACCAGGGCTCAGGACACGGGGGTCCCGTCCCCCCTGGGTCACTGACAGCATGACCGCAGCCAGGTGGCTGGTATGAAATCACAGCATCACATCAAACTCCCTCAAACCTCGCACCAGCCGGCTCAGAGGGGTGAAAGCAACAGAGCAAATTTTCCTTGAAATTCCCTTGGGATCCAGCCACCAGGCCAAGGGAGAAAGCAGCCTTTCCCGGGAGGTTTGCTCACCGCCCAGGGCATGATGCACAGGCCCCAGTTTACTGAGCACTTGCTGCAACAATTTCATAGCTCCTTTGTAAAAGTGGTATGCTTTTCTAAGTTTATGCAAAGGACAAAAGCATGATTCAAGAAGAAAACTTCCAGGAAGAATAAGAAGGTAACTTAAGACGCTGCAAGAGAAAGTGTCCTGCATCATTTCCTAGAGGAAAAAAAAACAACTGATGAGTGCATTGCAGGGTACAAGGCCAGTGCAGCGTGTGTACGTGCTGGGACCCTGCGACGGGATGTGAAGGGAGATGGAAGGCAGGGTTGAGTTTCCAAGGGGTTTCAAGCCTCGAGGGGGCTGTGCCTCCGCAGTGCACAGCCTGCCCCGCACGCTCTGACAACCCTCAGGGGAAAATCCCAGCAACACAACCCGTAGGGCCGACGGCAAGCGAAGCAAGCACCGGTGAACGGGCAGAAATACTGTTTTCACTTAGGCAAAATCTATTGTTACTTCATGATAAACATGGTAAATTCTGATCAGAGATGAGACCATTGTATTCCTCCCAGATTAGTCAGAGAAACGCTCATCCTATTCTTAGCTTTTCCTCATTCCCCTCTGCCATCAATAAGCAGAATATGCAAAGTGCCTTATCTCTCCTGGCGTTTCCACTGTGCTGGTAGCTCAAATTAAAAGTTCACCTTTATTTCAGAGCGAAGCCAAGACCTTTGTGTTCCGTGCCCCCTTCAGAAATCAGGGAAAACAATATTTAAGCTTCACTCAAAAGCCTGGTGGGGAGAAGAGTAATGTGGAAGGAGAACTGTTGTTTCATTAATGTTTAATTCTTAACAATTCAACACATTCTCATAGCAGTTGTTATCTGAGAAAAATCTCTTCCTCCACCACTGATTGAGACTTCCTGCTGTCCACTTGTTTTGACCTACTTCTAGAAAAAGGAATCACCCCAAAATCAGCGAGAGCTGCATGAGGATGAGGAAGAAGACAGAAACCACCAATCGTACCTGTCCTGCATGGGACAAGTGATTTTAAAAGCACAGCTCTTGCAACAACAGGGTCATTAATTTTTAGGAGACAAAAATAGGAGTCTCCAATAAGGAAGGATCCTCAAAATCCGCATGGGAAACAGCATGCTCCAACATTTTTTTAATGAACTCCAAATAGCATCTTCTTACTAAAACAAAGGGTGCTCTTATCGTGCAGTCGGTTCTGCAGCAGCAGCAGCAGCAGCCCCCGTCCATGCTGGAGCCCACCCTGAGCTCTCCGGGCGTTCACAGAGCGCGGCCGGGCCAGTCTCCTTTCGCAAAGCCAAGAGGAACGGGAGCTGCTTGCTGAAGGTTTTGTGCTTTATTTTTCAAGAGTACAAAAGGAAAACCCCAATTTTGCGGTGTTTGTGCACGGAATGCATGAACTGATTCCATGGGTGTTCAGAGAGAGTCTGGGATGTAGGAGACAGACTGGAGCATGACACAAGTGTCAGAGGACTGGCTGTACCAACTTGCAGAAAATTGGTTTTCTCTGTATCCCTGCCATTGCAAGTATATACACCACTACTTCCGAACTCTCATTTTAATTGGCAAGAGGATCCACGTGTAAAAATGGCACAAACTTTAAAATAACGTACTGCAGTCTCTGGGTGTAGACCCCCAGATCTGAGCAAGGCAGAGTCTTGGTATGCTTTGTGCAAAATCTTACACCTCAGACTTTTGAACAGGTTTTAATAGTTCTGGACGGATCTGAACTGAGGTCGATGTCTCACCCGTTCGCTGGCAGCGAAGTGTGTCAGTGTGGCAGCAGGCTCCTTCCTGATAATTGGGAGATAAATTCATGCCTTGGGAAATTTTGCAGGTGCTGCATTTCTTGTATACAGCGTTTTTTTCTGCTGCTATTTCCTAGTTGATTGTAATTTCACAAACAGCCACATGACGAATTCCTGATGCTGGCTTCATAACTGGTTGGACTTTAGGCTCACATCTTTTCATGTAAACACAAGGCAGCTTCCTGTTGGTGTAGTCCCCTAGAGAGGACAACAGTTACATTCAGCTGGAACTATCCTCAAAATCATCACAAAAAACACTGTAAGAATCCTGAGGTATAGGGTAAATTTTTCTAAAGAACTTTAAATAAATTAATGTAAAGTCAGTGGTGTTTAGGTTCCCAAATGAAGCAGAAGGCTTTAAGAATATTATTCCTTATTCTCTGGTCAAATTCTAACTCTTTACTGCAGTAATGGAGCAAAACACATGCCAGCAGGCAGTCCGGGCTTACTGGCTTTGCAGGCTGTTACATTTCCATACAATCCTGTTGCATCCTAGAAAGTGGACTGTGAGGACAGCTGCAAGAGTTTTGTCCTCTCTGTGTTAATTAAGCCAGTTATCTTTGAAAATTAAGCAGCCTTCCTGTAGATATAATCATACCCAGACATACATGAGCATCCTGCTGTAACCTGGGGTCACATTGCTGGGAGAAGAGCTGTGTGAAGCCTCCTTGGGTCACCCCTCCTCGGGGTCTCCTCTCCTTGGGGTGTCCCCTCCTTGGGGTCACCCTTCCTTTGTTCAGGAGCTGTATTTAAGCTCAGGCTTTTGTCCTTGCCCAAAGCCCACTGTGGATATGCCTGTGCCATGCATTTTACCCATCCTGACTCGACTTTCTGGCCATGGTGCAGCGGGGCTCAGAGGGCCAGGGGGTGTCCGGCCCCAGGGGGGTGTCCGGCCCCCGCTGCCACCCTCCTGCTAGAGAGCAAGTGGAGGGATGCGTATCTGGCCTCAGATACAGGTCATCACCCATTGCCAGCCCATTTCTTCTTCCCTCCCATGCACGGTCAGCTGCCAATTCCCAAGCTCTTGTTTAGTAAGCGCCAAAGATAAGAGCAGAACATTAAACAGCAGTCTTCCACCGAGAAAGGCAAACACACCCTTTTCAATTTCCCAAACACAGGTTTTACTAATGCTTCCTGGTAATTACCATCATTGCCATCCTGCACATTACCCTGTTCCAGTCACGGATTAAGCAGCTGTTAGGAAGAGGCACCTGTCCAGTAGACTTCAGTAAGCCTGGTCTCACAAACATAAGTAATTGAAAAATAGGTGCTTTTTTGGGAGCGCCCGTGCCCAGGAGCACTGCAGGGTGCCACTGTCAGCAAGCGCCTGGACCACGCACCAAGGAAGCCTCAGCCAGGCAGCGCAGGATGGAGCCGTGCTTTGCTCCCTGCCCCCGGGAAGGAGCCAGTCTTAGGAGGGGTCTTTGTTAGGAGCTCATTTGGTAACGGGCTCTACCACACCGCCAGCTCCTAAATCACAGTGCTGGAACCAGAGGGCTAGGTGGGAGCGTGCACCACGCCGGCCTGCCGGGGCTCACCACGGGTTCCTTCGGCCCCAGAGCTTTGTCCCCACCGAGCTCAGGTGTTGCCCGGCCACGCTGCAGCTTCTCTGCCCGGTCTGAGCACGCTTGGGTAGGCTTGGAGCAGATGGGGCAGCAGTGGTGCAAGAATGCGCAGGGATGCTCCAGTGGCACACCACCCCAGCGAGAGACGTGTGGCTGAACACTGGCACCCATCGGGACCCTCCACGGGGCATCTGCCAGGCTGGGACATGACAGAAGGGCTGTCCAAGGCGGAGCGGGAAGGAGGGCTGCCACGTCCTTCCTCTGCTCTGCGCCATGCTCCTTCCTTCGGACAGGCTTAACTAGGCTCTGTGCTTGGATTCAATTAGAGACAGTAAAGTGGATTTCTTTGCTCTGATTTGAATCTGAGCATCTCTCCATTTTTTTTTCCTTGCCTGCTTTGAAACAAGATGATGCTGGCCATGAGGGCAAACAGAGAAAATTGGGAGCACCTTTTTCTAAAGAGCCAGCTCTCCTCTTACAGCCAACCAGAAAAGTGGCAGGGGGAGCAACACTGAGCACAAATCCCTCTGTAAGCAACAGCTTCTTTCCTTCTAAATAAACATAAAACATGCTTATATTTTAACTAACTCAATAAATTAAATCACTAACGAAGAAGCAAACAGACTGTTAACAGCCGAACAAAGAGATTGCTTTGATTTAGAAACATCTCTGCAACTATTTAATTGCTTGAAGGCTAAGCAATAAAGCACTGTAGGAAATTCCCTGGGTCTCTCTTCCAGGTACCAGCACACCTTTTTTCCTGAACTAAAAAAAAAGAATGAGGTAATCAACATTGTTTAAATATTTATTGGTGGATAAGGAAAAGAAACATAAAGAGTGCCTTTTCCCCTACTTGATCTTTCCTTTGTGTGTGAAATTTAGATATATAGTTGTCTATTTGTTTACACAAAGCCATTTCAGCAGTTCCTGTCAATTACTCATGTCTCTTCTCCCTCCCTCATAAATATCAGCAAAGAAATGTTCTCATGAGATTGGAAATAGAAAACAAAATGGAGCACTGGTAAATAGGAAGCCCAAGGAGGGAAATCCAGATAATCAACTCAGTGCTACGCAGACCAGGAAACAAATCAGCCATTTCCACATAAAGCACACTAAGTTTTGAAATCTTTTCAAAGGCAAGTCTT
Organism: Morus bassanus; assembly: GCA_031468815.1. Classification (NCBI taxonomy): domain Eukaryota; kingdom Metazoa; phylum Chordata; class Aves; order Suliformes; family Sulidae; genus Morus; species Morus bassanus. The sequence continues at coordinate 65,193,837 of CM062572.1, forward strand.
TGAAGCATTTCTGTAAAATGATGCATTACCTACTAAACATTTTACATCATGCTGTGTTAAATGTATCAGAGGATAACACCTGAAAATGAGCACTATTTTTCCAGCAACTTTCATACAAACTGTGTCTTTGCAGAATTGGCGGCACAACAGCACTTAACACCAGGCAAAAGACTCCAGATGCATTTCAAATGGGCTATGAAACAGCCTGGAAGGAATAGGATGTGGAGAAGTACAGCTATTTGTGGGGGTGGGAGCTGCTAAGGAGAAAGGTCCCAGGCCACAATGGCCTGAAGGGACAGGAAAAGGGCTGGTGCTGCCTGAAGGGGAAAAGAAGGAGAGAGGGGAGGCAAAAACCTATCCCAGCTAGCCAAAAGAAGATTTCTTCAGATGATATTTTGCTCTACTTCCATCCAAGCCATACATTTGTTTGCATTAAACAAAATAATCATATTTTTCACATGACCTGCAGGATATGAAGAGGTCAGAAGTGGCAGCGGATATAAAATTCACATTCTAGCGTGCATTGTCCACAGTGGGAGACTTATCTTGCAGCTTCAAAACCTCTAGCATCAAGCCAAAAAGAAGGCAAGGAGCAAGACTGGGCTGCCCTCTGACTTTTCATCCTCTGAACCCTCATCAAGATCTTCCCGAGGCCGCTGTGTCACGCAGCCTGGCCGCAGGGTGCGCTTCAGGTGGTCACACCCGCTGGACTACAGGATGAATCGGCCAAAAGCTTTATCTGCACTTTTAGCAAAGTGCCAAGCCGCAGATAATTAACCTTTCCACAGTGTGGGAGACCCAGCTCTGAAGCTGATGCCGTGCCGGACCATTGCCCAGGAGCTGGGTCGCCATCCTCACGTGCTCGCAAGCCTGTGGCTCAACAGAAGTAAAAGGAAAGTCGCTGAACGTCCACTCGAGAGCGAAGAGCTGGGGCAAGGCCTGGGCTCTCCTTCACCCCCAAGCACCCCAGCCGCACCCAGCTGCAGGTGAGGGCTCACTTCGACGTACCCGCCTTCGTGTAAAACGTGCAAATGCTCTTGGAAAGAGGTAAGTAAATCCTTCCTCAATATAGTTTTACAAGCGTATGACAGATGTTAAAATGCGTAAAATTTGATACGGGCATGTTCTGCTACAGGTGCATGAGTTGGAATTGAGTTATCAATTTGTTTTTTCTTTAAGTCACTCTGTTGACTCAATCACTGACACAGATAACACTGAGGTGCCCTTTGCCACTGCCGGCACATAGGAGAGCTGCTCCGTGCCATGACCTCTGCTGCACACATTGTATATGTGTATATACATAAGACTTCAGCAAGGCGTTTGACACTGTCTCCCATAACATCCTCATGGACAAGCTCAGGAAGTGTGGGTTAGATGTGAGGACAGTGAGGTGGACTGAGAACTGGCTGAACGGCAGAGCTCAGAGGGTTGTGATCAATGGGGCAGAGTCCGGTTGGAGGCCCGTAACTAGCGGTGTTCCCCAGGGGTCTGTACTAGGTCCAGTTCTATTCAATATACTCATCAATGGCCTGGACAAAGGGTGGGAGTGTGCCCTCAGCAAGTTTGCTGATGATACCAAACTGGGAGGAGCGGCTGATACACCAGAAGGCTGTGCTGCCATTCAGCGAGACCTGGCCAGGCTGGAGAGCTGGGCTGAGGGAAGCCTAATGAAATTCAACAAGAGCAAGTGTAGGGCCCTGCCCCTAGGGAAAAACAACCCCATGCACCAGTACAGGTTGGGGGCTGACCTGCTGGAAAGCGGCTCTGTTGAGAAGGACCTGGGAGTGCTGGTGGACAGCAAGGTGACCATGAGCCAGCACTGTGCCCTTGTGGGCAAGAAGGCCAACGGTATCCCGGGGTGCATTAAAAGGAGTGTGGCCAGCAGGTCGAGGGAGTTTATCCTCCCCCTCCGCTCCGCCCTGGTGAGGCCACATCTGGAGTGCTGCGTCCAGTTCTGGGCCCCCCAGTTTAAGGGCAGGGAACTGCTTGAGCAAGTCTAGCGGGAAGCTACGGAGACGATCAGGGGACTGGAGCATCTCCCTTGTGAGGAAAGGCTGAGACCTGGGTTTGTTCAGCCTGGAGAAGAGAAGACCGAGAGGGGATCTTATCAATACTTATAAATATCTGAAGGGTGGGTGTCAGGAGGATGGGGCCGGACTCTTTTCAGTGGTGCCCAACGACAGGACAAGGGGTGATGGGCACAAGTTGGAACACAGGAAGTTCCACCTGAATATAAGGAAAAACTTTTTCACTTTGAGGGTGGCAGAGCTCTGGGACAGGCTGCCCAGAGAGGCTGTGGAGTCTGCTTCTCTGGAGACATCCAAACCCTGCCTGGATGCGGTGCTGTGCCCCCTGCTCTGGGTGTGCCTGCTCAAGCAGGGGGGTTGGATGAGATGATCTCCAGAGGTCCCTTCCAACCTCTGCCATTCTGTAATTCTGTATACATATATATGTGGACGAATGCTGGCGGGAGGCTCATGTCACGGCGCCGTGTGAAGGAAAACCTGCCCTACTCTCCTCAAACACAAGATTCAAACCCAGAGCCTGCTGCTGTATTGGCAAAAAAAAACATCACAAACGTGCACTTCTGCGTGTGGTGGTGTTTAACGGCGAATGCCCGAGCCGAGCCTCCAGACCCGGCTCCGGCTCCCCGCGCCGCCCGCTCCCGCCTGAGGGAAACCGGGGACAATTCAAATGGCGGCCTCCCGCCCCGGCCCGTGGTGCACTGCGGCGCCAAGATGGCGGCGCCCAGTGAGGGCCGGCCGGGCCGCGGTGCTTCGTCGTTCCCGGGCACCGAGAACGGTTCCTTCGCCTTCCCCTTCGCCGTCCCGCACGGCGCCGCGGGCTCCGGGGCGGAGGAGCCGTCCAAAAAGCCGTGCAGAGCCTGCACGGATTTCAAGAGTTGGCTCCGCGAGCAGAGGAGGCGGGCGGCTCCGGGCGGCGGGGTGAGGCGGCGGCTTTCCCGGGGCGGGGGGGAGGCGGCGGCGGCGGGAGCCTTCCCTGTCACCCCCGGGGGGCTGTCGTACCTCCAGCCCCTGCAGAGCTGTGAAGTGGACCTTTATCCTGCCCCGCCTAGCGTGATGGGGCTGTGTGGCTGCCTCCTCAGGGTGCCAAGGGGCCAGGGGCAGGCTGTCCCCTCAGTCGGGGTGTGAACGGGGCCTCCATCTTCTTCGAGGTCAAAGGGGCTGTTTCCCCACCAAGCACCGTCGTCCCCTTACAACCCTCTCTCCTTCTCCAGGATTCGACGACGGTAGTGGAGGAGAAAGAGCCGCCACCGGACTGTCCCCTGGACAGCGAGCAGCTGGGCCGCAACACCTGGGCGTTCCTGCACACCATGGCAGCCTACTACCCTGACCACCCCACCGGTGCCCAGCAGAAGGAGATGAGGGAGTTCATCAACCTCTTCTCCAAGTTTTACCCCTGTGAGCACTGCGCTGAGGATCTGAGGGAAAGGTGAGTTGATTCATCCCTTTTTTTTTTTTTTTTTGGGGTGGCTGCTGCTGAAGGGGCTAGCCTGAAATGCTGGGCTCAGCAGCTCTTCCTGCAGTCGGGGTTGGTAGATACCTGAACTGGTTTCTTCCATTATTGCATCAATCAGAGAGACAGTTACTCAGAAAACAAATACCTTGTCTTGTGCTGTTAGCTTGCGTGCTGCCTCCAAGGCCTCCCTGAGGCGATCTCAGGATTTTCTGGTTCAAACTGCATTTGCACTCGGTTGTGGAATTAGATTAGGACTTGAAATAATTGGCTTCCAGGAGGCAAGTGTTCTACTCCAGAAAATCCCTTTTACTGGCAACCTCAACAGTGGAGGCAAAGACTGAAATGGGCTGTGGTGTTTGATAAAGTTTTCTACTCCTGTTACTGCCAACTTGTTTCTTGAAAATTTCAACTCTTTTCTGAATGATGAAACCTAATTATTGACTTAGCAGGCATCATGTGGCAAAAAAACTGCTCAGTATTTTTCATTTATCATTCTGTTTTTTTTAAGTCAGTGTTTTGATGAACTCAAGTACTTCTTGCTTTTTATATAGATAAGCTGTTTGACTCCTGCGTTTTTTCCAGTTGACAAGACTAAGCACTGAATGAAACCAAGCCAGTCGCAGCCATCGGTGTTTCATAGTGGCAGTTTGACCTCTGATAATGACTGATGTCTGTGTGCTCTCTTCTGGAGTCTCTTTGGGGTTCATCTTGCAATAGCAGAAAAGGCGACTGGCTGTCTGTGCGCTATGTGCCTGCTTTGGGTTTTGAAGTTGGTGACTGTAAAGAAGTAATATTTGTTTCCTCTTCCCTGTTTGCAGATTACGTACAAATCAGCCTGATACTAGCAGCAGAAATAACTTCTCCCAGTGGTTGTGTCTTCTTCATAATGAAGTGAACAGGAAACTGGGGAAATCTGAATTTGACTGCTCTCGTGTGGATGAGCGCTGGCGAGATGGTTGGAAGGATGGTAGTTGTGATTAATCCATAGAGACTGCTTTGGAAATCTAACAGACGAATTAAATCTGGTGTCAAGTCACTACAGGGAAATGTGCGAGTTGGTAACTGTGTGTTTGCGTGCTTGTGTGTGTGACTGATATGGCTTGTGGAAATAAAGGTAAACCAATTCTAAAAGTAAATTTGAAAACTTTATCCTGATAGTATTTTGATAAATGATTACATAAATGTATTACCTGAGGGATTCAGGCCTTACATTTGACACAGGAATTGAAAAAAAACTGTGAAATTAAGTGACTGACAAACTCGTGGACACTTCCTCATTGTGACATTTCCTTATTTTAGGGGCATTTGCTTATTTCTATGACAAGAATTCCTTTTCCCTGAACACAGTTGTAGAGGGCTGCCCTGTGGCATTTTACATTTATCTGCAGGCATTATCCTGATGTTTTAGAAAATGCATCTGATCAATTGTAACTTTAATTTCTGTTGTTCTGGTAGAGAAAGCTCACGCTGTGTTTTGTGCCAAGTCTGTACCCCTGGATCTCTCTTTCCGAGATCTCCAATGCTTTTTGTTAAACTTGGATCCAGTTCCTTTGATAAAAGGCCTGAAGGCAGGTGCGTTTTAATTTAAACACTAAAATCATGGAGCCCAGATTTTTCATCTTATTTTTGTTTCAGTTTATCATGTAAGAGGACATTGTACAAAGGGAAACTAAAGCAGAACCAAAAAAACCCTCATGTGTTGAATGAAATGAAGTATCAACTGGGTGACATTCAGATGTTTTAAGTAGATTGCTGATTTTCTTTGGATCCAGAAGTGCCATGATGGTAAGTTCACTGAACTGTTTGTTCTTAAAGCAGATAACATCTTCATCTCTGCTGTGAACTTTAGTCAGTTGTGGAAATAGCTTGAGACTGATATCTGCAATGAAGCAGATTCAGCTTTCTTTACCATACGGTATTTCCGAGATGTCACTTGTGTTTTGAAATTCTTGATTGGTACTTGCTGACCTGGTCGATATTCTGGTGTTATCCCCTAGCTAAAAATCTCTAGCACAAAAGGACTTTACAAGCCTCCTACAGTATTTGAGTCGTGCTTAAGTCTGTGATGTCAGCTTTACATAGTATTTATTGCACTGGGGACTCAAAGGAGTCCCTAGGGTAGATTCCCTCTCTAGAAACTGGTCAGAATCCATGCTATGTGTATTTTTCTTAGGTCAGCTATACTGTGTCAGTGTCTTGATACATAATTGTGAATTTCAGATAGAAGTGAAATAGCAGCATAAATGATTTACACCACAATGCATATAAACATGTCTCTTTATAAGAAGAGACAGATTACAAAAAAAAAAGGTCAAAACAATTTCAAGTTCTTAAAATAGATAGTGATATTATGCCCTTACTGCATTTATGGCTGTGAAAAGTTTGCAGGAGTTTGCACAAACCATGACAATAGTAGGCTTTTTCCTTCTGTACTTCCTGCTGAGGTTTTTCTTGTGTGTTTCAGTGAGCTTCCTTATTTCATGCACTACAGTACATTCGTAAATTTAATCTTGCTGATAGAGCAAGTGTTACCTGGAAATGGTAACAGTACTTTTATAATAGTATTAGAATGATAACAGCTCATATCTAAGAACTTTGATCTTCAAACCTGCATGCATGGAGCTTCTTAGTGTTTAGAAAAGCAAGAACTTTGGAAACATGTTTTAATGTTTTATGGTGTATTCAAGTTCTTTCAAGTTGGACCTGTTGAAACTCTATGAGGCAAATTTTATGGACTGGTCATTGAAGTTTTCTATGTAATAACGTTTCTAACCACAAACCCAAAAAAAGTGATGATAAGGTACTTCATGAAGTATGCAATCTGATTTATGACTTGAAGGTATCATTCAGGTTATTGAAAGTGCTCAGAAAATTTTCCTATTAGCATGTTGAGGTTCTTAGAACAAATTCCAGCCCTTGGTTTTTAGTATTAAACCCAGTCCCCCCAACAAAGCACATCAGTACCCACTAGTGGGGAGAGGACCAAGAAAAAGGCTGTAGCCCCCCCTCTTTTGTTAGGCCTGACCTAAATTACCCAGTTTTGCCAGGATGGCTTTAGCAGCTGGGGGTGTGGACAGGCTGGGTGTGGTTGTGCTAAAGGAGGAATTTACTGTTCTCCCTTTACAATCTGCCATCCACTATTCTCTGTGACGGTTTCATCGCCCATGGAGCAGATGATGAGATTTCTTCCTAATTTCCTTCAGTGTAAATGAGCAGGTTGGTAAAACACCTGTCTCATCCTTTTTCATCTGAATACTGAAAGTGGGCCAGGTGGGTTAGTTGCACTTACTTGTGCAAGAACGCTTGATCTCTGCAGCTGAGTTCTGGGACTGCTGCTGTCTTGTGCTGGCAAGCGGTTGGTGATAGGCAGGTGCACGGTAACCTTCCCCCATACTGTGGCATCCATCCACATCTTAAGGGTGTGGAGAGGAAAATAAATGTGTATCCTGCTTGAAATCAGGGGGAGCAGCTGTGGCAACATGTTTTTGTCACTTTTTGTTGTTGGAGGAGGTGTGCAGAAGGAAAAACCCCTTCTGCCAGCGTGTATGCTTCCGCTGCCCTGGCAGCGGTGCAGGGGTAGCGGAAGAGCCTTAAAGCTGAAGCCAGTGTCTTTAGCAAATGCTTCCTAAGAACGAGGCCACCAGCTGTGGCTGCTAGGATGTTATCGGGGTGGTTTGTAACTTTGCTAAGTGGCCATTTGGTAAAATACATGCTTGCACTCTGTTCTGTCATGTTCATGGCTTTGCAGAAGAGCTTTGACTTAGGTATTTCTCAGGCATCTCGTCATCTCTGTGACTTGACTGTGTGTGTGGGGAGGGGATTTTTTTTTTGCTGCTCGTTTGTACCACATCTCAAGTTTTAATCTTATGGAAGGAATTTCTATTCAAGATACTTGTATTTGTGTACGGACAATTGTGAATTCTCTTCAAAACGCACTTGATTAAATCTAGTTTTAAAAATCTGTATTCAAATTATATTTGCTGTTGATGTGAAAATAATAAAGCAACTGAGTTCACTCCTGGCTTCCCTACTGCATGAGACCTTAGGAAAAGGCATCATACTGTGCTGGTGTGTCTGCTCTCCTGCATGCCAGTATATCGGTGTCTGAGCTCGATTGCTCAACTGAGGTTGTGTGATTCTGTGTGCGCTTATTCATCAGACAAGGTGGGGCTGCAACTGGTACTCCTGCTGTTGTGCTGCTGAATTGGCGCAATTCTCTGTGGGCCAAGAAGCTACAAAAGCGCAACAATTTTGTACAGCAGGCCCTTGCCCATCAGGTCAGAGTGTAGTTTTATGTGGGGACCAGTGGGATTTTTTTATGGGGTTCAAGCAGTTTTCTTGTGTGTTTCTAACAGCATTAAGGGTAGTGTTACATTTGGGAGTAACTCAAATCTTGCTGAATTTGAGCAGGATGGCAGAGGAGGGTGTTATCTACTGAAGAGCAACATTTGTTAACTGCATATTCACCGTGCACATCCCATCACATTCACCAGAAAGGCGAAGCTGCTTCCTGTCAATACAAGGAGCTCTTGCAAGACAAAGCACAATCAGGAGCAGGTGCTGTCTAAGGAGCCTGTGGGACCTCCCTCAAGAGCTGCTCCTGTGTAATAGGCACCTGGCTAACCTTTCAGCTTCACAAAGGACTTGCTGTTTTCCTGGACTGGTTTGCATTCATAGCTGTAATTTTCTTCTTCCTTTTTTCCCCCTGAAAGCAAAGAGCAGGGAGCCATGAGGGAATTGTCCGCTTCATGAATGGGAGGCAGAGTTGCTTAAGCAAGTAACAAGTGCAGATGTTGCCAGAAGCACCACTATGCCTGTAACATTTTTCCAGGGATTAGCTGTTCCTTTGCAGTGTGATGGGTGTATAGAGTCTCCTGTTTACAGTAAGATTCCCAGGAGTTTCTTTGTTTGCATGTGTCTTTTGCTCCAGCCTGTTACAGGCAGTGTGTGGTATTTCTTCCTGTTGGAGTTTTATAGGCTTGGAGAGGGTAGGGTTTAGACTTTGCTTTGGTTTTTTTCATCCCTTTCTATCAGCAATGATTTTTATTTTTTATTCTTGGAGTGGCTGTTCAGGTTTTTTGTCTGAATGATGGAGAGGAGCTGTTCAGTATTTTGTGTAGTCAGGAATAAACACTTGAGTAAAAGCTTGTGTGAAGCCAACTCTTGATTTTGTAGGCTAACAGGAAATATAATAAAGTGAGTAAAGCAAAAACCACAGCAAATAGCATGTAGGCAAATCAGCAGTTAGAACATAGAGGACTGTCCGAGGGGATGGGGGTCAGCATTGTTGTTCGCTGGAGAACTGACCTGGATTGGCAAGTCCCGCAGGGAAGTGTCCGTGAACAACATACCATGCTTCCGAGCTGGCTGACACAGCCAGTTCAGGCTGTGAACCTGAACTGTGTGTCTGCACCGATGCACAATTAATTCACAGTTGAGGGAGCTGAGAGATGGTGGTAGTTGGCATGTGGCATGCAGCTACTGCACATCAGACGACTTGCTACAACTCGCAAAACTCTGGAACAAAGGTTGGTTCCTGCCAACTAAGTGTAAATGGGACTCAGTATCCTTGTCTGTGCTGATGCTGGGGAATCTGTTAGTGCTGTCAGTTCTTCGTTTTTGGAATTATTTCTGGAATTGGAGTCTAACAAGCAGCACTAACGTTTGCCAGGCTTTGAAACTGTTCTGTTCCCCTTGGTGTGTGACAATCCTGTCTGCACATACTGGGCTGGTGAAGGGTAGATAATACAGCCTGGGAAGTTACGCCGGCATTCGTCTGGGCTCACGGCATCTGGCACAGCCTAGCACTTAGATGGTGGTCCTGGCACTCAGGCCTGCTGAGTTCTGCCCCTGCCTCCCATGACCTTGCTGCGTCGCTTCCTGCAGGAAGGTGCCCTCTGCTTCTCTGTGTTGTGCTAGTGCAGGCTGTTGGCTTTCCTTTCGAGCACTCCTAATGCAGAAGCCTCTTCCTGGTCCCAGGTTTTCCCTACTGTCTATCACATGCCACTATGCTTCTTGGCTTCTGTTGTCTGTTACTGCAATGTGCTTCACAGGCGTGCAGCTACGGGGAAAATTGCTTTGCATCTTAACCAAGGAAACAGTAGAGGGCAACAAAGCATGTACTTTGTTGACTTTCCTGTCTCTTACACTGCTGGAATAGCCGACTGCTCCAGATATCAAATGTTTTACCTCATGCTAGTCACTTTCCTGTGATTTTGGGAGGAGATTTTGGTGACTTCAGGTAGTTTTTCAAGCTAGTGTGTAATACCTCTTGCATAATTACCTAAATGAGGGATGTGTTATTTCTCTGCCTGTAGCTAAAATCTGCACTTGCAAGTATAATGAAACACTGTCTGGATGCTGTTTCCAACATGTTTCCTACCTGATCTTCAGCCCGTAGCTGGTTACATATGGAAGAGCTCTGGCTTTTTTTATTAGGTCATTAACAGATTGGAAAGGGTGAGTGAATTTTATCTGATAATTTTGTAACAGTCACTTTCTTATACAGAGCACTGTGTGTGTAATATAGGGCATTGCTCGCTTGTAGACAAGCGACTTAAGCTGTGGCCAGCCTTCAGAGGTCCTCTTGGTGGCAGGTGCTGCTTTGGGTTAGATCCTGTGGCTTGCTTTGTTCCTCCTGTGACTTGAGCCAACAGCAGATGGGAGCCAGGTGTGTACCTTGCTTAAAGGTGAGCTGGTCCATGCTGGCACAACTCAGTTGTGCCACACACAAGCTCTTCAGTGGATGCACAGACATGTGTGGGCTCATGCACAGACCAGGCGTAGGGAAGGGGAACGGTACGCAGCAGTCATGAAACAGGCATCATTTTTAGTCAGAGAAGAGATCAAACTTACTTGGCACAGGTGTCATCTGCTCGGTATGCTTTATGGAGGAAAAAGAGGATTTTGAAGGAAGATCACAATACACTCATGACTTCAGCAAAGCTGTTCCTTTTGAGATACAGGGATGCAACCCAGCCTTTCTGCATGGGAAGAGGTAGGAAGAAATCCCAGAGACTTTCATGGGAGCCTTGCTTTGAATTAGTACATCTGTGAGAAGGAAAACAGCTGAGTTAAATTACAATCTTTCCCACAGCAGATGCCAGGTAGGTATTTCATGCAGTCCCTCAAAGCTTCCATTTTTCCCAGAACACCAAGCTTTAGGCCTAAACTCAAGTCCCAGTACTGGATGGTGCTGGATGGGGACTTGCCTTTCAAATGCCGAGTACGGTTAGACAAAGCTGGGCTTTCGCTGCTCTTCCATCCTTGACGTCTGGCCCAAGCTACCAGTAGTGTGAAAAAATGGATTCTGTGACTGTGCCTCATGTCATGCTGCTTAGATGGGGTAAAAGATAAGCAAGGTATATAAGACAAGGCCTGTATGGCTAGAGTACATGGCTAGATACTCAGGAGATGAAAACTCAGTTCTTAGTTAGTCATAAGCTTCTTGCTGGACTCCTGGTAAGTCACTTTTGCAGCTACACTTCCACTTCTGCAAAATGGGGATAAAAATAGCCGTTTCACCAGCCTTTGCCTGTATTTTCTGTTCAGACGACAATCTCTTTCAGGGAGGCTATTTTAATGTGCTTGTACTGCATAGTCCTGGGCCCAAGATTGTTCACTACGATAAAATCACTCATCTCAATCCATCCCACAAATCTGCTTTATGTCAGTTTACATCTTTCTTTTGAATGCAAGGAGACCTGTTTGGTATTTGCTACGTTCAGTTAAGAAACAAAGCATTTCTCATTTTCAGTATATCACTATAAATATCACATTCATTATGCAAATATCACGGCCCTTTTTTCCCCCTCCCAGAACTTGCACTGTGGATCTTGCATTCTTGTGTAACACGAGCAGAAACGATAACAACAAAAGGACTGAGCTGGGAGAGCTCCTTTGGCAGCAAAGCGTGATGTAGCTCAGATGAGAATTGTGGAAACTATGCATGTCAGAGCATGGCTCGAGCTGCTTGGAGGCTGCCCCGTGTCCTTGTAGCTGTCAGCTCTGCTCTCATTACCATACCTGCTTAGCTGCAACACCGAGCAGGTAGCAGATGACAAGCACCAAAGTCAACTTGTTGGTCAGGCCCTACACGATGTGACTTGCTGTTGTGATTCTAAGGAGATCAGTTTGGAAAACAGCTAGGGATCTTATTTCCCTTTTGTCTTGCTCCTCCCAAGGTGGTGTGCACCTTCACAGAGCAGAGTTCAGCCCAGTGACTGAATCAGATTAGATTACTGGTTTGCTAAAAACCCCAAACTCTTCGTGCTATGAAATATTTTGAGCAGAAGCAAAGAGTAAGTTTACTAGATGAGACGTCAAGCCTGCAGTTGCACCACTGGAAAGCGTTTTGAAACCTTTTGGGGCTTTCATTCAGTTTAGTTTTTTATGCAAGTATTGAGATACTAACTCTTCTGTTCAAAACAAGTCCTGTCTCAATTAACTGAATTCAGCTACCCAAATCTTTCCTGGTGATTTCAGTTAGTAAAGTTTTCTGCCCTTTTTTTATAGCATGCTTAGCTTGCATTTATACTTGCACAGTAACTGCTGAATCCCACCTGAGAAATGGCTGTGTTTCAGAAGTGGATGAGTAACCAGCTAATAAATCATCTTCCAGATATTTCTGGATCTCTTAGGGTGGAGGGCATTAAGTAGCTTTCTAGTGATAGTGTGCTAAGGTATTGCTAATCAGGAAGTCCATTCTCTCTGTTACTGGACACTATGAATTTCTAAGCACCTCTCAAATATTTCCATCAATTCTCCTGTTTTTCTAGAGACTAATGGCTGAAAGCAATATCCGCCAAATTCTAATGAACATCAAGCAAAGCATTTCAGAGTAACAAGTAAGTGAATATATATCAAAGTACCGCTTCAAGCATGCTGCCCAGGGAATGTGAAGGGCAAGCCGTTTTACCACCCACGCCTGTGCAAAAGACAGTGTCAGACCTCGCCGAGCCGCTGAAGTCGGTGGGCTGTAAACCATGGCCGGAGCCTGGCTGGCTCCCTTGGGCCGCATGCTGCGGAGAGCCAGCATTCTGCTAATTTGGATTGCTTGGCCAAAGCAGCCTCCCTATAAATACATTGTCAAAGCTGTTCTGAGAGCAGGGCAGTTTCACATCACTATTTTATTTTAGATATCTTAAGTAGAAAGCATGGCTGATTTGTTTTGCGTGCCGTATCAGGAGTGTGCCACTGCTACCCTCTGCCACAGAGAAAATATGGTTGGTCCTGCTGAAAGAAATCGTATTAACACATCTTGTTCTTTACTGGGCTTCCTATGGGCCAGGCCCGGATCCCAGTGGTCACAGCGCTGGGACTGTGAAGCAGGGTGCGTTAGCCTCGGCCATCTGCTCAAAGTTTTTTGCAAATAAGTTCTGCTTCACAGAGCAACGCTATCATCGCTTACAGTCGTTTGCTTACAACGGGTAGCTTGGTAAGCTTTCATAAATGGGTTATGTCCTGCCATATGCCCTTGAAAAACATCACCGCTCTTAGCTCTGGAGAGGTGAAATCAGCCCTTAGCTGAGAGGACAGGGCTGACTCAAGCTTTGAAGGAGAAAGTCCCACATCTTGTCGCCTCGAGGTTGTCACATCCACATACTAACTCCATGGGTAAAACCCAGTTTGCTTTTTTGTGTTGGAGACAAAGATTAAGAAGTTAATGTGACTGTAAGAAGCATGAGGCAAACCCATGTTTTCCACTACCCTTAATTAAACTCACATAAAATCAAAACACAGACAGATCTGAGGCACTTGTCTGCGTGCTGCTCTCTTTGCTCCCTGTCACTGGAATCCAGGGGGAATGGTGAATGCAGACAGAACTTGTTAGAACTGAACAAATGCTCTGGAAAGTGCCATTTCCAAACGCTCTTCCCCCATTTGATGGGGAAAATATTCCAAGATGCAATATCCTTTCCCGTTATTGGCTGGCTCTGTGTATCTGCTAGCTTATTTGCAGCAATAGGAAACAGAAATACAGTTTGCATGTAGGCTAGAGATAGCTACTGTGCTGTATCTGCACTGTAGCAGGGGACAAAAGCTAGCACAACACAACATGAAAAATGATTGTATAACTGTGCTGTGCACAGCTGAAGTTGGAGACATGAACCTCGAAGGAAGAGGACAAGTTTAGAAGAAGGGATTTCTGTGGGGATCTTCCCTGATGCATCATGGTCATGCCCTGAAGCATATAAACCATGTATCTGTCTGGAAATGGTTGTGATTTGTTCTATGGTAGCATCTAAAAGATTGAGGCAGTATCTTGGTCCCTTGTGCTTTGCATTGTCCAAAATTGCACTTGGGTCACAACAACCCCATGCACCGCTACAGGCTTGGGGAAGAGTGGCTGGAGAGCTGCCTGGCGGAGAAGGCCCTGGGGGTGCTGGCTGACAGCCGGCTGGACACGAGCCAGCAGTGTGCCCAGGTGGGCAAGAAGGCCAACGGCATCCGGGCTTGTATCAGCAATGGTGTGGCCAGCAGGAGCAGGGCAGGGATGGTGCCCTGTGCTGGGCACTGGTGAGGCCGCCCCTCGAATGCTGTGTTCAGTTTTGGGCCCCTCAGGACAAGAAGGACATTGAGGTGCTGGAGCGTGTCCAGAGAAGGGCAACGGAGCTGGGGAAGGGTCTGGAGAGCAGCTCTTATGAGGAGAGGTTGAGGGAGCTGGGGCTGTTTAGCCTGGAGAAGAGGAGGCTGAGGGGAGACCTTGTCGCTCTCTGCAACTGCCTGAAAGGAGGTTGTGGTGAGGTGGGGGTCGGTCTCTTCTCCCAAGCAACAAGGGATAGGATGCGAGGAAATGGCCTCAAGCTGCGTCAGGGAAGGTTTAGATTGGAGATGAGGAAAAATGTCTTTGCTGACAGAGCGGTCAGGCACTAGAACAGGCTGCCCAGAGAGGTGGTTGGAGTCACCAACCCTGGAGGAGTTAAAAAAAAATGTGTAGACGTGGCAGTCGGGGACATGGCGTAGGGGACATGGTGGTGTTGGGTTGGTGGTTGGGCTTGATGATCCTAGAGGTCTTTTCCAACCTTAATGATTCTAAGATTCTATGTAATATGCCTGTCCTGGTCGGCACAGATGAGCTGGGCAAGACATTTTAGAAAGGGGGAGCAGAGGCCCAGGAGGATTGAAGCGTCTTTTCCATTGTCACCAGAAAACCAAGAGCAGGCCCCAGAGGTCTAGATGATTCCCTGTGCATGCTGCTCTCCTGCACGTACGCCCTACCGCACAGCTTGCTTAGTGCCGTTGGCTTTCTGAGGGTCTGTCCACAGCCTTTTACATGTGCGAGCTGCTCGTGTTGCACAGACCCACCTGGGGCATATGGCGTGGCAACATCTGTACAGGACACCCACTTGTGGGGTGAGGTGTGGGGCGCGCTGAGCCCAACCCAGACAAGGGAGCTTCCTTGGCACTGGCTGCCCTCGGGGAGCAGGGCTGCCCTTGCACCTAACTCTGGGCTGATGGATCCAGGATGGTTTGTTCTCAAAGCGTGAAAATGATGTTTGAGGACACTGGAACAGCTGCTTCTAAACTGCTGAAGCTGTTTGAAAAATCTCACCTACGGTAACCCCTTCAGGTAAGTATGGTCTTAGTTCTTAAATCTGCAATTGAGGGATGAGCTGGTGATGCTCTTGACGCTGGGGTGCAATCTGTGGCCAGCCCCATGAGACATCCTGCCAGAAGAAAGCAAGAGGGACCAACCCAGCATTCTCTTCGTAGCCGTTTCTCTTTTGCATAGTAAAATGTGATTTCTACTGAGCTAGTGACATTGAGGAGTGAAAGGCTGAATTCTGCTTTTCCTGCTGAGAGTCAGAAATAGATCTGGAGAGATGATGACTCACCTGTAATTGAGAAGAACTGAATGGCATCATCATGAGCTTTAACAGTTAAATCCTGATTCCACCTGCCAGAAAGAACAGACCGACAAAGCTGCAGAAGGCCAAAGCGAGCTGGAGACAGGGCCCAGCGCACAGGAATCCTTCGCTTTGTTACAGCGTTTTGCGTGTAAGGGGCTTAACACGCCTGCTACATGCATAGCCCGTGTGATCCTGCAGCAGCAGCACCAGTCCCTGCAAGGGGAAACGGAGCTGTACGGACAGCAGGTCGGGAGGAGAGCTGGTGGTGGAGCCACGAGAAGCCCCCCAGCCCCAACCGGCGGCCTGCTCCGTGCCAGCAGTGCATGCGTACTCCTCCCTGCGACTTTCCCTGCAGTTCCCGTCCGAAGCAGAGATGATGTCAGAGTTGTCATGGCATCGGTATCTATGGAACCGGGATCATCATCACGGTGCTATGAAAACTACCTCAGGAGATGGTCCTGGAGGCGGGGCGGGGGGGGAGGGGGGAACTCCCTTTGCAGTAATTGAGGGTTTCCCTCTGTAAGGTTCCTCTCTTTTTCTTCCATCCTGCTGTCCCTGGGGAGAGAGCAGGGACAGGGCATGGCCTCCTCCCGTCCCACGGCAGCTCTGGGTGCCTCCTTTCCTGCATGAGAAAAGCAAGAGCTTCAGCCCCATCAGTCTTCTCTTCCCTTTCCTTGCACCAGCTAGTGGGTGCGTAATGACGTGCCTTGCTGTGAAGCAGCTGCCAAACCTTTCCCTCTGCCACGTGAACGGGCTGCTCTCAGCCAGAGGCCCCGAGCGAGCTGCCAGTGGAGGACCTCGCTCATGCTGTAGGTCAGCACTGAGGTGGTGCTGCCTGCTGCGGGGCCCTCTAAGGCTCTTGCTCCCCAAAAGAGGTGACAGCTGCCCTCTCTGCTGTGATGTCTGCCTGTCCCTGCTATTAGCAGGGACACCAGTGGGTCTGGACAGAGAAAGGGTGTTTATCTCGGGGGAAGCAAGGTGTGCATCTATAGTGGAGGTGGGCTGAGCGGGACCTGCTCAGCATGGTGACCTGCCTGTGCTCCGGGCCATGGCATCTCCATCCAGCCAACGGCACGGGTACTTGCAGCCGCATGGGTTGTCCTGGCCGTGGCACAGGTAGCCCTTGCCATTGCACGGTGATGCTGGTGTAGCACGGCGACCCTTTCAACAACACCCTACCCCTGGCCATAGCACGCTATCCCCAGAAGCAGCATGGTGGCTGTGGCTGTAGCAAGGTACCCTGGCCATAGCATGGTGTCCCCAACCACAGCATGCTGTCCCCAGCCATTGCACTGTGACTGTGGCTATAGTATGGTGACCCTGGCTGCAGCACCATGACTCCAGGTTTAGCAGACCTTCTTTGGGTGTAGCGTGTCCCTGTGGACAGAGGGATCTGGACAGGCTGGATCAATGGGCCGTACTCAATTGCATGAGGTTTAACAAGGCCAAGTGCCGGGTCCTGCACTTGGGTCACGACAACCCCATGCACCGCTACAGGCTTGGGGAAGAGTGGCTGGAGAGCTGCCCGGCGGAGAAGGAGCTGGGGTTGCTGGCTGACAGCCGGCTGAACACGAGCCAGCAGTGTGCCCAGGTGGCCAACGGCATCCGGGCTTGTATCAGCAATGGTGTGGCCAGCAGGAGCAGGGCAGGGATGGTGCCCTGTGCTCGGCACTGGTGAGGCCGCCCCTCGAATGCTGTGTTCAGTTTTGGGCCCCTCGGGACAAGAAGGACATGGAGGTGCTGGAGCGTGTCCAGAGAGGGGCAACGGAGCTGGGGAAGGGTCTGGAGAGCAGCTCTTATGAGGAGAGGTTGAGGGAGCTGGGGCTGTTTAGCCTGGAGAAGAGGAGGCTGAGGGGAGACCTTATCGCTCTCTGCAACTGCCTGAAAGGAGGTTGTGGTGAGGTGGGGGTCGGTCTCTTCTCCCAAGCAACAAGGGATAGGATGCGAGGAAATGGCTTAAAGCCGCACCAGGGAAGGTTTAGATTGGAGATGAGGAAAAATGTCTTTGCTGACAGAGCGGTCAGGCACTGGAACAGGCTGCCCGGAGAGGTGGTTGGAGTCACCAACCCTGGAGGAGTTAAAAAAACAACGTGTAGACGTGGCAGTTGGGGACATGGCTTAGGGGACATGGCGGTGTTGGGTTGGCGGTTGGGCTTGATGATCCTAGAGGTCTTTTCCAACCTTAACGACTCTATGCGGTGCCTCCAGCCGTGGCACGCTGACGCTGGCAGTGCCGTGGCGCCCACGGGTGATGCCCGCGGCCACGGCGCGCTGCCTGAGGCGGGGAGCGCACTGCGCCGGGCGCGCGCACCTGCCCGAGCCTCGCCCCCTCGCCGTCCCCCCGCCGGGCGGGTGGTACCTCCCGCTGCCCGCACGCGGCGCTGCGGACGAGCCCACGCGGGAGGCGGGGGGGGGGGGGGGGGGGCGGAGCGCGCGGCCGGCGCGGGGCGCGCGCGGCTGGGCTCGGCGCGGAGCGGAGCGGGCGGCGGGGGAAGATGGAAGGAGCCTCCTTCGGAGCGGGCCGGGCCGGGGGGGCCATCGACCCCGTGGATTTCCTAAAGCAGCCGCAGACCATCCTCCGTGTGACGGCCTGGGTAAGGTGGAACGGCCGCGGGGCTCGGCACCGGGCGCTGGGCAGCTCCCGGGCAGCGCCTGTGCGATGTGCGGTGCCCATTGCAACGCTCAGTGCCCGTTGCAACGCTCAGTGCCCGTTGCAGTGCCCAATGCCCGTTGCAACGCTCAGTGCCCGTTGCAGTGCTCAGTGCCCGGTGCAGCGTGCAGTGCCCGTGCAGCGTGCAATGCCCATTGCAACGCTCCGTGCCCGTTGCAGTGCTCAGTGCCCGTTGCAGCGTGCAGTGCCCGTGCAGCGTGCAATGCCCATTGCAACGCTCCGTGCCCGTTGCAGTGCTCAGTGCCCGGTGCAGCGTGCAGTGCCCGTGCAGTGCTCAATGCCCATTGCAACGCTCCGTGCCCGTTGCAGTGCTCAGTGCCCGGTGCAGCGTGCAATGCCCATTGCAACGCTCCGTGCCCGTTGCAGTGCTCAGTGCCCGTTGCAGTGCTCAGTGCCCGTTGCAGCGTGCAGTGCCCGTGCAGCGTGCAATGCCCGTTGCAACGCTCCGTGCCCGTTGCAGCGTGCGGTGCCCGTGCAATGTGCAGCCAGCAGGGATCGTGCAGCGTTCGTGCGATGTGCGGTGTTTCTGCAGCCGGTGCGGCGCTGGTGCAGCCGTGGCGGGTGGTGGCCAGCCGTGCGGCGTTGGGGCTGGTCAGGTCCCGGCCGGGGCGGCAGGGCTGGCCGGCTCCCCTGGGTGTTTGCAGGGAGTTTTCTTGGGAAGGGGGCAATGTGCAGCGGGTGAATGTGCCACTGCCCCTTATCAATTTTGTCCCTGGTGCTTGAGCAAAAGGCAAGGGGATGGGGTGTAAATCAGGAAGCAGAGGACATTTTCCTTCCTTCCACGCTCCATGCATGCATGTGTGTGTGTGTGTGTGTGACAGCAGAAATCTGAGAGCCAGCCCTGCCCAGCTCCCCCTGTTCTTCTGAAAGGATGTCATATTTTTTGGCTGTTTCCCATCTACGAGTTCCTGCCGAGGAGCAGAGAGCAGGAGGTGGAATATGCTGTGCAGCTGCTCAGGGAAGGCTTCGCTCACCGATGGTCCGTGAATAAGCAGCACGGGAAGCTGCGCACTGATGCTCGCTGGGGCTGTGGTCCCCAGCTGCCTGAGGGGTAACGGCAGCCACTAATTCACCTCCTCCAGCCTGGCTTTCACCTGCTAAGATCTGCAAGTGTGCATGGCACCCGCAGGTCGGCAACGCCTGGCCCTTCCTAAAAACCCCCAATGGGGAGGGTCTGGCCAGCTCTCACCACGGCTGGCTCCTGGCTCCAGTGCTTGGCCAGAGGCTGTAGGCGAGCCAAGCTGGGCCTGGGGGGCTCATCCTTGCCTGTGCCATGCCTCTGCTGTGCACAGAGGCCCTCGGTGCCCACGCTGGCTCTGTGTCACCTTCAGCAGTGCCAAATGCAGGCAGTGATGAGAAGGTGCTGCCCCCCCCGCCCCCGGCTGCCCTCCTGCCAGCTGACACGGCGGGGGCGTTTGTGGGGCTCTCCAGGGTGGGGTGCCCCGGCCGAGGCCCTGCACAGCACAACATGGGAGCATGTGCTTATCTTTAAGCACATGAGCAATTCCAGCTGCAATCACATGCTTAAAGTTAAACTACATGCTTAAGTGTTTTGCTGGATGGGAGCCACCGTGCTTTCCAGGGCTTTGAGAAAGCCCCTGACTCCATTACTGGAAAAGAACGGCGGGCAGGTATGGATCTGGAGCATCCAGCTTGGGGTGGCTGGGGTGTTTTGGGCAGAGTTCGGGCACCTGGCAGCAGTTGTTTCCTAGAAGCATTGCCTCAGTCCAGAAAACTTGGTCTGGATCCACCTGGATCCTCCTCTATCCTCCTCGAGTGGCAATGGCAAACTCTTGGCAGTGGTGTTGGTTTTGGGTACAGTTAGATAAATTGTTGACCCACTGATGGTGAGTTAGGCGCCTCATGAAATAAATCTGCCACCACGCACCCAGAGAGCTCACCATCCTTGTCGTACAGGAGGGGATCGGACGCTGCTGGGAAGCAGGAACAGAATGTGGAATATAGAGATAAAAATTCCAGCTTAGAAAATGTTCATGCGTATATTTGCTGGCAGGTTTATTCAGTGGGAAAGTCACTCATTTCATGGTTCTGCATTCACAGGGAATCTGTGAAAACTGAGCGTTTACAACTACAGAAGCGCATCAACTTAACTCTAAACAAGTGCAGGGGGCACTGATGTGGACAGATGTGGGATGCGCACTGTGCTGTCCCAAGTGTAAATGTTTGCGATATTTGGAGTTGGCTCCAAAGCCTGCTGAGCTCAAAGGGAGAGTTTTTGCTCTTTTCATTGGGCTGGGGATCAGGCTGTGGAATCTCACGTTAAAAGCCCTTTGGACCAGTTTTCCGAGGTCTCATGTTTGCTGGCAGATCCGTTGGGGACCCTTCTCCATCACTGCCCCAGCTGGCCCTTGCTTGGCTGTTGCAGTCTGGTTAACCTGTATCTTAAACCAGTTCAGCACTTACGGTTCCTTTCCAGTGTGAGCAGGGATTGTAGGCAGGTGAGGGGTATGAGTGGAGGTTTCCTGCCCACCTGCCTGCATGGTCATTGCTTTTTCTTGCAGGTTTTTTAAAGCAATATGTGCCCGGGCTCCTTCTGAGCAGTGCTTTGCTGCTCCTGCCAGATGGGACCCATGTCAAGATGGAGAGCTTGGACGGAGGAGGCAGCCAGAAAGGTTTGCCTGCGAGGTCTCTGCTGCCTTTCTGTTCCACCCTGACACTCGTAATTGCTGCGCTAGGAGAGCACGGCGCCGTGGTACGTGATGGCGTCTGCTCCTTATTGCACCGTGCTGGTGGCCGGGCAGGTGGCAGGGACCGACGCCTCTGCCGTGATGCTCCCTGATTCACAAAGCAAACAGAAACCTTCCCAGGCTTTCCTGCGTGCTGTCACAGGAGGGATGAGCTACCTGTGCCTGCATGTAACAGCTGTAGATGGTTATTTACAAAGCCCGTGACTGATACTTTGAGGATGACTGAGTTTAGGTATTGGGGTGGGTTTTCTTCATGTGGTTTTCCTTCCTGTGCTTTGTTGTTGCATCTTTTAAAATCTGTTTAACCTGTGCAGTTGAATCAAACCTCAGAGATGCAACCCTTGCCGCATGTATGACGTTACATTCCTTTGGTGAGAAGAGGAGGGAGCTGCCTGAGATGTGCTGGTTTGGGTGGGAGTATGGGCGATGGAGAACCACCATGAGGCTTTGGGGCCAGCCTCACGCGCCTGATGCGAGCAACTCGGTGCCGACGCGGCCGATGGCCATTGCTGGGGTTTCATGATGAGCTACTGCCACAGGAGGGTCCAGCTCTGTTTTGTGACTCAGGTAGTTGCTTCGAGGCTGCGGGTTCAGACCTTGTGCTGGCAAACATCTAAGGGACTGGCAGGTGAACGGTGACTTCAGTGTAGAATTCCCCAAATGCAACTGATGGCAAAAGGGGATTTCTGATTCTTCCTCACACCGCAACCTCTCCGTGACAGATGTAGTAATTCTGAGTATCTGAAGGGCAAAAACCACTCCTGGTGTGCACTGTAAAATCAAAAGCTGGAAAGAACCATTTAACAGTTCCTCATTCATCTGTTCCCTCTCTGTCTGATGCAGTTTGTCAGATGAAGATGTGATCACTTTTGTGGTTTCCTTTTAGGGCCTTTTTTGCACAGCAAAACGAACTTGATAGTCACGAAGGATGCCCGCAGAATCATGAGTTCCTTTCTCTGTGACGGCCAGCGCCAGCTAGACTTTCAAGTGGCCACACAGCTTTACAGGGGCATTGTTCATTTAATGTATCTTTAGGTTTCACTTTTAAAAGCAGTTCCGGAAAATATTTTCAGTAATTCCTGTGAATTTCAGTAAGAGCAACAGTAAAAGCGTGGTGCCCTGTCCCGCCGTGCAGCCTGCTCAGAAGGGCTGGGCCACTCTTGCTTCCCTCCACCACCCAGCCGTTCCCTCTGCCTCTGTGGAGCTCAGCAGGAGATCAGGTCCCTATTTTACTACAACACAGAGGAATACTTAAGTATTTTCTTTAAAATGGTTGTTTCTTGCTCCAGTGACCCCCCTGTTGCTGCCTGCATGACCTGCACAGCTGGACAACCTTGCCTGCAACCGACATGTCGGCAACTGCTTGACCCTATCTGCTGCCGTTATCTCTTGTTCCTTAAAGTGGAATGAATTTGTAGTTCATCGCTTGGATCACTGGAGAGAGCTTTCCCTATGCAGTGTTGTGTCTCATTAAGCCCAGTATTTTGTTTGGTTTTTCCTTGCAATAGTCTTATGCTTTTAAGAGCAAAACTTTCATTAAGGGACTGGACTAGGGCAGCAAAATCTGATTACTTGGCAGAGGCGTGGCAGCAAAGTGGCAGTCCCTGTAGCCTTTGATAATGCGGTAGGGAACTTTTATGGCCAGAGGTTACTTCGGCACAGATCCAGCAAAGTCTTTATGTGCTCGGCTTTGCACTGATATGGGTCTTAGTCCATAATACAGCAGATCATTGTCTTTCAGCAAGGCAAATGTGCTTTGCTGAGTTGTGACTTTGGTAAGGGATATGATGGGTGGTGGCTTGATGTTATTAGGAATAGGTGGTGGTTCTTGGAGGGGGGGAGCATGTCCTTTCCATCCTACTCCAGGTTTGTTTTGTTTCTCCAGAGGGATTGAAAGGGCAGTATTTGTGCTCATGGTAAAAGGTGTGTTTATTTTTATTAGAAAAAACAAGCTCAAGAGCAGAAGAGCCAGGCAGTAAATGAAGAAGAATATGGCTTCGGCACTGTTGCTGTCCTGCACCCTCAGGACAGAGCACGTCCTCCCTTCTGAGAAGTTTCACGCCCAGGGTGAAGCTGCAGGAGTGCTGGTTTGAGGTGCTGTGGGGTGTACGTTTGGGTTTGCAGGTCTGCAACACACAGCTCTTGGAAAGAGGGAGCCTGGAAAGCTCCCCCACTGGAGCAGACCTTGCCGGCTCCCAGCGTCCTGCAGACGCAGATGGAGGTGGCTGCTCAGCATACCCAGCACCAGGCTGAGAACTCCCCAGGAGACATTGACAAGAAATACGAGGTGGGAGCCCCAGTGCTGCAAGCTCCAAATAGCTTCCACGACCTTCAGGGGTTTCACTGACTCTTGAGTGCTCGTGGCTCTTAGAGAGGAGCTGCAAGGCTGGTCTGGCGCTTAAGGAGCCCGTGGCGATGTTGAGAATCATAAGCGTGATCTTAGCTGCTTTTCATAGGGTCACCAGATTTCCATCTTAATTCTCTCTTTTGTGGGCTGTAGATTAAAGGCAGAACTTAAATTTAACATTTTTGGTAATGGAATTGTACAGAAGTTTCACTGTGTCTGAGCTTAAAATGCTGCTAAATTATCATTTTCCTGTCATCACTGGTTCAAAACGCTACTGGCTTGCGATGTGCTCAGATTGCATTACTAGATTAGGAACTTTGAATGGGTGCTGTGTTTCAGCCAGCATCTCTTGCCACATTAGAAAAAGTAATTCAGTAAAAATTGGTCATGTGGTCATCAATACGCAACCTTCCCAGGCTGATTAGTCTGGTAGACATGTCCATAAACCTATTACGGCCAGCATCATACCACCTCTTTCTGTGCCAGAAACTGCGTCAGGTCTTTTCCTTTGTGGTCGTATCCGTAGCCCTTGTGGGAGATCTGGCAGTGCTTAAAGTAGTTCTTTAGTCTTCACACCCTCCCAATAAATTATGCAGATCTGTGCTGGAAACTTCCCCGTGACTGACAACTGTAAAGATAAACTGGAGAGGGACACGGGACCCGATTCCCCAGAACTTGAGCTTGGTGGGTGTTGAAGGAGGCTGGCCCTCTGCCAAGGGTCTAATTCATCCCTGAGCAGAGCATCTGCACAAGCTACGTATGCGACTCAACGCAAGGGCTTAACTGGGGCTTATGAAAACACTCAGTGCTAGGCAGGATTTGGCCGGTGCTGATTTGATCTTAATTGTTTTCCCTTCTCATTTGCTAGTCCATCCTTCACTTGCTGGGTGGTGGCTCGAGGAAGGGAGGGTGCCGAGCAGGGTGGTATCTGTCTCACTGATGCTCGCGTTAGAGTGGCGAAGGATCACCCAGACGTTGGTACCGGCTCTCTGTACGTGCGGTTTGCGCCCAGCACCATTGATTGTGAGCTACAGCAGAGCAAATTAGCGGTGGATTATTTTTCTTCATGCATTAAATTTCCTTGATGTTGACATTAGTGGTTGCTTGCGTGTGTAATCAAAGGAACGTTTTGCAGTCTCCTACAACCCCACACCTTCTGGTAATGTTTTTTATAGGTCCCAAATCCAAGTACAGTGCATCAGCAGTGGAAAGATCTCACCTTAAAATGGCTGACAGTTCACACACTGAAGCTTTCAGCTTGTGCTCTCTTGCGTTATTTGCTTTTTGTTTTCCTCGCGATGGCTGTGCTCAGACCGCGAGGTCTTCTGAAGCCCATTTTAGGTGCCTGGGCTACAGAAGGCTAAAAGCAACGTGGATGAAAAATGTGCGTGTCCTGCGGTCTAGCTGGCTCAAGCCCTGGGAGGGAACACGGATCTGCAAAGTATAATTACAGAACCGAGCCAGGCAGCCTTGCCAGCCACCCTCTTCCAGGTGGTAAAAATCTGGTGCAGAGAAGGCAGCTGCAGGTCTCCCAGCTTTATGCACACCTAAAATGGTGTCTCCATCATGGCACACACAGGCGTCCCCAGCGCCCTGGGTTCCTGCGAGGGTCTGGCAGTGGCTGTGGGTCCAGCAGCCTGGGCATGAGTGCCTGGACACTGCTGAGCAAGGAACCTGCCCTCTCAGGCTCCCCCTTTCTTTTTTTTTGGGAAAAGAATGAGATTTCACTCGGTCTCCTGCTGCACGGCTGCCTGCGTGTCCGTGCTGCCGGCAGCCGGCCTGCCGTGTGTCGGCAGCTCCCTGCCCTTCCAGCACAGCCCCTGCCGGAGCATCCAGCAGCACCGGGCAGCGGGTACTCGGGTCACAGTCCCCTGCACTTAGTGGCCATAAGAGGGCAAAAGAGGCAAGAGGTCTTGCCTAAAATAGGGTGAGTGGGGAAAATGGGAGGTGGGCAGCAGGCAAGGAGAGTGGGCGAGATGTGCACCTGAGTCCAGCGCTTTGGATACCAAAGGCAGCCTCGGAGCTGCAGGCTCCCACCCAGATGCAGCCTCCAGCCTTGGGTAAGCAGTGTCCCTAGCGTGCTCTGCCAGGTTTTTAGGGTGATACTCAAAACCCGTCTGGTTTCAGCTTTGCACCAGCCATTTGCCAGAGTCCGTCACGGCCAGCGTACCCAGACCCCATCACCAATCACTGCCAAGACCTGTCCCTTTTGTCCTGCATTACAGAAATGCTTGCTGGCCTGGCGAGGTGTCCCATCTTGCTTGGAAGCAAGCTTTAAACTGGGGAAACTGGGCAGCTGGCTTTCATTAAGAAGTGAGGTCCCTGGCTTCTCCCTGGTTTGGTGTAACATGAGCTCCATCTGCACTTGCACGAGCAGCTGAGCTGCGTCATTTTGGTTCAAAGCGCTTCATGCATCTCCCTGACCGGCGTTGTTCTCCCTCCCAGGGTGTGACTGAGGCAGAGGAGCTCCTTTGTGTGGCTGAAGTGCAAGTCTTAATGGAAAGGATGGGAGAAGACAGCTTTCCTCCCTCCCATCCCTCCCCACAGCTGAATGCGGAGAGGAGCACTAATGGTCTGTGCTGCCGGAGCTGCTGGAGCTGCTGGAGCCGTGTGCTGGGGCTCCCAGCCACTCTCTGACACGGGGGAGAGGCAGGGCTGAGCAACCCACAAGCCAGGCTGCTGGCCAGGAGACCCCGAGCTGCAAGCAGATTTATGTGAAAGCTTTGGCAGGCAGGATGCAATTTCATACTGGGGCAGCTGGAGGTAATCCAGTTTTCTTACTGGGTCTTGCACCAGTTCACCCAGCGAGAGCAAAACTTTTTGATGGTTGTGTTGGGTTGTTCAGCTGGAAGATGGAGTGTCCTGTGAATGCTCAGGCTCCTTTGCAAAGCCTGTGAGACATGGAGGAGCCCCGTTAGAAGGGTGGATGGCCTTGAGACACAGCGGCTTGCACGGCAGATGCCCCTGCACTGTGGGTGCCAGCGATCGGGGCACTTGGTCCTGAGTCCTGTCACTGCCATGCCTGGTCCCGGGGACTGCAGTTTTGGGGACCGACCTGACAGGCAGGAGGAGGTGGGAATCGGAGGAGCGCCTCTGGAGAGCAGGATCCCTGCGTCCTTGCTCAGGACCCGTAAAATCTCACTTGCAGTGGAAAATCTGATGTTGTATTTTTGCTTTCAAGTCTCTGATGAACTGACTGTGGGTTTGAGCAAGCGACGTTTGTAGAGGTCTTTGGAAAATGGCACTTGTTTTGCATGAACTTTAAAAATAATCATATGGGATTTATTTTCCCCCACCTACCCACAATTCTCAAAAAATTCTTTTTTCACCTATACTTAGAAAGACAACGCCAAATCTATTCTCATTAAAATCTTTTACCAGCACTAGTTGTTTTTTTTTAAGAAAAACTATAAAATTTCCATCACAGCGGGAGGGGGAGAAAACCCATGGAAAGACTTGTTTTCACTGAAAATCATGTTTTGACAGGAGTATTTCAGCCAGCGCTGATGTTTTGAGCGCATCTATCAAGTGTGCGCGCTTGATTTTCGTTACTATTTTGGCCTCCCAAGAAGAAGCTGCACGTCCCATGTTGCCTGCATCGAATCGCTGCGGGCAGCGCCTGGCCGAGGGGGTCTCGCGGGGTGAGCTGCTCAGGTCATCCAGCCACAAGAAGGATGCTTTGCTTTGCAAAACCCTCTGGAGTTAGAAGTTAAGCAGTGAAATGTCTGTTCTTTCCGTCTCCGTCCCAGAAGCGTTGCCTGGGCATCCTCTGTCGACAGCCCCAGGTGTGCAAACCTGCGTGCAGGCAGCCAGACACCCTGTCCTGTAACGTCCTTAACTGTATTTACAGAGCCTTCCCTCACCCATTGAAACTCACCCCCGAAAGCACAGAGAAGTAGTCCAGGTTGTTAATCCTGGGAGGACTAAGTAAAACACTTATCAGAGAAGCTGAGTATGAGTTTGCTGGCCTGCCAGAGAAATAATCCCGTGGAATCAGAGGTTCTCAATTATTCATGTTTTCCAGAATCACGTTATTTCTTCCAGGGCCTGTTTTATAAATGCTGCTGCTATTTCTGATGGTAAATAACAATTTTGCATTATTTATGAAGAGATTTTTACAACTGCTGATATTACAGCTGCTGCCAAAGCACTGCGAAAATTATTATTACTGTTTGTGTTGTTTCTTTCTTACAATGCAACCCTCTTGTTCTCTGCATGATGGTGATGATGTGCCCGTCGTGGTGTGACAGCCGAGCGCTCCGTAAGTGCAGCACCAGCGAGGAAGAGGGTGCAAATGCAAGCGGGTGACTTGGGTTGCCATCAAGCTCATGGCTGATGCTCAGACCTGAGACGAGCCGGGGATGGATGGGAACAGGACCCCGGTTAGTGGTTAAATTCGGAGAGGAGGAAGGTCCGATAATCTCCCTGTGCTAGCCGTGGAGAGGTCCGTGGGACATAGGTACTTTCTATCCCTTGTGAATGCTCCCGGAGAAATCAACAGTCGCACCTGAATTTTGCAGATGCATATTTGGAAAGCCACATTTCTAGGAGGATGTCATTCAAGAACGGGCTAATTCCTGGGGCTGAGAGTTTCCAGGGCAGAAACCCACTCCTGCTGCCAGTCGCGTAGACAGGGACGCGTGCTCACCTCTGCTGGATGGAGATGCTGATCCCCTCGGCTGAGCAGGCCGTGGAGAGAAGGGGCCAGCGCAGAGCCGGTGGGTGTCTAGGGTAGCTATGGGAGGTGCACGAGGTGTCTTGATGGAAAGAGCCTCAAAGAGCTGCTGCTGAGACCCGCAGGTGAATCCCTGGGGGATTTTGCAGGACGTCACTTGCTCCCGGCCGAGTGGCCGCGCAGGGCAGGACAGCCGCCCTCTCCAGCCGCCGTCAGCAGCGCCGGGTGTCGGGGGCGAGCTCTGCTCTCCTTCTCACCCCACGGTGGGACATCCACGTTGTGTTTCCTTGCAGGGATGGAGCATTTCGGGAGAGCCTGGCTGTGTGATTCCCTGCAGCCTTGTCACACTGCAGCGTGGAGGGTCTCCAGGCTGGATACAAGGTGTTGTTCCTTCTGCACACCTTGGGGTAGCTCTGGGGTACCATCTAAATTAGCAAGCAGGTCTCAGAGCAGCTCCACCACCCGACACAGACCAGCTTACTGCTGGCCTGAATTCTAAGTGCTAGAAGCAATAGGAGTCTGCTGTCACTAACAGAGCTCCTGGCTAAAAGGGTTTAAAGATGAGCCCTGCCCTCGGTTGTCCAGCTGGCGGGTTTCTGGAGGTGGGAGTGAGCATGGTGCAACCTGCTTGTCTATCACGTGCTTGCAGGTATCAGCATGAGGAGCTGGGGGCAAAGTCCCGGGCTTGGGGTGCTGAGGGTGACTGCTTGCAGGAGCTCCTACACACCTAAGGTAGGATGTACACCAGAGGCTCTGCTGCTTCTGCTCAGGTGACACCCTACAGAGAAAAAAAACATCCCTCACCAATCCTTCACATTTTAGTAATTCAATCCCCATTTCTTTGTTGTCCCCTCCAACTTGGGGGAGTGTTAGTGGACACTCTTTGAGACGTATTTGTTAATGAGACACTTGCATTTGTAAGTAGCTTCAGACAGAAGAAGCTCTGCTGCAGCTTCACCCTGGCACTGAAAGGAGTTTGGAGGAGAGAAATCTGGATGAAATCCTTCGGGGCAGGCAAGAGGGAGATATCTGGCCAGTGCTTAGGAGAAAATATATATCACAGTGTTATGTTAAAGAGTGGTTAGAGCTTTCTGAGTGGTTTGCTCGTAGAGGCTTCCACTTCATTTCACCCAATTCTGCTAACACTGCACTTCAGGGAGTGCAGAGCTGTAGGAGGTGGCCCACGGCTGGGCATCAGCTCTGTGGGTAAGACACAGGTGACTTTGCAAAGGCCACCAGCTGCAGTTTATGATGTGGCTCTTCGGCTGCAGCCTCTGTTGCCTGTCTCGGTCTCGTGCACTTCGTGTCATGCTGTTACTGCAGAAGACGTAGCAGGGCTTCCAGAGTGGGAGCTGCACCGTACCCCGAGACCCCAGCTGCTCCCAGGCAGCCGCCACGCTGGGGCGTGCTGGAGGAGCCTCTTATCTCTCTGCCTGCATACGTGGCCTCCAACTGTGTCCTGCGAGCCGGTGGGGTGGGGAGGCATGCAGGGACGTGGGGAGCTGGTGCTGGCAGCGAGGGACAAGATCAGAGGTTTGCACCTTGATGGAGGAGTGTCTGCATGCCTTGCTTCCCTCCCTGCTCGCAGCCTTGAAATTCAAATGGTGGTGCAGCGCTTTCTAGGCTCTAATGGAGCAGATTCTGGAGCAAATTGTAATGTAGCTGGTCCCGCGGCTTCTGCTTGCTGCCTTTGGTGTCAAAGGGATAAGGGAATTACTTTAGCATGCAGCATCATGAATGGTATTAATTTAGGGAGCTGGCTGTGTGCTGCCATCCGGCTCCTTCCCCACCTGCAGGGAAATGAAACACCCTCGGGTCCCAGCGGTGGGGCCTGGGCAGCCACCAGCAACCCCCCTGCCCTTTTGTCCCTCTCAGGGCTGAAAGCAGGTCACTGGATAATGGATGCAGGTGCTGCATCCTTCAACCCCTGCTAAGCCACGTGAAAAATTGCCCTGTCATTCACAGGGCAGCCTGGCCCCCTGCCTCGTTGTGCCCAGGTGAGCTGCTCCCCACCTCCCCACTCTGCCGTGTCTCGTCCCCCCCTCCGCTGGGCATCCAGTCCTTCCCTGGGTCAGCCTGCTCAGCGACTCAGTTTTCCTCTGTAACTTCATTTCTCCCTGCTCCGCAGTGACACAAGGGGGTTTATCGAGCACAGCCTGACAGCGGAGAGCAGCACAAGCAGAAAGACTGTGCAGAGACCTGGCCCATCTATTTATATTTTCCCTCCCCAGCCTGTCTGGAGAATAACATCTCTTAAAATACACTGCAAGCTAAGCCACTGAAAGGCAGACAGGCTCACAGCAAAGGAGGACCTAGGTACCGTCCACCAGCCCATTGCTTTGGGCCACCAACCAGGCGAGAGTTGGGATCTGTCTAACAAATGCCATGTTGCCATGGAGTCAGAGACAGGATTACAATCCAATTACGTTGCTGTTGGAAAACAGAGTTAAATGTAAACGGCAGCAAGTTGTGTTTTCTCCTTCCTTCTGCAGATCTTCTCCATTGTGGTGTTTGGCTCCATCGTGAACGAGTGCTACGTGAACAAGGACAGCCAGAGCCCTGAGCTGCTCTGCATCTTCAATGAGAATGAGAGTGCCTGCAGTTACGGCATCGCCGTTGGCATCATTGCCTTCTTTGGCTGTATCTTCTTCTTTGTCGTGGACCTCTACTTCCAGCAGATCAGCAGCGTGAAGGACCGCAAACGGGCCGTCCTGCTGGACCTCGGCTTTTCAGGTATGTCTCTGGCTTTGCTGTGCTTGCGAAGGGCGATGCTGGCTCCATGGGCAGCACAGGATCATTGCCATGCCCTGCAGCTCCACACTTGAGTCCTCCCCTCTCCTCCCACAGCGTGGCAGGACTCGCGTGCCTCAGTCGGGGAGAAGAGGGGTGGCAGATGGGTTGTCCCATCCAGCCGTGAGCTCAGAGGCAGCAACAAGGAAGCTGGTGTGTGGCAGCCTGGGGACAGTGGGTCGTCCCATTCGTCTGTGTCGCTTCTGCAACCGGAGACGTTTGCTGAGCTGGGTTCAGTGAGGCCACCCAGAGAAGCGAGGCTTGGTGGTTGCATCTCGGAGACCAGACGGGGCATTTTACCCTTCCTCATCTCCTGTTTCTGGCTCAGGCAAATGTAATTTCATCAGTTACATCTGGGTCTGTTTTCACTTTGTGCATGTGTGTTTTGGAACAAAGCAGAAACACTCTTTTACATATCCCTGTAATCCCTTGCTGTCTTGAGGACTGCAGTATGCAGGTGGGTCTGGGGCTCCCAAGGGCTGGCACAGATCTTCTGTGCCATCTTGAGCCCCAAGACCTGGGGCTCATCCATGTGAATACGAGCAGGCGGGATGCCTCGAGCCGGGAGGGGCTGTCCTCCGCTTGGGTGCCGTGGGAGTTGCCTGGCTGAGTTTGCGGCTGATGTTCTCCATTTCCAGGCTCTTGTGTTAGCAAAGTCTGAAGGTGATTTATCCAGCACAAGCATCGCTGATGGCACTCTGGTCCCAGATGAAAACATCCGTCATCACCTCCTTGCACTTGCCTGTTGTTAAGGGTGTTCTCCCCTTGCTAGAAAGCTTATTTCCGTGGTCCTAGAGCGCTGGCGTCCAGCCCTTGTTAGATGATATTTACAGCCCCTTCCATGGGGCTCGGTGCCTGAAACCTTTCAAGTCAAACAGAAGGGGAACATCACATCCATCTTCTGGCTGATGCTGCGTGTCGCGGTGCGAGGCTGTGATCCTCCCTGCCTTCACCCGGTAACAGCCGTTCTCTCCCCTGCCAGGCTTGTGTGAAACGGTACCACTCTCAATCTCTGCCTCATTTCTCTTTTGCACTTGTCATGCATTGCGTGCACATTGATGGGCTTCAGCAGCGCGCTGGCGAAGATGGTTTCTGCCCTGCAAAGCCCCTGTCGTGCAGGGGTTGTGCTGTACCCTGGGGACAGGCTGCAGTATTGCACCAGAGGTCTGTGCTGGTAAATCCACCCAACGCAGCTCCGTTGCCCACGGTGTCACTTTATTACCCCAGGACCACCCTGGGTCAATGTGTGTGCTCCAGGTGCATCGTGTCTTCAGCCTGTGTCTGGGCAGAGACATCCTGCTCCCTCAGGCCATCCCCTCTGCAGACTTCTTGGTAGAAAACAGGCAAGCTGCTTCCTTGCTGGTAAAACAAATAAATCAATTACGTGCAGCTCATGTGGACATGAGCCTGTGACTGACACAGTGTCACCTATCAGGGTCTGCAAAGAGTGGTCTTCCGTAGCTCCCCTCCAGCCTGGCATTGCCTCTCTTAACACTGCTCAGTAGGTCTCCCACCAGCAGCTCCTTACCTTTCTCGCTGCTCCTGTACAATCACCCCTCTTTCCCCGCTTAATGAATCATTTCCCACAGGGCATCCTAGCAAATGCTGTGCTGACATCCAGCTTGATGCTGATATAAACAGGAGCGTTGTCTGGGGCTCTTGTAACAAAGTCCGTGGTTGCAGATAGACACATCTCCACCTAGGTCTGTTTTTCGCATCTCCTAAGCCCAAATTTGGTGAAACGCTGCTGACGTGCAGTTACCCTGTTTGCTCCCGGGGAGGGTGCGGGTCCCTGAGGTCCGGCAGGAGGAATCAGTCAGCCTGGTCCTTCCCCTCTCCATCTGACCCTGCTTGGAGCAGCAGGTTGGACATGTGGCACCCAGAGGTCCCTTCCCACCGAAATCCTGCTGCAATTGAAGCAGTGGCACAAGCCATTAGCTGCACGGATGCTCGGTGTGCAAGGCACCCTTCTGCTGCGTGGACAAGCAATGGGTTCATTTCACTGGGAGCGTCAGGGTGGTTTCCTGCCCAGTGTATTTTATCCCATTCTTATTGCTGTGCCTTCCCTTTTCTAGAATTACGGCTGCCCCAAACCTTTCTTACAGCCCTACTGCCATAGCCTGTACACCAACTCACACAGAAATGCCAGGCAGTTGGTTGCTCCCAGAATAAGCGTCGATACAAGCAGATCCCACAGCAGAGATGAAGCGCAGGGTTTCATTGGCATGTGAAGCCTCTGCAGTTGCAGAGATCGCAGCCCACCGTACCCTGCTGTGCTGCTCCCAGCAGCCTCGGGCACCGAACCTGCCAGAAGGCAGAGCTGACCCACATAATTTGCCTTGTTTAACTACCTCCACGTTAATAACCCTGGAGACTTCACCCATGTGACTCTCTTACGCTGTCACCTTCTTTTTTCCTCCCCACCAAGGATGGGATGCTTGGTTTCCTCTTCCCTTGCAACTGTTTCATCCTTTCTCTCCGTATGTGATCTCTGCATTATTGCTTAATTTAAAAGCCAAAAACGCATCTGGGAAATAAGCGGGTGAGGACCATGCTCGGGTGCGAGGGAGCATTGCACACCGGGTGGTGTGTGGCGGGGTGAGAAAAACAGGTTGTTTCTGGCCCTTTGCCCCGGTCACCCAGGAGCCTGATGCCAGCTGCCAGCAAAGCAGACGTCAACTGGCAGTTGCTGTCTCTGGAGGTTGTGGGGGGGAGTTAATGAAAGTGTTAACCCACAACTTTCTTTTGCTTGAAGGAAAGAAGACTTGTGCATTGGATCAGTGGCAGATCAGAGCCACCGAGCTGGCTGGGGGGTGATGCTGGGCTGCAGGCAGGGGTGCAGGCAGGGCTGCGGTGCTGTGCAAACGGCATTTGCGACTTTCTCTTCCATCTGCTCTTACAGCTGCTCCTGTAGATGTGCGCTTTCCTGGGACCAGGCTGTAATTATGGCTGTAACGCATCTTTCCTGGTGTTTGCACTCTGTTGTCTGCAGATCCTAAAGCGATAATTATCTACTGGCTTTTGCGGTGCTTCCTGGCATTCTCCTTTCCCCCAGCGTGCTGGAGGGTGCGGCTGTGCCTGTTTCCAGCTGGAGTCAGGACTGGCACATGTAGCCACACCACGCTACTGTCAGCTCAGCCCTCTTCGTGAGGTTTTAAAATTCGTGGGTAGCAACAGATGCTTCCAAAACACCTGCTTACACCTGATGCTGCAAATACACCTGGGGCTGGGTGCAGGCACTGCCAGCCCCTCCGCAGGACCGGGACCGTGTGGGTGCCAGACGAGGGCACAGCCGTGTTCCCCGTGAGGCACCGAGTGCAATCCTGCATGTCTGACTCATGTTATCGGGTGCAAAGCCTCATCTCGAAGGTGTGCTAGCAGAAGGTGAACGTGATCACAAATGAAAATAAGTGCTGGTACAGAAAGAAATATAGTTCCCATAGAGCTCTCTGGAAGGTCTGATCTCACACATAGGCAAACTTCGAACAACGTCTGGCTGGTGTTTCTGGAGATGTTCTCCATGCCTGACCCCGTTTCTTCCATTGACAGTGATACCTGCCTTCCTGCTTCCCCAGGGCACTGGAGGGAATCCTTTTTCTTCTCTGGGATCCAGGCAGAGCTGGATGTGGAGGGGAAAGGCTTGTCTCTGCATTGTGAAACCTCTGGGATGTCCACATGGGTAGCAGCAGAAGTGACCCCAGCTAGAGGTTTCTGGCTGAAGAAGCTAATGGTTTTAGCACTGGGAAGGTCAGCGTCTTGCATATCTCAGTGTTGCAGAGGAAGCCAGTGACTGCAATACCCAGCGCAGCCGGTGCACATTCGGAGGTGTGTGTGATGTCATTTTAACTCTTGAAAACCCTTAGAAGACACCAGCGATGACGGGGCTTTGTGCTGCTGGTTGGTGGGCAGCCCCCGTGTCATGGCTGTGACTCATGCCCTGGGGTAGTATCCTACCCCAGAGCGTACAAGGGAGGACCCACTGTGCTAGATCAAGTCTTAAACAAAGAAACAGTCCTCCCAAACAAGCTCACCCTCTATAAACCAGTGACACAGCCTAGTCCTGTGGAAGAGCCCTGTGTTCCTTGGTGCCAGCACTGGGTGGCCCCAGAGCTTGTCCCTGAGCATCCCTCTGCTCCCCACAGTGCAGCTCTGAATTCACCTGTTGGGAGCTGCTCTTAGGTTTCATCTCTTGTCTTTTGACTTCCAAACACCACTGTCTCCAGGAAGGTACATATTTGAGCGAGAAATTCCCGACTGAGGCTTGTGCCTCAAGCATGGGAGGGCAGTGCTCCCCACTGCCACGGCATTTGCTCCCCAAGTACCCGGAGGTGGGAGCGCTTTAGCAATGCAGCATCTGGAGATGTGGTTCAGCATCTCTGGCACCGAGACCTGCCAGGGCACCACTACCGGCCATGTTCACCACGTACAGGTCATCCGAGCTGCGGCCAACGCCGTATCTCGGGCATGCGTCTTCTTGTGTCCACATTTAGGGGTTGGATCTGCTTCCTGTAACGGGGCCCAGCAGCTGGTAAAACCCCGTTACAACACAGCTGGGAAGTTAAAAAGCATCTCTGTGCCTGAGGATGACCTTTGAGGAATAAGCCCCAGAGGCCTAATTTAACACTGACGACAAGTGGTCGTTCTAAGGGGAAGTGAAAATGTATATGCAGAGATTTGGGGTGGTTTTGGTGGCAGGCATTAGCTGTATTTAGCAAAATGAGGCTGTTGTATTGGTCTGTAATTTGGAAAAGGAAAGCCTGGATGATTCTGGTTGAAGGTTGTGTTGCTGGGAGGGCAGTTCAAGGGCTCAAGCACGGCCAGGCAGACAAAAGCATCCACTGGTCGGGAAGCCCCAGGCCCCATCGTGCAAGAGGAGGAGATGAGGAGTGTGTTTTCTTAAACTACATTTAGGAGCAAATTCTGAATTAAAGTTGAGGTGTGCGATGAGCCCTGTAACTCTCACACTGGATGTGAATGCACGTGTGCATTTTATATCGTACTTAGGAACAACTGGCAAGATAAAGGGGACTAAAGGAAGCTTCTTTCCTCTCCCTGCAGTCAGACTGTGCTTTGCAGCCGGCTGCCCCATGGGACTGGCAGTGTGGCTGCTCATGCTGATGTGCTAATGATCCTTGGGAAGATGCTGGGTAGCTCAGCGTCCCCACGTGTACTGACACCCCGAGCTGGTGGGTGGCGGGACCTTTGTGCTGGGGATGCTCGGGAGAGCTGAAGACCCTTAAAACAGCATCAGGGAAGGCTCCAGGTTGTGCAGCTCCTCTTCCCAGCGCTGGAAGGCATCGCTGCTCCTTACACTGTGCGCTTGTGGCTTGCTTCTTGACTATTTTCTGAGCTCCTTGGCATCAGGCAGTGCTGTTGGCTGGTGATTGAATTAGGGGAGCTGCAGCCCTATCTTGCTCAGCCAGCTTTGGTTCCAGTAAGGAATAATCACCAGAGCATTTTTGCTCAATCCCACAGAGCCCAGAGAGGCTGAGAACAGGAACGCAGTCAGCGGAGGGCAGCGGGGATGAGCAGAGCTCCCTCACGTGAAGCTCCTGTGCCTCTCGGCTCCGTGGGCAGCTCTCCTGTGTCCCTGCAGTTGATGAGCACTTGCTCGTTGCTGCACTCGTGGGATGCGCTGACATCCCAGGGTCACTCATGATCCCCGTGTTCGGAGCAGGAGTTAATCTCAGCCTGTCCATATTCCTGGGTGATTGTTCCTTGCCTTTTTTTAAGCTCTCTGGCTGTGTCCTTGGGTAGGACCAAGGCATAGCTCATCACAGAACAGCCATAAAGCTGCCTCCTGCATCAGCCATGCAGCCTGGTGCTGCTCTCAGGAGTGCAGGGTTCTTCCTGGGTGAGGTTTGCAGTATCCAGCCCAAAGTTTCTAAGAGCCGGCGGTGTCCGGGGAACAGGGGGAATGGTGCGTCGACACACTGGGGTGCTGGAATTGAGTTGGTAGAGCCTCGACGCCTGTGAGCAGGCTGCCATCCCACGGATTGTGAGGACAGCATGTCCAGAGAGGGTGTGCTGTCCCTGGAGGTCTTTGAAATCAGGTTGAGATGTGGGTGAGCTGAACTTCAGGCAGGCAACACACTGGGTGACCCTACAAGGTTCCTTCCATCCCTGTTTTTCCAGCAATTGCAAATCAGCCTCTTTTAACGTAGCTCTGTCTGGGCCACAGCACAGTCCAAGGCACCCAAGAGCACAGTTGCTATTTGAAAATCTTGATGGTGGCATGTTTGTGCATCAGCAAATGGGTCCTTGCAGCAGAGGCAGCGGTGGGCAAGGACAGCACTGACCAGTTCTGTTTTCTTTCAGGTTTCTTGTCCTTCCTGTGGTTTGTAGCCTTCTGCTTCCTAGCAAACCAGTGGCAACGGACAACAATGAGCAAAGGGGTCTCGCAAGGAGCAGACGCTGCCCGGGCAGCAATCACCTTCTCCTTCTTCTCCATCATTGTCTGGGTGAGTTCAGCTTCAGAGCTAAGGTGGGGAGAGGGGAAATTAAACCTGCCCTGGGCTCAGCGCTGAGCTGGGAGGAGGAATTGGGCACAATTTGGAGAAGTGAATCCTGGTAGGCAGCAAGGGGCTGTACTGAGGAAACCTGCGGTCCCTCCAAATAGAGAAGAAACTTGCGGTTCCTCACGCAGGAAGCATCAGCTCTGGTCCCCTCTCAGTGGGGAATTCCACACTTCCCCTTCTCCTGAGGATGGAAAGTCGCGTTCCCATCGAAAACATATCGCCAGCCACGAGCTGCCCTCATTTCAGGGCCTCATTAGACCCCTGGGTGTGACTTGATTGGAAGCAAACAAGTCCCCAGGAGCAGATCACCGCAATGAGCTGGTCTCACGGGATGGCAGGGGGATTTTGGGAGCTCTCAGGCTCATCAGCCCACCCTCGGGAGAAGCCAGGCTGGCTCCTTTGCTGCCCACCCCAGAGGCAAGGGCTGCAGAAACCCCCTTTGCTCCTGCTTTTAGGCTCTGTGCATCCCCAGGGCCGCACAGTGGCAGAGGGACATCTGCCAGGGGTGTGCAAAACCCTGCGGGGCCCCTTGCCCGCAGCTGCTGGACCGCGCACGTACCTGGGGGTGCCTGCGCTGCTCAGGGGTCTCCTGCTCCGGGGGCTGCGTGTGGACGAGCGGGGGTGGCCCCTGCATCACGTCCACCCCTCCTCTGGCTTTTTGCAGGCAGAGAGCACCCAAGATGTGCAGTAATTCCATATTGCCTTAAAAGAACTGGGGCAAAAGACAGTCTGAGGCTTTCCAGCAGCAGGCCTGGCTCCAGTTACTCACCAGTTTAACTGCTCCCTGCTCTATTATTATAGAAATAAATCTCATTTAATCCCAGCTCCCTCACAGCTTGTCTCCATCACTGTCTTGCCAGACTGCCCATTTAATGCAGCCGCCAGAGAAGGGAGCTGGGTGGGATGCTCTCCCCCGTCCCATCAGCATCTGCTCCCACCCCAGGGAGGGCAGTGGGGATGCCGGTCCCCTGCTACCAGCACAGAGGATGCCTGGGATGCGGGGTCGCACCGGCAGCCCCTCCGCTGGTGCCGTTAATAAACCCAGGTGCTCTGCTTGATCGGCACACAGCCAGCGCCGGGGAGCTGGGAAGCCGTTTTCTGTGTCTGTGGGTGGTTCCCCCCCCCCCGCCCCGAGCCTGTCATTTATAAACTAATTGAATTGTTAATGAAACCTCCTGAAATAAGAGTGAGTGTGGTGCACTCGCAGCTCTGCCACCTGCATTTCCCATGGTTTGCGACCTGAATACTGGCAACCTGGAAGAGGGTGAAGGAGTCTCGGTAGAACTGACCTATTTTGCTGGCCTGGGACTCGGCAGCTTTCCCTCCCCGCAGCAGATGGGTTTATTGGTGCCAACGGTGCCAAATCTGCACGGCCGGGGACCCGAGCCCAGGCTGCGACCCCCAGCCCAGGCAGAGCTTCACAGGAGTCAACCTGTCACATAGAAATGGCATCTTTTGCATTAGAGGTTGTGGTTCAGGGTTGTTTTAGTGCTCGGCTTTAACGGCGCGGGGCCAGCAGCCACCTAGGATGCTGTGGTGCGCTGAGTGCTTTGCAGCGAGCCGGGGGATGTGGGGTCCTGGGGGGACGTGGGGTCCTGGCCGCGGCGTTGCCATCCCCGCCCCTCACCCTCCTCCATCCTGCGGCAGGTCGCGCTGGCGGTGAAGGCGCTGCAGAGATACCGCCTGGGGACAGACATGTCGCTCTTTACCACCGATCAGTTCGCCACCGACCCCAACGCGGCGTACCCCGGCTACCCCACCACCGCCAGCGGCATCGAGAGCACAGAGACCTACCAGAGTCCCCCCTTCACCGAGACCTTAGACACCAACCCGAAAGGTTACCAAGTGCCAGCGTACTGAGGGACGAGGGCCGTGTACCAACAGACCGAGTCCTACGGTGCAGTACACTTAACCGGTTGATTGCAAATGTATTCAGTCCCATTTCCTTAATGTGGCAAGTCAGTGCTGGGTTCCTTACTATTAGCTAGTTGTGCAGTGAATTCTGTACAGTGGTATTGGTTCTTGTCTTACCTGTCCAAGGGTTTTATAAAAGCAGTGTTCCCTCTAAGTCAGAAGGAAGGAAGGTTGCTACCACATCACCTACAAGTGGCGAAAGATGAATAAATGCTCTCTCTGAGGCTTGACACCGGGCAAGCGGCGATGGGCTCTGCTGAGCGCCCGGGAAAGCCCAGAACACCTTTTCCTGTTAGAAAACGCAGTAGCCGAGGAGTTGCTATTTATCTTGTTCTTCCAGAGCTAACACAGAATCGGTCTCGTGGTGGCGAGGGTCGGTGGGCGGCGCTGGGGAGGTTGGTCCCGTGCCGCTCCCGCTGCAGAGCTTTCCTGTGCACGTTCCATGGAAAGTGCCAAATTCACAACGAAATAAGTGGTGTCTGTGTTACTTTTCTTTGTATATATTTACTGTACAAAAAAAAAAAAAAAAAAATCCAAACAGGCAGTTCAAACTCAGCTTAGGATGCAAGCGGCATGGCGGGGGCACAGCGGGTTGGGGTTTGTGCTGAATATCCAAGTCGCTTCTACGTTTCCACGTGGCTCTGGCTGAGGATGTAAAAAGTTACTGTTTGAAACTGGAAACCAGTTCAGCAATAGTTGGCTGCTGATTAGGAACAGCCTTTTATCAGCGGAAAATACGGTGCGTTGCAGTTCCACTTCTTCACCGAGGGGTTGGGAAAGTTTGCAAATTTACAACTAGTTTCTGGTTGGCAACGCTGAACGCTTACTCACACTCAAACCCAGAGCTACCAGCCCCGAAGGGGTGGGTGTCTCAGCGACTCAAAGTCCAAGTCAATTAGAAGTGGCATTGAACTTGTACTTTTTTACTGGGAGCAGCCACCATCTGTCGTCAGCTGCAGCAGAACCTCAGGGGTGAATGTGCCCTGCGGTCCCTAGAAATGAGGAATTCAGACAGAGAATTGGAAAGACTTTACAGGCCTTTGAAGTCCATCATGTGGGGGCACATGGCCCCGCGTTTGCAAATAGTGGGAGAAGAGAGCAAATGAAAAATGCCTGGGAAAGAGGCTGAGTTTCGGTTTTCAGCTGCAAAATTCCTGCCTTGTCAAAAAACAACTCGATGTGCAAAATCCAGTAGATCCTTTTCGGCAAGCTGCCTACTTTCCCCGCCCGTCTGCCTGCGCGGTGGCTGCGTGCTGAGCTGTTTGTCACTAAGGACTGAGCAAAGGAGCTGAAACTTGAATTCCCGACCACCTCGGTGGCAGCTCCATCCTTAGAGGCCCCCGACTCTCCCGGCTCCCGGGGTTTCACCTTGCTGGTTTACGCCGGCAAAAGTTGCATGCTGCCTTCTGACCTCGTGACAAGCAATAGTTACCGGACTGCCCCAGCTCTCCTTGTAGCAAAAACATCCAGCAGGTTTTTCTGTCATCGTGAACACAGCTCATTTCTGCTGCTAAATTGCAAATAAATGCGTTAATTAATAAGCAGCAAATCTGATCACGAGCAGTCATGATCAGTGACAAAGTGCATTACTTGAATCCCCTACTATTCAGGCCAGGTTAAAATGTGCATTTGCAGCGAAGGCTGGCTTTGCCGGAGCTGAGCTCCTCCCGCTCGCCTGGCGGCACCGGAGCCGCTGGAGCTGCGCGGGAATTTTTCAGGCAGCATTTCCCAACTCGGACACTTCTCCCGCGCCGCCGCAGCCTCCCCACGCAGCGCGGTGGCACCAAGACCTGGCGTCCCACCGCGGGCCCCACCGCGGGCTTTCCCAACAGCGGCAGCAGAGGAGACCTCTCCTTCTGGGCACCTTTGCACCCACTTTGAGGTCCAAACACTATCGGGGCAGGTAGCGCTCGGCCCCGCTGCCTGGCCCTGCTGCCCGCGGCGGAGGCAGGAGCACGAGCAGGATGCTGCTGCGCTGCTTTATCGGAGGTGTTACTTGCTCGGCTAATGCGAGGAGCGAGGAAGAGGTGACCAGGGGTCATCTGCCAGTGGCCGGTGCCAGCAGGGCTTGGGGAACAGTGAGACATCCTTGCGTTAAGTAGAGCAGGGACACCCAAACCCCAGTGCGGTATCAGCCTCGATTAATTACGTGACCCTTGGCTTCTTCTAGAGTCAGTCTTGCTGGGAAAAAAAAAAAAAAAGGCAAAGGATTTTAATACAGGGTACGGTAGAACTGTAGCAATATTTTCCTTAGAGGGAACACTGAAATTTTAGCAGCACAAACAGTACTTGTGTTAATATTTTAGCAAAATTATAATCAATTTAAATGTTTAAATTGATTGTATGTGAGATAATGTTTGTTCAGTACAATGTATTTTTTTCTAACTATATAACTGTTCCAGAGTTTCCTTGTAACCGTAAAGAACTAAAGCTCTGTCTGACTGCGGGACGTGTCCTGACCCCCCGGTGTAACCATGCTGAATATTACAACATCTGAATGTACGCACCGAGGCCTGCATTGCCTTTCTTTCCTCCCCACCCTGCCACCCGCCGGCGGTGGGACGCAGAAGGGACGCACACGCACGCTCCCACGCCGGCCCCCGACCTTGAGAGCAGCAACGGTGAAACGGGGACAACTTCAGCACGACTTCAGCCCCTGGCCGAGGCACCGTTGTTCCTTCTCAAGGTCTGCGGGTTTTTTTTAACAGCTCCCCAAAAGTCAGTGTTATGTTTAACTTGCAGTCGGCACGGTGAGCGTGCAAGGAGCTGGCTGCGTTTTACTGGGCAGGAGAGGAGGAGGAGGAGGAAGGTGCTTGGGCGCCCGAGAGGCTTCCTGGCAGCAGGAAGGCAGAACAGATTGCTCCTTGATTAAACCGGAGCTGGGAATAACGTGTCCAGCCACACCAACAGGCACCTCAAGGAAGCTTAACCCTGCTCCCTCTGCCACTGAAAATCTGCCGTGGTCCCCGCCGGTGGAGGGCAGGACGTCCCCGCTGGGGTGGCACCGGGAAGGATTGGGTCTGCAGAGGCAGGCGGCACGTACGGGCAGGCAGCCCACAGCTGGTGTATTTTTTTCCAGGCAACAGCGATGAGTTTATGTACGTAGTCGCCCCGCCAAGGCTGTGTCAGCCAGGCAGGACGGGACAAGCCGTAATTAACGCGGTACAGCACCGCCTAAGACACACATGCCTTGGGAAGAGCGTTCGCCCACCTTGAACAAAAACCATATTCTGGTTTATTGGTGAGGCCGCTGCTGCACGCCCGTGTCGCTCCCCGGCTGTGCGGGCCGGCAGCCGTCGAGGCCCTGTTGAGTTAAAAACCGCGCTTAAAGGCAGGGTGAGACGCTGGTGCCAAGCCTGGCCAGCGACGCCACGTGCCCACTCACTGGCCGAAATCCTCTTTCTTTGCCAGCCCCGCAGCGTCCCCGCTCGCTGCTCAGTGCCGTGCATTAACTGTCGTAGCACGTCGGCATGTCGTGACTCGTCAGGCAGACTATAGTGTATACAGGTATGGACTGTAGCTAAATATAACCTTACGGGCTTATGGTTAGAGAATTAGATCCATCGGTGTAATAACTGTAGTACGTTATTTGGGGTTCAAGTATTTGTAACATCGATCTTCCTACTTCTTTCTCCCACTTTTTTTTCTCGCGGCGCATTCGCTGCGGCACAGTAGCACTAGCAGCTTTCCTCGTACCCGTCCAGACCACGGCCTAAAAGCATGCCAGGGCTGCGCTGTGAATTTGTGCCATGCCAGCTGCTAACCCCATGCTGTCCTCGCAAGCTGTTTAACATATCCTCCCTTCTCTCGGAGATCTCAGAAGCCCAGCAGCTAACTCGAGCTTGCAGGATCGTGCTGCTCTCAGACTAGCGTGCCGAAAGCTTCTGCATAGCGTTGGCACTGAGGTTGGGTGTGAAGACTAGACATTCAAACAATCCTGTACCTTTCCTGGAGATGTATTCTACCAAAGCACCTTGCTGCGGGAAGCTCTTTTGTGACAACATAGATATTTCTCAGCATTGAAGTTAACCACATCGTGGGTTTTGCATATTTATTTTAAGCGTATTAAAAGATTTGAAAGAATTGGTA
This sequence comes from Morus bassanus, assembly GCA_031468815.1. Taxonomy (NCBI): domain Eukaryota; kingdom Metazoa; phylum Chordata; class Aves; order Suliformes; family Sulidae; genus Morus; species Morus bassanus. The sequence goes on from CM062572.1 coordinate 65,236,881, forward strand.
TTTTTTTTTCCAACATTTTAAGCCATTCCTAGCGAGGCGGAAGCTTTGCTGAAATTACTATAAAGATCTCCTCCCCTTACCTCCTGCACCTCATGCGGTTTGAGCAGACCCTCCCTTAAGCCATGCCTTCAGGCAGTTGGGATTTCACTGGCTGTTTTGCCCGGACGCTTTGTAGGATGAGTTTCCCGTCAGTTCACGCTCCAACAGCAAGCGCCAACTATGGCATTTCTCTTCTGCCGACCAGCAATTCCTTCCAGGGGTAGTTCGTACCCTTCCCTCTCGGCAACCACCGAAAGGGCACGGGGCTGGCTCTTCGCTCTGCTGCTGCAGCTCTGAGGTCACTTAAAACTAAGCTAACCCCAGTCATCGTCTGTTCATGAGTAAATCACATCAATTGCTTCTGCAGGATCGGTATTTCTCTCAATAAAAGCTGCTGTAGATAGCTGCAGACTTCCTTTCAGCCTTTGTTTTCCCAAAGTGCGTTGGGGCGGGCGGGTGGCTCTAGTTCCGCCCCGGTTTATTCCCAGTACTTCTCTAGATCGCGTGTGTCAGAAGACCCTCTCCCACCACCAGCGAGGCTCAGAAACAGCCCTCGCTGTATCAACTTGAAACCCAAGTTCAGCTGCCTGTATTTTGTTGCAATACGCGTTTAAACCTCAGATTCTTTAAGGGTTTTATATCAAACCGATACCAAATGTGGTTTGTAAAGTTCAGTTGTTTTGCAGATACCTCTGTATAAGCAGACCGCTTCAAAGAGTTGCAGTTGTCACTAACCTTATGTGCATTGTAGTATAGAGTGGACTGTGTATGGAAATAAGTTAAAAATGTTTACAACTTTTGTATATATTATATATAAAAATATCTTTTGAGAGAACAATCTGTGACTATGTATTTTCAGTGTGCGTGTACCGACTGCAACTTATTTTCAATAAAGAGTTAAAAATGAATAGAAGCGGCCTGGGAAAAAATTTGGTAATACTTTATTTAATCAGGTGAGCACAAGGAACGAGGAAACTGCATCATCAGGCCAAAGCGATCGATCGCCTCGAGGAGGCTTACAGCAGCACCCGCCCCGTGGGAGCGACGTGTCTGCCACCACAGAAGGAAGTCACTGAAAAACCAAGGGAAGACGTAAGATGCTCCTGCAGGGACCACGCGCTGCCTTTCCTGCAAACTCCACGCTCCAAAGGAAGAGGCAGGGAGAAGAGCCGACGCCGTAGGTCAGCGGCTGGCTGGAAGCGTCAGGGGCAGCGGGTGTCAGAGCGAAGCACCGCCGCGGTCGGTGGCGTCCCCGTCGTGTCGGGGGCCCCGCGCTGCTCGAAGCAGGAACACGGGAGCGTTACTGCTTGTCAAGTATTCATGCATTTTATCATCAGCCGTGCAGCCAAATAATCCTCCCCATCCCCATTTCAGGGCGTGCAGCCTAGCCCCTCGGCTGAATACAACACGTTCAGGTATTCAAAAATGGCCTTAATGATTCGGAAAAGAAACCAAAAGCACTTTTCAGCCTGACAGCAAGCAAGAATAAAGAGTGTAAGGCGAGGAAAGCTTTCTGTAGCCAGGAGTAGCTCTTCCGTAATACTCTGAGCTCAATTTCATAGAAATGATGCTTACATAAAAGCAGTGTTTTGTCACTAAAAATTACATAAATTAATTTCAATTTTATTTCTACGTGTTAAAAATAACTAAACCTGGTCTGCCAGGATGGGAGAGAGTCAGACACCGAATTACAGCCGTGAAAGTGCACTGCGGAGAGGACTCCTGTCACTCCGTCACGTCACAGCTGCTGCTGGAGGAGTTACTTCAAACGGTGAATAGATTCCCCCTCGTGCCTCTGAGAGGTGGAATTCAGAGATGCCAAGCCACGTAAGCAAAGCTACTTCAGACCGGTATCGCCAAGGGAGGCGCAGGATGTGAACGCTCCGTCCAGTCTGAACAAATTATCCTCGTTAGTGCAGACCACTGTAAACAGATAAATGCACTTAAAGGCACTGCAGATAAACATGGTCAGCGAGCAGCAGCATTTAATGTCCCAACGTGCTGTTGTTTGGAGCTACCACCATTAATACATCCAAGAAATTAGAAACATGGCAGTCATTAAATAAAATTACTGTGAAGTGTGCTTTACAGAAAGTAAAGCCTTAACGTTATTATTCTACATGCAGTGCTACAAAATAAGTTTCTTTAAAGAACACGTTACATAAAAGGTCAGAGGCAACTTTAAATCTCACGTTCAACTAATCACACAGATCAGTCCAATTCTTCAAGTAGTAGAATTAATTCCGCTTTCAGACAGGAATATTCTTTGCTATATCAGCAGCCCAACGCTTACAGACGCGCAGCTGTAACGGTCTCGCTCAGCAGTGAGTAGCGTCTTTCCTGCACCTTTGTACCCCTGACTACTGTGATCTCTGTGGTCACAGAAATAGCACACCAAAAAAATAATAAATCAGAATATTATAAGGGAAGCCAGTTTTGCTTCCGTTCATTTCAGTGATTCATAATCTTCCCCCACCCCCTGAAAAAAAAAAAAAAGAAAGAAAAAACCCAAACCAGATGCTTATTCCCGTATTGTGTCCCCTGTCAGTCTTCAGATCAGAAAGTATTTTCTCAGCTATTGCCTGTTACAGGAGAAAGGTGGCCCCCGCCTGCCCACCCTGCCATTTCAGCCTACTTCTACTCAGGCATTTCGGAAGCTCAGACTTTGGATGCTCGTTAGCTACGGCGCAGTCCAGTGATCCCTTTGCACAGTAATTATGAACAGCACTGAGAGGGCTCGCTAGCGGTTACCCGACAACTCAACCTGCACCGGCTCTCAGCCACACCACACCGCCAAACCTCATTCCAAAAAGTGCATATTCATAGACAGAGACTGTTTTATTGGTCTTCAGGAAAGCTAACTGATGATTCTGCTGATTGCTTGTAAGGAAGGGAACTCCTCATCCTCAATATGCAAAGCTTTATGGGTGACAACGTCCTGCTGAGTCAGTACTTGCTTACACGTTGGACAGATATAGCAGTCGAGATCAGAGTTGGAGTCTGTCTGCCAAACATTCTTTTTGTTCTTTTTGGATTTGTTTGAGCTTTGTTTCTCTTTGATTCTGAAATCGTTGTGAGCAGAAAGCAGTTCTTGTTGCTTAACTGTGTCCGGCAACAACACCAACAACTCATTAAAAATTTTCTTGAAGTTATCTCCAAGCAGTTCTCGGCAACTTTTGTAATACTGTGCTGCAGAAATCAGACCCTTCAGTGAAAAGAGAATTGGAATAATTAGAAAAAAAAATATATATATAAAATAAATCTCATGGGGATTCACTTTCTCCCAGAGGGGAGGGTTTTGGGAATCCAAAGGTCCTTGCCCACTCACCTGTCTGAATTGCCCAGAATGAGTTTTAAATTTATTGAACTTGGACTCATCGCTTTGAAGAAATTCTTTAATAGACTGTATCAGCTGAATGTTCCGTCGCTGAAAGTTTTCAGGTATCAAGTACGATCCGTGACAGGGTTTTGGCCTGCATTTGAAAAGACCAGAAGTGACTTTGACATTGTTTCGTGTTACTCAAAGCCGCTGCGGGGTACGTATCGTATGGCTGTGCTCCTCTGTAGGACGCACTCCCTTTCTCCACCCAACTACACGTGCAATTACTCTACACAGCACACAGCTATCTTGACGGGACGGTGCAATGTGTCCTGTGGGATTCCTGTATCAAATTCCAGCCTTACCTAGACAGAATATTTAAAGTGCAAGTTTGACACAGGCTTTACTAGCCCTTTTGTAAGCCAGGTTTACTAAAGAGACGTGAGCAGCAAAGACTGCGCCACAAATAAAACGGAACAGATTCATACAGATGTCTATATTAAACTTAAACACACATTTTCCCCCTCCCCTTTCCCCGTAAGCTCATCCCTCTTGCCCAGCAAGGCCCCGGCCAGAGACCAGCTACTGGAAAGGTCAGAGCAACGAAGGCATTCAGAGGTCACCACGGAAAACTCGCTTCCGCACCTCGCTCCTGGGACCCAGAGAGAGCCAACGGAAAGGTTAAGAAATATATGTTGAAGCTGCAGATTTCCAAATAAATCTAGAAAAGACAAAAGTCTGAGCTGCCACGCTGCCCAGGTTTTCATTTCCTCAGCCTTGCATCCACGCAACGCTTGTGCCGTCTTTTACAGAGCTCTCCTGAATCCAGCCCCCAACGGCCGCGGGACTCCCCAGCGGGAACCACGAAGCGACTGGCCTCGGCGGCGGCACCTCTTCAGAATCATCCCCTCAGAGCATTTCGTACGTTGTCTGAAGCCCGTATGACGTAACTGCGATGTAGTGTGTAAAGTAGCTCTAACTCAAAGGACTTTTACTTACTCTTTCAGAGATGTAGTGACAGGTTCAGAGAGATTGGTGGATGGAATAACAGCAAAACCTGGAGGGGGTTTACTAACAGGCACCGACAGTCCCGGAGGCGGAGGAGGACTCTTTAATAGCACCACAGTGTTAAAGCCTAAATGAAAGCAGAGAACGGGCAGGAAGTTAGAACACATATCCGTGGCACCCACATACCACCGTCTAAAATTAACAGCAGTGGTCTGAGGTACTCTCCAGAAGCACTAAGTAGTGAGAGGCAGCAGGGCAGACATCATTGTATTCAAAAAAACCTAAAAATTGGAGAGGTGGAAATCTGTTGCCTTAACGGTTAGGTCAAGAAGCACTTCAGAGTGGCTGATGTTACTCTACAGAGAAAGTGCTTTAATTATTAATTTACTTTTTCAATAGGAAGTAATTTAAAAAAAAACAATCACTCAAACTCACGATGAAACACACTTTTGCATTACTGACGTGAACAGAAATCACTCCAGAAGTCACAACAGCACTAGGCATCGCATGTGCTAGGGTACTCCACCCAGCAGCATCTGCAGAGCAGCACACAACAAGCCAGCTCTGCAAACATCTCCCGATGCCGTGCTACGTTCATTAAAGCCACTGCAAGTCCCGTTTGTTGCTATGTTACTCCAGTTCTACAAGATTACGGCACCGCTAAAAGCGAGGGCATTAAATCTCTGCAAACACAGAAAGCAACCAAGGAAGCCAACCGATAGGTACCAGCAGGCCCGTGTCACAGCTCAAGAGAGATTCCCTTTGCCCGCAGGGGCTTCCAAGCTAGATCTTAAAGCAGAAAAGCACACACATGCGTCAGCCATGACTCGTCAGAAAAGCAGTGACAGGTAAAGACCGGCTGCTCATCACTGAGCCACCCCCAGAGAGCAGACACCTGCAGCTGCACGGAGCAGAGCTATCCCAACATCGCCACCGCTTCGACCGTGTTTCGCAGGGGACGTTCAAGCCCACCCGTGTCCCCCAGGCTGCCTTTTTAAACTCCAGAGGCTAACCTAGCACGCGGCAGCAGAACCGCTCTTCGCACGAGAGCCAGAAGGAGCAGCTTATACATCTCATCCACGTGCCACGTTTCTCCAAGCGACAGGCAAGCAAAGCTGGCTGCACCCTGCAGCGCTTACCTGGTGGCGGGGGCATTCGAGCTGGTCCTGAGCTCCCAAGAGCTGGGAAGTCTTCCTGAGGTAAAGGGCATTTGTTAGTCACTGCGGGCTTTTTAAGGCCAGGGGGCTCTTTGGGCGTACTACAGATCACTAATGATTTTTCCGAATGACCATTCATGACGGCTGCGGATCTGTCGGGGGCGTGAAGAGCAGAGGGGGCGTTTGATGTCTGCTCCGCTTCTGGCAGCTTTTCAGTCGATGACCTGGGAAACGATGTCTCCTGCAAAAGGTGTGGGGCCGACAGGCTCTGCTTCTCAACCCCCATCTTCTTTTTCTTGCTCACTTTCGTGAAAGTTTGTGAGGTAGAAGCTGCCAGCAAGGACGAAACGTCAAACATTGTTGGCGTGTTTCTGATCTCCTGGGTTGTCAAGCCACTACCGCTGTCTTCGTCGTCTGACTGACAGAGTTTATTGCTCTTCTTACTTCCTTTAGTGCTATTCAAGGAGGATGTTTTTTTGGCTATCTGGTTTACGCAGGGGTTGCTCATGGCTTTGACCACATTTTTACCGGAGCCATTGTTCCATGCAGAGGTGATGTTAGTTACTGTTTTATTGTTAGGCCTCATTTTGGACACCAGAGCTGGAAAATCCTCCTCTTGGAAAGCCGTTTTCTTTGCAGTCGCTGTATATGTCAAAGACATCCCAGAAGAGATGGTGGGTGCTGCAGAGGATGACAAGCTTGGGAAATCTTCTTCTTTAAGCTTAACCGCTGCGAGCTGGGCAGAGCTGTGAGGAAGGAAAAGCACACCCCGTTACACCGGTGCTGCACAGGCGGCACAACTCCAACAGGCAGAGCAGGCTCTGGACCTGTCTGCTCCTCCTCAAACTATCACTTAGGGTGGTGCAACTGTCCTGACTTAACAGGATGCAAACGCACTCAGGCCTGCAAACTGTGCCTGGAACACGGGTCTCCTCCAAGAAGTCACGCTGGCCTCGCTGCGTTATCGGCACTGCCTTAGTGCACCGCACCTCGGCCAGAGCTGCGCACGCGGGCGCAGTCGAGCTGCCACATCCCGGCAAAGGCACTGTTCTAGTCATCACTTACTTCAGGAGATGATGAATTTTACACCTCACAGTACACAGCTCCTTCAAGACAAGCTATCGAGTTAAAAATGGCTGGAATAGAGAACATGGCGAATTTCCCTGAAACTGCACCACCAAAAGATCAAGCCATGAACTGAAGCAACGACCGACGTCGTTCATGCAGGCGACCAGCGCAGAAACCGCTCGAGGCAGAAGGGGACCAGGGCGAGGGGGGAACGTTTGTTATTTTAAGTGATCTGTAAAATTATTTCCCTCAGAAATACAGAACATACGTAGGTTTCCAAATCTGCTTTCTCATTGCCACAGCCTTGCGCAAACTTACCCTTGTAGAGGTCCCACCGCCGAACCAATTGCTGGAAAGTCATCTTGGCTTAAAGCACCGTTAGCAGCTGCTTCTTTTGGAGTATTGACAAAAAGAGCAAACAAATGTTTTCAACTAAAATCCATTCATTTCAGAGTGGAAGCTATCAATGAACATGACAGCAGCATTAACGAGTCCTATTTTCAGCAGCTGATGATGTCATTAACTGTGACATTCCAAAAGGACAATTTAAAATCCATGCATCACTATTTCCTTCAATTAACCGCATTCACCATTATGTCATCATGTACCGGCTGCAGCATGCGGGAAATCCACGATACTTAACATGAGCAAAACATTGGCTGATAAGCCCTTTGGGAGGGAACCCTCGAGAGACCGAGACGCCAACTCCCCCAGCTGTCTGCCCCACGCCTCGACCAGAGGTTAGCGCTCAGCTGCCTGCACAGGGTCAGGATGCTCCTCTTGGAAAGCTGCTCCTCAGAGCCGTCCATCACACCTCTGCTGCACAGATGCCCAAGCTGCTCGGCAATTAGCCCCCGGGCAGTCATTTTACATTGACACATACCTTGTTCCTAATTCAGATTCGCCTTAAAATCCAAACCCACTGCTGGGGACTGCAGCAATTCGGGGACAGACCGATAACAGCTTTGACGGGCGTGTAGCAGAAGCCGAGCAGGCAGCTGGGGGAGATAACCTGGCCCGTCATCCCCAACTGAGCTGTACCCATCAACCAAACAGAGCTCGCAGCAGCTCTCAGTTTATAACGAAAGCATATAATCTTTAAGTTGGATTCGTGTTGTAGGAGCAATAAACCAGTAGAATATGGATTTGGAGCAACAGGAATATGAAACCACCACTGCATCATATTTGTTTGCCCCAAACCGGACCTGGGTCAAAACAGTTAAAGGTTTGCTTTCACCAGTTATAAACTTCTACTGGGAATAACTTGTTCTCAAAAGAGGGGAAACTCAGCTCAAGCATCACAGTAAATCAATTCTTACATGCTAGAGTAGGAAATGGCACATTCTTAGATGACGCTCATTTGGACGGCACGTCACGCACACTGTCGTACGTTAATTGCATTTGGTATTTCTACCCAGCACCGTCTCAGGTACAACCTGCTGCAGGAATCCCGGCCCACTCGGACACATTTCACTGCAAATCCGTGTCGCTGGATTACGATTCTGCATAGCTCTACCCACGTCCACCAGCTTTTGAGAGGACCACTTGGCGATCCCCGCTTTTGCCAGGCTGACCTCCAGACCCATCACGCCTCCCTGCAGCTGCGCAACACGTTCAGCACTAACCTGCAGCATCATTCGAAGACTTTGGCAGACGTTTGGAGCTGAGCACTTCAGAATCCCTCAAGTCCTCCTTTTTACCTCTGCTGCTGCTGCCGTCCTCTTTGTCTTCAACGCGTTTTTTCTCTTCTTGCCGTTTAGCTGCTACAGATGCCCTGACTGCTGCTGCAACGTCCCGATCTTCTTCTTCCCTACAGGACAGGGCAGATTTTCTCGGTCACACAGTAAGGATTACCGAGCATCTTTGTCTCACTCCAGCTCTCACCTCTCCGGTGTCAGGCCCAATGACTGTCCCTGATCTGGTGCTGCCACCTGCTGAGAAGGCTAAAACAAACCCACTTCTCCAAAACACCCTGGCGCCGGCTGGTGAGGCAGGCAACGTTCACCCCCTGGATTTGCAAATTCTACACGTGGAAATAACAATCCAGGCCAGAAGAAACCGGGGTGAACTGGGAGAGACAGTACCAAGGATGCATGGGGACGCCTGTCTCTCCCATTCATTTTCAAACATATGAAATCATACTTGGAGGCCACAGCAATTCTTTGAAACATGGTTTGTCATGAACTCTCAACACATGCACGATCCACATGCGACACCAACATATAAGTGTTTAGAGATGGACTTTTTACCCCAGTGAAATCACCAGTAATGAACCAGCTGACTGTCCAGCCAGAAAAAGAAGAAAAATACATGTGCAGTATGTATAAAGCACTCAGGTCTTGTGTGGATGAAGAGACATATAAATGCAAAGTTTCATTTCAATACTTAACCCTCTTCTTTTTCCAAAGCACTCAGTCTGGCCACACAGAGATCTGTTAGTTCAATGAAAAGCATGGTCCTTAGAACAGGAACGTCATGATTACCCAGACCAAAAAGTCCATTAAATGTGCAAATGCTTGCCACTCACTTCAGAAAATCCTATTTAGAAAAGTTAGCATAAGAAACAGTTGCTGAAATTAATTTAGGATTCTGAGTATCTAACCCACGAGTTGAAGATTACATTGTTTGCTTCCTGTGTCAACTGCAGAGAGCTGAAACTTCACACACAATAATTTCACTGTGACCAAGCATGTAGTCCGCACACAGGCTTAGACTGAAAGCTAGTTCTAGTCTCACGGATTCACTCTGGAAGCTTCCAAATTTTGTACCCACTTCCTTCCTACCGGTCCACCAAAACACTGTTAATCGGTAAGTAAAAAACAACGCTAAGCAGCAATAAAAATCCACAAAATGTTGTGCTACTCACCTCTTATACCTCCAGCTGCCTCTTCTGTTTTGCTGACTTCCTCGGCCGCCTAATCTGCCCGACCTCCCTTGCCTGTTATACCTGTCAACTTCTTCATAGTCCTCTCCACCTATAACACCTAAACAGGAGGGATGGCTGATCACTCTCAAAGTTACATCTCTAATCTGGGCATCCCACTATGCCTGAAAGAAGCAAAAATATACTAGTACAAACAAATCTATCTTGATTTCTTTTTGATGACTAAGCAACCTACATAACCTTCAGGACTGCTACATTAAAACATATTTTGCAGTATATGGATTCCGTGCGTTGTAACCTGTGATGGGAGTTTTGAGTAATTTTGGTTTTATGCAGAGATCTCTCTAATACGGTTCCGCACAGAAGAAAAGTTGATATGGATGGCGATCTCTGCACTCCTACGCGGACATGCCTCTCTGGTCTCATGCTCCATGTTCATCACTACTCTGTATTAACTGTAGAAGTCATTCACGTAACTACAAATCGGAGAAGAAAGTCAGCAGTTTTCCTGAAGTTACGTTACCAGCATTAAATCCACACATGGGGCGGCGGGGGGGGAATTGTAAAACAATTTAGGTAGGAAGAGACCTCCGGACGTCATCTGCTCCATCCCCTCACTCAAAGCAAGGCCAGCTCTGAACCTACGTTAGGTTGCCCAGGGCCCTGCCGGTCACGTTCTGGTTATCTTCAAGGACAAACGCGACAACCTCTCAGGGTCCTGTTCCAGGGCTTGCCCACCTTCTTTGTAAAGAATTTCTTCCCAGCTAGGAAGCGTCCCCCGGATGCTCCTGAAAACCCTCAAAGCAGTAAGAATGTGCCTGTCCACCTCATCCCCCAACCACGCTTACCCTCACTCCTCCTCTGGTGCCTCGGAGCATAGTTAAACTGAAGGTCTATCTGCCGGTTCTGCCTGGCCTCCGCCCTGTTCTTGCTGTGGCAGGCTGTTTTGTGCGCTTTGTAATCTATTTCTGTGCGGAAAGCGTGAGTAAACTGTTCTGTGCTGCACCGTCCCTCCTCGCAAAGGAAGTGCTTTTCACGGAAGTGTTCACGAAGGTATTCATAATCACTGGAAAGAGAAGAGAGGCAGAGCTGCAACCTTCCCAGCGTATTTGTTGGGAAAGCTTAATAGTGACTAATGGTATCTGGTTACCCTTACAAGACGAAGTGAAGGCAAGGCTAGGCGGCTGGTTCTTTATCCCCAGGCAAGCTTTCCAGCTGAAACCAGTTGTGTACAGTCAACATAGACCTTAATGCATGATCCCAGATGTTAAGCTAAACCTACTGGCTGATACTCATCACATCCAGCTGTACGTAAGGCCTGTATTTCATAGAAGTCAATTTTCTTTTATCTGCTTTGCACGGGAGCTCTGCAGTATCAGAGTTAACACACTAGACAGCTGCAGACATCTGCTGTCATGCTGCAAAACGTAACATTTAATGTTTAACAGCAATGAAGAAAGCTTTAAAGCATGAACTAGACAGACAGTGATTACTTCGGCTATCGGTTGGAGGAACAAAAGAGACTGCAGCCAACCTGCTCACATTCTTGCCCTCTGTCTTCAAGCACTACTCTCCCCAAAATTCAAAGCAGACCCAAGCAATTTTTCCTCAAAATTTAAGCTGCAGAACGAGGAATAAACTGCTTGCACAAACCTGTAGTATTCCTGAGCACCGTCAGAGTCACAGAAATGACAAAAATAATGATCTCGTCTTAGGTGTTTCAGTAACTCATCATTATCCAAATAACGCTCGTCACAGAATTTACAGAGGGGATGCCCGCGGTGAGAGGTGTCATCTGGGTCTCCGTGGATTCGATGACGAGCGAGGTCCTTACGAGAATACCATTTCCGTTCATAAGTAAAGATCTGAAGAAATACATATATTTGCATTACTTCTTGTGAACAGAGAACGTAGCGGAACAAGCTGGGTTCTGCACAACTTGTTCATTTGTAGGAGTAGAAGATTTGCTTCAGAAAGATGCAATTTGACAACCGGCACCTAAAATTTTTAGCAAACAGGAAACAACACTCAAGCAATAGATCCAAATTAAATCCAACTCGCATTTCACTCCATTTGAACATTGGAAAACAGATCTAATTCACCTTTTTCCCCCTTCACATTTTGTGCATTAATATAATGCAACAAACTTTAAATTATAAACTCTGGTGGGGAAAAAAATCCTGAATATGTATTTATGAACATACAGTATTTTGTATACTCGAACTAAAAAAACCCCTGAGACCAGAAGTGAGCTGGTTTACTTTCCTCAGACAGCAACCACCCCAAGACAGCTACACACAGAGGCTGCAGTTCAGCCAACAAGTTTTGTGTTGTAAGCCAATCTTCTGTCCCTACTAACGCACGAGCTATTTTGGTAGGAAGGGTTCTGAAGATGCCAAAAAGATCAACACATCCTTGAGAACAGAATATCCTTTATTTCTCGCCTTGGCAAGGAGTGTTAACTTGTTCTGGGAAAAGGTTCGCTTGGCTTAGCTAGGGTTGACTGAGCGAAGCTTCTGCGAGTTTAAGAACTTCTTTTCAGTGGGTACTAGTAATATGGAACCTTTTTCTGCGAAATAAAAATCTCTGCAAACATCTGAAATGAAAAGCCAACAAGTTCTACTGTTGTTCGTGAACTCTCTGCGAGAGACAATGACAAACAAGTTCCTTTAGCATGGCTACTTAAGCTGACCGTGGAAACAGAGCTCAAAGGACACGGCAACCAAAAGAAGCGGTCTTGCCCTCCCTCCCCTGACCACTTTCCTTGAATTAGCTCTAGTGATTGCACGACCACAGGAAAGAGTCAAATCAGTTCACTGAAAGCTAACCCTGCAAAAATAATTAAAAAAAAAAAGTATTAGCGTTCATTCAGGTCAACCTGACCACTTCTGGATGATCCTGTCCCTTTTGGCAGTAAACTAGGGGTCGGTTGGCATAAACCAACTGTGGCACCACAGCATAAATGCGTTTCTCCGATTTGATACGTAAGTGGTTTCAGAGAAGACAAACACACATACAAAACCATGTGTAATGAGTGCTAGAAATACGCGCTCATGCATTAAATTCCCTCCTACAACAATAAGGAATGCTGACAACTATTAGACACGGAGGTTAGCAGTCCCAGAATTCATTTAACAGTAGCTGCTGATTTTGTTCAACATGTAATTCAGTAAATACAAACCGCACTCTAGCTCCAGGGAAAGGTGGAGTTCTGACTTTCAGACCGTGAAAAAGCATTGCCTGACTGACATCCCACCAGCCCTTCCAAGTGAAATTTGGGTGGGATTAAAAAAAGTACAAAAGGATGACGAAGGTGACGGTAAGAGGAGTAGTTCTAAGGCTCAGTACACACAACCTTTCCAGACACAGACAACTCAGCTTTCCAGTAACTGTTTTACCTTTAGCAGGTTGTAAAACACATTTTAAAACAGCCCCTGGTCAAGTTCTACATGTGTACATCAAACACAGCGGACCTCGACTGCAGGCAACAGTGAGTTTCATTTTCCTATCAAGTCAACAAGACACAGGAAATTTGCTCTGAACAAATAAACAAGATAATGAAATATAGTTATATTTCATTAAACCAGCAAGATGGATTCTCATCCTGTACACGATCCAACTGTAAATGCTACGTGGACTCTGATCTGAGAAATCAATCCATCACTCCATGATGCATTCTGCTTTCTGAACCGGCACCAAATGTTTTCCTAAGCTACAGTTTTAGCTCGTAAAGTCATGACAAAAGTCTTAACAGACATCAAATCTCTGTCGTCACCGTTGTAACAAAGCCTGCCTATGACTCAGGATTAACTTCCTATCAGTTAGGGTTTGGCTTTTACACACGTTGTGGCAGAGGAGCTACCATCAGAAGGTTACTGATATGGTTGGGCTTAATTTAAAATATAATCCACTGAGAACCTTCAGGCCTTCTTCATTAATCAGTTTAGGGAAGAAGAGAGACTTAAAACAAAGCAACTGGCCTCACTGCAGGCAGACAGAAGAAACTTAAGAAATAAATTGGTGCTGTTCAGCCACCCTCTTCTTCCCCCCTCCCCAAGTCCTCTTGCAGGTCATACAAGGAAGACCCCTTGTATACCCCTCCTTCCCACGCAGGAAAACATAGAACTAGCTCACCTTTAAGTGTTTAACACAGAGTTTGCAACAGAAGAGTTCATGCTGCTTCCTCATGTGCTGTTCCAGATCTGCAAAGGTATTGAACGGCTTTGCGTCCGGACACAAAGAGCATTCATGCTGCAGCAGCTTCCTAAGGGACAAGAAAGATTTCCTGAAAATTATCTGATTCCCTCTCAGCAACCCAATACCTTTATCAAAAAACAAATGTTCCATCAGTGGCAGAAGGCTGCGTTTTTATAGCTCCCCCAGCAATGTGCAATGAGGTTAGCGTCCTGCTTATTCCAAGGCTACTTTGTCATCTGTCAGGAACGAATCGGAACCAAATTAAACAGAGGCTTCAACTGTAAGAGAAGAGCCAAACAGTCACAGCATAAGTAATACGCTGCCACTATAAAATTCTGAGTGGACTGTAACACGTCCATGCAACAGCCCCCTTGCTTATCGGAGATTCAGCTGATATATGCAACATTCACATCCAATTTAATTACATTTTCTACTGTCAGAAACTGAAGAATACGGTGGGGGGAGATAAAAAAAATTGTAACAGAAAAGGGGTGGGGGTGGGACCAAACAAAAAACCCACAATGGTTCCCAACAAGAGCTGAAGACGGAGCACTGGTCTCAGCGGAGACCCGACTCCCTCGCACTTGATTGCTGCCCACGGAACCGTAATCTCAGCAACTCTCCAGAAATCGCATCATCAAAAGCAATTCCCAGAGCTGGTGTATAATTAATCAGAACATGCTTCCAACGATTCTGCTCACTAAACCCATTGCCCAGTTCTATAAATATGAAGTCATACAAAACCATAAAAGTTATCAGCAAAGCGACATTCTTAGCCCAAATCAGGGTGGATATAACGCACAATTCTCCAAGAAAAAGGTACCGTCGCCTGCATGGTTTAATCTTTTTTCACTCTTCTTTCCTTTTAACTGCTTTTAGTTATCTTGAAGCCTCCCCATTAACCACGTTACGATAAACATTTTTACGACATGATGCTGACGCTGTTTTTCCCTCTGCACTGGTTTTTTACTTCACCCTTTTTCTCTCCCATTTAGAATTAAGATCTCTGTAAGCAGGCAAGGCTGCTCCTCTTTTCATGCAGCATTTGGTACAATTGGTTTCGATTAGTCCCTATGCAGCACAGCAATAAATATAATAGCAATTCAGTCTTTACCAATTTCCACAGCAGCCGTGCAAGGAACGAAAAGCCTTTCAGCAAGTTTGCTGTTGCTAAAGAAGCAAAAAGCAACTTTAATTGACAGAGCGATGCTTGTGGATCACGCGTCAGTGAATCTAACGCTCCAGCCCTGAGGAGCTGCTCCCTTTGCCGACCGCGGCACCGAGCGCTCAGGCCGACCGCGCCGCTCCAGCCTCTTGTCCTGCCACAGCCACCTGCACCACACGGTGACTAACGTACACGGCACGGCAGCCACTCTATTCCCATGAAACAAAACCACGCTGCTGTACTAAAGCATGCATTTCCTGCCACGTAATGCAGATAAGAATATGCTGCTTTAGGGATATGTTACAGAAAGGATTCCAGTACTTACTTGTACATTGCATAAACATCTCCATCCGTAAAATAAATGTCGTATTTCTTCTCATGCTGCAACTGGTTAAGTGCTATTGTTGAGAAAGATGTAAGCTTCCGTCCGAAGACGACCTGCAGGCAACACAACACAAGAATCAGCAAGAGCACACTCAGGCTGCACAGTTTTTGGGATTCCAGATAAAGTCCTCAGCACAAACTTTGTTTGTCAGGGAACTCGCCATAGCCTGAAGCTCGGGCAGCCCTTGCAGGGCTTTGTGTCAGTCCCAGCTGCTCGTCACCACCACTGGTTGCTGCCCCACAACTGTCAGTCAGCAAAGCCACCGTGACTGCTCCTTATCAACTGCCTGCAAGCGAGCCAGCTCAGACCGAGGTAGATTGGACTAGCCTGGTCTTTGGATTTTGAACTAGGTTAGGAAACTATTTTATGGTCTTTTTTGCTACCACAGCTGTGCTAAGAGTAAATATCTTCAACCAATTCAACCCCTTCTGGAGCAAATGCCTGTCAAGAGCCCTGCGCTCAGCTCCCTCCTATCTCCTGGTGGGAGATCGCCCAGAAACCTGCAGTCCCTAAGTGAAAAGGGACATTACTCAGAGTCTGACTGGGAAACCACTGTTTCTTCTTTCCTTAACCACAAGAAAAGCAAGAAACAAAACGCTGCATCACTTCCCAAATTATTCGTACCATGTACCCCTTCAAGGGAACCTGCTTGCTCAGAATTGCTCCTGCTGACCTCCAAGCAGCTCGGGTCTCACCCCTTACAATATCAGATCCTTCGTCAGAAGCCACCCACCACTGGTCTGCTCCAGCACGCATTCCCAGTTTGGGAAGCGCTGGGGTAGCAGCAACGTTTATGAAACAGCTGGAGTTACCTTCACCAGCTTAGAAAGGCTGAGACACAAACACAGTATGCATCTTTCAGTTCTTACAGCAAACACTGCAAACCTAGAAACACCTACGATCCTAATAAAAGCACCATTTATGCTTTTTCAATTCAATTATATAATACACACATAGTTTAGTCTCCTCTACCCTTGTTAGGGTGAAGTACCATGGAACAAGTCTTTTGTGTCTGGTTTTGTGGGATTTTTTTAAAGCTCTGTTTACAGCGGGGCTACGTCTAAGTTAACCAGAACAAAAAATACACCTGACTTGCTGAAATATCAAGCTTAAAATAACGAGAATACAAGTTTCTTGGATAAATGACAACTATGTCTAACTCCAATTATTTCAAAAAAATTGTTTCAGTGAAATTGTACTGACATTTCATTTCAGCCCAAAGCGAGTTTTAGGAGAGAGGAACGGATTGCTAAAAAGGAGATTTTATCACAGGAGTCCAACACAGTTTCCTACAGCAGTTCCAAGAACAACCTCACGCACACATAAAACAAGCACACACTGACAGATCCTCCGAGCCTGATCCAAGTATACGTCAGGGTTACTTTACAGGTCAACAAGGAATCCTTCCCAGCCTCACTGCAACAATTATGCATCACTGAAAGCACATATTACCATAACAAGTATATCCTGCTTTCTCCTCCATCACGTCCTGTGCTGCCACTCATCTTCATAGGTATATTTCCTTCAGACATTCCGCTGTGGCACTTACCAGTTCAGCCTACACTACTCTGCTCGACGCCAGCTGAGATTTGGTGGCGTCGTACTTGCCTCTTCCAATTCCACACACGCTATGCAAATTAAGAAGCCCAGTTTTAGGTCCTACATATACGTTCATTTCATTCCAGGGCACTTCTGATGTGATTTATGCCCCCCAATGCCTTTTTTCTTTCTTTGGGGCCGCTGGGTGAACAGACAGAATGGCATTGTAATGTCACTTAAAGACGAGGGAATAAAAAAGAGCACGGCCATTAAAAATGACCTCTCAGTCAATTATAATAAAAGGATCATTTTAAACAGTTAATAAAGGAGGGAGAAAGATGGCTAAATGAACCAAGGTTCAGGCCACATAATATAGCAGTATAACAGAACAGAAAAGCTCTTAAGATTTAACAGCCCACCTGTGACCCAAAAACAAGCAGGTTTGAGGATGAGGAGCAACATCACAGCTTGCTTCTTCCTAAGTTGGGAGAAGCAGAGCAGCAGCTCCTCAGAGGATGATCAGAGATAAAATTACTTTCACAGAGTATCTTTCTGTACACAGAGGCTACTCACGTGCCAGTAAGCTCAGTCTAAAAACCACATTGACCCTTCCGGTCTCCACAAAGCCTGAGTTAACACGAAAAGCAGCCAACGCCGACAGTTTAGCTGGAGGGGCTCCAGGAGAGCCCCCTCTCCTGATATATTTGTTTCATTTCATTTCCTAAACTGTCTCAGTATATTTCACTCAGTGCTAGCACCGATTCCTTTCTTCTCAACGGGTTCGTTTTACCCCTGCATCAGTTCTGCAAAACCAAACTCACGCATTAAGATTTGTTTTTATGACCATCCTCGAACAATTTTCTTCAGGCAGCTCACCGCTGCGCCGAACCCTCAGCTCCCTCCATGCAGCCCAGCCACGGGGTGAGAGTGGCTTCCCCGGCATTCCACCGCAGGGCCCCGCACTATCGCGCCGGCAGCGAAGCAGAAATCTCTCTAGAAATATTACAACCGAGGGGAAATTCCTTTTGGAGCGTTCGCCCAACAGACCGCTCACGCTAACAGCAACTGGAGGCACACGCAGTGGTGTGCTGCGACACGAGGCATGAGCAAGCCCTGAAAGAATACAAAATATGTTCTTCCCACAAGCTTAGAATCAAGTAAGGAATTCGGCAGGATGAGGGAGTCATCTGAGATCGCCTAATACCAGCTCTGGAGACCAAGCCCTGCTAATTTAAGGGAAAAAAAAGAAAAACAACACCAAAAAAATCCCTTCAAGTGCCATTTTCTTCGTATTTTGTTCCCAACACCCCCTCCTGCCTCCTCTGAACGACGGCGGATTTCACGAGTTGCTCCGTGGCCCGACTCCTGCCCCAGCCCGGCCCGAGGCCACCGGACGCGACCCCACGCCGGCCCCGAGGCCTCTCCCCGCCGGCCCCCCGCCGGCCCCGGCCCCCCGCCGGCCCCGGCCTCACCTGGCCCAGCTCCTCCCGGCACACCGCGCAGTACCGCACGCCGCACAGCGCCCGCATCCGCACCGAGCACCGGTAACAGATGGGGTGGTCGCAGCGGCCCAGCGCCACCACCTCCAGCTCCCCGCAGCACAGCACGCACGTCCCGTCCGCGGGGCCGCCCCCCGCCGCCGCCGCCGCACCGGAGGCCGAGGCGGCCATGGCGGCGCCGACCCGCCGCGGCCTAGGCCCAGGCCCCGCACCGCCTAGCAACCGCCCGCACCATCGAGAGGCGGCCTAGAGCGCCGCCCGCCCCGATGCGCGACTCTCCGCCCGGCTGCCGACCATAGAGATCCGCCCTCCAGGATCCCCGGCGCGGCGCCAGCCTAGCCAACCATCGAGTGTGCGCCTAGAGCGGCGCCGCACTCCCCCTAATTACCCCTTCCGGCCGCTAGAGCACCACCCCTCCTGACGTCACCCCGCAGCCTCCAGCGCCCGACCATCGAGGAGCAGCGCAGAGCGTCTCCGCGGCAGAACCCCTCTGGCCGCCTCTCGCTGGTCTTCCCTGAGGCGGGGGTGGCCCACGGGAGCCATTTGGCGGCCACTCGCCCGGCTGGCGACCGAGCAGGCCCCGGGAGGGGCCGAGCGGTGCTGGGCGGTGGTGGAGTGCGCTGTGTCACCTCAGGGGCTGCCCGTGGGGAGCTGGAGCCGCCGGCCGCGGGGAGGCCGGGAACCCCGGGCCCATTCCCCAGCACCGCGGGCCATGGGGAGACTAGGGACCCGAGGCCCATTCACCAGCACCCCCGGCCATGGGGAGACCGGAGACCCCAGCCCCAGCACCCATGGGTGCTGCCCTGCGCCTTCACGGCCCCACAGCGGGCAGCTGCAAGGCAGCACGGCTCTGGCTCTGCCTTGGACGAGGCGTTTAGGCCGCAATGTGCGCGTTGGGGTCAGTGTCCCCGAGATGGGGCTGCGCGGTGACCCGCCAGCAGCAAAGGGACGGTGCTTTGCGTGGGCTTTTGGCGGGGCAAATAGCCCCACGATGGATGCGTCGGGCCTGCAGCTCTGCCTCTCGATCGGATTTTATAACACGGGCGTCTGGTAGCCTGCGTAAACTAGGTGCAATTGAAAAAAAAAAAATCTGTTAAAAAATGTACTTGAAAGACTGGAAAATGGGCTGTTGCATCCATTAGAACAGTACCACAAATGGGCTCTGTTAGTGTCAGCGCGTTAAGAGCACGGCCTGTTGGAGAAATCTTTGTGTATGTGCTACAGGTCATGATTCACGCGTTCGGTATCTGGGCGTGTGACAGCCGTCCGGGCTGTCAGAGTGAGTTAAGGTGAACTAGAGTTAATCATCAACGTGTCTGGTTGGTTGGTGAAGAAATGTGTGTTCCCGCACTTGCTTTGAGGGCTGGTTTTGTACTTTAAAGGTCTGCGCGTTGCTGGGGCTCTGAGATGGGAGTTGCAGCTCCTTAAACAGAAGAGGGTGCTCCAGGAGCGTGGAGAGCAGCGTTAACAAGGGCTCAGCAGCCATGTTCCCCTGGCAGTAAAGTAAAAAGGCATAAAAGCGTGTTTGGGGACGGCACGGAGAAAGAGAGAGGGACATTTTTTCAAACTTTGGGATCTCCCACCTTTTTTTCTCCCAGATTCCCCCAAAATGACCTGCGCGGGGTCACTTTCCTTTCCACACGTGAAAAATCAGCAGATCCCTGTCAAACACTGAAGTTCTGCTTCTAGATCTACCCAAAAAGTCTCAAGAAATGCCAAGATCTCGGCATGAGGCGCTCGTTCTGCCACATCATCTTATGTGTCACCAGATGAGCAGCACGTCACCCTGCTTAGCAAACATTCCTGGAGTCCTGTTCCCTGAGTCAAGGGCTGCCATCTGTCCCAGAAATGATAAAATGGCCCAGTTTTCCGTGGGCCTCTCCCGTGACCTGCAGAGCTGGTGTTAGAGGATGACTGAGGAATGATTCCAGGACGCACCATGCCTCAGTGCAGCAGGTCAATGCTCGTGTTACTCACTGGCACAATATGAAAACCCTTAAAAACCCCCACAAAATAAGCTACATTTTCTAGGAAGGGAAATGGAGACAAATCACATTAAATTCCACATTAAAATGTACAGTAGATTCCTAGGATCCATTCACGTGCATCATGGCTAGCAGGAAGATTGGACAAGCAGCATCTCTATCGTTCAGATCCGCTTTCTTTTCACCAAATCCCTTGTCATTTGAGTTAAAAGATGCTTTTCGCTTTCTTTGATGCATAAATGGTCATTTTAGGGCAAAGGAGCACATAAAACATAGCGAGCTCATTAAAACGTATCATGATGTTCTCTAGTCCGACACCAGCAACATATAACTACCTCTGAGCCATAAAATAAAGTAATTAATAGGTTCGATAAGTATTTTGGAAAACACATAAATGAAGTATTTCAACATTTTGGATCATTGGCTACAACAGGTAATATTTACTTTCTCCTAAAGAGACCCATTTATCACACTTCAAAGCAGAGTAGATAATATGTGTCTTTCTGGTAATCAGCATTAAAGTGTGTTTGGGTGGGGCTGTATTAAATAATTAGGAATGACTGAGGACGTTGGCTGTAATTACTTCAGGAAATGTGTGTGTGTGTGTGTGTGTGTGTCCCCGAATTAATGATACTGTTGAAAATGGTTTTGTGTCAAAACTGCATCACACAATTTTGGAGAGCAATTAGCATGAAATGAGATGGAGGCTGCTGACAGTAATGTGCTGTCTTAAGTGTCACTCGTCTGTGAAATTACGCAAGTACCCCAGCGCTATGGCCAAGCATAGGGTAATAAATATACCTGCATAATTAGGCTTAAAAGTGACATTACTCATCACAAAGAACATGGTGACAAAGCGACTGGGTAGAACCAGAGTTTGTACTTTTCAGATTTCAGTTGTGTGGGCAGGAGCTGGCGGGTGGCACCGCTGCCTGCAGGGCCGGCAGCGCCGAGGGCCTGGTCCCGCAAAGCGTGCTCCTACCAGCCTGGTTGTCCCACATCCCACGGCGGGTGTGATGCTCCTGGTGAAAGGAAGCACGGCTCTTTTCCAGGGTGCCGCAGCGGCTTGCAGGCTGCATTGCTGGCAACTCATCAGCCAGGGCATTTGCTGCTTCTCAAATAATATTTATTATAATTGGTGTCTGAAGGGGGAAACCGCTGAAGGTCGTTCCCTTCACGGTGCAGCTAAACTTCCATCAGCAGTGAAAGCTCAGAGCAGTCAGATTTCACACTCTCACCAAGTCCTCAATTTTAAACTAGATCCTGGGAGTTTCTCTGGAACGAAGAACGTGTAAGTTTGTCAGTCCTTCCAGCGCAGGCTGGTCGGCCAGATCATAGAATCACAGAATCATCGAATGTCCTGAGCTGGAAGGGACCCACGAGGATCATCGAGTCCAGCTCCTGTCCCTGCACAGGACAGCTCCAAATTCACACCACGGCTCTGAGGGCCTTGTCCAAGTGCTTCTTGAATATCGCCAGCCTTGGTGCTGTGATGCCTCCCTGGGGAGCCTGTTCCAGTGCTCCGCCACCCTCTGGGGGAAGAACCTTCTCCTAATATCCAATCCTAAAATCCAGCCCTCTCCTCTACGTGCAAACATGCAACAATCCAAACCAACCCAGACCCCCGGCCTCCGGCACGCTGCCGAGGCAGCCGCCGGCAGAGGTTGCGTTTCCTTCGCTCCTGCCTCTTGTTCTTGCTCCACGGCACGCCAGGTAGTGCGTCTGAACACCCCTGCAAACTGCTCTGTCTGCAACATGGCTTTTCCAGCCGTGTGCCGGGTCTTTACTCGGGTGTAAAATGCCCAAACCCCCCGCTCTGTGCCGTTCTGATATCATCACACAAGATACTCCTGCTTTCTTGATGTCTGCGCCTCCAGCAAGCAGAGCAAAAATTGTTAAAAAGCCAATATTCAAACTATTCACTAAAGCCTCTTTTCAACTCATCATCGTTCTGAAAAATCACCCTGCTGGTGTATGTGAGTCACGGGTTTAGATTAATTTATTTCACAGTGCAAAGAGGTTTTTATAATACTCTTTCAATGGATTGAATCATTCTTTGCTGATGACTTAAGGATGCTGTTTTATTTCTCTAGTGATTGCAAATGGAAGCTGGACCTAAGCTTAGCACTAAGTGTAACCCCAAAACATAAAGAAATATAATCGTATATAATTAACCAGGCTCCAGCGTGTATTGTAAATATCTCGGTTGGTACTTAGTTCTATGTCTCGTCAGATGGGAAATGTTTTCTTCCCAGGATAAAGGGTTAATATTGATGCTGGGATAGTTAATTTCCAAGTTTGCTCGCTAAATATCACATAATAACATCGGAAGAAAAAGGCACTTTTCAAGTCATTTAATCAGCAATAAATATACTTCGGAATAACTGATAACTCTGCAGATGAGCACAACAGATCCATTTTACTCAGAAGAGCAACAGATCAAATATTTATAGTTCAGCACTACAATATTGTCAAAGTGTAGAGCTAAAGGTTATGCCTTAGATTAATTTCATATTCGCAGCTTGACGCGGATGTGGTTCATTTGCAGCCAAGATACTTAGTGTGGAATAGTGAAATTTGTTTCATTTGACAAAGTTTCTGTTAAAAGTGATAATTTTCTCAGGGCTTTTCTTTTTTTTTTTTTAATAAGTCTCAGACAGCCTCTTATTAGCGGTGGCTTCACACAGGTGCCTCATCGAAGGGCAGGTTTAAATTTACAGCCCTGACCATCCATAGTCTTTAAAGACCAGAGTTTATGATTTGGAGTTTAAGGCCGAAAAGAGCATTTTAGGTTGCCATAAGGTCGGCGTGGTTTGTCCCAGACATCCCACGCTGCCTCCTCTGAGACCTCCCTTCCACTGCGTTGCTGCATGCAATGAAACCAGTTTGTGGCATTTCAGAGCGCACGGGGGTCAGTGGGGTTGGGGGTTTTCACTCTACGAGTGATCAGATCATCTACGAGGGATTAAATATAGCGACGGCCCTGTCCGTGGGACTGGTAGGAGGGCAGTCTGTTATTTTCCTGCATTTAAGAAACATCCCAGTCTGCTGGGATCACGTTAGTTGTTCACCTTTTTCTTTTTTTTTAACCGAAGCGTATTTTTCTATTTAAAAGTTTAGTTGTAGAGAGGTGTACACATACTGCAGTCCTTTGGTAAGTCAAGAGGCACAGTGCGCTTTGCACAGAGCACAATTTCAGATTTCCTCCAAAATCTATGTTTGCAAAAACCCCATCATTCGGTGATACAAGCTTTTCTGAGAAGTCGCGATTCCTTAAAGAGGGGGAGGGTGATCAGGGAGGGGAAGGATCCGTAAAGTCTAAAGAGTGACGCGTGCTGGGAAGCAGAGTTGTATTTTAGGGCGTTCATAAACATTAGTCTAGTGATAGAGTTTTCTTTAGCGATGGCTTGTTGGAGGATGATAGCCGGCTAAGTGCAGCCAGCAGAAAATAGAGTACCTAGATGGGAATTCAAGGGAACAGTGGGGGAAAGAAACGGCATTAGGCTTTCAAGGTGAAGCACCGATGTGCAAATTCCCAGAACAGGATGAGAGAGCTCGGTTTTCAAATAACATTACAGGAGCTAACGTCAACGGACAGAAGCAAAGCAGCTCGGCAGCGAGAGCTCCCTTGCTGCTCATGCCCCAGTTTTCGTGCGGGGGAGGAGATCTCGTGCCGGGGCACGTCGGAGGGGACAGGGCAGCCGGAGCGGGGGACTGCGTGGTGCTCCGGACAGGGTGGGAGCCTTGGGAGCCTCTGTGGAGCTGAGCTGTGACCAAACCTTAACCACGCTTAGTCCAACCTGGCCCGGTGCCAGACTTGGCAAACGCAAGGTCTTCTGCCTGGTGCTCAGGGTGTGCTTTTCGAACGACAGGATGCGTTTTCATCCCCATTTCTGTGTTCAGCAATACTAAGGCTCAGAAAGTTGGAGAGGTCAGATAGGAAATAACCAATAACTTCAGGAGCGCGGCTCGGAGCTCCCAACTCCCCATTTGGTGCCCTGCCAGCCGAACCACTCTGCTCTGAATAACTTGATTTTTTTTTTTTTTTTTTGTCTGCTGCTAGATTTTAGGGGGGTGTCGATCTCCCACCTGCAGGGACCGCATAAAGAATTGCATGCGGTCAATGCAGGACATGGGGTTTCTTGTTGTAGTGTTGTGCTTCTTGCAACACAGCTGTAGCGTATTTAATTCCAGTTGTAGTGCTGGTCCAGGAATAGGACTGCTAGTGCGCCTCCTTTTTGGTATCTCAGAGGGTTTTACAAATATGGCTCTTAATCCAGCAAAGCGTGCGTGCCAAGCAAAACATACTCCACCTGTGCAGATTTGCTTAAAGACAAATTTTGTTCTCATCTACATGCCTTAGGGCCCTCTACTCCAATTATCTTACACATACATAATTGTGCGTACTATATAGCCTCACCTAATTAAATTTCAAGAAAATAGGAGAGCACTTTGGGGTTGTGTGGGATTTGGTTAGGAGATCTCAGAGCTACTCTTCCTCCTTACAGTAAACATGCTTCAGATCAGAGCCAAATATACTCTGCACTTCACACATCTGGGTATTAGCTCGCTTTCGTTATTGTAAATTACTTCCAGGAGAAAGACTGAATCATGGGCTGGAGGGGGCTGAGAAATCTGCTTGCATTAGAGACAGCCATCTGATTGCATCTTTTTTCCCTCCTCTTTTACCTGCATTTCAGATTTTTGTCTTTGCTGCTTCCTTGCTGCTTTTCTAAGGCAACGCTGTCGTGCCACATCCTCGTGATTTCATCATGATTCTTTGGCGGTGGTTATGTCGTGTCCAAGTCACTCTGCGATGACATTGCTTTGGCCCTTGCGGTGGTTAGAGACTCTCTTAACACTCTGCCAACCGCAGCTGTTGGAGGCAAAATCGGCGAAATACAGGGCTGGCTGGCTGGGCTTTGTGATGGTTTCTGACGGTTCATCCCTTCACCCAAGGAGCCCCATCAGAATCGGGTTCTCAAGTTGATGAGTCACGTAAGAAGCGAAGGATCATGCCTGTAGCTTGTAAGATGACAGACTGCTTCGTTAGGCTTGGATAGGCGAGGACCGATGAGTGGAGTTTGGTGGGTAGTGCAGAGGACCGGGCTCTGTACCTCGGTTGAGTTTTGGTCTCCGATCAGTGATTCAGTTATTCCCTCTCCGTACCTCAGTTTTAAGCAGAAATAATTCCACTGACTCAGCTGAGTGTGATGGGGCTTAATTATTGTTATAAAGGGCTTTGAAATCCTAAAGGATCGATGCCTTGAGAGTGTGGGTGATTAGTAAGCTGGATGCTGCGTTATGAGCTCAGCTGCAGAATTCAAGTGAACAAACAAGTTCATTTGGCTTGGAGCAGCGAGCTCCACGAAACTCTGCAAAAGTATCGCGAGCCTGAGAGGTTGTTTTTTTTTTTAACTTCATGCTAATGGATCCATTGTTTCATGTAAAGGTTTCTACCACTCTCGTCATATCATGTGTGACATTTACAGTACTCTTTGTTCCATTAGCAAAGTAATTTGAGATAGTTTATTATCCTTTGGAGACTTTACTGCTTGCTGTTTAACTTCCATGTGACTGGACCCTGGAAAAAAATCTCTTAAAATAGTACGAGTCTAAAAATAGTGAGGAATTAGTCGTTTCTTAGGAGTAAAATAATTAATTTAGTGCACTTTAATAAGAAGATCTGCAACATTAGGAAACACCGCTTACTGTTTCCTCTTTCTTTTCAGAGCCACCAAGATATGCAGCACCTTTAGCGTGGAGTCAAGGTGTGTCTTGCCTCACAGTTGGAAATCGTAATTTGTTTGTATCAGCTACAGTTCCTTTATTTCAGAGGAACAAAGAAATAGCATTTAATCAGCATGTTCTGAATCACTGGTGAAAGGAATCGCTCTGTAATCTGAATTTATTACACGAGGACACACTCTAGATGCAAGAAAATGGCAAAGGTTGTTATTCCTGGGAGTATCTGCCCGGGGTGCTGTCACCGCGGCACCCGAGGGACCGAGCCTGCTTGGGTCCCGCTCGCTAAGTGGCTCATCCACACTCCTTAGCAAAACACCCTCGTTCTGATTCACCAAGAAAGCTCAGCAGTGGGTTGGGTGTTGGAAAGCATCAGGGTTTGCTGAGCCACGTATGTGGGAATATTTTTTTCTTGCCGTTAAGACTTCGCTCACGCCTGGGTTGAAGTAATGCAAGAGGCAGCAGGGATGTGAATCTGGGAAAGTAGGTGAAGGGTGAACCGCCGAAATTCGGCGCACAGGCAGAGGTGGAGCGGCGGCGACCCAGACTACGGACCTCCTGGGTAGCCAGGCAGGGTTTTTATCTATGTTCACCCTTTCAGATGGGATCTTTAGTACAAAGTCGCTCAGATGCTGAGCTTTGAACCTTATCTGAAGGACGACTGCCTGCAGCAGCACCGGGCTTTGCACCGGCTCAGGATGAGCGTGGTGCTGCCTGGGAGGAGACGGGCTGCAGAACTCATCCCTGCTGCAACCTCTGACTGCAGCTGCTTTGCTATTTTTTATGCCTCCAGCAGGTTTCATGGTCGTGCGGCCTCTTTTGCCTTCTGGCTGCTTTGTGCCCGTCTCTCTGAGGCAAACCTGGGCCCTGCGTGGGAAGGCAGAGCCAGGCAGAGTCTCCAGGTGAAGGACCTCGGAGCAGGAGGCTCCGTTACTCGGCCAGACCTGCCAATTGCTTGTGTGGTCTTTGGCAACTCACTTGAACTCTGCAGGCCTCAGTTTCCCAACCTGAAAAACAGGATGATCGCGATTAACAAAGACGGCGTGAGCTTGCAGAGCGCTCCGCAGCAGGAGGAGGAGGGCAGGCTCTGTACCAGAGTGCACGAGGCTCCTCATCCAAAATAATGTTGCCTCCATCCTCTCATCGTACTCCCACAGGGAGATGCTGTAGAGACCAAATGGCCAAAAAGTGTCATGTATCGAATGAGCATTAACGACCAAGCGTGCAGAGACCCCGTCACAGGGCTAGCCTCTTCAATTGTCTTGTTTTCATGCTTGGCTGAGTCGCTAACCTTCCAATAAACACCAGAGTCATTATAATAAAAATGTGGAAAATGCTATCATTAAACCACACCGGTTTATTTTTCAAGTGCCTCTTTCTGGGACATCAAATTCATTTAGATCATTCTCAAAAGCCACAAATCCTGAATGGGTGCAGTAATTTGTGTGGTGGGAGGCGAGAGCACAACAGGCATTAAATCAGGTAGAGAGTCAGGGCTCTGACAAGAGAGCTGGGCTGGGTTCATTGCGGGGGTTTAAGACGTGATGCCTCTGGCTGCTCACCCCCCTCGCCCCCCGTCCAGGCAGTTTTTCAGACTGAAACCCCAGTTCGTGCTCTGGTATCTCGGCTTAGAGCTGTGGTAGAGGTGGCTGGTCCCACAGAGAAGAGGGAGGTGTATCCCAGGGAGCCCGAGCATCCAGGGGGATGGGGAGCTGCAGCGGCTGCAGCTGCCTCCTCAGCGACCAGGAGCCAGGACCCTTCCAACAGCAGAGTTTTCCTCCTACAAAAACATTAGTTTTGTTCCAAAACAAAAGAAAAAGACCTTAAATCCTTTCAGCAGTGGAGCCATACGGTTAGATCCCATCGCCCTTCGCCTCGATAAATGTGGAATAACATCATTAAGAGTTTGTCCGAGCACCAGGGTAGCTGAGCAAAGCATCAGCTCGGTGTCTGTGTAGTTGGTAAATGCGATGCTGGAGCTAATAATTGTGTTTATTAAGTGAAAACATAAAAGCGGGGTTTTCAAAAGGGCTTGAGATCAGCTGGACTCCGCTCGGGTGAACACAAGCACCTGCAGCTTATAGAGGTGACCCGAAAGGCTGAAATCTTAATCTCACAGGAGTCTGCAGAAAACTTCCATAGGAGCCAGGATTTGTTCAAAAGCTTTTTATCTACCAGGAAGAACAAGGATTTTGTTCCTCTGGGGGAGTTCCTGGCACAAAGACCACCTCGGGGCAGCACGGTGCCACGTGTCTGCTGACATGCTACGGTGTTTGCGAGAGCATCGGCTTCTGCGAGGGGAATAGGAATCCTAAAATTATATTTTAGCTACTTAGAATATAAATAGAAGACAAATTGCTTGTCAGCTCTTTCGTTCAAAAGATATTTAAAAATACTTGGGAGAGGAAATGTGCACTCTGCTTGAGATCCGGAGCCTGAAGGATCTCTAAGTGCCTTGCAGACACAACAGGCTGGCTGGAAGCAGGAATCATTTGATGCACCGGGAGGAAAGAGTTCAGTTCAGTTCCCGGAGAGTTTATCAGCGTGACAAGTTATTCGAGTTATGCCAAAAAGACACGTAAAAGACACTTCAGGCAGATCTCTAGGAATGAGAAAATCTTCCACTCCTGGGTGGGAAGGTTGAGCCCACGTTGGTGTATTGCTGCAGCGAAACATAAGCTGCGAAACCCGCTGGTTTGCTTGGGAATGGGGGCAGAGGGAGGAACGAGCCTCTGCCTTCTCCAGACTGAGCGTCAGGTCGTTCCGAATTGATCCGTCTCTCGGGGGGAGAAGGAAGTATAATGGCTTTTTATTGAGTGAAATAAAGCTGGCAGCGCGTGTCCTGTTGTGGACCTGGGGTCTGGTGACCAGGGAGGGATGCGATGGGGTTGTCTGTGTGCTGTACCGATGCCATTCATTAATGGCTCTATTAAAACATGGAAGTGGTGAGGCCGTTCATAAAGTCCAGAGCACTCAAAGGGTGACAAAAATAGCCCACCCATCAATGGTCTGCTCGGTGGGAGATGGCAGCCCGCCTTCGTCCTTACTGTAAGCCTGGGTGCTTCCAAGAAGTTGGGCCATGAGTGAGTCTGGGTCCGGTTCATTAACAGAAACCGGTCGTGCTCTGCACCGCCGTAACTTCCAGCACTCCGCTCGGGAAAAGGCCAGGATGCCCTTCTTACCAACCGGGAACTTCACTTGCTCCCAGCCTTCCCAGAAGAGGAAAATCGTGAGGCTCCGCACCGACCGTCTTACAGCTCCCCGTGTCTTACTGCTGCTTTGCCCTTTCCTTTTCTCCCTCCTGCCCCCAGCCCCGCTCTCTCCGGCCCCTGCCTGGCCGAGGGGTTGGTTCCGTCAGGCAGAGGTTGCTGCTTGGCTGAGACGAGCAGCACCCGCTCCCCCACGCCGAGAGGTCCCCGCCACGGGTCTGTCTGCTGCCTGAACGTGCGAACACGTCCCCATGCTTGAGCAGGGGGTCGCAAAACGCCGACGTGTGTGAGCTGGGCTGGCGGAGAAAGCTTCACTGCTGGGAACTTGTGCTTGCTGGGCGTGAGAAGGTGGGGGCTGGATGGATGCGGGTAAAGATCTAGGGAGCCCGACGGTGGAGAGCAGCTGGCCAGATTCCTTGGGAGCATGTTAAAATAATATCGGCAAGAAGAAATGGGCACACAGGAGCATGCAAGATGCTGAGAATAAAATTAATCAAGTTACTGTGTGGCCTGAAAAAAAAAGCAAGTATTTAGTCATAGTTCAGCGTATAAAGCCAAGACTTGACTAATAAACAAGAGGAACTGGAATTGCTCCCTGATGAGCATAAATTTGACCTGCTTAGTTTTATGAAGGAATCTGGGGGAAAAAGTCACCTGACTGGAATGGCAAAATTCACGGTAATATCCTATTTAAGAAGAACCGAGTTGCAGAAGAGGAGGGGAAGCGGCCTGACAAATCCACTGCAAATGGTCTTGAGCACTTTGCTGCAGGAGAAAGTGCGAAGGGGCTGCTCGCTCCTGTCCGCTGCAGGCTCCCGAATCGCAGCGGGGAGCAGAACGACCGGCTCCTCGCATCCTTCCAAAATACCTACGGGCAAAACACTGTGTGGTCACAAGATTTCGATGCAGGCCACATAAAGCGGCTCTCAGCAGGAGGCAGCAGGGAGGGTGTTACTGAATCCTCAGTTTGTTAAGAAGCGGCACCAGGGGAGTGTTGGAAGGGGCTGGAAATATCAGGTCCTGTAATTTCTCTGGATTATGAAGGCAGTAGGCTTTGGTGAGAGGAAGACAAGTTGGCAGGCATCCCATGGGAATCAGGTGTTCGTCTCCTGGGTCATTTTTTTTCCTGAAGAAGAGATAGAAGAGCAGAGTTACTCACTGAAGTAGCCGTTCGGGTAGGAAGGCAGGCAGCTGGCTGTTTTTCACTGCGACCCGGAGCAGACAGCGATCCCAGGGGTAGCATTCATGGGGGCCTGAGCTGGGCATGAGCGCAGCAGCTGTCTGAGCCCCCCGCACGGGTTCGGTGTCTCAACCCTCCCCATCGCTTCGCACCTCTTAAACAGTCGTGACTTTGCCCTGCACCGAGGCAAGCTCATGGGCACCGGGACCCCCGAACTGCGGGTGGGATATTAGTTTGAGCTGAGCGAGACGGGAATGAAATCCAGGTCTCACCACTCCATGGGTGCCACGAAGGTGGAGAGCAGCCAGTCGAGCTCTGCGCAGCAGGACGCCACGCTCCCTGGGACGTGTGGGCCCTCCGCACCCACGCGGCAGCAACACGGTCTCTGCAGGGAGGCAGGTAACCGGAGCAGGGCTTCAGTCCGCATCGCCCACCTCTGCCTGGGATCCCACTAGGGACGACTTTTGCTGCAAATCACTGCAATTTGTTCTTACTTACGGTTCCCCCAGGGCATGTTCCTGTGCCTTGCAGTTGGTCTCTCTCTAGGCAGTGAGGCTGGGGGTCATACCTGAAAGAGGGGGAGTGCAGGTCCCCCCGAAGATCCTCACTTGCGGTCAGTTTATAACATCTCCTCCTCCAGCAGTAAATCCTGCTGCTGTCGAGCAGGTCCTGAGGGGCTGGGAGGATGCTGGGCTGCAGAGAGTTTTGGGGGACTGCAGAGGAGTGCTCAGTACTGCGGGGGGGATGCCTGGGGCCATAGGGAAGATACTCGGGGCTGCAAAGGGGACCACGGGGAGGTTGCTTGGGCCATGAAGACGATGCTCAGGGTTGCAAGGGGGATGCTCAAGGTTGCTGGGGATGGTCAGGGCTGCAGGAGGGATGCTGGGGGTGGCAAGGGGATACTCAGGGCTGCAAGGGGGGTGCTCAGGGCTGCAGGGCGGGTGCCCAGGGCTGCAGGGGGGTGCTGGGGGCTGCAGGGGGTTGCTCAGGGCTGCAGGGGAGATGTTGGGGGCTGCAGGGGGGGCACCCAGGGCTGCAGGGCGGGGGCTGGGGGCTGCAGGGGTGTGCTCAGGGCTGCAGGACGGGTGCCCAGGGCTGCAGGGGTGTGCTCAGGGATGTAGGGGAGGTGCTGGGGGCTGCAGGGGGGTGTTCAGGGCTGCAGGGGGGTGCTGGGGGCTGCGGGGGAGTTGCTGGGGGCTGCAGGGGGGGTGCTCAGGGCTGCAGGGGGGTGCTCAGGGCTGCGGGGGAAATGCTGGGGGCTGCAGGCGGGTGCTCAGGGCTGCAGGGGAGATGCTGGGGGCTGCAGGGGGGTGTTCAGGGCTGCAGGGGGGTGCTGGGGGCTGCGGGGGAGATGCTGGGGGCTGCAGGGGGGGTGCTCAGGGCTGCAGGGGTGTGCTCAGGGCTGCAGGGGAGATGCTGGGGGCTGCAGGGGGGGTGCTCAGGGCTGCAGGGGGGTGCTCAGGGCTGCGGGGGAGATGCTGGGGGCTGCAGGGCGGGTGCTGGGGGCTGCAGGGGGGGTGCTCAAGGATGCTCGGGGCCATGGGGAGGACGCCGGTGTCCCCGGGGGGCGGGGGGAGGTTGCAGGGGGAGGGCGGGGGGGCCGCTGGGGGGGGCGGGGGGGAGGTGGGGGGGGGCGCGGCGGCCGCCGGGGCGGAGCTGCGGGGGGCCCCTCCCGACGGAGGTATAAACCGGCGGGGCGCGGGAGCGGGGCAGCCTTCGCCGGGCCGCCGGGGTGCACCCCTGCCTGCACCCTGCCTGCACCCTGCCTGCACCCTGCCTGCAGCCCGGCCGGCCGGAGCCCGGCGCGATGGCGAGGGGGCAGCTGTCGGGGGGCGCCTGGGGGGCCCTGGTGCTGCTGGGGCTGATGCTGCCGGCGGGCGCCTGGTACAAGCACGTCGCCAGCCCCCGGTACCACACGGTGGGACGCGCCTCGGGGCTGCTCATGGGGGTCCGACGCTCCCCCTACCTCTGGCGGCGGGAGGTGCCGGCCGAGCCCCCCCGCCGCCCCGGGGGAGCCGCCCCGCCGCCCCCGGGCCGCCCCGACGGGGAGACCCCGCCGCCCGCCCCGCCGCCGCCGCCCGGCCCCGGGCCCGGCCCCGGCCGCCTCCTCCAGCGGCTGCTCCGGCGGGGCTGGGGCTGGGGCGGCCCCCGCCCGGCCCCCGCCCGGCTCAGGTAACCCCCGACGGACGGGGGGAGCGGGGGTGGCAGCGGGGGGGCGCCCGGGCCGGGGGCACGGCCTCTCGCAGCGCCCCGGGATGCTTCGGGGGTGCCAGCCCTGCAGGGGGGGGGGGCAGGGGTCCTGCGGCGGGCTCTCTGCGGCGCCCGGGGGTGCTGGGGGGCTTCACCGGGTAACGGGGGGGCACGGAGCCCTGGAGGGGTGTCACCGGCTAACGGGGGGGCACGGAGCCTTGGAGGGGTGTCACCGGGAACGTCGGGTGCTCGGAGCCCTGGAGGGGTGTCACCGGGTAACGGGGGGTGCACAGAGCCCTGGAGGGGTGTCACCAGGTAATGAGGGGTGCTCAGAGCCTTGGAGGGGTGTCACCAGGTAATGAGGGGTGCTTGGAGCCTTGGAGGGGTGTCACTGGGAACGTCGGGTGCACAGAGCCCTGGAGGGGTGTCACTGGGTAATGGGGGGGTGCTCGGAGCCCTGGAGGGGTGTCACTGGGTAATGGGGGGTGCACAGATCCTTGGAGGGGTTTCATTGGGAACGTGGGGTGCACGGGGCCTTGAAGGGCTGTCACCAGGTAACGGGGGTGCATGGAGCGTTGGAGGGGTGTTACCGGGTATTGGGGGGTGCACAGAGACTTGGAGGGGTTTCATTGGGAATGTGGGGTGCACGGGGCCTTGGAGGGGTGTCACTGGGTAATGTGGGGTGCACAGACCCTTGGAGGGGTTTCACTGAGTAATGGGGGGTGCACAGAGCCTTGGAGGGGTGTTACCGGGTATTGGGGGGTGCACAGACCCTTGGAGGGGTTTCACTGGGAACGTGGGGTGCACGGGGCCTTGTAGGGGTGTCACTGGGTAATGTGGGGTGCTCAGAGCCTTGGAAGGTGTCACCGGGTATCGGGGGGTGCACGGAGCCTTGGAGGGGGTTCAACAGGTAACGGGGGCTGCACAGATCCTTGGAGGGGTGTCACCGGGTAACGGGGGGTGCACGGAGCCTTGGAGGGGTTTCACCAGGTAATGTGGGGTGCACAGAGCCTTGCTGCAAGTCTCCCACCCTGGTGGCACCAGGGTTTCGGGGTGCCCCAAGCAGAGAGCTGGGCTGCCCCATGGCATCACCCAGGTGTGCGGAGCTGCCCCCGAGACCCACATTGCCTTCTGCACCCCAGCCCCGGCTGGGCTGGGAGTGTGTGGGAGGGTGAGGGGGGCCCTGACCCTGCGGGACAGCCTGGGTCCCAGGGGGCTCACAGCCCTGTAACCGCTCCGTGAGCGCGACTGCATGAGTTGAGTCTCTGCTGCATTTTTAAACTTGAACCACGAGGTTTGTTGTACCCAGTAAAGCGGGCCGGGAGCAGGGGGATGTGCTTCCTCCTCCCCATGGGACGTGTTTGGAGGAGCTGCGCTCTGGCTTTAGGGCAGAGAAAGGAGCTGGATGATTTCCGTGCCCCCCGTTTGGTGCATCTCAAACCTGCACCCTGCGGGACCCAGCTGCCAGCGCCGGCAGGGGTGTCCGTGGGGCTGGCAGGCTGGCAATGCCGAGGCAGGACCCCTCTCCCTGCCCGCTCGGGGCTCAGCCACGCTGCATGGGGCTGGCTCGGGGCTGGTTCCAGACATTAAATCTCTTTCCTCTTCCGTAAAGCTGGAGCTGACATCCAGCTGAAATCCATGGAGGCTTTTAGCTGTTGGATCAGCGCCTGAAACACGTAGAGCTGTATTCCTCCCCACCTTCCTTTTTTGGAGGATATCTGGGATTAGTATCTTTTTGGGAAAGCCCAGACAGGTCAGCCCAGCCCTGCGTTACGTCTGCACTGTCCCGTTACCTCCCGCAGCCTGGCTGTGCATGGGCAGAGCGGTCCTGGCTGCTGCCGTCGTGGCTCTGGACCTGCGTACGTGCGTGCATCCCTCTGCTTTCACAGCAAAATTTCCACGGGAGCCTCACAGGCAGGTCCAAGCCTGGTATTTGCGTGTCTGCACGGGGTTTATCTGTGTACGCAGCGGCAGAAAGGGAGTCTGCAGTCACCGCGGGTCAGATCTGAGCCCACGGAGGAGAATATTTCATGAACATCACGAATGCAGCGTTGGTTTAAGCGCTGTATGGAGCAGAAATGTGGTCCCACGTGGGGAGGGAGGTGGTGGCGGGGCTCGCAGCCGGGTGCTCAGGTGAGGCTCCAAAATAACCCGGTCCCTCTGCTCCTTTCAGCTTCTCCCACTTGAAGACATGGCTCTGATCCGCTGAAGGGGCCCGGCAGAGGTGCTTCAAGCGCCGGAGGAGCATTGACTGCCCGAGGTGGAAACCATTCACCCTAGCTGGCGAGGAAGAGTCTCATCGGCGGATCTCCCGGTACTCTGACCTCTCTGAAACCACATAGACAATTGCATTCCAAAAAATCTGATTTTTCGTGGCCACTGTTCAGGCGCGGTGGTAAATTCATCTTGTTTTCAGGTCAACATAGTGCTATAAACTTGGGGAGAAATAAACAGGGAAGATATTTATTTTTGTTTATGTTTTTTAGATTTCTGTACTAGCTTGTTTGCAATATGATACAAACATGTACTGTTTGCTTCCTACGAACCTGCCCTCATTAAAATGAGAATTGATCAAAGGAAACTTTGGCTTCATTGTGCTGTTGTGGGTTTGTTTGGTTTTTTTTTTTTGTAAAAGCAAAACCTGGTACGGCTCCGCACAGGGCAGGCGCTTTAGCGGTCGGGTCACTCCCAGATTTTTCTGACATGATTTAACTCCTTGACACAGTTTCTTCTGCAGCTTTACAGTAAATCTCTTTTACTGCCCATCGGGGAGTTACTGCCAGGCTAAGTGACAATTAAGATGACAAAGTTAGAAATCTTTCCTGGACTGGGCTGAACAAAAGCTCTGCGAGTCCTCACTGCTCTAGTTATTTATTTGCCTGCTTAGTGCTTAATTTTATATATGTTTCTGCTGATGAAAATAAACGTTATTCCCCGCTAAAACAGGGAGAAGCCTCGGGGCCAGGCAGGAGCGCACGGTGAAGGTGTGCTGGAGCGGGGGGACCTGGGCTCTAGAGAGACTGAGGTTTGGGGGGGCTGAGTCCGGCTCCTGTGAATTGCTGAGCTCTCACCCGCCAGCGCTGGCAGATTTTGCAGGAAATCTGGCAAAAAGAGACATTTCCACCCCTCTCGCCTGAACCGCCTGCTCCTGCCAAGCCCCTGTGGCCGACCGTGGAGTGGGGACAGCAGGGTTTGTGCAGCCTTTGGTTCGGATCTGAAAGGAAAAACCCCTCGCGGTGCTTGTCGGGGGAGCCGGGTGCACGCCGAGCCCTGCCTGCGGTGCTGCCCCTTGCACCCGGGGAGCTGCCGTCACCCCTCGCCGGCTCTCGGGGAGGATTTCAGGGGCTGTAACACGTGAAGGATCGTTCTCACCCTATTGATTCCCAACCGGTTTCTCCGCCGTGTCCCCTCTCCCTTCCTCCCCATGATTTTCCAATTTCTGCTCTTCATTAGCGCAGCGCAGTGCTCGGATGGGCCAAATGAGACATGATTGCCAATAACCCATTAGGCAGCTGCACTTGAAAAGGGCCGTACCTGTCAGGGTGCCAATCAGCCTGTGGAGCGGCCGCCGAGGCAGATTGCTGTTCTTGATGGAGGTAAGTGGTAAAATGAGGTAGAAAATGTAAAGGTCAGCTTTGCACAGGGGGATGCACAGAGAGGGGGATGAAGGGCCATGTGATGAGAGACACGACTCGAGTGTGCGATTCCGCCCTCGTCTGTCAGAAAGAAACACTTGTACGTGCCAATTACTGGGGCAAAACCAGCGCGGCACTCAGTTAACCACAAGCCCTTCACTTCTCACCTTGTAAAATAATTTTTCCTGTTGCTATTGAGGAGCATGAGCTGCTTCCCTACCAGGGCTGTAAAATAATTTCCTCTGTGCTCCCAGCTCTCTGGAGAGGCCTGGGCCTTTCCCAGGGGTCAACAAGCCCAATAAAATGGAATAAAGCTTAAGAAGGCATTTAATTACCCCTCCCACCTCGGGGCAGGACTGAGCCATCCCTGATGGATGTTAATCTAATCCCTTCTAAAAGACTGATCCTGGGGGAGACACGGCATTCCCAAGGGCCTGCCTCCCATCCCCCTCGCTCTGCGGGCGCTGCGTGCCCGGACCGCGGGGACCCTGCCACTTGGACCACGGGGACCCCCTCACCCAGCCGCCATGGATGCCCCGAGACGAAATGCAGCCCCAGGGATTCTTGGGGAGGGTGCTGGGTCCCTGCCTGCCATGGGCTGGGTTTGTGGCCGGGAGCAAAGTGCGGGTGATGAAAGCTTCTGGGGGGATCACGGACAGGCCGGGAGCTGCAGCAGCGCGTTGGCTCCTGGCCCCGTTCAGGGTCGAGGTGGTCTCTGACCCCCGCAGAGAGCGATGCCCAGTACCGCTCTGGGAGACGTGGCAGGCTGAGGAACCCCCAGGTGACAGTGGGACACGTCACCCCTTCCCTCCCACCATGTTCCACTGTGGGATGGTGGGCAGGGTGCAGGGGGTGCGGTGGCACCCGGGTGGCTTTGCCATGCCATCTCGTGGCCACGCTGACGCCAGGGGCTGGCGAGGGCTGGGGAGCTGCAAGAGGGGTGAGGATGAGCCTTGCCACCACGTCCCCATCTCTACGCCCTTGCAGAGTGGGGAGCTGCCCCCAGGGCTGCCCCTCTCTCTGCACAGCCCTGGCCAAGTCCACAGGCCTGGCAGAGGATGGGAGCTCTGGGCTAAAGCCTGTCCTGCTGCTCTGGATTAGGGCAGCCCAGGGATGAGGCTGCTCCCGGGCTCTGGATCCCCATGCAGCACATGTGGGGTTTGGACCTGGATCCGGCCCCTGGACCAGCTCCATCCCTGAGGTGCCACCTGGGAGCTCTGCAGATCCAGCACCGCCGGCCGGAGCCGGGGCTGGCTGATGCGGGGAGGCTTTCCCGGACGGGGTGCGCCATCACCCAGCCTGCCATGCCAGCGGATGCATTTTGTTCCAGTCCAAGAGGCGGGCGAATCCCAAGGGCTGTGGCAGGCAGGAAGACGTCCCACCCCAACCCGGCCTGATCCCGGGGCGGCTCCCTTTCCTTCCCGGCTCCCCGGCCTCTCCCAGAGGACCAGCAGCCTCCACTGAGGCGGCCGGGCACGCCGGGGCTGGGGACTTTGGGGAGGGCAGCGCCTGGGACAGGAACCGGCAACGCCGGGGGGAGCCGGCGTGAGCTCACACCAGGGCTGGCCCATGCGCACACACAATGGCTGCAGGGCCCCTGCGTGCACCAGGAGGAAGAAAACTCCCCAAGGAATTTCCTCCGTCGTCGGCTCTGCCCAGAAGCTGTTCCTCACCTCGTCGGGATGCAGGCGGCTGGGGCTGAGCCATGAGCCAGGCCAGGTCTGAGCCCCTCTCCGGTGGGTGGCCCCTGTTGGGTGCGATGGTGGCTGGGGATGGAAAGCCCTTGGGCAGAGCTGCGTACCCTGGATGGTCCCTGTGATTGTCCCAAATGTCCCTGCAGGGAGCCCCGGGCTGCAGGACCCAGCACTGAGCTGGGGTCTGCCAGGGGTCTCATCCAGCCCCGTCCCACCGGGCCGTCCACACCTTCACACTGACACCACCCAGGGGCATTGACGGAGGCTGGAAATAAGGGGTAGGAGCTGCAGAGAACAGGAGATTATGGTATCTCTGTGCCTGCTGCTTTGCCTATTTCCAAGACGTCCAGAGTGCTGATAAGGTGATGGTGGCTTGGAGACACGGGCAGAGATCTCCCCAACCGAGCTGCAGCAAACTGGGGCTATTCCTGGGGTACCTGGGGCTACTCCTGGGGTGCCCGAGGGGAAACACCGGGTCGGGACCCTCCTGTGGACCCCACGCTCCCACCCAGGAGCATCCCCCCATGCATCCCGAGGGCCGTGTCGGCCCCGTGCCGAGGCTGCCCTGGAGGTGCCTCCCCCGTGTTGACTGTACACAGGGCTGTATTTGGGGAGCGCCCGCGCTGCTTCGCCGGGGCAGCTCATCTGCCGTGGGCACGTGCCACCGGCAGCGGAGGGGACCCGTGCCAGCGCTGCCCTGCCCGTGCTGCCCGGCTCTGCCTGCTCCCTGGGCATCCTGCCGGACCCCGTGCGCCTCTCCTGGGGACGCGCACGCACACTGCTGGGTCCGGCACAGGAGTGGCTGGCGGTGCAGCAAAGGCAAAGTGTCCTCTTGGGGTCCCCTCTAGCCCCCCTTCACCCCCTCCTGGGTGACAAGACTCTGGGCTACAAGCACCTTTCCAGGCTTGAGCGTTTCCCCTGTCTTATTTTCTGGTGGATATTCCTTCTGCATGCAGGAGAGCAAAACCCAGACGCAGCCCCATCGGGCAGCAGAAGGAAGCCATCCTCCCCCAGCCTGGCCATGCAGCTGCTGCAAGAGAAGCAGCCCCTTAATCAAACTGCATTCCCCGAACGCTGTCAAGAGCCGCAAACACCTCATGGGCCAGCGAAGCTCCCTGGGGGTGTCCTAGCCCTTCAGCTCATGCCGAGAAGATGTTGCAGGAATGGTCCCAGCCCTCGCAGGGTCCCCTGGGTGCTGGGGTGGCATCCAGGGCTGCACATGCCAGCAGAAGAGCTGATGCCTCCAAAACGCTTCGCCTGGACCATGACTTCCACGGCACGGTAGGATTAAACCCAGGCACGGCTGTGCTAAAACACCAGCACAGACCAGCTACACTCCCAGCTGCCCGGGCTGCTGCGGCTGGGCTGGCGGAGGGGGTGTCCCAGCTGGGTGAAACCTGGAGCCTCCCCATTTCCATCCACTGCCAGCCCTGCAAGAGCCTCTCGAGGTGCTTCTGCCGCTCCCCGCTCAGGTCACCACCGCCCCTGGGCTCGGGTCCAGCTCCCACGTCTGATGGCGTGGGGCCTCCACTCTGCTTCTCCTTCTGGCAGGAGAGGAGGCGGCTGCGGTGGAGCGCGGTGTGAATGGATGCTGACGCTCTCCTTGGGCGGCAGCGCTGCCGGGCGCTGGCAGGGACCTGGCGGGCACATTCCTGCCCGGGGAGGTCCCCTCCGCCGCGCTGGCACTTCCGCAGGCGTGCTCACCTGCGCTGCTCCACCGCCAACCTCACCCAGGGTGGGTGCTCCCGGGGGTGGGTGCTGCTGGGGATGAGTGCTGCTGGGGTTGGGTGCTCCTGGAGATGGGTGCTGCTAGGGATGGGTACTGTGAGGGATGGGTGCTCCTGGGGATGGGTGCTGCTGGGGATGGGTGCTGCTGGGGATGGGTGCTGCTAGGGATGGGTGCTGTGAGGGATGAGTGCTGCTGGAGATGGGTGCTCCTGGGGATGGGTGCTGCTGGAGATGGGTGCTGTGAGGGATGAGTGCTGCTGGGGATGAGTGCTCCTGGGGATGGGTGCTGCTGGGGATGAGTGCTGCTGGGGATGGGTGCTCCTGGAGATGGGTGCTGTGAGGGATGAGTGCTCCTGGGGATGGGTGCTGTGAGGGATGAGTGCTGCTGGGGATGGGTGCTCCTGGGGATGAGTGCTGCTGGAGATGGGTGCTCCTGGGGATGGGTGCTGCTGGGGATGGGTGCTGCTGGGGATGGGTGCTCCTGGGGATGTGTGCTGCTGGGGATGGGTGCTGCTAGGGATGGGTGCTCCTGGGGATGGGTGCTGTGAGGGATGAGTGCTGCTGGGGATGGGTGCTCCTGGGGATGGGTGCTGCTGGGGATGGGTGCTGTGAGGGATGAGTGCTGCTGGGGATGGGTGCTCCTGGGGATGGGTGCTGCTGGGGATGAGTGCTGCTGGGGATGGGTGCTCCTGGGGATGGGTGCTGTGAGGGATGAGTGCTCCTGGGGATGGGTGCTCCTGGGGATGAGTGCTGCTGGGGATGGGTGCTCCTGGGGATGGGTGCTCCTGGGGATGAGTGCTGCTGGGGATGGGTGCTCCTGGGGATGGGTGCTGCTGGGGATGGGTGCTCCTGGGGATGGGTGCTCCTGGGGATGAGTGCTGCTGGGGATGAGTGCTGCTGGGGATGGGTGCTCCTGGGGATGGGTGCTGCTGGGGATGGGTGCTCCTGGGGATGGGTGCTCCCAAGGATGGGTGCTCCCAAGGATGGATGCTCCCAGGGACAGGGGGCCCCAGAGACAGCTGGAGGGCTGAGTGCTGCTCTTACATCCACGTCCTTGTTGCAGTGGGCACAGTGACACACCGGCGTGGCACCGGCACCAGCACCGGCTGGCATCCAGCTCAGGAAACAAGCTGTGCCCACACCAGCCTCTCCAGGAGCAAGTGCCTTTGCAGTTGTTTTATCTGTGTGGTTTTCCTGTAGCCGCTAGAGACATTTCAGCTCTTCGAGGGGAAAACAGTGGTCAGCGGCGGGTCTGTCACCCTGCACGGCGCAGGCAGCGGGGTGCCCGGGCCATGGGGGCATGGCGGGTGCGGAGCACGGCAGCTTGCACGTTGCCAGGGCGTGGGAGCAGCATCATTGCTTGCACACTTCTCCATGGGTGTGCTGGCACGTGGGAGGCTTTGGGTGCGCTCAGCCTGGCTGGGGACCGTCGCCAGCTCCACACCTGCACAGCACCAAGTGTCACCGGGCCCCCTCCAGCTTGGTACCTATAGCACTGCTATCTGCTTGCAAATAATAAAGGACCTGGGCAGATTCCTATCTGCCAGCTTGTGCAAGAGGGATCTCCCAGCTCTCAGCAGTGTAAATGAACTTTCTGGACTTTCACAACCCACAAAGCATATAATTAATCCTCCTCATGATCAGTTCTCCTTCTATCTCTATAAATCTAACCTGGAAAATGTTTACAGCTCACTAGTGCCACACACAGAGGCCTAGAGAAAATGAGACAGTGCTTTTTATGAGCTCTCCTCTCGTTCCTCCGGCAGCACAACTAAATCATTGTCCTTTCCCTGCTCCTTGAGAGCTGCTGCTCCCCGAGAGCGGCCGGGACCCCGCAGCCCCACGCCGAGTGACGGCGAAACAAAGGAGGAATGAGCATGGCCGCATCCATGCCAGGCAGAAAGCCCAAGGCTTCATTTATTAATAGAGCTAATTACTGCAGTAGCAACCGCTCTCTGCAGCTCCCAGCGGGGACCGTCAAACACCACTGCCGACGCGGGTACGTCCCGGAGCGTGGGCAGAGGGACCCAGGTCTTCCTCCACGCCTGGGCAGAAGGTGCTGTGGGTGGCCAAGGTCTCCTGGGACATGGAGCCCGGCTGTCACCAGCCCAGTGAGCTCCAGCTCCGTGGTGGAAAGCTGGGTGTGGAGCGGGAGGTGGATAAACACCAGCCAAAGTGCGCTGATGGGGAGGAGGAGGCTTAGTGGGAGGAAGAGCATCTCCCTGCCAGCTGCTCCCACGGCTGAGATGGAAACCGCTGTCTCACGAAAGCCGAAAGGGAGGGGTGTCCGGCACCTTTCCCTCGCCCTCCCCCTGCCTTTGGCAAAGCTCCCATCCCTGAGCAGGACAAGCACAGGGGAGCGATCCGCATCCCGGGAGAGGGTTGGGGAGAGGGGGGATACAGAGGAGCCACAAGATCTGCCCAAAGCCACCCAACAGGTGTGAGATGGAGCCATCAGCGAGACACGGGGCTCCTGGCGTCTTGAAAATGTGTGTCCTCTTCGGCAGAAGATGGCCAAAGGCACGTGCAAAACCTCTCATTTCTTTGGAAGCAGCGGCACAGCCCAGCGACTCCATCACCAGCCTTGGCAAACCATCCTTCCCCTCAAAGAGCCCCTCGCCCTGACCTTCCACCCGCCTTGGAAACAAGCCAGCCTGGACAGGCTCGGGTTATCAGCTGAGGATTTGCCAGTTTCTGAATGAAGACAGACTTTGTGGGCTCCAAAAATCCCTCCCTCCGACACCCCGGGGAGCCTGCCGGTCGAGCCTAATTTCTGTAATTGTGAAACGTTTCACAGCATCTGCATTTTGCATTAGTGATGCAACAGGATCAGGCCTAAAGCAAACAGGATTCAGGACACAGGTGTAATTCTCTGTCGTTGCTCAACCAAGTGCACTGAAGGAATTAGAAGCAGATGTCAAACAGAAAGAGCTTCAAACCCTTCCAAGCCAGCAAGCGCACAGATCCCATGAACATCCTCAGCCTCCAGGCCGGCCCAGTTCGGACTTAAATATCTGCCCAAATCAAAACACACAGAAATTTAAATGGAAAAACCTCACCTGTGCAGTATCTGCTGGATTTAATCATGGCTCTGTTACACCAGTAAGCGCAGGAGCCCTCCTGTGCTCTCTCCTTTTTTTTCTACAACGGGCCACAGATGGGAAACGGCAGGATGGCCTCGAGAACTGACGGGGTTTTGTGCCGTGCGAGGATGCGCCTTTGCACAACGCGTTTTCAAGTTCTTTCCAGCTCCTTTACACGAAGAAGCCTTCCCCATCAGCTGCGGTGAAAAAAATACAGCGTTCCTCTTTGAACCGTGCCTGTGCCGATGCGGGCGCTGAGCTGCGCATCCCAGGACAGGCAGGACAGCTCCCGGCGGAGACGGGCAGGGATGCTTGGGCTGCAGGGTTTGCTAAAGCCTTCCGGGGGGCAGTTTGCAGGTCCCGGCATCTCTGCTGGGTTACGTCCTCTTGCCCGGCAGGTGACACTCGATACTGACCCTCCTTAATTTCTCTACAATGAATAGATGCTTTTTTGTGGAAAGAAAAAATGCCTTTTGGGGACACTGAGGTTGAGGAAAAAAATCAACAACTTCAGGTCACCCTTGAGAAAATGCTTGTGCTC
The DNA here is from genome assembly GCA_031468815.1 of Morus bassanus. Classification (NCBI taxonomy): domain Eukaryota; kingdom Metazoa; phylum Chordata; class Aves; order Suliformes; family Sulidae; genus Morus; species Morus bassanus. The sequence goes on from CM062572.1 coordinate 65,280,131, forward strand.
AAAAAAAAAAAAAAAAAGCGTTTTTGAAAAATTCGAACATCCCACTTTCACCCTTCTTTTATTTTGCGAGCTACCAACGCTTTTTAAAAAGACATTCAAAAGGGTTAAAACGTTCTGTCTGACCACCCAAAAGATTTTCTCCCTCATGTTTTTATTGCACTGAATAAAAAGAAAAACTTTTTTGTTCAAATAAACTTGAAACAATTCCTTCTCCTCCCCCCCCCCCCTCCAGTTTTTTGGTTTGGCCAGTGAGTGGAAAAATCAATTATTCGCACTCCTCTAGCCCGATAAAAAGCTTCAGGACTCCACAAAGAGGCTCAAGGGAGTGCTTGCCTTGTACAGCAAATAAAACAGTCTGAATTTGCCGGCTCTCTGGCCTCCTCTCGTGTCACCCAAGATTTTGTGCCGAGCTCGGCGTCTCTGCAGCACCGCAGAGAGCAGAGGCGCAAAGGCAGCCGGCATCCTCCCTGGTGGGACCTCGCCGGCTGCAAAGCGCGGCCGGGGCCGAGCTGGGGGCTGAGCCCGCTCCCGGCTGAGGGTGACGGGCACCCCGAGGGACAGCACCGCTGGGTGCCCACCACCCAGCCACAGCCACGCTGGGCTCCCTCCTTGTACGCAACGTCCCAATAGCCACGTTGCCTGTAGGAAACGAAGGTGGGAAGAATCGCCGGAGATAAATAATGCCGGTTTTTTCCAGGATAGCGACTCTCCTCTAAGACACATCACCAAGCATCTTTTTGGTTCAAGCCTCTTTCCTTTGAAGAGTGACTTTATATATAACTGCAGTGGAAGTCTTTTTTTTTTTTTAAAGCAGACTACAAATTAAAAGCAAACCAATATTAATTTCTATTTACCACCTCAGGCTGGCTGCTGCATTTGCTTCAGCTCTATAAAGATCTGGTAGGAAAGCCTTTGAGGAAGGTGAAGTGCCCCAGAGGCGAGGCAGAAAACCTGTGACACGGGAACGCGACACGCAGCACCAGCGAATGCTGTGACAACTAACCCGGGTCATTTCCTCCTTGTAAGAGATTGCAAGGGAACGAAGACCAGGAACGCGAAAGGGTGGAGATGGGGGTCTCTGTGTTCCATCAAAACAAGCTCGTTCCAGGTGAAACCTGGACAGCCTCTCCGTGGGGGCACCCGGGGTGGAGCAGGAGCCTCTCCCCACCGGGAATGTCTGGGACCGGAATGGCAGAGCTTGCCTACTACTGAACCCCGTCCCTTGCCCGGCGTTCAGGGGGACACAAACCATTTCTGAGCTCTTTCGCGTGAACGTACGAAGTGCATCAGCCCACGAGCTCTGCGTGTGCCGGACTGGCTGGCTCGGCCCAGACATCCCACAAAGAGCTCTGCATCTCCCCACGGTCACGGGCTGGGTGGGCTGAGGAGCTGTTGGGCTGCGTCCTCCCCTTTCCGGACCAAGGGTCCCAGCACACCCCATCAGTTCAGGATGAACTCCCTGCATGAGTGGCCTCTGCTCCAGGCCCTGCTCCCCGTCGCCTCCCCTTCACCGGGTGGTCCTTGCCCGTGTCCCGGGGAGCTGCGCTGCCCCACGGGTGAGCCTCGGCCCCGGCACCCCTTCCCGGTGGGGAGCGGGGATGGGGGGCCTGGCCCGCGGATGCAGTGGGGGGGAACCCAGCTCGGTGGCTGGGTGTCGGCAGCGGTCCCCAGGCTGGCCTGGAGGGCGGTGGGCTCCAGCCGGTCGCCCACCCCCCTGCCCCGGGGGGCTCCGGGGCTGCACCGGGGGTCGAGGCGACGTGGGGGGGCTGCACCGAGGGACAGGACAGGGTGGGGGGGCTGCACCGGGGGTCGAGGCGGGGTGGGGCGCTGCACCGGGGGTTGAGGCAAGGTGGGGGGGGCTGCACTGGGGTCCGGGGCGAGGTGGGGCGCTGCACCGGGGGTTGAGGCGAGGTGTGGGGGGCTGCACCGGGGGTCGAGGTGAGGTGGGGGAGCTGCACCGGGGGCTGGGGCGAGGTGTGGGGGGGCTGCACCGGGGGTCGAGACGACGTGGGGGGGCTGCACCGGGGTCCGGGGCAAGGTGTGGGGGGGCTGCACCGGGGGGCGAGGTGAGGTGGGGGGGCTGCACCGGGGGCCGGGGCGAGGTGGGGGGGGGGCTGCACCGGGGGTCGAGGCGAGGCGTGGGGGAGCTGCACCGGGGGCTGCACCGGGGGCCGGGGCGAGGTGTGGGGGGGCTGCACCGGGGGTCGAGGCGACGTGGGGGGGGCTGCACCGGGGGACGGGACGGGGTGGGGGGGCTGCACCGGGGGTCGAGATGAGGTGGGGGAGCTGCACCGGGGGCTGCACCGGGGGTCGAGGTGAGGTGGGGGAGCTGCACCGGGGGTCGAGGCGACGTGGGGGGGGCTGCACCGGGGGCTGGGGCGAGGTGGGGGGGGCTGCACCGGGGGTCGAGATGAGGTGGGGGAGCTGCACCGGGGGCTGCACCGGGGGCCGGGGCGAGGTGTGGGGGGGCTGCACCGGGGGACGGGACGGGGTGGGGGGGGCTGCACCGGGGGCCGGGGCGAGGTGGGGGGGCTGCACCGGGGGTCGAAGCGAGGCGGGGGGGGCTGCACCGGGGGCCGGGCCGGGGCGGGGCGGGGGTCTCGGCAACCGGATCCCGCAGAGCCCCGGGGGGGCTCCGATCCGCTCCCTCGTTCCCGGGGCTCCACCGGCTCCGCCCGGCCGGTGCCGGTCCCGCCGCCCCGCCCGGGGTTACGGCTCCGCCTTGGCTCCTCCCGGCCCGTCCCATCCCCGCCGCCGCCCCCGCCCGCCGCGCTCCCGCCGCCGCGGGGCAGCGCGCAGCATGGCCGCGCTCCGCAGAGCCCCGGCCCCGGCCCCGGCCCGCCCCGCCGCGCCCCGCCGCTCCGCGCCCGCCCCGGGCCGCCCATAAAAGGGGCCCCCGCTGCCGCCCGCCCCCGCCCGCCCTCCCGCCGCTGCCCGCCGGGCGCCCCGGCCATGGCCAAGGACCAGCTGAAGCCGCGGTTGTGCCGCATGTTGAAGGGGGAGAGCGGTTACGGCTTCCACCTGCACGGCGAGAAGGGCAAGAGCGGGCAGTTCATCCGCAAAGTGGAGCCCGGTTCGCCGGCCGAGGCGGCGGGGCTGCGCGCCGGGGACCGCGTCGTCGAGGTGAACGGGCTCAACGTGGAGCAGGAGACGCACCATCAGGTACGGGCAGGGCAGGGGGTGGGAGGGGGTGGGCAGGCAGCAGACCGCGGCAGCCCCCCCCCCCCAGGGCTCCGGGCGCCCCAGCCCCGGGCACCCCCCCCCCCCCCGGGGCTCAGGGCACCCCCCCCCCCCCCGGGGCTCAGGGCACCCCCCCCCCCCCCGGGGCTCAGGGCACCCCCCCCCCCCCGGGGCTCAGGGCACCCCCCCCCGCCCCGGGGCTCAGGGCACCCCCCCCCCCGGGGCTCTGGGCGCCCCAGCCCCGGGCATCCCCCCCCCCCCTCGGGGCTTAGGGCACCCCCCCCCCGGGACTCTGGGCGCCCCGGGGCTCAGGGCACCCCCCCTCCCCAGGGGCTCTGGGCGCCCCCCCACCGAGGCTCAGGGCATCCCCCCTCCCCAACAGGGGCTCTGGGCGCCCCAGCCCCGGGCATCCCCCCCCCCCCCCCAAACAGGGGCTCTGGGCGCCCCAGCCCCGGGCATCCCCCCCCCCCAAACAGGGGCTCTGGGTGCCCCAGCCCTGGGCATCCCCCCCCCCCCCCCAGGGGCTCTGGGCACTCCAGCCCTGGGCACCCCCCACAGGGCTCTGGGGGCTCAGGGCACCCCCCCCCCCCAGGGCCTCTGGGCGCCCCAGCCCCGGGCACCCCTCCCACTGGAGCCCCAAGCACCCCAGGCTCTGAGCACCCCCAGGCTTGACTCTGTGTGGCTCCAGCCTCCCTGGGAGGGTGGGCTAGAGGGGTGGTTTTCTCCCAAAATATCAGTGCCGGAGCACCCTTGGCCTTGGCGGTGTTGGTGGTTGCTGGGGTGGCATGGGTGTCCCCCAAAATCCTAGGCCTGGGCTGCAAGGCGGGCGGGGGGGGGGGGCTTTGCACGTGCGGGACGCCGAGTTCCCATGAGAGCTGTTGGGTGGTGTGGCCTGCCTCGCTGCTGGGGAAGGGATGTGCTGATGGTGTGAAGTGGTGATCGTGTAAAGGTGGGAAAGCCAAAGGTGTCTCGGTGTGGGCAGGGCACCGCTGCGTTATGCAACCTGTGGTGGAAAGGAATGGGGAGACCTGGGCTTTATTTCCAGCTCTGCTATGTGTTTTCTTGGCCACTTCGGGCAAGCTGCTCCTGCTTATGCAGCCCAGAGTGTATAAGGATGCCCTAAAATCTACTGATAAAGCTCTGCAGATGTTCAGCAGTTTGGCTGGCCTAACTGAGATAGCGCTTGTGGGGCAATAATGGCTGTTTTTAGACCACGGCTGTGACCGGGGTGGGGGGTTCAAGCGAGCTGTTTCTCAGCTCTGTAACAGAAGCTGCACACTTCAGGCCATGTCATTTTCTGCTTATAAAACTGACACTCGTGTTTATTAAACAGTTTAGTCCAAAAAAAAAAAAAGCTATGAGATTTGAGCTGCTCCTGTCCTTCCGGAGACGCGGAGCCCGGCGGGGGCGTGATGCTGAATGTGCCCCTTCGCCTAATGGCTCGCGGGGCTCCGCGGGGTTTAGTGCTTCGGTAACTTAAAACATCTGGCCGGCCCCCGCTGCCAGTGCTTTCGTTGGGGCAGAGCAGGGACGTGCCTCGCGTAGCTTGCGGACCCAGCAGCGTTTTGGAGGGTGGGGGTCCCTGGGCTTCGTGGGCAGGCGTGGATGTTGCTGTGCTCGAGGTGAGGCAGAGCCTTCCAGGGTGTCAGGGCAAGCCCAGGTGGCTCCAGTGAAGCCTTGTGGACTCCTTTCCGTGGGCTCGGTGGGTTTTCAGGGCTAACTGAGACTGTTTTGATGATCTGAGCCAGCTGTGTGAAAGTTAATGTTTGTCTTGAATGTGATTTCAAAACCTTTGAAGGAGGATCCATGTCTTTGATCTGGCTGGGCAGAAAGGAGGGCTGTGTTCCCCTAGGGAGCTGCATCGTATTGGAAGCCATCAGAACTCCCTGCTGAAACGGGGATGCTGGGGATGGGTGATAGCAGAGCTGAGACAGCCAGCTGTGTCTTTGAAATGTGCAGGGGTTTTCCAGGAGGTCAAGTGAAATGGGAGAAATTTTCCTGTCTTCCATTTTCTGCTGGTGGAGGCGGGATTCAACCCTGGCACTCACTCCTGGCTGCAGAGCAGTGAACGGGACAGAGCGTCCCATCCGGGGTGTCGTGGAGCTCGCAGCCGTGCTGCGTTCCCGCTGCGGTGGCATTCGTGGGTGCGAGCGGTGTGAGCCGGAGCAGCCCTGCCCCAGGACACTCTGGGATCGCTCTTCCTCCTGCCTCGATACGGCAAGAACCTCTTCCCACACACCCCCCCGCCCCCCCAACAAAACACCCAGCACTGGCGGACTGTGGGAACGGCGATGCTGCGCCGGGCCAGACGCTGGCTCCGGCTGATGGGTTAGAGCAGCCGGTTCGCTGTGGCCTCTCCTCCTTGTGCTGCTGCGGTCCCCGACCTTGAATAAGTAACGCTTCTCCACATGCATCTGAATCTGCGGTGGGAAGGAGCCTGCAGCAAACAAGGCCTTGCTGTTTGGGTGTAACTGTGTTTCGAGCTGAAGCTGGTGTCATTTCTATCTTTGTTCTCTGTTTTTTCCTGGCCTTACCCAAGGAGCGAAGGCAGAACGTGTTCTCAGGGCGTTTCATGTCTTGGATGCAAAACTGCATCCTGGTTCCTCGCCCAGGCGTGGGGCAGAGCAGCGGGCTCCTGCACTCCTGCTGGAAGCGAGGAAAGCCTCCCGGTCCTTGCTGAGGCTGGCAGCCCGGTACACGGGCAGAGGCATCTCTTCCGGAGCAAGTGGGATGAACTGAGCTGTTCCCAGTGGCACCATGAGTCTCCTACTTGGGCAGCTGGTGTTTGGCAAGGGTGGAAGGGCCTGGGCTGGCTCTGCCGGGCTGGTGCTGGTGCAGCTGGGGGTGATAGTCTGTTTGGGTGGAGCTGCGGAAATCATGCGGCTGGGACCAGTGCTGAGAAGGTCCCGAGGCGCCAGATGCACAGGGGAGGCTGCGTCGTCTTCAGAAAAGCCGCGGACTCGAGGCTGCGACCATGGCTCGGAAACGGGTACGGTGCCCGTGTCGGGCAGGACCTTGCCGTGTGCTTGGCTGCTGCTTTGCCGTCGCCCTGCTGCGCTCTCCCCAAAGCGATTGCTGCCTGGGGAGTTTGTCACAGAAAGCCCCTTCTGCTTGTCCCTGCTAACGGGGAGAGGATGAGGGGCTGCTCTGTGCCTGCTCCCCATCCCTGCCTGGCTCAGCCCCCGCCACTCGCAGGACTGGGGGGGACGCTCGCTCCATCGCTGCCCATGGCTGTTGGGGAGCTCGGCAGCAGGCTGAGCCCCAGCATCGCTCTCCGCCGACCGCTTCTGCAGTCCCTCCGTGTGTGGTTGTGGTCTGCGGGACCCTGCTCCCTGCCAGGGGTTAACTGAGCTGCCCTAAAGCCTGGAGCGCCCACGCTGCGTGGTCTGGGGGATGTCGCTGTGCGGGACCCAGCGTGTTTCTCCTGCACGCTCCCCACAGGCGTTGCCCATCTGCATCTCCTGCTACCGCATGTTGGCTGCCTGCTCCCAGGTCCCCTCCGGGAGAAGCGGCCTCGCACAGGCGCTGCCTTGCCGGTATCGGCAGCGCCGTCTGATGTCGCATGTAAATAGATCTGAAAGGGAGCAGATGGATTTTCTGGGGCTTGATGGAATAGCACCCTTCAAGCCGGTTACGGATGGGAGCCCTGGGCACGCTGCTGCCCGACGCGGCGTGCGGAGACGGAGGCTGCAGCCTGCAGCAAATTAGTTGGTTCAGGACAAGCAGCCTTGTCTGCAGTCTGTAAATTTCTTGTTGGTTGGTTTTTTTTTTCGTTTGCAGATACCGGCTCTGACCTTGAATGGAGCTTGCAGGGGAGTAAATAAATGCTAGCTAATTGGGCATTAGGCTCGTTTGTCGCTTATAACCTTGGCGGCTGCAGCGTGTCTGGCCGGTGTGACCTAGATCAGAGCAGGAGCCCTGTAAGAAAGCCCAGCGCTGCTTCGGGGGTTTTCCAGCATGCCCCGGGGGCTCACGGGTCTGTGGTCTTCAGGGCCACCCCATGGCTGGGGATGGCTGCTGAGCAGCATCGCCAGCGATACCACCCCTCCTCCTCCTCCTCGGGGTGAAGGCCCGTGCAGGGAGGAGGTGGCCCAGCAGAGCCAGCCCTCTGTGGCTGCTGCCAGGGAGTCTGGAGGCGGTTTCCCTTTCCCCTGCTCCTGTGCACGTCCTGGATTTGCCCTGTTTCCATCACAGCCCACCCTGGTTTGATTTACCCCCCTGCCCCACCGGGCTCTGCTCCTCCCGGCTCTCCCTGCCACGCCAACACCACGCGCTCCTTTCGGAGTCTCTGCCAGTCACCGATCCCCTTGAAGGTGCCGGGCAGCGGCAGGACAATGGTCCCCATTCAGCGCTGCCTGGAGCTGGAGCCCAGCAGGGACGGGCCCATCTCCCGCTCCCAGCACTGGGTTCCCTTATCTCTGCCGGCCCCTAGCACAGACCGGGGATGAATGTGCAAATCGGGTTGTTTCTTTCATAAATCCGCCTGGGGCAGAGGGTAGCCGGTACACCGGTGTGGTGGGGAGCACCCAGGAAAGGCAGCCCAGCCACCGAATGCATGCATGGGTGCTCGGTGCCTCCCTGTGCACCCCAGCTCTCCACCCTGCCCTGGTTATGGGGGGAGGAGGAAGCCCCAGATAAAGGAAATGAGGGTGTGCAGGACTGTTTGCTTGGTGGGACAGATTGTGTTGTCCCTCTAAGGGAGAAAACCAGGCAGGAGGATTTCTGATGCTTGGGGCGGGGGCGGGGGGGCAATGAAGCAGCCTCTGTGACAGCTCCTGTCTGAGCAGAGCGGGTGATCCCGGGTGGTCTGTGCAGCTACCCTGGGCAGAGCTGTCACGTGGGTTGCGAGGCATGGAGTGGAAGGAGCCTTCACTGTCATCACCTGGGGCTGCAGGCAGCAGGCACTCCATCCTCGGGTCCCCCAAAGGTGCACTCTGCCCTTCTCCCCCACCACCAGTGGCTGGAAGTGACAGCAAACTTGCACCCTGCAGCAGGACCGAAGCTGCAGGAGAGCGTGGGGGAGCTGATAGTCCTCGGATCCAGCTCCTGCCGCACCCGGGAGGTCCCTGGGTTTCTGCTCAGTTGTTCTTCTCCTTTCCAGGTTGTGCAGCGCATCAAAGCCGTGGAGACAGAGACGCGCTTGCTCGTGGTGGACAAGGAGACGGACGAGTACCTGTGCAGCCTGCGCCTGACGTGCACAGAGGAGATGGTGCACAGCGGGATCCTGCTGAACTCCAGCGTCTCGCCCACCAAGTCGGTGGGCAGCGACAACGGGGAGGTCTGGAAGCCGCAGCTGGATCTGAGCGGGGGCAGCCTCCAGCGGCACTCACACAGCTTCTCCTCGCACGGCAGCAGGAAGGTGAGGGCAGAGCCAGGCGGCATGCGGGGCTGCTGGGCGGAGAGCCGGGGAATGGGTGCAACCACCCTGGGAGCACCTCCCTCTGCAAACAGCTTGCTTGCTATCGGAGAGAAACCTTCCATACGTCGCTGTTGGCTTTGGGGACCCCGCTGTGTCCTGAAGCAGTGGGCAAGCTGCTCCTTGGCCTCACTCACTCTTGCTCGAAGCAGCATCGGCTGCTGGGGGCTGCGCTGCTCTCTCCCTTCCTCCACGCCTCGAAGGTCTCGGGAGCCCCAGGAGCTGCTGGGGGGCTGGGACAGAGGGGGCTGGCGGGGGTCGTCAGCCCTGGGGACGGGTGACCCAGCCTGGGTCTTGCTCCCCTACGGGGTCAGGCTGCACGGACCAGGGACGTGGCGAGGCTGGAGCTCATGAATGAGCTTCTCTCTCCTCCATTATTTGCAGGAGGGAGGGAACATCTGGGGCGAATGTGTTCTCAGCTTTTTGCTTAAATAGGGAGGAAATTAGCTCTTTTTCAAGTGGCCTGGGTCTGGACTGTGATTCTGCAGTAAGTGCCTTTTATTGGTAAACTCCTTTCCAAAAAGGAAAGAATTTGGGGTGGAAAACGTCCAATTTCCATGGCTGCCTTGCTGCTGGGGCTGGGCTGGCGGAGACGGCGCAGCCTTGCACTCAGCAGATAGCAGGGCTCGGTCCTGGCACTGCCCTTGCTCGGGATGTGAATGTGGCAGGAGCGGTGCGGGTGTCGCGTGGCCGAGCCTGTGACTCTGTCACCTCTCTGCAGCCGTCTGTCCCCTTCCCTTCCATGTCCCCACCCTGCAGCCTCCCTGTGCTTACTGGTCTGTGCCACTGGGCAGGGTGTGCTGGTGCTCAACTGCCTCCTCCATTGCAGAGCTGCCATGGGTGCACTCCTCCTCCTCCTCTTCCTCCTCCTCCCCAGGGAGCTTGCAGGGGCTGCAGTGCCTGGTTGTCCTCTGCCCCCTCCAAGGTGGGGTGGTGGCTGGATACTGGCCCAGAAGTGGCGTTGGGGCTGCTGGGAGGACATAGGTGGGAAAGTCAGGAAAACTTTGTGTCCTCAGGAGCCCCCATGGAGTAACAGCTGAAGAAATTCCCCCGCGCAGATAAGAGGTGATGCTGGTATGAGGCAGGAGGCACGTGCATCTCCAGCAATAAAGAGGGGGTCTCGCCTCTGGTCCTCCCCGCCAGAGCTGTTTGACATCTTGCAGAGGAGGAACCCCCCCTTTCCTGGGGCTGGCAGGGTTGGAGGCAGTATTTTTTTTTTATACTTATTGTATGATTTGAAGCTGTTTGAAGGTCTGTGTGTTGATAGTGGGTGCATTTCCCCTAGGAGTTGGTGCAGTGGGGGGCTGGTCACCCCTAGGATGGCTGGTGGGAGAGGAGGTGTTCCTGGGCGGGGTGGCTGGGCATGGCCGGGGGCGGCTTTCCAAGCTGGGGATTTCCTATCCTGTCTCTGTTTCGTTTGCTGGTTGCAATCCAACAGCGTGTGCTGACGGGAAGTCAGGCGAGGGGAACGGGATGGTCCTTTCCGGCCTTTGGATTTTGGCTCCTCCAAGGAGAGGGTGGGACAGGGAGAGCCAGGCAGGGCTGGGGTGCAAGGGGGGAGAAGGGGAGAAGCACCCACATTTCCCCTTGGAGGGGCTGGGGATCTTGGCCGGGGGCTTTGCCTGGGGCAGCGTGGCCGGGACATTTGGTGCTCGCTGTGCTGGAGCTGGGGCTCGTGTCTGGCAGAGCCTGAGCTGGACAAAGGGGGACCTGAGCTGGACCCTGGGGTCGATGCCCACTGTGTGGGGCTGGGGGCTGCTGAGCAGGCAGTGCTGAGCGTGTCGGGTGCTTGCAGAGGCTCAGGTCAGCGGCTGGTTTGCTCCTGCCTCCGCGGGCGGCAGCACTTTGAAGAGCTGGACGCTGCAGCCTTTCCTGGCCAAGGTCACTTCTCTGTTCTGGAGCCATGAGTGACTCTGGTATGAGGTCAGGGGTGGCTGGAGCAGCAGGACTTGCATCCTGCTCCCGTGCCTTGTAGTCCTGCTTGCTTCAAGGCGGTAATACCTGCTCCAGGCTCGTGGTCTGGGTGATGTGCCTCTCCTCCTAGGTCCAAAATGGCTGGAGGCCAAGGAAGTGATGGTGCACCCCGCTTCCTGCAGTGCTCAGCCATCCAGCGCTGCGTCCCCGCATGGGGAACCTGTAGCTTGACCCTAATCCTGCACATCAGTGGCACTGGGCCCACACGGGGCGTGCAGCTCCTGAGTGCAGGTGCTGTTTAGGAGATGTTTCTGTCCCTGCAGTGGGGCTGTGGCAGCTGGGGTCCGGTTAAAGACTTGCCCTCAACTAGGTTTGGAAGGGACCAGGCTCTGAGCTGGGTGGCATCGGGAAAAGCTGGGCTTAGGCTGGCAGCACTTGGGTCTTTTGTGTAGCTTCCCTGGAGGCGTTTAGTGAAGGAGAAAAGGCAGGTCCCTTCCCCCTGCAGACCCCTGGCCCCAACCTGCCCCTGTGGGAGCGGGTGCCCGGATGCTCTGGGCTGCTCCCAGGGAGCAGCATTTTTCTGAGCAGCATTTCTTTACGTAAAGGCTGCAGTTTTCCTTCACTTGAGGCTGGGTTGTTCAGTGCAGCCCAAAGCAATGAGCAACTGAAACAAAGAGGAGGGAAATCTGGCACCCAGGGGCAGCCGGGCAGCAGGGAGGCAATGCAGCAGGCAGGGTGGGCACAGCTCTGCCAGCCCCCTCCCCCCCCCCCCCCATGCTGTCCCAGTCTTATTTTGCAAGAGGGGTGACACCCCTGGAGAGTTGCTGTGGGTGAGGAGGCCAATGTGCACCCCTGGCAGAGACCTGGTGTCCAGGACCTTGTGCTCCAGGAACCACGGTAATGCCATGAATATTTCGGCACGTATTTAAAATCAGGCCGCCTGCCCCGAGAGCAGGTCGGCAGGGCTGGCTGCCAGCAGCGGCACCCGTCACAGTGCTGCCAGCCACGGCACCCGGGGGACTCGTGCCCTGCGTGGCCGTGGTGGCACGGCGAGCAGGGTCCGCCTTGCCCCGTCCTGCAGTGCTGCACCCAGGTCCGTGCCTGCCTGTGCTGGAGGGGTTTGCGGGCTCGCTGCCGGCCCCTCGCTGTGTCCCCCCAGGAGGGGAAGCAGCAGGGCCCGTGCCCCCACGCCATGCACTCCCCTGTCCCAAACACGTTCTTGTGGCCACCGGGCTGTTTTCTGCTTTTCCCTGGAGCTCTGGCTCTGCGCTGCTGGGTACCTGGCATCAAGTCCCCAGGAGCTTTGGGAGGTAGCAGGCAGGGCTGTGCTGGAGGGCAGGAGGGTCTCAGCGTGGCAGGGGGTGCTCTGGGTGCGTTGGGTGCTGGCTGGTGAGCCGCTTCTATTGCAAAGGTGCCTTTGGGACAGCAGCGCGAGCTGGCGGCGGCTGTTAATTAAATGCCTGGGCTAAGGCGTGTAAAAGGCAGGCGTGCTGCAGGGCTGGGCTGGTGCTGAGCGGTGCTGCCGGGCACTCGCCTGGACGCTGCCGGCCGTCCCGGAGGCGCTTGTGGTGTGCAGGCAGCGTGGCCTGGGGCCGGCAGCACCTTTGCAGGCAGCGGCTGCAGCTGGGCTGCCCCTGCTCCTGCTGCGCAGTGGGAGGGATGTGCTGGTACTGGGACCCCTGTTACGGCCACGCAGGCTTCGTGAGCCAGGTTAGCGATGTCCTTGGGACTTGCTGCCTCACTGCTTTCTCCAGGTGTGTTTGTAGGAGAAACAAGAACAGCAGTAAAGTCACTGAGACACGTTTGGGGTGATGCAATTCCCTTCCATCTCTGCCCCGGCCGCACCAAAGCATGACCGTGGGGAGGGGTGGGTGTGCAAGGGGACCTTTACAACCAGCATTTATCTTTTGGAAAACAAACCCACGTCTTGTTTAGTAGCTCCTGGATTCAAGCAGGCTGTTGGGTCCAGAAACTTTAATGTGAGGGAATTAGTGGCAGGTTGTTAATGAAGCCACTGCTCAGGGAGGGACGGCATCGTCTTTAGCGTTGCTGCTGGCAAGAACTGCAAACAGGAGGAGAATGGGTGTCCCTCCGCTGACACGGGCGATTTTGGCTGGCTCTTTGCTGTGACAGCAAGCAGGCGTTTAGCATCCTGCATGCTGCCTGCCCGCGCTCGAGAGGAGCTGATGTGCCTGGGGACAGATGTGCTGTATTCTGGAGGAGGATGGGCAAGTGCCTGTCGGGACCCACAGGTGTGGGGCCGGTGCTGACATCGAGGCGGTAAATATTTACACTTCTGTTTGGGTCAGGAATAAGAACTTTTTCTGTTGCAAATAAAACTCTGCGTTGCAACCTCTTCAGCTGCCAGCTTTCTGCCGGAGCGCTGGAAGGGGAGTAACTCAGGACAGATGTTTTCAGAGAACTTTGCCAACTCAGTTGAGGCCCAAAATTTAGGGCTTGTAGAATAACCACAAAGATGTAATAAACCCTAACATGAGCAGAAATGTCTGCAGTAATTATGCGATTAAAAAAAAACAAACCCTAAAAAATAAGGGTATGGTTTAAATTAAAGCACTTCCCTGCGGCATCCTGTGCTCCCTGGACCCCGGTGGCAGGCTCAGATCTGCGGGGAGAGGGTGATTGGGGAGGATAGCAAAGCTCGTCCCTGGTACAACCTGGGTGAGGTTCCTGCTGTGCAGGCAGAGGCTTGGGGAAACCCTCCAGCACAGAGCCTGATGAGCTGTGGCCATGTCCCTGCAGCGTTCCCTGCCCTTCCCACAGCAGCTATTTTTGTGGATGCTGCCAGCCTGGCAGCGCTCGCTGCGGGTCTGAAAGGGCAAAGCCGAAAGGATAGCAGTGTGTGTGCCCCGTCGGAGCAGGGATGCATCACTGCGTGCGCGCTGCGTTTAAAAAAAACCACTTTGCAAGGCCATTTCTGCACCCGCAGCGTGGAGCTGCACCAGAGCTGCCAGGAGCTCGGGCTGAGGGCATGGGATGGCAGCGCGGCTTCCCGTGTCCCCGTTGGGGAAGGGAAGATGCCTGCACAGAGCTGGGAGGCAGGACGGTGGGGCTGGAGACCTTCGCAGGGAGGCAGAGGAGCAGCATTGCAGTGGGCGCTGGGCTACGCGGGTCTGGTTACTGCCGGAGCTCAGCTGAGGAGCGGCTGCAAAGCCGGGCTTGCTTTTGGGATTAGTGCTTCAATGCAGTTCCAGAGGCAGCGGTTGGCTGGTGCGCGGCGGAGCTGCGGGAAGGCCGGCGGCCCCGTGCTGGCACTGACCCTGCTGCATTATTGATAGCGCTGGGCTCGCTGGCATCGTGTGTCACAGGGCTGGGCAGAGTCGGTGCCGGGGCTGCAGGTGGGCTCTGGAGCGGCTCCAGCTCGCAGCATCCCGGGGATGGAGGTTGGGGCGTGCAGCGGCCAGAGGGGCCCTCTCTGGGGAGGGCAGTGGGATGCTTGCCCCTCGCCCAGTGGGCAATGGGGTGGTGGCCCATGCCGATCTGGGCTGCAGGAGGCTGCTACACTGCGGGCTTTGCTCAGAGGAGCCTGGAGTGTTTTGCTTTCCTGGGAGCCTGCCCCTTTCCCACGCAGGCAGCGAGAGAATAAATGCATAAAACCCCCTGACTTTTCAGATCGTTGCTCCCTCTGACAGCCCAGCGACTTGGCGCTTGGTTAGAAGGAGCAGGATGAGACCTGTTTTTGCAGACCTGCCTTTGCATGAGCGTTCGGGTGTTTCAGAAGCTGGTTGTGCTTCTGCCCCCCCCCTACGGTGTGCAGGCAGCTGAGAGCAGGTTTTTTGGTATCAGTTGGGGGCTGGCATCGCAATGCTGCCGTCTGCAGCGGGGTTTGCTGGAGCCTGGGCTCGGGTTGCGATGAGCCCACGGGGGAGCGGCGTGTGCTGGGTATTGCTGCAGCTCTTGGAGGAGGTGCTGGCAGGGATCTGAGCCTCATCCTGCTGGATGCAATCCAGATACGAGATGGGACACTTACCCATGGTGGTGTAAGGTGAAGAAAACAGCGTGTTGCTTGCTGTCCTGGAGCTTGGCAGGGTCAGCCCTGGCTCCCAAACACCCGGGTCCCGCACACTCGCATCCTCCCGGTGCTGTGGGAAGGGAATTTGGATGCAAAGCGCTTCCTTTCGTGTGGACTGTGGCTGCGTCCCATCACACAAAACGCACGGGAGCTGCGGGTGGGTTGTGGGGACAGAGGGAGGGGGCTGAGCGGGTGCCTGCAGCTCGCCTGCCCGGGCTCGGTGCGGGCAGCGGGTCCTGCGCAGGAGCTCGGCTGGGGGGTTATTTTTGTGCCAGGGCAGCGCAGGAAGCCCCTCCCGGGGAGGAGAGCATCCACCCCGCGGCAGAAACTTCCTCCGCTGTGGTATTTTTAGTGAAACACAAAGCAAGTGGAAGGGAGCAGGAGGCAGGAGGCAGATTAGCATCGGGAGGAGCTGCGCCCTGCCAAGAGCCTTTGTTCCTGGGGCCATGTGCTCCCAAGGGACACCCAGTCCTGCAAGGGGACAGCGGGGTCACTTCTGGGACCTGCCACCTCCCTGGAGGGGTGTTTGCATCCCGGCTCATTGCCTGGCTGCAGAGCGGTGACACTGCTGTCACCAAGAGGTGCCGCGTGTGGTCCAGCTGGTGATGTTCCCTTCTGCATCCTCGAGTAATGGAAAGCTTTCCCTCAAAACGGATTTGAAAACTGAAATTAAATGGGAGCCGTGCAAAATGCAGCTCGCTCTGGCGCAGCTGGTCCTGGCCCCCTCTGCTCGCAGGGATGCGCTCGAGCAGCTTGCTTTAATAACAGCCCCGCTTACAAGTGGGCTCCTTGCCAGCTATTTAATGGTCCTGTTCAATAGTAAAAATATTAAATGGTTTCAAATAAATTAAAAATCTTCTGGCAGAATCAGGGCCTTCTGCATGTGTCCTGGCAGCTGCACAGAGCCTCTGCCGTGACTGCTCCATCCCTTGGAGTTTCTCTAGGATGGTTGGGCTTGTGGTCCCGTCATGGTCAAGGAAACCTTAAAACAGTATTGGTTTTGGCTTGGTTTTTTTTTTGCATTCTCTCTTTATTCCCAAGACCCAAACTAGCAGTGTGGGGGGGGCACACTGCATGTTTCCAGCTCTCTTTACCTGGGACCGTCCCTGGTGCCACAGCGCAGCGTGGCTGGTTAAAACCCCTCTGGGTGTTTCACCTGGACCTGATGGTGCTGCAGGGGATGCTGCAGTCTGGGTGAATCCCACCTCCTCCCTCCCGTCCAGCCCCCCGGGCACGGGGCTGCTCCCACCTGGAGGAGAAGGTGCCAGTGTTACGGCATGGCTTGTGGAGAATGGAAACACATGGAGCAAAGGTGCCAAGCATATGCTGATTTACAGTGTGCATTCCTGGGCCGGAGGGGGTCAGGGCTTCCAGCTGCTGGCTGGGCACGCCTGACTTCCAAAGGAGGTTTTAAAGAGCTCCTTTTAATCCGAAGGCAACATCCCTTTACTGCTTGCAGCTCTAACAGCATGCAAGTGCGATGCGACGGCTGTGGCATTGCCGTTGCGCTTCGTTCCTGCCCTTTGGTCGGGGAGACTGAGGCTGCAAGGTTGAGTGATTTACCCAGCACTATAGGAGAACTCGGCGTATAAATTAAGGTCTGAATTGAGCCGGTTCTGGCTCCCAGTGCTTGGCTCTGTCTCTCGGTATGGAGATTTTACAGGCAGTGGTCTTGGAAGACTCCAGGTTGGGATATGAGAGAGAGAAAATTAAACTCATAATTAGCAAAGGGTTTCTCCAGATCCACAGGTCTCTATAAATAAGGAATTAAAACCCAAGTTGTCGACATAATTATTTCTGGCAAGATCCATATCGTAATTTAATTTCATTACAGCTTTTGCCTGGACTCCTGAGTGTTTTGGTTCCACTGCTGCGTACGTTTAAACCGTAACCAGACTTGGAGCTGGATCTTGTTGGCGAAATGTCTCTCTCTTCTCACTAAAACCTTGCAAGAGTTTGTTACCAGGTAAAATAAGCCAGTGGTAGACGTCTGTTAGCGGTGAGTCTGTGAAAGCCAAATTGAAAAGTAGTTTTATGAGCAAGGGGAAGGGAAGAAAGACAATTCCCTAAAGGTACCGGTGCTGCAGCAGTGCGCAGGGATGCTTTGCGGGCATCTCGGGCTCCAACTGCCTGGCCGGTGGGTCTTTCCCCCAGTGGGGTCTCCAGCCCTGGCACTGAGCCATCCCGCGTGCTGCCTCACGGCCGGGGACGCTCGAGAAAGGAGCCGGGCAGGGAGCAGCAGTGAGTTGGTGTCTGGATGCAGCCCCGGGCCCCTCCATCGCTGTCTGCTGTACACCCGGTTGAGCGAGGCTCACTGCCTGCACGGACCCAGCAGGAGCCCCGCTGCTCGCCCTATGGCGTTATGTGATTAAACCCTCTTAGGGACTTACAGGGACTAATCCCGTTAAAGAGCAGCACAAAAGGTGGCAGGAGGGCTAATCCCTCTGCTCCTGCCTTGGCGGGCTGAGCTCCCACCCCGGGGTGTGCTGCGGCAGCTCTTCCCGCAGCCCTCGGGGATGGGGCTGTACCACCCGGCTGGACCGGCGTCCCCTGGGGTGCGATGCTCTGCCGTGGGGCAGGTCTCCAGTGGCTCTTCCCCAGCCCCGACAGCTCCTGCCTTGCTGTGTCCGCAGCCACCGTGGCCGGTGCAGTGCTTGCAGGGGGCTGGCGGTCCCTTGTGAGCGGCCAAAGGCCATCCCAGGTAAATCAGTTAATTCTGGCCCTGGCGTTGTTCATGGTTAGCAGGATTTAATTAAGACAAGCCCTAATTAGTTCTAAGCAGGTGAATAGTCTGCTTTGCCTGGAAGAGTTCCCTGCTCTTGCTGGCAGATGTTAATGAGTGCAGGGCTCCCACTGCCATCAGGGGGCTGGGTCTGTCTTGGGGATGGGTCTATGTGGGAGACGCCACGTCATGCTGGAGAAGTGCTTGGGGCAGCCCAAAGGTGGGGATAAAAATTGCCTTGAAGTGGCTGCTGGGTTTTGTTGAGCACTCGGATCCGTTGCTTGGTTTTGCAAGCGCCGTGCCGGGGCTGTTCCTGGGGCAGCCGCTTTCCCTGCGGCTTTCTGGTCCTCTTCAGCCCTTCCCATGGGCATGGATATCAGCGTGCTCAGAGCCCCGCAGCTGGCACCGGAGTGTGCCCAGCACCGCGCACCCACGTTTGCCCAGGGTTTATCAGCAGGAGCAGCCGGAGCCTGGTGCTGGCTCCGGGGGTTATCATGGGAGATCCTCCCACACTGCGTGGGAAACGCACTTTGTCCTGGACCACCTGCCGCTGTGCAGGGCTTTGGCAGAGTCGCCTCTGAACTGCCTTATCTGCCCCAGCACAGAGGTGCTGCTCAGCTGCCCCGGCTGGAGATAAACACCAGCCCCTTGCCCGAGGAGCAGCGGCTGGGAGGGTGCTCGGCTCTCCACAGCCTTTAGCAAGCAAGGGGCATCTTCTGTGGTCTTCTAATTTTTAAGGAGCTGCGTTTAAAACATCATTTTTGAGCTGAACATCTCAGTGGTACGGGCTGAGTGAGCGAGCCCTGATGTTCCCCGATTGCATCAGGTCTCGGTTTGATTCCGTGTTGTCCAGCAGTGTTCTGGGATGGAGCTGGCACCAGCATTTTGCAACGGTTGCTGTGGAAGGAGGGTTGAGTTGTGTGGAGGAGGCTGAGAGCCCCAGGCAGAGCCATGGGCTTTGGGTGCTGTATCCGGATCAGCTCCATGGGCAGACTTTGTGCAAAATCTTTGAGTTGTGGGTTTTTGGGAGGAGGGAGTAGCTCGCGCGTCAAGCCAAGGGCTGGGAGCGAGGCCCCTCACTTGTGCTTTTTGGAAAATTGCACCCCTGGATATTTTATTGCAGGATTTTTCAATACAAAAGGCCTTACATTTGGTTAGCCCCAAGCACGGGTGCCACAGCACTGGCTTTACTTTCATTATAAGGAATGCAGAGGATGTTTGGAGCCCTCCCCCTGCCCCGTTTCCTCCAGCAAGCCGTGCTGCCCAGCCAAGACAAATATTGGTAGTAAACTATTGAACTTCCCTGGTCCCAATGCTCCCCGGCGCTCACAGAGCAGAGCCTGTTCTCCCCCTTTCCCTGGGCAGGGGCCGAGCTGGGGAGGCGCAGATGTGTCCCCGTGCCGGGGACAGCCCGGGCTGTGCGATGGTGGGAGCTGGAAGGTGTGCGGCGAGCATGCGGCGAGCGTGCAGCACGCTTTGCGGAGCTGAAGTACCTGCAAGGCTGCACCCAGCTCATCCTGCCCTGCATCCATCCCACCCGCCGCCCCAGCCTGCGCATGGGATGAGCTTGGTGGTGGAGCTGGGGGGAAGGTCAGCCCTGAAGGGCCAGTACAATGGCTTGCGGGGTCTCTCTCCCACCCTGCATGTGCTTTATTGGGCTCTGCAGGTCTAAGTATAGCACCCATGACCTCTTTCTCTGGGGCAGGGGGAGGCTGCAGCGGCTTGCGGGGAGGACTGGGAGCCATGTCTTTGCTGGTCCATGATGCGGAATACAGGCTTTCCTATCCTGTGTTAGACCTCTCGGCTAACAGCTGGCTTTCTGCAGGGCTGTGGGTTATTTATTAACCCTCTTGGGGCTGCACCCTGTCCCCCAAAATCAGGCTCTCAGGGCAGCTCTCAGTGGGTTTGAGCAGGTTGGCACTGGCCGCTGTGGGATGTGGATCACAGCTGACACTGCAGCAGGGAGGAAGCAGCTGTGGGATGCGGGGTGCAGTGCATGGTCCCACAGGAGCCACGCTGTGTCACAGTGTCCCCTGGGTCCTGCACGGGTACTGCAGCGCAGCCATGCAGCCCGCAGGGTGAAAACCAGGAGTTAAGAGCTTGAGCAACCTATACCTTTCAGAAAATACCTTTCCTTCCCTGGAATGCATGGCTGAGATGCCCACCTGTAACAAGGAGATGGTAGCACGCACAGCAGTCGTCCCCCTGTGCCCAGCACAGGCTCTGGGGAGGGAGCAGTGCTCTCCCCAGTGCCCGGTGCATCGCACGAGCCCCCGGTGCTCCCTGGCACATCGTGTGAGAGCCCCCACCTTCCTGAGGGGGATTTCCCCCGGTGTCGGCGGTGCTGAGCTGGTCGTCATGGTGCAGCCGCGTGCGCCCAGTGTGGGGCTGGGGTGCTCGTGGCTGCAACCAGGGCTCCACGCTGCTGCGGGAGTGCAAAGCTGGTATGACTGGATTCCTGCTAATGACCTGGAGTTATTAAAGGCAATGAATGGGGCCGGCATTAACGAATGATTTGGTAATTGCTCAAGGCTTGGCCTCAGTGAGAAGCTGAGGAGTCCAACGGGCACGCTGTTACGTCGTGGTCAGCGGTTTTATGGTGCGCAGCTCTGGCCAGAGCCTCCGGCTGCCCTGGCTGCAAGAGAGCACGAGCTCGTGTGCAGGGAGTGCTTTGCATCCTGCCCTGGGCAGGAGGTTCCGTTTGGGATCCGTTGCCTGTCCCTAGAGCAGTGCTGAGGACATTGAGCCGTGCCGCCGTAGGCGGCAGTTGTGCCTCTGATTTGGGGTGCCGCGGAGTGGGGCACGTCTCTCCCCTGGGAGCCGCGAGCTCCCCGCCGCAGCACGGCCCCTGCGGAGGGAGGGAGCACCATGCACTGGAGAAAGCTCATTCCCAGCATCTCCAGCTGCCTTCCCACCGCCCACAGCAATCCCTCCCCTTGCCCTGGGGGGTTCGTGGCGAGCGTGGGAAGGACTTTTCCCCCTGTTCCAGCGGCTCGAGCTGTGGTTTGAGCCCTGCACAGAGCGACCGATGCTCCTTGCCTCCTTCTCTCCTACCCACTGGAAAACAGATCCCTCTAGATCTGAGTTCCCTTTCCATCCAGAACGGAGATCCTGTGTTTCTCCTCTTGGACAAATCCCAGCCTGCCAGGACCCATGCTGCTGCTGTCCTGCGTTGTCCTGGAGCCCATCCCTCCAGAGCAGGGGAGCTTGCCGGCATCCCGGCTGCGTGTTCCCTTGGCAGATTGTGCTGGAAAAGTCGTCTCTGTTAAAGCAAACACATGCACGTGGCGGTTTTGGTCTCCTCCGTCTGTCCTCCCTCCCTCCCTGTCTCTCCCTGGGCTGGGCCAGCTGCTCCCTGCTCCCGGCCAAGCCTGTGCTGCTGTTCCTGGCTCCAGCCCTGCCTGGGGGAGAGCGTGGGTGCCTTTGCTGTCTGAGTCTGCTCAAATGCCAGCAAATAGGGGAAAAAAAGCTGCTTCTTGTGGTTTGTGGCTGAGAAATTCCCCAGCTGTGGGATTGCTGAGGAATGGCAGGGGCAGCTCGGCCAGAGGCATCGCTGCTGGGGGGATCAGACGGACCCCACAGAGCCGGACCGGGCTGGCATCCCTGCACCAGCCAGCTGCCCTCGCTGGGGGATGTGACTGTCTGGGACCCTTGCCCGGGGTTGTCCCCACCAGGGACACAGCCCCGGCTGCAGCCCCTCTCCTGAGAGGTCCCTTTGTGCTCGGGGATTTCCGTAATGCCCTGGCCGGAGCTGTGGCACAGTGCTGGGGATTTCAGAGAGGGGCAAATCCAGGCTTACCCCCTCGCCTTAGGGCAGCAGCGGCTAAGGTCAAGCTATTATTTCTTTGGCAGTAAATTGCTTAAAAGGTGAAACACTGGTGGGAGGCTGTAAGTGGAATGGTTTTCCCATCACCCTGCTCTGGTGCAGGGTGCCCGGGGGGGCGGGAGCTGTGCTGTCCCGTGGGGCAGCCCAGCCTGGCAGGCACTGTCACCGTGGGCTGGAGATCAGGCGTCCTCCCCACCCTTCACATCCTTCCTGCTCTTGTTTTCTCCTGCCCGGCAGTTTCTCGGTATAATAACCTTTTGTCGTGTCTGGGGCCGTGGCCAAGGTCCAGCTCTGTGGCAGGGTGCTGGCACGGCTGCCCCGCTCTCCCATGGGGTTTGCATCCCATAGTGCCTGGAAGGGACCAGGTTGGGGTGTACGGGCTTGGGCGAGACCTGGATGCTTTGGTGCACGGCTCAGGGAGGGTGCGTACTACTTCATGCTGCTCCCACAGTGCTGGGGACAGTGAATTAATTTTTTCTGATTGCTTTTGTGTTGCCCTGGAAAGGGCTGCTGTGGGCTGAGGGTCACCAGTGACAAGCCACGCTGTCCCTTCCGCTGTGTCCGAAACAGCCGCAGGGCTCAGGGCGAGCGTCCCTGGGAACAGCGGGTCCCTGCTGAGGCTCCGTACCTGCCGTGGCAGTCTGCGGGCATCATCCTTCCCCTCCGCTGCTGAGAGGAGCCGTCCTGCGGGCGCAGGGTTTCCATTGCATGGCTAATCTTCCTCCTCACAGGGGCTGCCGTCGGGCTGTGACCAAGGGCAGAGCAGGGACCCCGGCCAGCACAGCCAGCCCCGACGCAGTGCTCCCATCCGCTGCAGCAGACCCGCCAGGGCTGGAGACTCACCCACTGAAAATATCCAAATTACCATATCAGCTGTGGCTTGGCTGTGGATCCTGCTGGACGGTTTCCACTGCTAATTGGGATCGCTTGGCTGTCTCCCGGCTCGCCTGCCATCCTCGCTCGCTCCCTTTGTGCTGTGCGTTGGCAGAGAAAGCGGCAGGATGCATCCAAAGGGCACTGGGCATGCATGCTGGTGCAGCCCCTGCTCCTTTAGCAGCACCCTGGGCAGAGACGCAGCACCTGGCCGAGCCCCCCCGGCTGGTGTGAGGATGCTGGGGCAGCAGCGCTGCAGCTGTTGAGGAAAACAGCCCAAATCTCAATGTCTTTTGCCCTTTAAAAACAAATAAATAATTTTTTTTGATGTTTCTATCACTCAAACCCAGCTGGAGCAATTCAAATAACTGGAGCAATTTGAATAATGGAAGCAATTTAAATAAGCTACAAAAGCCCAAACCTTGTGTTTGGGGCTGGCAGCCCACACGGGCAGGCGAGGTGCCTGGCATTTTCGGGTTCATGGTGATACAAGGGTTTGACACTGAGGTGAGGGACGGTGGCACCATGGCATGGTTTGTGGCGGTGCTGTCAGGAGCCTGCAGCACCCCTCCTCGCCTCCTGGTGTTATTTAAGATAACTCTGCTCGTTTCGGGGTGACCACAGGCCCTGCCAAAAGGTATTTCATGGCAGCTCAGCCATGTTCGAGCTCCTCTTTTTCTCTCAGGGCAGGGATTGTCACGGGCTCTGCTGCAGTCCCTGCTTGTCCCCGGGGAGCATCCAAAACTTTCTCCCGGCTGTTGTGACCGCTGCCCAGGAGATGCTGTGGAGCAGCAAGCTTTAGGAGCGAGTGTCGGTCAGGCTGTCGGGTCCATACTGGAAGAACAAAGCGAGTTTTTTCTGTTTTGACCGCTGGCGTCGGAGCTGAAACAACACCTCGGCTAACGGGGTGGGTGGTAATTAGAGTTGTGGCTGTATAAAAATGGAAGCAGGTTGTTTACGGAGCTGCTCCTGCCCAAGCATTTATTCCTGGCCTGTCTGGTGGAAAACCTCCGAACTACCTCCCTTCTGCAGGTGGTGGTGGGGTCTCACCAGCCAGGGCACCTCTGGGTGCTGGAACCGCCACCTTTCTCCCTAACCCCAGCTGGGGATGGGCACAGCCCAGCTCTGCGAGGAAGGGGAACATCTGCTTGTTTTTCGGTGGGCCTGGCGTCCCACCAGCTGCCTCTCCCCTTCCCCCTCCTTTATTTATAGCATTTCACCAACATCTGGAGTTTGAGCCGATTCAGCGCTGGCTGACTCCGAGCTGGGGGATGGAGCTGGGTGAAATGTGTGCGGCCGGGGAGGGAGGGAGCCCCGGAGCCCTTCCCAGCAGCGTGCGGGGTCCGCAGCATCCCGGCGTGGACCTGAGGACCATCCGGGGGGTGGGAAACCCCAGGAGCATCCTTGCTCTGCTTTCTCCAGCAATGGGCGGCGGGGGCGGTGGGAGAGCTGCCGTGCCTCCCCCCTCACAGTGATGCTGGCCTGCGGTCCCATTTTCTGGCTGGGTTTCGAGGCTCCTTTGACATTTGCCATCAGCAGTCAGCCCTATCACCCCCCCTGAAAGTGTCACCGAGGTTCCCCTGGCCCGGGGGGATGCAGGGCTACAATAGCCCCCTTTCTGGTGCTGCTTTAATGGGAAAATTTGAGTCATTCTTGGGGGAAGGGGAATGAAAACCAGCCCCGCTGTAGCAGGCGGCGAATCCCTGGCACGGCAGTGAATGGAGGCAGTAATCCCGTTCCTGGCCGTGGCACGAGCCCAGAGCCTCCCCGGTTCTCACAACGAGCAGGGCTGCGGGCACCGCCTGCAGCCACGGCGAGGGCTCCCGCTTCTCCCGGCTTTTCTCATCTTCGTAGCGTGAAAGACAGCGGCTTTTCATGGCGGGGATGCAAGGACCCCCCCTCTCCTTCCCAGATCAGGGCGATAAGCATCTGCTTAAAGTTAAGTGCATCCCTAAATCTGAGCAAAGGCAGCAGCCTTTGAGCTTCTAACAAAATTGTAGTAATAATAGTGCCAATTAAAGCTTGCCTGCGGCTCAGCTCGGCTCCCAGTATAACTGTTACTGCCAAGGGAGGGTGCCCGTGTCAGGGCGGGTGTAAATGGGCCCCTTGTTCTGGCGATGCTGTGTCCCGGGCCCCCTTCCTGCACGGATTTCTCCCCCTACTTGGCTCTTTCCTGGCTCCCAGCATCGCCCCTCGCTGCTCTGCCCGCCGTTGTTTGGGTTTTGGTCAGGGTCCCGCGCTGCCGGAGCTGCCCTTCTTCTCCACAACCCCCAACGGCAGCCGTGCATCCCTCCTGTGCATTCCTTGGTGCTCGCTGCCTGCAACGGAGAAGCCAAAGTGCAGGGGATGGAGAGGTCCTGGCTGGAGGTGAGGCAGCGGGGATGGGTACTGAGGCCCTGAGCAGTGTCCCTTGTCCCCCCAGGACGTCTCAGTGTCCCGAGGCGGCTGTGGAGCAGGACGGGAGCCCAGTGTCCCCCGGCCCCGGCGGGCTCTGCTGGTGGAGGTTTTCTTTGCAGGGAGCAGGCGAGCAAAGGAGCCATTTTCTGACCGAAACCACATGCGAAAGTAGAGGAAACGCCACGGGAGCTGACTTAAAAGAAAATATGTTAACAATGTAAATTAGGCAGGAATGCTCCTGCCTGTGTTTTCTCCAGCTCGGCCGAGCAGAGGCGGAAAGGCTTGACGTGTCGCAGCGTGATCCGGAGCCTGGAGTGCATCCAGGCGGTGCAATTCCTAACAGCGACGATTAGAGCCTATTTGGCTGCCCCCAGGAGATGGCAAAGCCCACCGGGCTGGGCCATGGAGGGATGGAGCTGGTGCCGGGAGCAGCCCCAAAAGCGCTGGTGGGTGCAGAGTGCTGTGGGTGAGGTGGTCCCAGGCAGGATTGAGCCGATTAGGTGGTGAGCCCTGATCTCCGGTGATTACGTGCTGTGATGGGGCCGAGGCGGCCGTCACGCCTGTGGCAGATGAGCTCAGCTTGGTTTGAGCAAATCCCTGTTCCAGGGGGACGAGTCGGGCCGGAGCTCCCGCTCCCCTCCCGCTGCCACCGTGGGACGCCGCGCGTTTCCCGGCTGTGCCGAGAGCATCCCTTCGGCCTTGGAGGAGGTTTGGGGGGTGAACCCCCTTGCTGAGGTGCACAGCAGCGTCGTGGCTTTGGCGCGCTGGTCTGCAGGAGCTGCTCTGCCCCGTGGTGTGCCAGGACCCGCTGGGCTCCCACAGCAGATGGTACTGACCCGACCCGGCCTCGGCCGCTAGACTAGCTCCGTGTTTGTGCGTGTGTGTGTGCGCTCAGCCCTCCTCCTCCTCCTCCTCTCCTGGAGGACCTGGGAGAGGTGGGTGTCCATGCTGGCACTGGTGGTTTTTTTGTGGAATAAATCCTTAAAGCGTGACTTTTCAAGGAGTTTTAGCCCATTGCAGGGCGTGCATTTGCCTGTGCAGTGCGGGGAGCTGCAGGATGGACAGGCTGGAGATGGTCCTGGGATCTGACGCGGCTGTGCTTGGCCACAGCTGGCTGTGAGCATCCTGGGCAGGGAGAGACCCATGGCTGTTCTGGCTGAGTTGGCCAGGGCTGGGCGAGAGCTCACTGGGCTGGGCTGGTGGCGAGTTTGCATCGTGCCCAAAAGCGTGTGCTAATGCCTGTGTGACGGAGGTCTATGAAAAGCCCTTTTCATCCCTGCTCAAAGTCAGGCTGCAGGTGATGGCTTGAATGCACAGGTTAGTTTTGGGAGGTGGTGCCCTTCGGGGAGGTGGGGGCAGTGGGCAGGGGCCGGGGGAGTGCGGGGGCAGCCCCGTCCCAGAGCCAGAGCTTGGGGCCGGGTCAGCGGTGACGGCGAGCGGGTCTCTGACACCGATGGCCTCGTGGTGATGGGTTGGGGCTGGCATGCGGGTGCTGAAGCCAGGGAGGGGCTTTTCTACGGGCGGGTGGGTTTTGCTTGGACAGCGGAGCGCGGCGGGGCTGTTCTGCTGCCCCTTGAAAGCCGGGAGGTGAGTTTGTTTCAGGAAACAGAAAAGACCAAAGTGCCAGCGGTTTGGTGCTTCTGCGAGTGGATTCTGCTTGCGTGGAGGCTGGCACTGACTAATTAATTGCATGGAAACCTCTCGTTAATTAGAGCCACTGACATTAATTACACCAGCTCCATGGCGGAGCGTGCCTGAAACATCCAGGTGTACAAAATGGGAACGGTCCCGGTCACTGCAGGGAGCTGCACGGGGGTGGCACGAAGCCTGTGCCGTGGCATCCCAGTGAGCCAGGGAGGTGGCCCCAGGGGACCCCGGTGAGCCAAGGGGTGGCCCTGAGGGTCCCCAGCTCCCAGCAGCAGCACTGGAAACTAAGGGGAAAAAATCAGATGCTGCAAGAGCTGCAATGAGATTGTGAGAGCTGGCAACACCCAACCGATTTTTTTTTCTTTTATTGAAAGCGTTTCATTGTTATTTAATGTCTTGTTTGTGCATTTTTAAATGGACCAGCTTGAACAGCGTTTCCGAAGCCTTTTTCCTTCTAACATGACGATGATTTGCCTCAAGCAGCAGCTCCAGGGGTGGTGTGGCAATGCAGCTTATGTATCTGTACATGCACATATGTACCTGTGGACGGGTACGGTGGGTGATGCTTGTAGGTGGAGCATGACATGCCATTGCTTCCTAATCCAACTTAAGAAATTAACGGCCACTGGTAATATCTGGATACCTAGAAGAAAAATTTGCTTTCTTTTGCAATTTTTTTGGCGTGCAATTTCTTTTGCATGCAGATAGACAAAAAATACAGTTAATTTTTGTTGCTTTCTAGTATACACGTGAATCTAATTTACGCAAACTGGCTTTTGGGTTCTTGGCATGTGAAAGGGTGGCGAAGCCTCCTCCAGAGCAATACTGAAGCGTTTCTGCAGGGGTGAGTGCTGGCGGGTTTCTGGGGAGCCCAGATAACATGCCACCATTACAGGGAACGCTTCGTCGCAGGGCTTAGGTTTCACAAAGGCAAAATCCCCCCGGGAGCTTAGGAAATATCTTCCCAGAACACAACCAGGGAAACGTTGGCACTGGTCAAAAAGAAAATAAATAGCAGAGCTGGCGAGAGATGCAGCAGCTCCGTGTCGACAGAGCACGTTAAGTGCAAAGCGTTTGAGCATGTACTTGGTCTGGGTGAAGCAAGGGGAGCGTCAGCATTTGCTTAATCCCAGACAAGGGCTTTGCAGAGCTGTGGTCTAAGACCTGTTTTTTCCAGTGGCCAAGGATTGTGTTAGTCAGGAGGTTTAAGAGCCCAGCAAAAGCCCCGGATCATCTCTGCAGGAGGATAAGCAGTTTTGCCCGAGGATTTCTGTTCAGAACAGATGCTGAATTGGGATTTTTTTTTTTTTAAACAAAGACCTTGAATTCATTTCAGTTAAGGACCTTGAATTCAAGATTTTATGGTGGAAGTAGAGCAAGCCCGCATAGGGCACTGGTTACCATCCTCACAGCCAAAGGGAGCCTGCAGACGAAACTTTCCCCTCTGTGATTTATTTATTGAGTAATTTGATTTCACTGGCAATCCCGGGGGATCCCCTGGCGTGTCCTTCCGCAGCTGCCTATCGAGCCCCAGAGATCCCCGCGCTGGGAGGGCGGCCGCAGCGCGGCATTTTTGGGTGATTTTCTCGGTGCTTTCACACAGCTGACTCCATAAAAATGGAGCAAGAGGAAAATGGTTTAAAAAGGTCCTTTCTAAACCCAAATAGGCGATCCCAGACGCATTCCCCTCTGCTTGCGAGACGTGCCCCCTTCTCCTAGCTGCACAGAGCCCTGTGCATCCTTTAAGGTCGCGTGGATCCGACCCTCTTTGGCTGGTTGAATCATTTCCTGTTTTCCTCATTTTTTGAAGAACTCCAAGGCAAGCTGGAAATGTTTGCAGATAGGGTGAACTAACTGCACCGGGGCCATGGGAAAAGCACAGGCGTGCTAAATCTGCGGAGGGAGAGGATGCGAGCGCGGGGTCGTGGCAGGCGGAGGGGCTGGTCCTGGCTTAGGCTGAGCAGGTAGCTGAAGCGCTTTGGGACCCCTGCCCTGTTTTGGCAGGAGCTGGGTTTTATCGCTCAGTGGATGTTGCACTGATGATTTTTCCCTTTTAAGAACCGATCCATGCATTAAGGTGTTGATGCCAAGAGCATCTCCCCGGGCAGGTGCCTGTGGGTCTCTTTTCCTCCAAATCTTGTCCTGGTAGCATCCATGTGCCCCGCAAGCTCGGCCGCAGCATGTGCGCGTGAGCAGTGGGTAAGGCTTTTCTTGCAGCTCCCTCCATGCTTTTTTTATATAAAACTGCATTGCCAAGTTAATCTCTGTCAATGCTGGAGCTGGTCCAAGCGCAGCCTGATGCTCGTGATGGGCGCTGCTGGTGGCAGCCCTCGTTTGCGAGTGGTTTTTGAGGAATTTGGTGCTCTGGCCTTGAGGTTTCAGGGTGGCCGAGGTGTCCCTCCTGTGCCAGAGCAGCAGCATCGTGGGCAGCTCTGACCTGCCGTCAGCGAGGGCTGGTCATCTCCCATCCCCATTTCTTTCCGGATGCTGAGATTGAGCTGGTCAAGCTGGTCCTGAGTCCTGATCCACCTCTGTTCCTGCTGGGCATTGCAGCAATGGCCAAAATACCCTCTGCTTTTTGTCCCAGGACTCTGGGACCGATCTCATTGCTCACTGCCGGAGAGCGCAGTCGGCACGTACCCATGCAAGCGGGAGCAGGTGGGTGCAAGCGGGTGCAGCTCCAGCTCTTGCTTTGGCCAGGGGTTGCTGAGTGCCGGCGCTTGGCCCTGGGGGAGGCTTTGCTCTCGCCTCCCTGCTTTGGGGTTCGGCGGGGCTGGGGGCCTGGGGGGGTTCAGGCTGTCAGCCCCGCAGGGGCTGTGTTTGGAAGAGCTCAATGTGAGGAAGCGAGTCACGGAGGGAACGGAGGAGGAGGCGCTTTGTGTGGTCAGCTGCCCTGGGAAGATGCAGCCTTAAGTGATGGGGTGGGGGAAAGTGGCTTTTTTGCATTTGTATTCCCAACAAAGGGCTGGAGGCTGCAGTCACGCCAGAGTCATCCCCTGAACTCCTCCTACCCGCCGTGAACCCCACCAGCTCGAGTGTTTCATATGCAGCTCGAGGAGATCTGTGCTGGGGTCTATTTACATCCCATCGAGCCTGCGGGTGCGTGTCGGGACAGAGCGAGCGCCGGACGGAGTGAGGAGGAGTTTCCCCTGGCAGTGAAGGAGTTGTGGTGGGTTTCTGCCTCCTCTTGCCCTGTGCCCCGGTCTCACCCTGTCCCCAGGTCTCATCCCATTGCATTAAAGCCTGCAACAGGCAGTTGGTGCTGGGCGGGGGTGTCCAGAGGCCCCTCCTTGCCGGGTGGTCACGGCTCACGGCACAGGGACACGTGCTCTCCGTGGCATGAAGCGGGTATTTCTTGCTGGGATTATTTGGCTTTATCTCTCGTCGTCTGTGGCCGCTGTCCCCTGCCAGTGGCAGCGGTGTCACCCCAGCTGGGTGTGTTGGTGTGACCGATGGTGCCTGTGCTCGGTGCGGGTGATGGTTGATGCCCCGCGCCTGGGGATCCTCTGGCCCTGAGCTCTGCAAAGTCGGGCACCCAGCTGGGGACAGGGTTGTGCATTGAGTAATATGAGTCACGTTTAGCTGTTTGCATTAATGCGGTGCTGGCAGGTACTGAGTGGGGGCGGAAAGGCGCTGCTCTCTCCGTCCCGTTGGCAGCCGGTGGCTCTGCGGCCATGCCGAAGGGGAAAGGCAGCAGAGCCATTCCCCAGCGCGGCGTGTCCCTGGGGATGACAGCTCTGTGTGTTCCTTCCCGATGCTCCTCCAGAAAATCCCTTCTTTGAGGGGATGAAGGAGATGGGATCAGCCCCCAAAGTGACTTAGCCGTGGTGGCCCTGGCGACAGGAGCCAGCAGCTCGCCGGCAGTGTCTGGCCGCCCGGTAATCGGCTTGCTTATGTGCTGTGCTCCTCCTGCGGGAATTAGGTGCTGACCCTGGGGGTGCCGTTGGTGGGCCACCGCTGTCCCCACGGGGAGCCAGGAGACCAGCGAGTGATGGTGAATTGATTCAACTCTTCACTGCCTTTTCTGTACTTGCCCCTTTTCTGTACTTGCCCCACCGTGACTCGCAGTGGCCAAAAATCACCTTGTATCATTGCAAATGGAATTACTCCCCGTCATCACTGGGGCACACGAGGACCCCGCGGATAGTCCGGCTCCACGGTGGCAGTGAGAAATGTCCTTTGGCTTGTTTGGCTCTTGCCGTGCGGGGTCCATGTGCAGCTGGAGCACCTTGCCATCATTTCTGGGGTCCCCCACGCGAGTGCTGGCCAGGCCAGGTCTCCTGGGTACGAGCCACGGGTGCCCTCAGCTCCCGCAGCCCTTCCTGGAGAGGAAGCAGCTTTTAAGCAACATCGAGGGTGTTTTGCAGAAATAACTGCGAGTGCAAGGAGCCGTCGGCACGGGCTGTTCCAGCACGAAGCCAGCACTGCTTGTAGAGCCCCGGAGCTGTCCCAGGAGGGAGGACGTCTCCGTGCCCTGGGGCTCACCCTCCATCACACCCTGGGGGCTGTACCCTCTGCCCTGCCCTGGCCGGCAGCACTGCAGCAGGCAGGGGGTCTGCCCCGGGCATGTGGCGGGAGGAGTGGGAGTGCAGGTTTGGTGTTTCACAGTGCCTTTCGGCCGAGAAAGGAACCTGGAGGGAATTACCGTGTGGGTTTTTAATGTGAAAGGAAAGGCTGTAAGAGATTTCACTGTAAATGTGATCCGAAAAGAATAAGGCCTTTTATCAGGAGGGGAGCAGCATTTCTTTTAAGGAAACGTTAAAACTCGGCCACAGGGGGTGTTTTCCTGAAACCACAGATGAAAATGAAAACCCGTATCTCCACGGCGGCTCTTGCCGGGGACGCGGTGCTGTGCCGTGAGCCGGTGCTGCCCAGCGCGTGTGGGCTGGAAGGGGCTGTGCGGAGGCTGGTGGCGAGAGCAGCATCCGAGGGAGTGTAATGGGTCCTGCAGACCTGGAGAAAAGCTGGTGTTTGTTGCCCCCCCGGCTGCCCTCAGGAGCTGTAAAGTATTTTCCGTGGGATGGAGGGAAGGCGCTAAACTCCTCACGTGCTCCTGTACTGTTCATCCTACAGCAAGCTCAGCCTTTCTGTGCTGCGGGGAGCCATCAGGCCTGGGGTTCATCACCCCAGCCCCCAGAGCCCCTCGATGGGAGGTGATCGTACCCACGGGCGATGCCTGTGTCACCAGGACCAAGGGCATGGCACTGCCTTAAATAAATTGCTAAGGTTAATCCAGTGTCTCGGCTCTCGGGTTTGGTTCCTCCTTGCCCGGGGCTGTGGCACTGGGGCTTGGCCACTGCTGGGGGTTCTTGGTGTATGGGCAGACTTTATCTGGGCTGCTTCTAGTGAAGGAAATGCATTTTTTGTTTTGTTTTAATTTTTTCTGGAATGGTTTCGGACAATTGATTTTCTAAAATAGACTCAATGAGAGGAAATTCATTTGTTAACCTGTCCCTGTTCAGGGGAACGGGAGGATGGGGTGCTTATGTGGTGCTTCCTTGGTAGCTTTATTTATGATTACATCTCCTTTAGAGCAAAACCAAACCTATAAATTAAATGTTTTGTCTCCCCTCAACCCCTCCTCTCTTAACCAGGATTTAAACGGACAGAAGGAGCTGTGCCCACGTCTCTGCCACCTGAAGAAAGGCCCCAATGGCTACGGCTTCAACCTGCACAGCGAGAAGTCCCGGCCGGGGCAGTTCATCCGCTCGGTTGACCCCGACTCACCGGCCTCCAGAGCGGGGCTGCGGCCCCAGGACCGGCTGGTGGAGGTAACGGCGTGGGGGTTCGGCACCTCCCTTCCTGGGAAGCCTTTTGGGGTTTCCTTGGCACATGCCACGCAGGGATGTTCAATCCTACCCAGCCTGGCAGAAGTGGCTGGGTCCTGTCCCCCTCTTGCAGGGGGGAAAAGGGACAGCAGAAGTGATGGGACCCTTGGGAAGCCTGAAGCTGAAACAAACCCCCATCCCATGACCTTTTCCATCAGATCCCCACAGTATTCCTCCCTAATACGGAGCCATAAAACCGACGTGGGTGCTTAGGCAGTGGCTTTGTGGTCCTTTGGCAGTTCATTCAAAGTGGGCGCTCGTGAGCGCTGAAATCTAGATGATGCTGCTGGCTCTGGCTGGCACAGAGGAGGGTCAGAGCAGACAAACTGCTGCCCCTGTGCCCATCTGGGTGGCTTGGGGGTGGCAGTGGGATCCTGCGGACAGATGGGGTGCTTGATGGGTGCCCACCTCCCCCGCTGTACCACAGCGAGCCCTGTACTTGGTGGCATTGCCTGGTGCCGCTCGGTGCTGGAGCTGGCTCTGCCCGTTGCAGCGAAAGGGGTGTGGGGACACGCGGGACCCATCCCACCGACACCGCAGGGGAGGGGGTGACCTCCCAGCCAGCCACCCGCCGGTCTGGCGTCCTGCCGTGGGCACAGGGATGGGCCGGTGCCGCCCAGCCGAGCTGATGCACTGCCAGGCAGGCATTTGGAAAAAGAGGGGAAAAAGCTTTGCAGAGATTTTTAAGACACAAAATTGTGAAAGATGGGGGCGGAAATTGCTCTTGGAAGCGTCTTCCTGGTCACTGAATGCTGGGCAACACAAATTTTGATGTGTCTGGGAATTGCCCTCCCTTCGGCTTGTTTGTGTCTTGTGTTTTTCCTGAAGAAAGAGGTTTCCCCATTCAGAGCTGGCTGCGCTTCGGACAGGGCTTGAGCAGCGCATGGACAGAGCGACAGGCAGGGCTTGATCCAGCAGCCGGTGCCGCAGCCATCACCTCTCTCACTTCTGCACCGTGCGAGCATGCCGAAGTCCCCTGCTTGGGGTGACGCATGGCCCTTCCCCAGGGGGGGTGAACCCCAAAACCCTCCCGTGGGGACCAAGCTGTGGCCCTCGCTACTGGCTCCGGAGTGGGAAAGGGATTTGTACTCCTGGAAGAAAACACTCGCATCCTGTGGAACTGAGCAAGTCGGGGAAATACTAAGACCAAAGCACTCGCCTGCTTTCTAGCCCCATGAATAATCGTTCCCCAGCCGGTGGGAGCTGCTGCCTCTTCCCAGCACCTAAATGTTTAATGCTGGGAGCAGCTTGGGGCTGGAAGCGGGGTGCCGGCGGCAGCGGCGGCAGCTCCCGGCAGCACGGTGTGACGGCGAGGCGTTGTGTTATTTATTTATCGGTGCTTGGCGGAATGCCTGGCACATACAAAGCGGCAAGGGGTGAGCTGGCGAGCTTGGAAACCCGATGACCTCCGTACCCGCTCTTTGGGGCTTCGATAAATATTTGATGCCCCCCAGCCCTGCTGCGCTGGGCAGGCTGGGGGTGCCGGGTCGGGGGGAAAGCAGCCCTGCGCTGCCTGGCCAAGCTCAACCAGGGGTGAGTTGGGGTGACTGGGAGAGGTGGCAGGGTGCTGCCAGGGATGGAACAGGGTTACAAGCTGGCAGCTGAGGTTGCCAGTGAGGTGCAAAGCCTGGGCAGAGGGTTCCCTTTCCATCCCAGCCCTTGCAGCTGTATCCTGGCCTTCAGGACCTGCTTGTGCCCCGGGTTTGTGTTCAGGCATCCAAAACACAAAGGAGAACCCGAAGTTTGGAGCTGGGCCAGGTTCTGCAGCGTTCGCCTGCCTTGTCCCTTTGCGGCAGGGATGAGCAGCTGCCTGCTCTGGGTCGTGCCGAGGCTGTCGGAGGCTGGAGACAGGAGGGTCTGCAGCCGCGACTTTGCAGCGAGAGGGACCGTGGCTGGGCCAGAGCCAACCTCATCTGCTGTCCTGCTTCCCTGGGGCAGGCTGCAATGTCCCGGGAGCTGCTGGGGCAATGCCACGCTGGTGTAGCTCAGCTCCCCGGGGGGCTGCCGGGACAGGGTTACCCTCGCTCCCAGGCTCAGTCCCCGACTCCGGCATCGGTGTGCTTCCAGGTCCGGTGCAGGAGAAGGCAGTTGTCTGACTGCAGAGGGAGGAATAAAAATGTGTTGATGCTGGTGATCCGGGACAGCCATGGCCCTGCAGGAGAGCAGGCGTGTGCATCCAAAGCGTGCAGTTATAACGTTATAATGTGTGGCTTAGAAAAACAAACAAAACTTGCCCTCCATTTCTCCGAACAAAGGCCTTTCCATGCTGGACAGATTTCTGAAGTCTTTGATTTGTTTCAGAAAGCTGTACTAATGGAGTAGCTATTTTTAAGAGGAGGGGGTTACTCCGTTCCCGGTAATCTCTGTACCACCAGCACTCTCTCCCCTTCTACATCCAAGCTGAATTAGCACATCGCTCTGCTGTCCTGCGGGCAGGCGCCTTCGGATGCCAAAGGCAGCACGGGTGGCGAAGGGTGGGTTGAGCTTTCCAGGAGACGGGCTGGAGCACTGAAAAGAGTTCATTGCACAAAAGCGGGTCCAGCAGAGAGAGGTTGGGTGGTGCAGAGACCTTCCCCTGCGGGACAAAGAGTAATTCATTCCCCACCCGAACAATGCCTCAAAATCACAATTGTCCCCTCCCTGCGGGGAACAATTGGGAGCAGAGGATCACGTTCCCCGGTAGGTCCTGGCTTGCACGCAGGGAAGGGAGAAATCAATCTGTGCAGCAGGCACGGGGACTCGCCCGCTGGGGCACACGGGAAATCCACGGTTTTTCATCATGGAGGGAGGAACGATGGCGTGGTGATGCTGCAGCCGCCTGGGCAGGGCTGGGGAGCAGGACACACCGGCAGCACCCAGCCCGCTGCCTGTGCACATGGTTGCACCCTGTAGGCAGCCTGAGATACCCGGGGCTCATCCAAGGTGAAAGCTGGGTTTGAGATGACTAAAGAGGACAGCCAGAGCGTTTAGGCAGGACCTGGGTGGGTGAGGTGATGGCGGAGGCGGGGGACTGTGGTTCCCAACGGACGCGTTTGGGATGCGGGCAGAGGCGGAGGTGTGCAGTAACACGAAGGATGCTCTGGCAGAGGCGCTGGGGGGATGGTGGGAGGCTGTGGCTGGCTTGAGAGGGAGAAGGAAAAAGCCTGTAGCCTTCCTGTCATCCCAACGGAAATTAAAAAAGGAAAATCCCATCCCTTAGGGGATGAGGAGGCTGCTCTGGGGGGTCTGTGAGCCAAGACCAGCATCTCTGCTGTGGGAGGCACAGACTTGGGTTCTGACACCGTCGCTTTGCAGGTGAACGGCATAAACGTGGAAGGCCTGCGGCACTCGGAGGTGGTGTCCCACATTAAGTCCAGGGAGAATGAAGCCAGGCTCCTGGTGGTGGACCCCGAAACAGATGATTACTTCAAGAAGCTGGGGGTGACCCCCACGGAGGAGCACACCAAAGGTGAGACCTCGCTTTCCCTGGGCGACCCTCCGCCGTTCCCGTGACCCACTGCGTCATGGGTGGGATTTCAGAAGTGAGGGAGAGTCATGTTTCCCTTCTGTCTCATCCCTCAGTAGTTTCCTGAGCACCACCCAGCTATTTATAAATAGGGAGAATGCTTCCTAATCTAGGCAAAAACCAATTTGTTATTTTTACGCGGTGAATAATTAACTCAGGAATTTGCTGCCATAAAGTGGCTGAGGCAAAGCGTGGTGGGATTCGGGGGGAGCTGGGTGCTTGGTGAGCGATGAGCTCGCAGAGGGATGCTCAGATGGGGGCGGTCCATCTGGTTGGGGCTCGGAAGCCTCTCTGATGGCCGTTCCTCGGGCCCCTCCATTTTCGGCTGCAGCACCTGCACCCTGGGAAACAGGGAGTCTGGCGTCGGAGCAGGTGGACGCGCAGGGCCCAGGGGAGCGGAGCGGTCTGCTCGGGGTGCTGAGCTGGGGTCTTGGGAGGGAGACTGCAATAAATCCCCCGTTGCTCTTTGCTCCCGTGAAGGAGCCTGAAGGCGCATCGAGAAATACTGGAGCAAATACCGTGTGCGTGCAGGGGGAAGGGTTTCACGCCACAGCGATCACAGGGGTGGCCGTTGCAGGACATGTTTTCCTTGCTGTTGGAACCTGGCAGAGAAAGCTGCCTGTCCACTCTCCAACCTGTTGTGCTGCAGCTCCCAGATGGGGAGGGAGTGGGGCGCTCCCCAGCCCGTCCTGCCCCCCCGGCTGAATGGGGAGCTCTGTTTCCCGATACAGCTGTTCCGTATCTGATCTGCTCTCCAACTCCCTCGGATGCTCAATGGGGAGATTTGTCCAAAGAAATGGGTCAAACAATGCAGAGAAGCGCACGGGGCGAAAACGGTGTCAGATGCTCCGCATCGGTTCGAGGAGGAGCTGGGGCGAGAGCTGTCTGCTGGCACGAGCGATAAAGGAGCCCTTGTTCCCCGGGGTGGGGACGCAGCCAGGGCCACGGACACGTTGGGGGGTGCGGGTGGGTGCTCGAGCCCCTGCCTTGGCTCTGCAGCTCTCGCTGCCGTCTGGATGCATTCGTCAGAGCTCAAGAATTGGGTCTGCCTGGCTGGTGACGGTATGTGTGTTGGTGACAAAGTGCTCTGGTAAATTCTGTTGTTTGCAGGATGAGAGGAAATAATAATTGCACTCTTTAATCAAACTGCTTTGATCTCAAGCTGACAATTTCAAAGTCTTACCGCTGATCCTAAGCACTTCAACGTTTTAGCCAATGAGTGTATTTTAAGAGCTACGCACCTTTCAGGATTAAGGAAATAGGGAAATATTTCCAGACGTGCTAAATTTTGAAATTTACTTTTTTTTTTTAAGTCCAGTTCTGCTTTAATATCGCTTGTGATTTGAAGCTTGCTTCTCATTTAAATAGCATTATCTTTCAGCTTCTCATGATACTGGAGACTTTAGCATCATTTCTGCTATGAGCCGACTTTCTTCTGACGACCATTGCTCAGAGCTTATCATACTGTAAACCAACATTCAGTATAATAAAATACTCAAGGATCCCAACACCATAGCTGAGGCTTTTGCACCAGCACACTCTCAATATTATGATCTGGGTTTATTTTTTTAAACACAAAGGTGCCCTGATTTGCACTAGGAATCCCTGCAGCTCGCACTGATGCAGCCCCCAAACCGGTCCTTCAGAAAGCCCAGCCGCCTCCGTGCGTGGTGCGGGGCGTTGACGGCTTTGGAGCTGCCCTGGGTTTCTGCAGTTGCAAGCCACATTTGGCACCATGCGCTGCTCTTGCTTCACTGAATTTCGGGTTATGCAGCGACATGCATCCACACCATTGTCTTCTGCTGGAGAGATGCACAGAGTGAGGGCTTTACCCCGAGAAGCATTCATACTTGACATAATTCAGTTATTAATCGTGTCACAGTTAACACATCTGTTAGCCTGGGACAGATGAGACATGGTAATGCCTTTAGCAATGACTTGATCGTGGTGACTGGCAGCTTGTCTGAATAAAATTTGCCATTGTGTGGAATATTATTAGTGCAAATTGTTGGAAGGGAGCAAAAAAAAAATGCCAGGGTACCCGGGGAGTTCGCCACACGCTGTTGTGACACCAAAAGGATGCTGATTTTGGTGAAGAACATTGGGTTGGTTTTTAAGATTTCTCATTACACAGCTTCTGAAAAAAAAAATTACTTAACATTAAAACAAAAAACGGGAGTGCGCCGAATTTAGTGCTCACAGCAGGAAATTACTTCCAGGTCCCCTTCCTGGAAGCTGTTTTCTTCTGACGAAAACAGGGTGAAATCAAGTGAAGTCAGGAGAATTGGAAATAATTTGGTTCCAGAAGGGCACAAGGGGGATGGATAGGCTTTTGCATGGGCTTGGAAGCAGCACAGGGCAAAGTCAAGCGACAAGACGCACTGAGCTGGTGGGGTGGGCAAGGGAGAAGGCAGGCTCGGGATGGCCGGGTGGGCGATGCTGAGGGATGCTTGCCTGGGTCCTGAGGCCAGCCAGCCCAGCTGAGTGTATTTACTGTGTATTTTCTTTATGTGGTCTATAGGTGTGGTACCTCAGCCCATGACAAACGGATCCGCACAGACTCAGGTGAGTACTTGCCTGCTCCAGGATGCCCCGACGGCCAGGGTGGCTGGGCAGCATCCCGGGTTAGCTTGGTTTAGGGGAACGCGTTGAAGCGATCAAGAGAGGTCGGGGGTGAGTGGCCAGGCTCCCGGCGTGCCGGCTTCCCTTGGCTCCCACCTGTGACACGTGAGCCTGTCGGGATGACTTGTCAGCCTGCGGAGCAGAGAGGGATGTTCATCATGTGCCCAAGGCTTGTTTAGCTCAGCTTAACTGCTGCTGGCCGATTTTAATTGCTTCTAGTTTTAATTTAGGGGTTGAACAAGGCTGGTTTCAGCCCCGTTTAATCACTGTTCCCAGGGACAGAGGGAGGAGGTGAGCGGCTGCCCGGTGCTGGCAGGACAGGGACCGCGCTCGTCCAGGCATGGGGGATGCAGGGGAGCAGCGGCAAATCCCAGGGAGCTCCCGTGTGCGCACGTGTGTGTGCGTACGTGTGTGTGCAGGGTCCCTCCGGCAGGACCCTCCCCTCTGGGCTCTGTTCATGTCCCTCGACAAGCCAGGCGCTGCTCTCTGCCTGGCGGGGTGGCTGGGATGTCCGTCCCCACCAGGCTGGAGCATTTTTCTGCCTAGCTTTTTATTTTTTTCTAATTCTGTCTTTGTGCAAACTGGACTAACGTTTTAATTTCCACTAGCTGAATGGAGGATCCACATCTTCATCTCACAGTGACCTTCAAAGTCCTGGGAAGGAATCAGAGGTAAAAACCCCAAACATTCCCCCTCCCTTTTACATACTACTGTTGGTACGTACTTGCCTTATGGTACTGTGTAACAACGCCTTTCAATGCGTTTTCAGTTTTGTCTCGCAGACTCAGGTACACTTGTATCCATCCAGCAAGCAAAATACAGAGTTTTCTTTCATCCCTTGCACTGTAGATGCGCATGAAATGGAGCCGTGAGCTGTCAGCAGCTGCTGGTTCCAGCACGTGGGTGGCTGCGTTTCTGGGATGACTCCATCAAGTGGCTGGTTGAGGGCTCGGGACCCTCGGGGCGATGTGCGCTGTAGCAGCACAAGCTGCTGTCACGGAGATGTATGTGCAAAGATGAGCATCTGTAAACTGCAGTTGCAAACTGCCCCCTGCAAACCGGCATCTGAGAGATGCAACAGCGTTCAGACCCGAATGAAATCCCATCATGTTCTGCCTTCCTTCCCTTCTACCTTCAGATGGGCAGGAGCTGGAACGCGCAGGGTTTGATTAAATAGAGTTTAAGGAGACTGCGCGAGGTTTGGGTTGCTTGACTGTGTCTGTCCCCTGCCAGCGAGGCACCGGCTCCATGGGCCAAGTCTGGGCTGCAAGTTCTTTCCCCTCTTTGCCCCAGAGGGACAGAAAAGCTTGTGGGGGGTTGCGTGGCCTCTGCCAGCAGCAGCAGATGTCCCTTACTAAAGGACAAGTTTTGCAAGGGTGCGGATGGATGCGAGCCCCTGGCTCTGGGAGGACTCGAACAGGCTTGTCCCTTCGGGCATCGTGGCCTCGGGGAGGAGCTGGCACTGCCCCAAACTGAGCAGAGAACGTCAAGGGGTAACCGCAGCAAGGTAATTGGTGCTTCATTGGGCAGTGACTTGTGCTCGAATAGTTTGAAAGGAGGTGTAAGATGAAAGGATGTCTACAAGAGTTTTGGATCTTAAGTGTAATTACACTGACAAGCTACAGGGCAGGAGGCGAGGCCGGGAGGGCAGGAGGAGCGGAGCTGTGAGGTTCGAGTGCTGCTAGCAGGAACAAGGCGGCTAAAATTTAAAAAAGCCAAATTGCTTTTAGCTTGGAGCTCAGTGAATTTATCGCAGTGTTTAAAGGAGCTGCTCAGGATGGGAGGAGCGGGGATTTGGTGACCCACAGGGCTGCTTGCAGGGCTGGGGCTGTTTCTCTGGTGGAGCGTGGCTGAGCGCTGCAGCAAAGAGCCAGAGAAGAGGCAGACCTCGCTGTGCAAGGTGAATGAGGGACCAAAAGTAAGCCCAAGGCATAGATTGGTATTCTCTTGGTGTTATTCATTTAGCAGGTTTTTTTCTTAAAATAATAAGTAGGGGATTTCTAAAGCGTGCAAAAAATTATCTTTAGCATGAGGCTCTGCTAAAAATAGAGGAATGTCTCCATGCAGGTGCTCCGTGGGGTCTCTGCTGGTTCTCCGTGCTTGTGCTGTCACCTGCCCCGAGACGGCTGGGAGCGGAGTCTGACGGCAGCAAGCGCTCACATAGCCTCCTCTGAGCACCCAGAGCCTCTAAAACATCTTGAACGCCAGCTGTGTCTGAGAGCTGTGGCCAAACGCCTGCAGTCTGGCATCTCCGTTTCTCTCTGAGCATTAAATAATACATGTCCTGATCCAATGGGTGCTGCCTTTGGAAAACCAGGCTGTGTCCTGCTGCCTGAGTGCAGCAGTTCCTCCCATGGAGTCACCTTTGGGCTGTTTCAGAGATCGTTGTCCCACCTCTGCACCAGAAACCAGCATCCCTGGGGGGCGGCGGGGGGGTTTGCTGCCCCCCCCCAGCTCGTAGCCTGGCGTGCTCATTCAAGCCACCACCTGGTTCAGTTTGTGTTCCTAAGTCAGAGCAAAGCTGGAGCCGTTATCGTGCAGCACTGGTGGAAGACCTGCCCATGGTTATCAGCAGGGTTTGTGAAATCATTATTTTGGAGTTTCGCATGCGTGGTAGGGCAGCAATGTGAGTAGGCTGGCTTTAAAATGTTTCCTTAAAACTGGAGGTCTTGATGGTGTATGTTTGCCCACTATTGACACGAGCGTGGTGCTTGCAGAGTGCAGCCGTGTAGCTCCAGGGTGCAGCCGCTTCTCCCCAAGCTGGTCTCCTCGGGCACCTCCGCCCTGCCCGGCACCGAGACCTGGCAAAGCCTCAGTACAGATGTGATTGATGAAGCCGAAGCTTTAGATTGTGTCCGCTATGGAGCGTGCTGCCCGCTGAAACCAGCTCTGATAACCAAGTCCTGGCAGGGATGATGCTTCCCAGACCTGTGGGGTTTGAGGGGCTCGGAGACCCGGTGCTGGGATGCAATGGAATAAAAGCATTTTGGCTAGGATGTTAATTGTACCCTGAGGACCTGGTGGCCGTCCTTCACCTACTGCAGAAACAAGAGGGTCAGGGTTAGTGGAGGGGTGCCTGGGGTTTCTGGCTTGAGGGCACATTGCCACAGCGGCAGTGACTTTAGAAAGGAAAGCTATTTTTCTTATTATTTTCTTATATTTCTTATAAATTTTCTAATTTTTATATTATAGAAGTACTTTTATTAAGCAGATGGAAAGATGCTGTTTTCAGCACAGTTCCCAAAGCAAATACTGCCTTGACTGGTGTCTTACGGTGGCCGTGCTGGGCATGCACCCCCCCATCCCCGCCTCAGTTAGCCACGGGTGCTCCGGGAGCAAACGGGTGCCCGGGCAGGCGAACACGGGGAGGCCTTGCCGCGACCCCTCCCTGCAAGCCCCGAGGCTCACCCACCTTGCTCCCTCATCCCTGCTTTCTACCTACACCAGGGGCTTATTTTTCATTTTCCCAGCAGACAAGCGGAGCAGCTTGTTTTCCCTCTGGCAGCACCTTCTGTGTTTCTGCTTTTCCACTTCCAGCCATGCCAGCCACACATTCTTCAGGGTGGGGGGAAAAATACCCCACAAAACGCAATGTAGTAATAAATTCTGTGGCCACACGGACGCTGCCGCCGCCAGTGAAACCACAGACATGGCACAGGGGAGGGACTTTGACCTTCTGCTCCAAAAAAAACCCACCCCTGCGTGTTGGCTTATCGTGCACGCTGGAAGAAACGCCTCTCCCGGGGCCACACGGGGTGAAACGCTGCAGGACACCGTGGCCGTGCTCCCAGCGGTGGGGGGGACGCTGCCGTGGGCTGACATCTTTTCTCCCTTCTCCACGCAGGATGGAGACGTGGAGAAGAAGGACCCGTTTGAGGAGAGCGGGCTGACCCTGAGCCCAACGGCTGCTGAGGCCAAGGAGAAGGTGCGGGCCAAGCGGGTGAAGAAGAGAGCTCCGCAGATGGACTGGAACAAGAAGCGAGAGATTTTCAGCAATTTCTGAGCCTTGCTGGTGGCTGCCGTCTGCCGCTCTCCTGCCCCTGCCCCGGCTCGGACGTTTCTGAGGTGCCTACGCCCTGTCCTTCAGTGTCCATGTGAGATGCTTTGTGCTCTGCTCTTCACTGGTTGCTTTTACAAGGCGTATTTTAAAGTCCTTTTTTTTTTTTATTTTTTATTATTATTATTATTGTTGTTACTCACCAGCGATTCTCATAAGACAAATGTGACCAAAGCTCCTTTTCTTGCTTGCTCTTCAGCCCGGCTCTGGCTGCCCGCCGTCCCCCCTGTTCCTATGAGAAAGGACTGGAAGAGTTTAACTCTTGTTTCTTACCTGCATCATTTAGGCTTCTATTACTACTTTTTTTTTTTTTTTTTATTTGGGGTGTTTGTTTTGGTTTTGCGGGTGTCCCAGACTGAGCCCCATGGGATGCTCTGTGCCCCTCTGCAAACGTCTTACAGCCTTGTGCCCCCGCCGTGGTGGGGACCCGCAGGCTGGGGTGTACCTGGCACCCCCGTCCCGGCACCCCGTCTGCAGCATTAACTACTCACACGATGGGAAAATGGACAGTGGCTGTAAATCGCTCTTGTTGGCTTTGCTATTGAAACGAAAAAGTTTGTGGTTTTTTTTTTTTTTTTTTTCAATGAAGTCCCATATGTTTCCAGTTAGTTTAGGAACCTCCCTCCCCACCAGTGACTTCTGCCCTGGTAATAAAAGCCCCTTTTTCATCCCTGATGGCTCTGCAGAGGGGAGAGGGCAGGATTTAAAAACAAAACCCAAACCCAACAGCCCAAATGCCAGGGGCGTCACCGTTTGCAGTCGTCCACGCGGCGCTGAGCGGCAGGGGAAGGCAGGGAGCGGGGCCAGTCCTGCCCCGCCGTGCGAGGAGCGGCGCTGCCGGGCAGCCTTGCGAGAAGACAAGAGCCACGAGATGCTGCAAAAACTCTTTGGACGGACTTCAAAGCGAGCACAACCCAGCATCTGTTTCCAGGGAGGAACGCGGGGCTCCGGTTCTAGCTGCGGGCTTGGTGCTGGGGAAGTGGGGCTCAGCTGCGGCTGTGCCTGGGTGCTGGGTCCTGGAGCAGGGTCTGGGTCTCACCTGGTTTGTTATTTCTGGGCTGGTATTTGCTGCCTCCGGCCCGTGAGCGTAACTGAGTCCCTGTCTCGCCATGGGGAGTTCTCCGAAGCCCTGGGGTCTCCGCGGGGCTGGCTATGAAGCAGGCAGCGGGTCGGTGGAGCGGGCAGTTGCTTTGGCTTTCTGTGGCCTCCTTTGAAAACATCCTGCTCTTGGTATTAAAGCCTCAAAAATATATCTTTAAAGCATTACAAATTAAGCCCATTTAAGCTCTTTATTACTTGCCTTTGGCCATAAATGAGGGAAGATGACTAAGCTGAACTGCAGCACTCCCTCGGAGCTTGCAGGCAGAGGTGGTTCACCAGGGCAGGGTCCCGGCCGTGATGGGGGGCTGACCCCCTCCCTCCCACGCTCCCGCACCTCCCCAAGCCCAGCCACGGCGGCTGCCCAGTATTTCAGCCCAAATGCCAAGGCAGCAGTGGGAAGGGACGGGGTACAGCAGGACGGTCAAGCACAAAACCACTTTCCCCAGGTAAAAGCCAATGGCAGCAATCACTTGGGCGTCGATGACCATTTTAAAACACGTGGCTGTGGTTTTTGCCCTGCGGTACCCTAGCGCTGCTGTGCTACAGGCCCGTGGCCTTTGGGTTAGTCAGCGTACTATGGCTATCCTAACGGCTCTGTGTGTGGTTCCAAAGTATTGAGTTAAAGGTGCCTTATAACATTTACTGCTCTCCTCGGCAGCGGGCTGGGGCTCAGCACAGCGGTGGGGTGGGGGGGCTGCAGCAGCGGAGCCAGGACATGCGGCTTCACCCTGGGGGAGCAGCCCATGGCTGTTAGCTGGCTGGCAGGAGAGCATGGAAAGCCTCAGGGGTGAAGGAGAAGAGTTCTCTTTTATGAAAGTTATCTTTTAGGAATGGTGATGGCCTGAACAGGTTGAAAATAATGACTCTGGAGAGGATCTGGTGCAGGTGTTTGGCTATCGGTGAAGAGACTGGCAGCGGGATGACGGCTCAGGATGCGGAGAGGTTTGCCTCCCCTCCAGGACTCTGCCATTAACAAGACACCTCTTCCCTACCCCACTTCAAAGACAATTACCTGCTCTCTTTTTTTTGGCCCTGAAAATATTTGCTTCTATAAATCGGTAATCTTTTGAAGGAGCCCTTGTTTTTCATGGTATGCACGTTGCTTCCTGTGCCTGCACAGCCAAACCCCAGGCGGCACCCCGGTCTGCGCAGGGCAGAGCGTTTCCATGCAACACTGACTTGAATGCCGCATCCTCCGATGCATGTCAGAGAGCAAAGATCCGTTTGTAAATACCACATTTCTCATACAAGACTGGACCATGGTAGTTGCGATGCCGGGGTGGGGGGGGAATATGTAGTTGTGAATGCAAATCAAAAGAAATCAGGTGTGCAAATCTGTACTGATAAGATTTTAAAATCTTAATCTCTGCTTAGTCCATGGAAACTGCTCCTGGTTAAAGCACTTATATTTCTGACATCTTGTAGCTCAGTAGTAATTATTCAGTTCCTGTACATTTAACTTGGGAAAAAAAATCAATAAAGTATAAGGCTGTCAGCTGCATTGTAAAAACATAATGTACACTGTAATGTCAGTAATA
The DNA here is from genome assembly GCA_031468815.1 of Morus bassanus. NCBI lineage: Eukaryota > Metazoa > Chordata > Aves > Suliformes > Sulidae > Morus > Morus bassanus. The sequence goes on from CM062572.1 coordinate 65,324,787, forward strand.
AACTTCATTTTCCCATGTACCGAGTACTTATTTGCTCGTTCCTCATCTGTTTGGTAGGGAACTTCAGAGGGGAATTACAGCCGCCTTTAGCACATTATAAACTTTGCTTCCTCCCTTGCCTGTTTAAAGAGTTGCCGAAATTATTCCTTTGAAGCTCTACAATGAAGTCAGCACTGCCCTTTCTTTGAAGAACAAAACACAGATGGTGGTGGTGTCCCTTCTGTCAGCTTCTGAGGCACACACTAGCCTGGCTCCTGTGGCCACCGTAAGCCTTGCTGGCACACACAGACCCGAGCGATGCTGGCTTGTCTCCTGCCTGCCCCCACTCTGCATCACCCCCTGCTCTTCTGCTACAAGGACCCAAAGGGCACTTGGCCAGGCAGCAGCCTCCTCTGAGCCAGGCTCGTGAAGTCTTCAGCTGTACCTTATTCATTGCAGCCCCCCTCGCTGCCTGGGCTAGGCAGGCAGCTTGGCAGGTTGCGTGCTGCCTGCTCTGCGCTGGCAGGGCGGGTTGCTATGGTCTCACGCTTTGGTGAGGTCACCTCCCACTGTCCTGTGTTGCACAGATTCCAGCAAACCTCATGGGTGGAAAAGAAAAAAAACAACCCCACCACCTTTATTAAATGTGTATTTACAAGCAGCAGCAAGTCCCCTAGGACAAAGCATTTCTCTCCAGCTAATCCTGACACGGCACAGCCTGCTGCTCTGCCAGGACATGCTCAGGCACTCACACGGGGGCTGGAGCCTTTAGCAGGGATGCAGCAGGACTGCTGCACTTTGAAAGACCCTTTTTCCTCTCGAGAGCTCAGCTGTTGCCAGCAGCGGCTGCTCCCTCCCCGGAGATGCTGAGCTGGCTGCAGCAGTCTCCTCTTCCCCTGCAGTCACACAGCCAGCCCCGTGCAAAGCACAGCTTTACTAGGGCTCAGCTCTGGGCTGCTGCTGAGCCGAAGCAGCTTTGTTGCTCTTACAAAGACCGGATGATCCCTCAGCGTGTCTTAGCAGCTGGGCAAATGTCTTGATTGAGGCACTCGTTGCAGCGAGGATTCACAGGCAGGCAGGTCTGCTGGCCAAAGCCCACCAAGAGCCAGTTTATCTCCCTCCAAAGATCCCTGCAGTGAGAGGAAAAACATAAGCTTTCCGATACAGCTGCTCAGAGGGGTTAAAGAACAGCCCGTGCTTTTAAATGGATCCCTTTCGCCCACTGCCTGTTCCTCTTGGCTTCCCAAGGCGCCTGGAGGCAGGTTCCAGCCTCAACAGCCTTCCTAACCTTTCCTGATCCCTCTGAACTGGGGTGGGGAGCAGAGAACAGACATACAAAGTGCCTGTGGTCATTCTCTTGTGCTAAGGCATGTGCCAGATGTGGAGCTGCAACAGAGTACCCGTCAGCTGGCATGAGATACTGAAGATTAAGCATCAATGAAGGGCAGAATCCAACCATGGTCTGGTCTGACCTTGCTGTGGCCATTAGGCTCAGCAAGGTCCTGTGTAGAAAAGCACCTGGCTTGGGTCATGGTAAACTTGTCAAGGCACAAATCAGGCATCAAGACCTCCAGGTACCTGGCTGCACTGGTGGTGATACATACCTGATAGCCACGAAACAACCAGTAGCTGAGATGCTGCTGGTGCAGCTCTCTGGGACAGGAGAAACACCTGCAGACTAGTTCCCCATGAAGAGGAGGGACCCAAAGTGCAGTCACTGAAAATGCTCTAAGCAGGGTTGTGTGCAGACATGGATCCTGCAGCTGGCTTGAGGGGCTTGGCGTGGAGGAAGGATGCTGGGGTCTCAGACCTCACCTGGGCAGCCAGTCCTCCAGCGCTACCCGAGTTTCCTCAGGGTATCGGGTCTCCTTCTTCACCCACTTCAGCCTGTTTGTGATCCTGTGCACATGGGTGTCCACAGCTAGGAAGGGAGAGCCCAGAGTTTAGGTGGGGGCAGACACACCTGAACGGAGAGAGCACAGCCAAAAGCTGCCTGTCACAGCACACCAGGTACAGCGCCCTGCACGGGCTTCCTCCACGGGCTGGCAGGACCAGGCAGGTGAAACAAACAGCAGAACAAACGTGCTGCTTTCTTCCTAGGCCCAGAGCCAAAAGCAAGATGGGATAGATATCTCACACCACGCAGCTAGCGACACACTCGCACAATCTGACCCAGCCTCCCTTCAAAGGTTCGCATGCTCTGATCTAGCAGGCACAGGGCAGCCTGTCCCGGGTTCTCTTCCTCCCTGTGTTTCAGCTGATGTTACGCAAGTTGCAATCTCTGCCCCTTAGTTTACCCAGATGGAAAACACATTTCATAATACCCACCAACACAAGAGGGTTTGTGAGGCTTGAACGAATGTTTATAAAGTGCTTTGAGCTAAAAAGCTCTGAATGCAAAGTATATTATTGTTAGATCAGTAGCGATAAACCTGTCTCTATGGCTAATTGGGCAAAACCCAGGAAATTGCTGTAAACAGGAAGACTAAGTCTTGCCTCCTAAATCAAAACTGAGCACACAATTATTTGGAAAATAGCTGGCTAGTTTGGCTCCCTCTAGACTTCCCTCCCCCACAGCAGGGAGAGAACAACAGACCCCAAGCGCTGTCGAATGTAGCGCAAGAGCCACATTTTGTAGAGCTGACGGTCACCCGTGGGGCTGCAGGAGTCAGCTGCTGCCCGCACTGACCTTGGGCTGCGTGCTCGTCGCAGCAGCAGTCATTCATCAGGTGGCACCATTCCTAGCTTTCCCAGGGCTCCTCTATTAAGCAGCAAATACACTTGGAATATTAATCTGTCCCCAGGGGCCCCCAGGCCGGGCAGCCCGCAGGGACACCGCAGCTGATCGTCCAGCCCCATCTGCCGGCTGCTGCGGGGAGCTCTGCTGCCAGCCACGCTCCCCTCTGTGCTCCCCAAATGAGCATCGTGCTCCCCAAACGCATCGTGCAGGAGCGAACCTGCCCTGGGTCTGGCCTGGGCCCGTCTCCACCGCAGACTTCCTCCCAGCCGATCACTGCTAAAGCACAGCTCCATGGGGTACAGCTACGCGCTCTCCTACGCTCTCTGTTCAATAAGCACGGCAAATAAACAAATGTACCCGTGGCCACCTATTACCCAGCAGCAGGAACTAAAACAGATCAGAAATTCTATAGCTACAGATTGCCTGAGACCATTTCTTTCTAAGACCCATCATGAATTACCGATTTCAAATGGTAATTTTGACTAAGCCTTGCTTCTGCCCTCTCATGGCTTGTCAAAGAAAAATCCCAAATGAGATTTGTTTGAATGGAAGCAACCCTGGGAAAAAATAACATCAGACTATCCCAAAAGTATCCCGAAATCACAAAATCATCTCCATCTCTCTTTCACTTGACACCAAAGAGATTTCAAAGCATTATTCTCCTAGCACATCTTTTTGGATGCCTACCCAATTTGGCAATACTGGCACTGCTTACCAGCATCTGAGGGGAGGGACTGACTGCCCTTGGGGATTTTTGCTATCAAATTTGGTGCAAAACAGTGGCTGGATCCATGCTTAAATCCTACAGCAACTCATCCGCTGTGAGTGGTTGAGGGTCACGTCCCTCACCCACCCAAATGCTCTGCGGATGAACAAACTGAAGCGATGCTATCAGGCTCCTGAGGCAGGCAGTTTACCCAGCTGTGATGCTTCCCCTCTGTCCAGGGAATGGATCAGGCAGGATTTAGGAGAGGAATAGGGAAAACACGGTCCAACCTACCTATCCCGGACACACTGTCCCAGGCAATGTTCATGGCCAAGTGGGCCATTTTGGGCCCAACTCCTGGCAGCTGCACCAGCTCCTCCACAGTTCTCGGTATGTCGCCCCCGTACTTCTGCTTCAGGATGGCTGTTGTCTGCTTTATGTACTTCACCTTGTTCTGGAAAACCAAGGGGAAAAGGCAGAAAATCCAAGTTGCCCTGCGATACAGGGAAAAGAGACAAACAGCTCAGAAAACAAACCATTCCTGAGCCTATGTTACGTGTGAGGCCATGCACTGGAGTTTGCAGAGAGGAGACAGAGGTCTTTGACTTCTCTTTGAAAGCAAAACACTGAGACCTGATTAGCTGTAACCTCCCCAGCACACTCTAGGCACTGCAGCAAACAATCTTGCTGTGAATACAAATTGCTAAAACTGGCGTAAAATACAGCCTTCAGCTTGACCCCAGGGGAAAGATCACCAGGGGGCACAGCACACACGCTGGATACCGGCTGGGGCGCATCTCTCAGGAGCAGGGCTGGTTCGCACCCACCTCCTGCCTTCATCCCTCGCTGTCAGCTCAGTGACTGGCCATCAGTACAGCCCACAAAGGACAAGCCTGCCCCCGCCTTGCGCTCCTATCACAGAATCATTTAGGTTGGAAAAGACCTCTAGGATCATCAAGTCCAGCTGTCAACCCAACGCCCCCATGTCCCCTAAACCACGTCCCCAAGTGCCACATCTACACGTTTTTTTTTAACTCCTCCAGGGATGGTGACTCCACCACCTCTCTGGGCAGCCTGTTCCAGTGCCTGACCGCTCTGTCAGCAAAGACATTTTTCCTAATATCCAAAGGAAACCTCCCCTGGTGCAGTTTTAAGCTATTTCCTCGCATCCCTCTTCTGGGCCTCTGAGCTGTCTCAGACAGCTGCACAGAAGCGGAGGACGGTGGCGGGGGTTCCTCTGCACACACGTTGGGTGCTGCCGCGATCCTGCACTCACCCTCCAGAATCCTACAGGGTAAATGATCTGCCCAAGCATCGCATCATCCATCTGCAAAATACTGTCGACTGTGAGGCCATGCTGCCTCAGGCGCAGCATGGCGGCCGATGTCACTTGGTCCTTGGTCTGGCTGGAAAGCATCAGCGACAGCAGAACTTGGTAGCGCATAACCTGGGGAAAAGGAGACAGTGAGACACCCCAAGATTCCCGAGAGGATCCAGCTGTCTCTGGGGCTCGGTTCTCACACCCAGCACCATCTTCAGTCCGGTGCATAACATGGACCTACCCTCGTTCAGCCACATCCGTCTACAAGAGACTGCAACAGAAATAATCCGTAACCTTTTACTTCTACCACACAATAAAGGGAGAAAAGAAACACCTTCAATCCAAGCAGTCAGCATGTGTAAAAGGGCAGAGAGCAGCTATCGCCTGCTGGGATCTCCCATCCAAGAATGCCAGTGCTTAGCCATGAAGGGTCAGAGAAAGCTTTTCCTGATGATGGGATTCTCAGGAGACCCCACAGGATGCAGAAGTACAAATGCCCAGCGATCTTTCATGCAACTTCTGCTCTAAAGGAGCTTTTGAAAATCCTGTCCCCTTCCCACTAGGCTTCGGTAGGAACTGGGTGTCTGGCTCCAGTGAGTTCCTTATGAAACCAAATCTAAAGAACTGGGATGACAGAGACTGGGAGATGAAGCAGAAAACCCACAGGTTCTTCTGATGCTGTCATGCAAGGTTTAGCCGAGACTGTTCACCTCCCATTTTTCAACTGATTTTTTCCCAGATGCAATTCTGTCCCCACCAGAATGAGGAGGATGATGCAACTAACCTGGACCAACCCAGGATAACGTGGGGTACAATCCTTCCCTCAGCTCTCTTACAAACAAAGTTTACAAAACCACAGGCGCACCAGGAAAAATCTCCAAGTGCATGGAAGTAGGGTAATCTCCGAGTGCATGGAAATCGTGTGAGGAGCGCTGGTGTGCGCTGAGGGTTACAACATCCACTTTTTCTTGGAAGCAACAACCCCGCTTCCCTAGGGAAGCAAAGTTATTTCTGTACTGTGCACCGTGGTCCCTCCGGCCCCACAGCTGCACTTGGTGCCAGCCCACGTGGCTGCGGAGCGTGTGACGCTGTCTGAGTCAAAGCTAACCGTTTTCCCCAGGGATCCCAGCCCAAGGCATGATGCCCGCAATAAAGACAGCGTTACATGCGCAGAAGCGGTGCAGCTGTGTCTTCGAGACCCCTCCCTCGGAGCCCAGCAGGTCGCCGTGGAGCACACGACTCCCATCCCGCTGCTCCGCCGAGCCTGCCTGCGGGTTGTCTCCAGGTCCCCACACCAGCGCCGCGCACGGAAAGCGCAACCCTGCAGCCACGGGTCCCAGCGCCGCGCCACGGCCTCGCTCCGCTTTGTTTTTTGTACTGATGCAAATGGTCCCCTCGGAGGGAGGTGTCGTTTGGGGCCTTTGATTGTGTTCCCAGGCTTGGGGAGCACAGTGCCATCCCAGCATGGCCCTTCCTTTCAATCAGTATCCCCTTAAAAGTGGGCCGCAAGAGGGGAGGAAGCCAACCTACGCTTATGTGCTGCTCTGAAGAGCATAAAAGCAGCCTGGAAAGTTTTTTGTGGCTTCCCTTGCCTTTTCTCCTCACTGTTTTTCCTCTGTATTACAGAGCCATCTTGCTGCATACATTCCTTGCAGTCCTACAGAGATTTTTAAGAAAAAAGGGACGTGCCTTCACACCCTGCCAGCCTGCCCCAGAAGACAGCACTGCCAAAATACACTGTCAGGGTTTTCATTCCCAAGTCCAAAATCATCCTATTTTTGCCTCAGCTCCTACTCCTGGTTCAGCCTACTAACTCTTCTGGCAGCAGTTTAAGCAGAGGATGAGGGCCTTTCACAGCTGTGTTTGCTAGTTGGTCTCTAATGCCCAGCATGGGCTGAACATGAGCAGAGAACATCTCAGAAAACACCCACTGCCATTTCACAGGGACCGTCTGAAGCCAGAGAGCCCAGTACCGGAGAGGCAGCGGCTGACTCTCCTCCTCGAGCGGGACGAACAGTTCCTCTCATATGCACGCTTGTGCAGTAACCTCGCGTGGGACCAACCCCAGCCTAGAGTCCTGATACGCCTTGCGTTTATTTTTCTGTTCCGGAGGTATCCAAAACGGGACATATCCAGGGGCAACACGAGGATGAGGAAGGCCGGAGGGCGGCGGAAGTGAGGCTGTATTTTCCCGTGCCTGCCTGATGGAGCAGGGCAGCAGGGTGTTTGTTACCTGTGGAGGTGCGCTGCTGTCATAACACTTCTCCACTCCCATCTCATCGACGGGAGCATCTCTGTTTCTCCTCATTTCCCGGATGCGCTCCAGCTGCAGCCGCCAGTCCCTTGGCTCCCAGCACGGTCTTTGGGGCTCAGACGTTCCCTGCTCAGCACCATCCCCCTGCCCAGCGTCGTAGGCAATGGCGACGCTCTTCCTCCTCCTGCTGCGCCTTGGGATGCTGGCTGTGCTGTGGACCTGGCTCACTGGAAGAGATGGGAGAGGGATTTTCAGGCCTGAGGCCAGGGGAAAGAAGCCTTCGTCTCCCACCAGAGCCCAGCGTCGGCCCCGCGTGCCGGCGACCACCCGTGGGACCCTGACGTGAGCTGAGCTCGCCTTCCCCATAGTCCCAACCCAGCAGCAACACCTCACATCCACCCAGCCCTATCTGGAGCCAGCCGTGGGGCGAGGAACGGCTGGGAAGGACCCGGGAAACAAGTAACAGCAGTCGGGGCCACATGTCACGCTACGACACGCATGTCCCGAACACGCGGGAGGAGGATAAGATGCGCCCCCAGGCCCACAGGCAGGACAGTCTGCCACATCCCGGGCTGCGAGGGGGACGTGACAAGGACACCGTGCCCCTGAGCCCCCGGCCCGGCCAGGCTCGGCTCGGCTCTCCCCCCGTGCTTGCAGGCCCCCCCCACCCCGTGCCGGTGCCGAGGCCGGGCCGGGACCGCACGCAGCCCCACCAGCCCCGGGGAGCCCCGATCACCGCCCCCTTCCCCGTACCTCCGGCCGCCCCCCGGGCCCTGCCGAGCCGCCGGGCCGCCGCCACCCGCCCACCACCACCGGCGGCGGGCAGCGCCGCGCACATGGCGGCGGCCCCGGGCACTACCGGTCCCGGCGTGCCCCGCGGCGGGCGCGGGCGCCGGAAGCGGCGGGACTTCCGGTGGGGGCGGGGCGCGGGGTGGGGGGGCCGGCGCGGAGCGGGGCGCGGGCCGGGGGCGGCGGGGCCGGGCCGGGCCGGGGGCGGCGGGTGAGTGAGGAGGGAAGGGGAACGGGGCGGGGGGCGAACGGCCGCCCTGTGTCCCGGGGGCGCGGGGGGCGCGGGGGCCTGGCGGGGCCTAGCGGGAGGCGGGGCCTTGCCGTGCCCCGGGGGGTGTGTGGGGCTGCCCCCGGCTGGGGGGGGGGTCGGAGGAGGGTCCCCGGGGGTCCCCCCCTGTCAGGGACGGGGGTGTGTTGGGTGGGCCTGTGGCCTGTCCCCCGTTGGGTGTCCGTAAGGGGTTGTGGCATGTACTGGGGCAGGGGGCTGGGGGCTGCGGTGGGTCCCCTGGTGATGTGGGGCTGGGGGCTGCGGTGTGTCCCTCAGGGAGGTGGGCAAGGGGCTGCGGTGTGTCCCCCGGTGATGTGGGGCTGGGGCTGCAGTGTGTCCCCCAGGGAGGTGGGGCGGGAGGCTGCAGTGTGTCCCCCGGTGATGTGGGGCTGGGGGCTGCGGTGTGTCCCCCAGGGAGGTGGGCAAGGGGCTGCGGTGTGTCCCCCAGGGAGGTGGGCAAGGGGCTGCGGTGTGTCCCCTGGTGATGTGGGGCATGGGGCTGTGGTGTGTCCCCCAGGGAGGTGGGGCGGGAGGCTGCGGTGTGTCCCCCGGTGATGTGGGGCTGGGGGCTGCGGTGTGTCCCCCAGGGAGGTGGGCAAGGGGCTGCGGTGTGTCCCCTGGTGATGTGGGGCTGGGGGCTGTGGTGTGTCCCCCAGGGGGCTAGGCTGGGGACTCTGGTGTGTCCTCTGGAGTGGTGGGTTGCGGTGTGTCCCCCGGTGATGTTGGGCAGGGGGCCATGGTGTGTGCCCTGGGATGCTGGGCCAGAGTGTGTGGCGTGTCCCCTGGGAGCACAAGGGATTGCTGTGGCGTGTGCCCAGGGTGCGGGGCAGGCTGTGGCGTGTCCGTGGGGGCATGGGGCGTAGCCGGGGGGGTGCTGCTGGGTTTGTGCGGGAGCGTATGCCGAGGGCAGGGTGCTGGGGCTGCACCAGCATGCAAGGAGTGGGTGTCCCCCTCTGAGCCGGGTGCGGGAGTCCCCAAGGGGCAGTGGCTTGGGGCTGGCTGGGGAGACAGTTTCTGAAGGATGTTGCTGTCGATGTGCCGTTGCTGAATGGGTGTGCTTGTTCTCACTCCCCCTCTTTCTCCTTGCCATGGCAGCATTTGATGCTCAGACGCTCAGATTCGTAAGTCCTTCCTCACGCCTAGCTGCTTTCAACATCTGCTTTACAGTGCTCTGTGCTTGTCCGTTGCTTTTGGACTGGGAACGAGTGCTTCAGCTCATGCCCGCCAAAAAGTGGCGGGGTGTGTTTATACTTTAAAAATCAGCTCAGCAGTTTGAAAATGGTGGTTGCTCTGTGCGGGCTCTGGTGGTGCTGGGTATTCGGAACTCCCAGAAAATGGTAATCCCAAGCTCACCATTCCTTGGGTAGCCGCAGGACGTGGGTGCTGGAGGCAGGAGGAGCGCAGGCTCCTCGTGCCTGCGGGCTCCTCGTGCCTGCGGGCTCCTCGCTGTTTCATCCTCAGCGTTGGGCTTCTGCTTTGTTTGAAACTGTTTGAGACACCAGAGCTGTTTGTAAAAGCCGCGTCATGACGGCGGTTAGTGGTGTTTTCCTGCTTAAAGATTCCCCTCGGGTCTCCCTTAACAGAAACGCTGTTCTGTATTTGCAGGGGCTCAGCGCTGCTTGCTTGTCAGCAATGGCAAAGCCTCAGAGCAAGGATTCGGGACTGAAGGAGAAGTTCAGGAATCTCCTGGGGCTGGGAACATCCCGGGGAAGTTCAAAGTCATCGGAGGGCAAGCAAACAGAGTTTATCATCACTGCAGAAATACTCAAGGTGTGAGAACTGACCGTAGTAAAGGTGGGGATAGTGCCTGGGTTACCTGAGCTGAGAGGATTGGAAGGAGGGCTTGCTCATTCTTTCTGTTTTGACATTCTTTCCCTCTCCAGTCATGCCTTTTTCACCTTATCTCTCAATTCATTCTCCAGTGAAATGGGTGTAAAACTTGCCTACTTTGAAGTTACAGCATTTTAGTTATTCAGTATTTGAATACTTTTGAGATATTTGATAGGATGGTGTTGTCTTCTGCTGGGTCACAGGGTGTTACCTCAAAATATGTTGCTTTTTTTTTATAGTCTGAGCTTGATGAAGTTTATGTGGTGGCAGTTAGCTCAAGCTGGAAACTGTTTCTATTTTATGAAAACCTTATGGTTTTGTGAAAATTAAAAAAAAAAAAAACAAACAACAAACTTGATTCCAGTAATTGGTACAGCAAGTCTGTAAGCAGAATAGTTGGCACACAGGGAGGAAAACACATAAAAGGAAGAAGGGGACCAGAATCCCTTCCCGTCTGTGCTGGAGCAGCCAAACTCTTACCTGCTGGATGGCTGGGGAGCCGGACTTAATGTCCCTCCTTTCTCTGCCCTTCTCCCATGAACCGGGCGAGCGCCACAGCCAGTGAGTTACTAACTTTTCTGAAGAAAATGAGATATTCTGCCCTGGAGGTGAAAAGCTGCTTGGCTCCAGTTCTGTGAAAGTTCTAGTTTTGACAAATCATTTGCTAATGGAAAAAGTTTTTGGAGAAATTCCTGAAAAGCTCCAGTGATGACTAATGGTTAGCTCATTTTGGACAGATGTGTAATTTATTTGACAGTGGTTCACAATCCCCTTTGAGAAATGGGTGTTTCTAGTAAGATAAACTGTTAGCTTATTTCTACATTTCTTTCCAGGAACTGAGCATAGAATGTGGATTAAGTAATAGGATACGAGTGATCAGTCAAATTTGTGAAGTGGCAAAAACAAAAAAAATTGAAGAGGTAAGTTTCAAAGTGTTCAGTGAATACTGGAAGGATGAATATTTAAGCAACAGCTCTTAACCTATCATAAGAGGCTCCAGTAGTTTAAACTACCTTTTAAAATCAGTAATCCCGGAAACTGTTTTGTGCTGTCCAAACCTGTAAAAGGATGGCTCACATGCCAAAGAAATTAGTCTTGTCCAGCCTACCAGTGGTGGAGCAGAGAGGACATAGCTGACGGGCTTTCTGAACAGAATGGAAGGAGAGTGCCGCGAATATGCAGGCCTGTTCAGGACAGTTCACGGGAGGTGATGTTAGTCCTGTAGAAGAGGTGTTTGCTAGCTCCTTCCGTCTTGTTAATAAGCACCCTCAAACTGGTTTTAAACTCATCTTGTATTTGGGTGAAGGTTTCTGCACAAATGTTCACGCTGAAGTAAGTGTGTGAATGAAGAACTTCACTTACTGGGGTGCAAGTTGTCATGTAGGACGGGATTTGGTGTCCCGCATGTGTTTCATCTGAGCTTATGACTGGGCAGGTGAGAGTGTCCCTCAGAGAAGAGAACCCTGGACATGAAATCTCTGGAGATCTTGTCCATTAACTTGCCATAATTAATGACTGACCTACTGGGTAAAGATCCCAGAAGAAGCTTAACTTTCCTACTACTGCCTGTCTCTTGTGTTTGTTTTCAGCATGCAGTGGAAGCAATATGGAAAGTGGTAGCTGATATGCTCCAGCCAGAGCGCCCCGTCGAAGCCAGACATGCTGTTCTTCATCTGCTAAAGTCAATTGTTCAAGGACAGGTGAAAACAAACAAACTGTAAAAGAAACACTACACTTAAACTAGGGTTTGTGCAGAGCATGAGCGTGAAAAATACTGGGTGGCTCTTCTCTACAACTTTCCACGTTTCTTATTTTGGTTGTGCCTAGTAAATGGGAAGAGGAAGCATTTAAATTTAAGTTTTGGTTTGACCTCATAGCAAAACTTTTCATACAACGCATAGAAACCTTTTCTGTTCTGGGGCAATGCTCTCGAAAAAGAGGAAATACTTTGGGTTAAGTTCAGCGTAGTACAGCAAATTTTATATGATCTTTGCCCAGACCTGCTAGTCCTAGTCTGCAGCTGTTTTTGATGTTTCAGCGTGTCAAGTATGCAAGAAGTTCTGTATGAGATACTTTTCTAGCCTGGCCAAGTTAAACATACTATGAATTCTTCAGATTTCACAATGTGCTATACAAATGTACAACTGTATCAGACCAAAGTTCTAGTTTTCAATATTCTGAAAAAGTAGGGATAGATGCTTAGTAAAGAATAGGCATTGATTGTGGTTTGTTGGCTTGGTGTTTTTTTAAATGCTCTACTGGCAGTGCTGTCAGTTGCAGTTTCCATGGATTACTTCATGCATCGGATGCTGTCTGTGTGTTGCTGGACAAAATGCCTCCACCCCTGAGTGCTGCTATAACAGGTTGAGAAGACCTGAGCCATTGTCAGTAGCCGGTAGAGGTTGGAGGAGACTTTCAGTTTCAGGAGACTTTCATAGCCCCTAGGAAAAGAAAATAATTTCAAGCATGAAGATTACTGTTACAGACCTTGATAAGGTCCAGGCCTTAACTGTCTTTTTTCATTAGTGACACTGTTATTCTCCTCCCCTCTTTTTTTTTTTTAAGGGTGAGAGATTAGGGATCCTCAGAGCACATTTTTTTAAGGTTATTAAGGATTATCCCTCCAATGAAGACTTGCATGAACGGCTTGAAGTGTTCAAGGCTCTAACGGAGAATGGACGATACATCACCTACTTAGAGGAAGAGTTAGGTGAGTATTGTCTCTACCCCTCTTCACTTTGGTGGGAATAAGTCAAGGGATAGGCATTCAGTGATATGAGACCAAGGTAGTGGTAACACTTCTGGGTAGAAAGCATATTGTAACTATTTGTCTTCCTTCTTTAGCTGACTTTGTACTACAGTGGATGGATGTTGGTTTGTCTTCTGAGTTCCTTCTGGTTTTAGTGAACCTGGTGAAATTCAATAGCTGCTATCTGGAAGACTATGTAGCTCACATGGTCCAGTAAGTTGGGTTTTTTTTTAACTCCTACATGCTTATTCTTGGTAAATTATAGGAGAAAGTTGCAGATCAATATACAGATAAGTGGAATCTTTTTCATCCGACCTGGATCTGTGTCATTCCTGGTCACACCTGATATTTCTGACAAATACTTGATTTTCAGTTCTTACAGTGTTCAGATCTGGTTTAGTTTAACTGCATGTGGTTTTCCCATTTCATGTGATGGACCCGACTGCATTGCTCAGTCTCACAAAGGGTCTCTGCTGTTGTATTAGTGTGGGCATACTGAGTTGCATTTAAGTGCAACTTTAAGCTAACTTTATAAAAGAGGTTGTAGTGTTCAGTGTCTCTAGGAGTGTTTTCAACAATGCCACAGTAAGGGAATGATGGGTAATATAACATGCCAGTTTACTTGTCTGTTTTGGCTCTTTGTAGTTTGCCTAAAATCATGTTAAGCAAACAATTATAATTAAATGTTCTTTCCTAACAGCAAGATATGCCTCTTGTGCATTCAGACGTCATCATCTGTGGACATAGAGGTCAGTAATTTGAGTCTTTCTTCATACTTTAGAGTTCTTTGAAATTCTTTGAAACTGTAACTTTTACAAACAAAATCAGATCATCAGACTCTCAGTTTATTCTCATCTTACAAGAGAGCTAATACAATGTTATGAAGTCTTTGTAAGCCATTGAATCTTGTACACCAATAATAATTTTATTCGAAAACAAACAGAGCATGGATAAATCTGATAAGTGAATTTTTCAGCAGTGGTTTTTATGGTTTACTTTCCATTTGCAATTATAAAAAAAAAAGATATATTTGTATCCCTTTTGACTTCCAGAAGATTTCCTCGTCTGCTAGGTTAGGATTTGACCCGCTTTATTCCTAGAGAAGTGTATAACCATTTTGTCTTTCTCTTTCCCAAAGATTTCCTTGCAAGTCCTAGATGCAGTTGTTTGCTATAACTGTCTGCCATCAGAGAACCTGCCAGTATTTATCATCACTTTGTGCCGTACCATCAACGTGAAGGAGCTCTGCGAGCCGTGCTGGAAGGTCAGAACTTTCTCGTAGTTTTGTTTTTTGATGAGTTCGCTGTTTTGGCCTCATAGATGAAGCGTCAGATGTGCCTGTGCACGTTTGCCATAAACTTTGGTTTGCTTTTAAGCGTAAATTAGTAATTGTTTCAAGTATTAAGGGATCAGCACATTGTTAGTGTAAGTCCTGTCATGTCCATGGAATTTACTCATAGTTTCCTCTCAGCTGATGTGACAGGCTGCCTTTTCTCTAGTGACATAGAAATGGCCGGACACATTTACTTACCATGAGTGGGCATGATTGGCCAGCTAACTGTGTATTTAGGCTAATGAGTGTTTGAACAATTGGATATTTAAGTGTTCTCTTTGAATTTGCAGCTTATGCGCAACCTTTTGGGAACTCATTTGGGACACAGTGCCATCTACAACATGTGCAGGATCATGGAAGACAGGTAAGGAGGGTGTATCCAAGGAATTCAGTAGAGGCCCCATTGAGACAGATAGGGAGTCACCTCAGTAGAACAAGCTGAAGGTTCTGGTGCTTAGAAATTAATTCCCTTCCTAGTTAGGCGGCTGAAGTGCTCATTTGTGGGCTTTTCTGAATTTAATTTTCCTTTGTTTAAAGTCGTACTAAATGATCTTCTGCTTTTAATGTTTGTAAATTGTTGTGCAAGGTTCTGATGTATAACAGCTGGGAATTGCTGTTGTGACAGTGTATATTCCTATTGACTCCTGCATGCTAAAATAATTATAGCATGGTCTAAGACTCTCCTTCCATCTGTTCATAGAGCTTACATGGCGGATGCAGCGCTGTTGCGAGGAGCTGTGTTCTTTGTTGGGATGGCTCTGTGGGGTGCTCATCGCCTCAATTCACTCAAGAATTCCCCAACTTCAGTGCTGCCTTCGTTCCTCAAGGTAGGATGGGATGCTGGAGGAACTTTTTAATCAGGTATACATCTGGACCTGTACAAATTCAGAACAAAAATGTGGTCCCCTACACCAAAGAGGTCTTTGTATGTCTGAAGGACGAGAGGCAGCAATTGGGTATAGGGTGAGGCACGGGGAAACAGTGAAACAACAGAGGATTTAAGTTTGAAACTGAGGCCTCCTTCTGGAATATCTTTGTTGGCCAGAAAAGCAAAGTCTGAATTCTTTTTATCAAATATCTACATTGTGGGTACTTTAGCTTAAAAAATAAAAACTTTCACTCTTTCCAGCGTGTGGTACAAAAAGTGAGGGACGGTGTCCTCAGGGACAGCCTCAGAGCTCTCTTAAAATTTTCTCGTCCAAGTGCATCAAGCAGGAATTCCTAGCTTTAACCTCATGTGTCTGCTCTGTAAGATGGGACTGTGTTTGGCATCTGATCTACAGCTGTTTGCAAGAGTGCATAACTGCACTTTATAAAATGGTTCTTTGCTTTGCCCTTTGTGTGTATAGACCCAAGTATATTTATCTCAGACCTTCAGGCTAAGTTCCTAATTAGTAAGGTGTGTTTCATTTGAATTTAAGAGGGTTTCTGATCACTGCTTTCCAACTGTTACCTGACTGAAATGCTTTGTATTCCAGGCCATGACGTGCCCCAATGCAGTTGTGTCTTATGAGATAGTTCTGTCCATAACACGTCTAATAAAGAAGTATGGGAAGGAGCTGCAAGCTGTAACGTGGGATATCCTTTTGGACATCATGGAGCGGTTACTGCAACAGCTGCAGGTAAGCGGTGAGCCTGTCTTGACGTGCTTTCAATCGAAAGACCTTGCCATAAATATTTTTGCAAATTGATCTCCTGTTTGTACACTCTAGTGAACTTTGAAGCTGAATGAAGGTTCAGCCCAGTTCTCAATACTGTGCTTCTCAACTGGGTTTTCTATTTGTATTTAAAACTAGCACTTTCTGGTAAGGTAAAAGTGTTTTAGGAATGTTTTTGTCTCTGTTTCAGAGTCTGGAGAGCCAAGAACTTAAGTCCATTGTACATGATCTTTTGACTACAGTAGAAGAACTCTGTGACCAGAATGAATTCCATGGCTCTGAAGAGAGATTTTTTGAGCTGGTGGAAAGATGTGCTGATCAGAGACCAGTAAGACTTTACTTTTATTGTCTTCCTGTTGCCAGTTGAATCTGTTTTGTTACTCAGTACAGTTGAAAGTTGGGAGTCCTGAAATAGCAAGTAACCAGAAAATCACAGCAAGGACTTACATGGGCCTTATTCTCGGGGTGGGGGGTGGGGGAATGGATGTATTGTGTTTGCTTATACACTAAAAAAAAAAATTCTTGATCTTTCCGTGAAAGGAATCTTCTGTATTAAACTTGATAACATACAGAGCTCAATCCATTCATCCTGCCAAAGATGGCTGGATTCACAACCTGCAGACGTTAATGGAGAGATTCTTCAGGTATGAAATCATAACTTTGTGAATACAAGGCAATTTCAAATGTTTCTTGCCACCTTTTCATGTTAGATAATTTTGTTTTCTGAAGTTCCAGTGTTAGTAAATGACTGCTAAGAAGTATGGTAGTTCCAGGGCACAGTATGTGAAAGGATTTTGTTTAACGGAAGAAAAACTTTCCACTGAGTTATTTATGCTTCTTTTTTTTTCCTTTGTTTCCATCGGATGGTGCTATTCCAGTTTGCTTAGGCAGTTATGTGTTCCGCTCCACCGCACTTTGTAGCTCTGACGCCAAACAAGACTTTCCTGTTAAGCATCAGGATTGCATATGGTTATCCAGTATGAAAGTTATCTGTTTTTTGAATTGGTACTCCTAAAAGTATTCTTGTGCTCCAAAATACCAACATACAGCAATAACAAACTTCTGTCTCATTTGTGAAATGCTGCCAAAGAGGACCTCTTCCTCGGTGCCATATGTTTGGTTTTAAATTTGCTCACCAGAGCACTTGTTCTTCTGACATGAACTTCCTAGTTTGGATTGGAGTGGGAAAACTGCAGTTACAGGTCTCCAGAAGCAGTAAAAGCTGAACTGGGATTCCAGTTTCCAGTTGTTCTTGAATCTGACTTTGTATGTAGAGGCATTAACTGAAGGCTCAGCTGATCTCTAACAGTTATGGTTCTAACTCTTAAGAAGCTTCTTAGTTTACTTTAGTTTTGCTTTCCTTTTCTCCTCTCCCCCCTTCCCTAAATATCAGCACCTTTATTTTATTCATCTTGAATTTGCTCTTCCCATTTTAGGAACGAAAGTCGTAGTGCTGTTCGTATTAAAGTTCTGGATGTCTTGTCCTTTGTCCTGAGTATTAACAGACAGTTCTATGAGGTGTGTGTTTATCTGTTTCTGATGATCACTTGTGAGAACTTAAGTGGGTGGGAAAGGCTTTGGTGAGGCATGTTTTATGATGTGCTTCAGGTTGTCTCTGCCACTGGGGAAGGCACAGAACTGTGCTTTAAATGTTGCACACAACAGACATGTTTCTTTAGGATGCTTGTGGGAGGACTTGCCTTTTAATTGTCCTTACTTGGATACAGCTATGTGCAACTTGCAGTGGGAGCTGCTGTGTTTTGAGGACATACCTGGTTGTGTATTTGCTTCCCTGTTTTAAGGCCATTAATTCCATATGCATTTTGGTTTGGAAGAAAGGAAAGCCAATGTGAGAGATGCAGACTTTATTTAAAAGCTTTGTAAAAAGATGAGGTCTGGACGTAATCTGATGTGAGCAGATAGACTCGTCTTGGTGCTTGCAGTTTAATTGCAATCCAAGATGGAAGCTGTCTGAGAGAGGAGTTACAGAAGACCCCTGAGTATGTCTTCAGCTCCTTGGAATGTACCCAGAGTGTCAGAGGACAAGAAGGGGCAGAGGTGCTTCTTGGATTCCTTCAAAATTTGTGAAAACGTGATGCTGTTGCATGTTTCCTCTCTCTCTCAAAAAACCAAGCCCTAGGAATCCCTTGTCAACAGTCTATTTGAGCCTGGGCTATCAAGTCTGTAGGACAGACGAAAAACAAAGCATTGAATTCAAGTTCAACAGAAGTCATAAATATTTGGAGGGATGGCATGCAGCAATACTTAATTGGATGGAAGAGGAACCAAACAGTTAGTTGAGGAACAAGCCTGATATCACAATATCAGTGTCCTTTTGTTTGTAATTATTTCTCTCTTTAACATGCTGATTGAACAACTGACAGCAAAATGTCAAGGCTTATTAAGGTCTGTCCTCTTGCAGGAAGAGCTCATAAACTTGGTTGTGATCTCTCAGCTGGCTCACATTCCAGAGGATAAAGACCATCAAGTCCGAAAACTGGCCACTCAGCTACTTGTAGACCTGGCTGAAGGCTGCAACACACATCACTTCAACAGCTTGCTTGATATCATAGAAAAGGTGAGGCAGAGTTTGGTCAACTGTCAGTAGCATCACCGCATCTTTTGCCAGATCCTCTTACTGTGACTGAGGAGACTAACCCCTGGCTGTTACCACTTCCGTGGTTCAGTAGGCTATTGTAATGTTGCTGAGTTGTGGAGGATGCAAGCCTGAAGTGCAGAGCGGAAGGGAGCTTCTGAAACCCTATCAACGCATGTCCAAGCTACCTGACTGGGCTTGCAGAATTTCCTGCATGGATGACTTGCTGTAGTCTTTCCTGACCTTCCAGGATGGAAATAAAGAAAAGGTGTGTTGCAGATTTAAACCTTGTATTGCTTTTACTTTTTAAAAGGTGGCTGCACATTCTCTTTCATCTCCTTCTGAACTGGAAGAGAGGGACTTGCTATCGTATTCAGCTTCTTTGGAGGATGTCAAGACAGCAGTTCTTGGACTCCTGATAATTCTTCAGGTAAATGCTGCAGAACATTAAACATGTTTTCTTCAGAATAGTCTTCTGCTGGACTTGGCTTTTTAGATGACCGTTCTTCTACTGCTAAATATTCCAACTTTTGTCCACTTAATATTTTAACTCTTGTTTTGGTCACTCCTTTTGGGTACTGTATGGCTGTTTGCTAAATGTTTTGTTTTCTTAATTTCCATTGTACAATGAATATGAGCACATTTTCATGGGTGGAGGGCAGATGTGTTCATAACCTAGCAGAAGGGGAGTGGTTCATAACCTTGACTAGATCTGCTGTGTTTGGGTAGTGTGTCCTGAGATACGGTTAAGCCGTTGCTAAGAGCTGGTTGTTCCAACCACTGCCCTTCTGGAGCCGGACAGAGTTGCTCTGGAGCCTTTGCAGAGGTTCTGTCCAGAGCCATCTGTTCATCTTGCTTTCAGGAGCAAGTTTTTGCTGTGTTTTTCTTGAATTCTCAGTGCAGATACACATTTCTGAATAACAAGTGTCACTCTGCCTTTTGATTTGTGTTTCCGTTCCTCTGTAGACAAAACTCTACAGCTTACCCTCCAGCCATGCAATGCGGGTGTACGAGATGCTGATTCACCATGTCCAACGCCATTATATATATGCGTACAGCCTTGCTGTTGCTAGCAGCATCAGATTGCAGGTATGAGCTGTAACCTGTGCTTTCAGGTCGAGAGCTGTATGCTGTCTTTGGAATTCTTGGGTGGCAGGTGGGGAATGTGCGCTCTAGAGCTTGCCAGAAGTAGAATTAAATGTTTCTTGGCTAATAGGAGCATGCATATGCACTGCAACACCAGAACTGATGCCTCCTACAGAACTAGCCACAGCATCTATTAAAAATCCCTTTGTACTTCTGAAAGTATCACAGGGGGAGGTGGGAGACTATTCCACTGGCTTGGGTTTTGAGTGATTCCAGTGTCTTCTCTGTTACAGGTATTTGATTTCCTGCTGATGCTTCGAGCTGACTCCCTCCACCGTCTTGGCCTTTCCAACAAGGATGGAGCAGTGAGGTTCAGCCCTTACTGTCTATGTGATTTTGTGTAGGTTTCTCATTGCATTAAGCAAAAGCTGTTTTCCAGACTGTTTGGTATTTTTGCACGGGCTTAATGGTTCATCACTAGCAATCAGCAGTTTTTCTAAATCTTCCAAATCCTGATGAGTCAGCTGCTAGACAAGTCTATAGTTACAGCCTGGGATTGTCTCAGCTAATAACCTATTGGTGAATTTTTCTTACAAGTCACTTAGCTACAGAGTTCTCAATCTCAGACATAAAATTTCCGTTCCTGCTCGCAAAACTTAACAAAAATATTGGCAATTTCCTGCCTGAATCCAGTTTTCACATTGAGATTTGATTCAATGATTTGTACAAATCCAGCTAGTTTTCATTTTATAGCTTGGCCTAAAGTTCTTTGTGTAACACGTCCCAAAAGATATCTTTGTAAATTTGCTAGGGGCCTGGATAGAAAAATCTTTAACCTGACCAAACTGACCAATTGCTGTCTGTCTACTGGGCAATCCTGTGTTTTTTAATTGAAAATGCAATTTATATTGTTGTTTGGTCATTAAACTGGCTACCAAATAGGGTAGCATTGTAGGTCACATGAATGGGCTTTTCTGATCTTGATTTTACATTACATGCATTTTTCTCCCTTTCCATGTTGTAGAGAAGCAGAGAAGAGGGCTTCTGAGAAAAAGCCTACTGGTACGCTCTCTCCGCCTTCAGGAAGTCCCAGTGTGCCTTCTCAGAACGCCACAATTCGGATAGGGCATCTGCCGTACTCAATGGTCTTTGGTGTCCTTCTGCAGTGTTTGAAGCAGGTACGTCCACTCTTAATGACAGTCGTCATCTTCATGTGAAATATGTCAACCTAAACCAGCCGGCTAGAGAATTCTGTCCCAGGGTATCTAAATAACGTCTGAAAAGCAATACTTAAATCCTCCTTCTTGGGCAGAATCTGTGTGTCATTGCGCAGCTTTACAACCACCAGCGGGAGCACCAGTTCAGCTCTTCAGAAACTCAGCAAAGCTTTCATTTCACTCTGCTTCAGAGCAGACAAGGCCAAAAAATGTGTTTGTTAAACAAAGATCGCATAAGTCATCCTGTTTCTGAAAGGGCATTTGAAACTAAAAGAAACCCTCCTACTGCAAGTTTTTGAAGTATTTTGAGAATTGATAAATGTTTCAGTCACTAATAAACTGTAAATATACATGGTTCATTAGTGTTGTACTGGACGTAGTTTTGTGCTGAAGGGTTGTCTTGCTCTGGAAGTTAATTTGTGCTAGTGGTTGGGAGAATTGAATTCTGGCTTTGTCTTTTTGAGCTCAGTCAGATCTGGGTACAAGTTGTCTTCCAGTCTGCGGTTCCAGTATTGCACCTAGAGCTGGATGACAGACAGGAGGTCACTTGTGACAGCTAAATGCCACTTCTTTTTACGTAGCTACCGTGACAAGACATACATCTGCCTAGGAAATGGCATGTTGTCTGAAATTTGGTTGGTCTTACCTTCAAACTGAACTGAAATCGTACAAAAATTTTCCACCTGAACTTTTTCTTTCTTTCCAGGAGACAGACTGGAAGGTGTTGAAGTTGGTCCTCAACAAATTACCTGAATCCCTCCGCTATAAAGTGCTATTTTTAACCTCTCCTTGTAACATAGACCTCCTGGCCTCTGCGCTGAGCTACATGGTAATGCCATGCACCCTACTGATGTATAATCACCAGATCCTTAGTTTGCTTGAGTGTTGTGGGGGCTGGAGTGGTGAGGTTTTGGGGTTGGTTTTTTTGCTTCAGTCTAATACTTTGAAGATTAGCATGCTGGTTGTCAATCCTCACTCACCTCTCCTTTTTGTGAGGGTTGCTTTAGGTGCAGAATTAGGTAATAATGAGTGTTCTTTCTCTGTGTATCTGTGTATACATGTGAAAAGGGAGCTATGGGCAGTGCCTATCTACTGCCTTTCAGAGAGTATTTTTAATGTGGGGTGTTCCAACTTACTGTGTGATGTATCAGCTCACAGACAAAAAGACTACCGACAGGCTCCATGGTACCCCAGAAGGCTTTTCTCGCACTGATTTGCATCTGGCTGTAGTTCCAGTACTGACAGCATTAATATCTTATCATAATTATCTGGACAAAGCTAAACAGGTATGTGGAAAGTAAGGGGGTGTAGAAGGGACAGGGCCTGAGCCTGTATAGCGGAGCATTTTCTCACGCTAGTTGATTAGGAGACTTAAGTGCAAGGTAACACTGCCCTTTTCTGTTACAAAAAGCTGCATTTGCTGTATTTGGGGTGGGGTCAGGGGTGAAAAAATACTTTGCTAACTTTAGGCAGCAGTAACTGTCCGGTCAGTTGGATTCAGTGTTCTCTGTCCGTACCTGTCCCCCCTCGCAGGTTGCTGAGTGACTTTACGCTCTGCTGAAAGACCCTGATAAACAGAAAAATTCTGTTTAATCAGAAACTTAAATAGTAATTTCTAAAATGTCTACTTGATTAAAGTCCAATCTTAAGATTTTGGCCTAGAATACATGTAACAGTATTTAGGGTTCTGTGTTAGTGCATTTTGGATAAGAATTCTTGTGCGTCATGCAGGCCTTGCAGTAGTGATACCTTGCAAGCCATTCTGAAATGCCAGCTGAAGTCAGGAGATGGCACATGAGAGGTTTTCTCTTTCCCTGTATTATGACTTTGTTTTCTTTTTCACTCTTCTAGCGTGAAATAGTGTATTGCCTGGAACACGGTCTTATTTATCGCTGTGCAAACCAGTGTGTTGTGGCACTCTCTGTCTGTAGTGTTGAGATGCCTGACATCATCATAAAGGCGCTTCCTGTCTTAATAGTCAAATTAACCCACATTTCTGCTACGGCCAATATGGCAATCCCTCTCCTAGAATTTCTTTCAAGTAAGTTGTAATGTTCTACTTCTCATCGTCTATAGTTGTAAATGTATTGTTTGCACTGAATATGGGTATTGTGGTTGTGTTGGTCAAGTGGAATGCATTGTAAGGGTTTCTTGGGGTTTGGTGATGCCCTTGCACCGTCCTCAAGATATGAATGTTTGACCATCTCTTGTTTGTTACTGGTTTTCTATGTAAAGCACTTGCACACACTGAAGAAAGAGACATGCTTTGTGTGGTGCAGCCATACGGTGATGGGAAACAGGAAGCTGCTTTCTCCACCTTGCTGCTTATAACTTAAATAGCATGAAATTACACCATGATGTTAACTTCCATGTCAGCTGAAGATTTAGAAGGAACAAACCAATTCAAATTAAACTGAGTTGTGATATTGAATAGTTTGTGTTCACACCTCACCTGTGTTGGTTTTCTTCTTGAACTGTTCTAGCTCTAGCAAGGCTGCCTCACCTCTACAGGAACTTTGCAGCAGAGCAGTATGCCAGTGTGTTCGCCATCTCCCTACCATACACAAACCCTTCTAAGTAAGTTCATAGCAAATGTGCTTCTCCCTCATCTGTAAAATTAAGAGAATAAGATATGCTTTTTTTTTTAGTACTTGGGTCAAGGTTATTTATAGGATATCGCTTATTCTGGTATCTCCAGGCTTTTTCTGAAGAAGGGACATATTCACCTTGGACAAAATATCTGTTTTTCTTGAACAGAACTTTTGAGGGTTTTTTCTTTATACTTAGAGTAGGTAAAGGAACAGTTCTGTTTGTCGGACTGAAAAGCCCTTCTGTTCGGTTCTGCAATGGCATCATAATGCAGCATTAAACTCTGTGGAGATCCTTCTGCTGTTTTAGGTTTAACCAATACATCGTTTGCCTGGCCCATCACGTGATAGCGATGTGGTTCATTCGGTGTCGCCTTCCCTTCCGAAAGGACTTTGTCCCCTATATTACAAAGGTAATGGACGCTACTGAATCAAACAGTACATAATAAAAACGATAACTTAAAAACTGGTTTGAGAAGTTTAAAGGTTCTGTTTGAAGCTGGAAAAATTCTCCTTTTCTTGCTGATATCTTTCTCAAAACTGACTGTGAGTTCTCATGCGTTGGCCCACGATTGCAGTTTTCAGCTGTGCGTCCTAGCCACTGAAACTGTTATCTGTTTGTCTCGATTGGCAGGGTTTGCGCTCGAATGTCCTCCTTTCCTTTGATGACACGCCTGAGAAGGACAGTTTCAGGGCTCGCAGTACAAGCCTGAATGAGAGGCCAAAAAGGTAAATTATATTTGACTCCAGCAGGGTCTCGTGTTCCCTGTTCTAGTGCTCACACCCTTCCCTGGGTTTTTCTGAAGGAGGCTGGGTCTAGTTATCTGAAATCTGACTGCATTTAAGCAAGCAAAGTAAACCTCTTTAGGTCAGGGGATTGGTAAAAGACAAACTTAGGTTGGTAAGAAGCTGGAATCAAACCAAGCTGACAGTCTCACAGTACCTATGGGGGCATCACTGGCTGTTCTGTAAGCTTTTGCAGTAAGGTGTGGGGCTTTTTGTTGTTAATTTTTGAAAATCAGCAGTTCTTTCAGGTTGACGTGTGTCAGTACAATGCTACCAGAAGTAATAGAGAAGGTTAGTACCAGAAGTAATAGAATACCATGTTCATATTGATACTGTTAACTCCTTTTGATCTGTAGTGACTATTTAAATGATTGCCAGAGAAATTGTTGTGATTAGCAACCTGTATAAATTGAGAGAGCCAATACTGTGTTTTTCCATAGTGTTATCTGTCAAGTCAGTCTATACTGGATGGCAGACAGCTGTGTATCTGGATGGCCTGATCCTGTTTTTGAATTTTGAAGTGATTATGCCAGTTTTAAGCAAAGCCTGATGTCTTTAGAAGTCAGAATGTGTCTTGCCAACAGTCTTTCAAAGTAACATCTGCTGGGATAGGAAAATATTCCTTGGAAGGCGTTCAGGGTTTCTCTAATGTCCTTTTACCTGCAGGGCTTACCTAAATTGGTTCACTTAACTTGCTTCAGTGTTAATGTGCAGTAAGCATACAGTGGCATTTGAACCCTGGGGAAAGTGCCTCTACTTTAACTGCAAGGCTCAATGAGTATCTTGCAATGAAGAAACACCATCCCTGCCCTAATGCTATAGCTGTAAACCCTGTTTTGTGTTTCATCTCTCCCATCTCCTCCTCTTTCATTCAGAAACTTGGAAGAGAAGCCTTTTGACACTCATCTCTCAAATTAGAATTTCAACTAATCTTTTTTCCAAAAACCTGTTAAATTCTACCAGGTTGGAATACTACTGTATCTAAAGGCTTTTGCTAACGCTGCTGGATCACTTTCCACAGAAATCTCTGCTAAGGAGTGTGGGCTGTACTCAGGCAGCAACCTGAAACACCAGAATGGCAGGATGCCACTGCCTCTGAGTCTGTCTGAGCTTGGATTCTGGCTAAATGAGAGAGGAAATAGCTTCGAGCAGATATCTGTTTCCTTGCTTGAGAACCTTGCGTGCTTGGTTTTCACTCCTTAAGCCCAAAGAATAAGCATTTCTGTGCCCTAGCTGAGGTGCTGGGTGTTCCAAGAGATCAAAATCCCAATGGTTCCCAAGGTTGCTGAATGGCACGATGTTGGTGTAGGTGATTGTCTCGGAGTATGGGCCTGTGCGCTCTGCAGTCACATCTCCAGTTGTGGGCAGAAGTGATCTGTTGGAGGTTGGTGGGAGAAGAAGGACAAATAAATTCTGATCCCTCCAGGTGGCTATCCAAAATGTAATAATTCTCTGAAAGGAGGATAGCAAATAAATCGTGTTTAGAAAGAGCCAGGAGGGTTAAATTAGTATCTGCATTTTACATACGGGGATGTGGACGGCTGGACCAACTGTTATGTCCCAATTAGCACTGAGCCAGGCGTGCATCTCAGCTGTGACTAATTAAAGTGCCTCTTTGATGTTAATTGCTGTCATCTCCCACATGTGGTTGGTGCCTGACAGTGTAAAGGCTTATCTTCCTTTCTGTTCCAGTTGAAAGTCAAGTGGGTTACCTCGAGCCACCTGAAATAAGATACCTTGTTTGACAGAAAAGCCTCACGCAGTCAGCAACAGCCAAGAGGGTGTTTGTTGTCTTGCCCTTCCATCTGTGCAGTGTGAGAAGGATCAGGCTTGTATAGAGGGGCTGAGCCTCCCCAAGTGCCTCGAGCGGAGCCAAGGGGCACCGCTGTCTGGCCCGGGGTGGTTTTGTGATTCAGGGTGGAAGCTCAGATTTGGGCCAGGCCTAACAGAGGTAGAGATGCCTGATGTATTCCTGTGTCTCTTAGAAAAATGTGCTGCTCCCTGGTATCGGTAAAGCATTTTAGGATCTGGTCTCTGTGGAAGTAGTCAGGTTTTTAGCTGTGCTGAAGTGGCGAGTTGGGGCAGCATAAGAGGTGGTTGAACTGCAGAAAACTTCTCAGCGCCGATAAATTTTGCCAAATTAGTGTTCAGGTGCTCTTGCCTTTGTTTAACAGCACAGTATTCCAACTATCATTTCAATCAGTTTTTTGTTTTAACTTGCAACTAATTTCATTTGTTTTGTAGCACGTTTAAAATCTTGTTTTCAAAATGTGGTTTGTCTTTTTAATGCTTTCAGCTCTGCTTGTTTGTACGTTTTAATTTTTGTTTTCCTTTTTTGGCATTTGTTTTATTTTACATCACCCTCCGGGATCCCCCAATATTGACCCTGTGACCTGTGATCTTTCAACCTACATCCCTACAATGATTTCCTCCCTTCCTGTGACCTCTTTTGGGGCTTGGTGCTTCTCCACCTAGTAGTTTAAGACTAGCCAAAAATGCAAAGCAAGGCTTGAATAACTCTCCTCCAGTGAAAGAGCTGAAAGAATCCTCTGCAGTTGATGCCTTCCGATCCCGCAGCATCAGTGTGTCTGAACATGTGGTCCGCAGGTAGAGGCACTTTAAATGGGGAGAATCCAAGAGCAACTCAGCACTTGGAAATTTGACTGCAAGGGTGGGTGGAAGCAGGGTGGATTTGCATGTGGGATGCTTGCATGACTTTGTTACGCAATAAAAAACTGGCCTTAGCCACAGTCAGAGGTTTTGGGAAAGTAACATGGATGTCCCGTGGCTTCCCAACGCCGGCTATCGGGTTGTCACATCACACCCTATGTTGTGTGTGGTTACTTTGCCCTATTCTCTGATGCTTTAGCAACAAAAATTTCTGTTTTCAAAGTAAAGTTGGTGAAGCGGGGAAAAACAAACACCACCAAAAAAAAAAAGGAAAAAGGTTGCATTCTGTGCAAGTGAGAGTCCTGGTTAAAGCTCACTAAAACTTCAGCCTTCTAAGCAGTGACTTGCCCCAGGAGAGGCTTTTGATACTCTGCAAACTTATGTACAGGCCCTCCTCCCAAACTATGAGGAATAGTTCTGGCCTCAGTTTAGGATTTGTTCTTTGAGGCAAAGGGAACTCACAGAAGTATTCTGGTCTAAAGTACGATGCCGTGAAAACCTGAACTTGTCTTTCCGTAGAGCAGTGAAATGTATGGTCAGCCCATATGAAGCTATTGCTTTCACGACTAAAGAAAACAAGTTTTGGTTGCAGACATTGATTTGCTGACTTGAAAGATGAAACAATTTATGCTGGTTTTTAAAACGTATTTCTGGATCACTTCCCTGGAGTGTTCAACTGCTGTCTATAACACGTTGGTTTAAAATCTGAACCTGAAGATTTGTGCCTTAATCTGTAAGGATTGCTGTCAGTGGAACTTTATTTTCTGTGGTTTTATTTTTAACTATAACTATATGGTATTTTGGGGAAGGACACTGAAATAACTGAATTGTGAATACAATTCTGGCACTTCATTCTCTCATATCCTCATTAATCTATTACGTGATTTTCTTCTCTTGTATTTATATGTAAATGGTAGCAACTAAAAATTCAGATAATTACCCTTAATGATGCCAAAGAAGTTGCCACGTCATGAAAAATTTGGCTGTACCTCAGCTTAGTTTGTATTATGATGGCATAAGGAGTCGTCTTTATAAAATACTGCAATCCAGCCTTTATTGCAATTGTTTTAAATTGTGTTGATAACTTGGCTGATTTGAAGGCAGAGTTGCTCTCTATTCTTGTGCCAATTTCCTGTTCAGAGTGCAATTTTTTTCTGTTTCAAGTTAAATTAGGTTTTACATAGCTATGGAATTCGGAGGGAAAAAAATCCATATATGAAAAGGATGCAACAGAGCAAAAAGCCATCCACAGGATGGTAGAGTTAGGTCTAGAGTGCCCTGATTTATGGCTCATGGGCAACGCGTTGCCTGGGAAACTGTGCAGGTTGTGGGACGCTTGCCCTCACTATAGTTTAGTGAACTCAAAGCATGGTGCTGCCACTCACTATTTGCTTGGTGCACTTGCCCATGGGCCACCCAACATCAGAGAGCACTGGCCTGACCTAGTCATCTGTTGGACATTTAAATGTTTCTCAGTCTCAAGATAAAACACGCTTTCTGCAATGACAATCTACAAAGCGCAACGTGAGGCTGATCCAAAAATACTTTGATTATGTCCTGGGTTTAACGTCTGGCCACCTCTCTGATCTGGCACATGCATGTATCGCAGGTTGTTCTGCATCACACTGTCTTTCGGGTGACAGGATCAAGCATTTTGCAATGTGATCTGTCAGTTGGAAACATTCTTTTCTAGTCGGATACAAACATCCATCACTAGTTCAAGCCTGGGCTCTGCAGATGAAAATTCAATGGCTCAGGCTGATGACAACTTAAAAAATCTCCACTTGGAACTCACTGAAACCTGTCTGGATATGATGGCTCGATACGTCTTTTCAAACTTCACTGCGGTGCCTAAGAGGTAAGGGTCAGTTGGTGACCATGGGAGGGATGTTTTTGTTTGAGGTTCATATTTCACTTTATTAGTGGAAAATTACCGTGACACATTTGAGATTCTGGCAGGCCCCGGCTCTGAAGCCATTCCTCGCAGATAAAATCTGGCTTGGCTAAATATGAGCTTAGATGAGAGAAGTCCATAGGAGCCAACCAGCCTTTGCCTCAGCCTTGAACCGTCCAGAAGGAGATGCCTTGAAGGCACGCTGTCTGTGAGCAGTGCTTTGCTCCATGTCCTTGCTGGATAATTGCAGTCTTCGCTACAGAACTGAGTGTCCTGCCAGCCGGCTTCAGATGGAGGGCATTTACTTTTCTTGCTAGCCCTTTGCAGAAGGAGACACACAGCTCAGACAAGGCTCATTCCCTTCTGCTCTGTGATGTGTGTCCAGGATTGAACTAGGCTGCTCCGTGATGTGTGTCCAGTAGTACGGCTATCAATTGATACTAAAGTCAGCTCATCCCTTTTCCTGATGGCTAATGTGTATGTTGGTGACCAGGGGGTACGTTAAAAACGCTGTATGAAGAAGGAAAGCAGGCAGTACCTCCTGCGTAGTTCCATGAAACAAGCCACCTATGTAGGCTCTGTGCTCTGCAGCCTGAGAGCTGCCTTCATCACAAATGTGTTTCTAGGTCTCCTGTGGGTGAGTTTCTGTTGGCTGGAGGAAGGACAAAGACGTGGCTGGTTGGTAACAAGCTGGTGACCATCACTACAAGCGTTGGAACAGGGACAAGGTCCCTGCTTGGCCTAGACTCTGGAGAGCTCCAAAGCAGCACAGAATCAAGGTAATTTTTGCTCCCATTTCTAGAAATTTCCACCTAACAAAGTCGCTTAAACCACTGTTACAGTGCATCTTTTTAGGTTTTCCTCTTACCAGAAGAGGAATGTCTTATTTGTCCAGCATGACGGATTCCTCTCTCAATATCATCGATATCTTCTTTTTCTACAGCTCAGACCCTGTTTTGCAAGTGAGACAAACTAAAGAAGCTCCAGCAAAACTGGAATCTCAAGCTGGGCAGCAGGTTTGCAGAACCTCTCGCAACAGAGTCCGATCCATGTCTGGTAAATTCCTGTCCTGGAGTCTTACTGCCATTTCTGGGTCCAAGTCACAGTGTTAAGTGTCCAAGCGCCTACCGAAGAGACCTGTGTCTAAACTGATTTGAGAATCTGGACCTGTCTGGTATTTAATAGTGGGCAGGTGGCAGCAGCTGTTGGCCTCAGGAGCGGTGGTGCTCCTCCCGCTTGGCCCTCCTTCCCTCCTTGCAGGAAGGCTTTGGTGACTGGTTACGTGGTGAGCATTTGCAGTGAGAATCACCTATGTTTATCTAACCTCACGGGTTATAAGAAACACATTCGAGGGAAAGTTCTCCTAGGTTCCCAGTATTGTGAGCGCAGCTGCTAGAGGAGCTTAAAAGACTTATTACTTCTGAGATATTTTTAGTGCTAACTAAGCTTGGCTCTCCCTTCTGGTTTGTGTCTGTCTCGCTAGGTGGTCATGCCTTACGTGTTGGTGCCTTAGACAGCTCAGCCTCCCATTTCCCCAGCAGCTCGGCTTCCCAAGGGACGCAGAGTCCTCCTGCTCCGGCATCTCGATCAGAGAAGACTAATCCTGCTCCACAGACACCTCTGCAGAAAGAAAAAGCAAACTTAGCTGCGTATGTCCCACTGCTGACACAGGGATGGGCAGAAATCCTAGTGCGCAGACCCACAGGTATCTTTACTTGAGTGTGGAGTGAGCTCTTCTGACTTGCTAAGAAACCGGAGCCTGAATGAAGAAGAAAAATCCATACTTAGTTGCAAATGGATCTCTTTATTCCTTACTGCCTCTTGAAACTAATACATCTGATACACGATTCTTTGAAATTGCTCTTTAGTGTTTTAAATCTGCAAAAGATCTGCGAGAAGATTAAAGCAAGGACTTAAATTTGTATATTAAGTACTGTTACAGAAATAGAGCCAGATAATATCAACCCTACTTTGCATTTTCCATGCAAAATTCGAGATGAATGAGGTTTATGGCTAGGGCAGCCGCATAGTTGTGTCTGCTCTTAGGGAAGGAGTAATGACATGTTCAAGGTCAAAATTCTTGCATTCTGTTGTGTTACACAACATTACCAGGGAATTGTCTACTTCAGCTGAAAGTTGCTTCATGAGAAAATAACTGACCTGGTATCGTTAATTAAAATACCTGAGTGTTTTGGATGCTTTTTGGGAATCTGCTGTAGTAATGAGTTGCCAAGGATGGTTTTTGAAGGGCTGGGGGTGGAGTACAGAGCATTGGGAGCCACTTACTGAAAATAGGAAATTAGTCATGTCAGGAGAACTGAGAACTCGGTCCGTTTTGACTTACTTGCAAAATCCAAACAATTTGTGCTTTTTTTTCACTGTGAGTTGTAAACTTTCTGGAGTTGGGATTACTTAATACTCTTCCCTAATTTTCTCTTACCAGGTAACACAAGCTGGCTAATGAGTCTGGAGAACCCGCTCAGTCCATTTTCTTCAGATATTAACAATATGCCCCTGCAAGAGCTCTCTAATGCACTCATGGCTGCAGAGCGTTTTAAAGAACACCGAGAAACGGCTCTCTATAAATCCCTCTCTGTCCCCTCCTCCAGCTTGGCCACTGGGACAGCCAAACCATCGCTTCTCCAGCGTTCCAACACAGGTGAGAGATGTCAAGCCAGTAGCGTGTCCAGCACAGCTGTCACTAGCCTGTTTGAAGTCTGTTGAAGTTACTGCAGGTCTTCTAGAACAGTCAAGTTAGTAGCATGAGGTATAACGTAGCGATGAAAAGGGGAATTAGTTCTTGTCCATAGGAATTTTCAGTGAAAAATTCCTTTTCTCCTTGCTTCTGACATTTGATCAGAAAAGTACTTCTCTTTCTTAAAGAAAAGTAAGAGAGGAGTAATGGAGCTTCTTTGGAGGAGTAACATGTTTCATGCTAACTGTTTCCCAAATGAAAATGAACAAGTCATGGATCTTTTCCCTCTTCCACTTGTTTGGGGCTGATCTGGGCATCCCACATGTGGATGGATCTTCCCATGCAGCATTTCCATTTCCATTTGTCTTCAGTGTGGGAGTTTGTGTGGGGCACTGAGAGCGCCAGGTTACAAACCTTGCCAGCCAGGGTCAGTTAGCTGCCACCGTCTTTTACAGCATGAGATAGCAGAATGCAAATCCTGTTGGCTGCGGATTTATTTATCTCTTAAAAAGACTGCTTAGCCTTCAGACTGGTGCAGTTGAATCACTTGAGTTTCTTTTGATGGCTATATTTTAACGTAGTGGCCAGGGCTTTTCACTATATTTACTTTGGTGCTAGTTCACTTCCAAAAGAGCTGTTAATGTTGGGAGGTTAGTGTTGACCAACAGCTGAAATTTTTAAAGCTTTAGGTAACCCCTGCTCAGAGCTTTTATCAACAACATCTAACACTGAGGCTCTCGGCACTGCTAGGGCTATTGAAACTGAGCAGTGGTAACAGCAGACAAGGCTTTTCTGGGGAGGTGGCATCAATGGTATGGATTGTGTGGAAATCTGGTAAAAATGCTCGTTTTCAGGTTTGTTTTAAACAGGGCGGGATATGATTTTAGGATTTTGGAATGTGTAAACACAAAATTAGCATCAAAATCAAATTATCACGCTTTAAAAGAAAATTTAAATACTTATCCGTGAACACTTTTATTGACTCCTTCGGGTCTGTGGTATGTAGGTGCTAACCGGTTAGTCGAAAGAAGCACCCAGCTGAATGCCACTCCTGTGGCAGTCTGAGAAAATAATTTTGGCCTCATTCTTGTTAACACAACTTCCACAGTAGGCTTGCCGGAGCAGGCTGGCGAATGAATGTTTTGAAGAAGTTTTTCTGTCAGATTGTCATACTGCATATTGTTCTTCCTCTTTAGAGGTTAAAGCTATGTCAATCTTTTATCCATATTTCTACTCTTCGGACTCTTCTGTGGGTTTAAAAATGATCTTTTGCCAAAAGCGTGTAGCTCAGGAAAAGCTCAGACTGGTTTCCTGCGTGTGCTAGGAAATCGCTAAGGAATTTTCTGTTTCTAAATCTCACGAAGATGCATTCTTCAGAGCGAGCAGTTTGAGTCTGCATTGTTTGAATGTGTTTATGCCTCCTTATTCACGTTGAGACCTTGTACCCTTAAAGTATCCCTTTGGCATCTAGTGAGCTTATCCCAGCTTGCTCTTTCCTTTGTTTTTATTCATTTATTTATTTATTTTAAAATAGGCTCTTGGTTACATTTTAAACTCTGTGCTTTTTAATTTTTTTTTTTTTTCATATAGTCTCTCCTTCCTTTTGATGTAGCTGCTCACTTGATTTCCCTTTGCAGTGGCCTCTTTCTCTTCCATGTACCAGTCCAGTTGTCAAGGGAAGTTGCACAGGAGCATATCCTGGGCAGGTATATTTATATATCTTTAAGGAAAAAAAAAAAAAAAATATTGCCATAGAAGAACACCTCTGATTCATAGAAAATGTATCCCTCATACTTCATTTTCCCCTTCCATGTCTCCTGTCTGTACCCAGTCTCATTACTCTCAACAAATGGGATCTTGACTAGCATGAAGAAGTCCAAGCCAGATCCAACATTTGCAAGCGCAGACAATTTCTTAAAGCAACTTTTGTTTTAGCTGGGGTGATTCTGAGTCGTGAGGCACAGTGTTAAATGACCTGTCAAAATGTCTGAGTGGCTTGATTAATTGAATTATTTATTTTCAGCTTCATTTTACAATTGGCTTTGTGTTCTGCTAAATGTAAAAGCTCCCACTTCTCAGAATAGCACAGTATGCTACAGGACAAGCTACCCTGAAATGAAGTCCCGTGCTACTCAGCCCACAGGAATCTGTCAGAATTGGACACAGAGAAGATAAAAGGAGCTGATATATATATCTGAGTATATATAAGTAAAGTCTGACATTACAATGGGTGCTGGTTAAAAGCTTTTTTATTTAAAAAAGAAGAAATATATTTCAGGGTAAATAAAACATGCTAAATTCTAGCTTTTTGGAGGCTCTATAGTAGTGTAAAATCTTTCTCCACTTCAGTAAAACTGACTTTGTAATTAAATGAAGTGGAGATCAAATTGCATACCTTATGAGCACAGCACCTGAATTGCTTTGATAATCTGCAGTGCTTTGTGATTTTAATCAGAGGGTTGAAATGTCTTTCTGCCTTCTTTCCTTCACTGGAAAATTCTCTGCAGAGCAGCAGGGTATTCTTAACTGCTGGCTGTTGTTGACAGAGGCCTCTTAAAGCAACACAGAGATGCTGCAGTAAAATATTTTTCTGTACTTCTCCTCTCTGCTTTATATTATTCTCTTCCTACCTAAAGAATAATTAGTGAGTTCTCACATTATTTAAAAACACCAGCAATCTTGGCAGTAGTGTAAGAACTAGGGAAGCTTGGAAACACTGGTTAAATGCAGGTGTGTTCTGGCTTGGACAGCTAACCAGATCAGCACGTTGTTTTGGGTTTGGTTTTGTTTTGTTTTGTTTTTTAGAAGGTATGTGTGTGCAATGCTAACTCTTAATTGCTTCTTTGAAATAACTTTGGTCCTGCGAGCTGAAATCAATCCAGGAAAAGCTGCTTTAGTGATTATTTTTTTTTTAATTTTGCTGATTTTCTTTATTTTTTGTGTGTGCTAATTTTTTTTTTTTTTTTATTTTACTTTGGAAAACAAATCTTGGCCTTTCAGATTGGTCTTCCAGTCCCTTGTTTGCGTAATGGGAAGCCTCCTGTTCTCCAGCCTTTTCCTCAGGACAAAAAAGCAAGGCCAAGAGGAGCCTTTGGTCAGACTCATCCCTGTGGTCAGGGTCACTGCCTGGAGCAGAGACAACGTTAAATGCTTTGATAACCTCCTCCACCGTAGGCAGGGCTTCCAAGGAGCTTTCTTGTCAGTGTGGTTTCATTAACCATTTGTCTGATCAGATGGCACATGCAGGTTTCCCAGTATTGCTGCAGTGCACGTATTACTCTTGCTGTCTTGTCCTTTCCTATGTCTAGGGCAGAACTGTTTTGCTTCTACTGAGACATACTAGGAAAACTGCCAAACTGCAAGTAAATGGCTCCTAGTAAAATTTCTTACCTCCTTCTAGGCCACTACAAGGCACAGGAGCATTGCATTTCAATACAAGAAAAACTTACTTTTTTGCACACTTGCATAGAACTGATGTCTTCATTGCCTGGATAATGATGAACTAGTCCTGTACTTTCTTACATCTCTGTAGTTCCTGTCTGTCCTGATAACCGAGCATTGGTGTACAAGGTCCCATTTCCTCATTCTGTCCCCTGCTTGTTCATCAGTAACAATTGGAAACAACTGCACTTATTTTGACCAAAGCAGACGCAGCCCTTTGCTGTGAGGGTAAGGTGATCAGTCATTCTATACAAAAGGGGAACCAGGAGCAAGTCTGACATGACAAGAAATCAAAGAGCCAGAGCACTCGTTCAATATGGCCTTCCATTGAAATACCGTAGGGAAAAGGCTGGTACTTCAGAGGAGAGGATGGGGGCCTGCCGGTCTGTGCCGCTCTACAGACTTCAGTTCTTCTGCCTTGTGTCTCGATAGAATCAGCGGTGGTGCTGGAGGAAGGGAGCCCGTCGGAAATGGAGCTAAAGGAAACCGAGTCCCCAGCCGAGTCTCCAGAGAGTGAGGACATTGAGACTTCATGTTCTGAACAAGTCCTGAGCGAGGAAAGGTTTGGTAAACCCCAGGAGTCTTATAGCAGGGTAAGAAGAAACAGGTTAACCAGTTCTGTCCTGTATGACAGCCCCGTCTTCAGACACACAGGAGAATTGTCTGTGCTCAGATGAGTCCCTCTTGGCACCCTCTGAAAGAACTCACTAACGATAGCAAAATGCACATGCAGTCACGATTGAGAGTTTGGATGGCTTGTGAGGGACTGCGTGCAGAGCAGCAGCAGTAAATACCTGTTTTATGCAGGGTCTTCCATCTGCATTGCTTTGTACTTGGCACCTTTCTGCTCACCTTTCACTGGAAGCGTCAGGGGGTGCCTCGAGTGTTACTGTTGTCAGCTTTTGTTTTGCATATCAGGAAAACTGTTCATCTTTGTTTCTCCCTCTTTAAGTCCTCCTCAACCTCCAGCCAAGAAGAAAAATCTCTGAAGTCGGAAGACCTCGTGGAGGGTGGAATTCCCATCGGGAGAGTCCTGCCGTCAGAGGACGGCCGAACACTGGAGGAGCTTTCCTTCCAGCCATCCCAGCCACTCAGCAAGTCCAGTTCTTCCCCTGAGCTACAGACACTGCAGGAGGTCCTCAAAGACGCAAATGGCAGAGAAGTAACACGGAGGCTGAGCACAGAAGTGAAATCAAAATCTCAGTCTGGCAACCTGGAAGGGGAAGGGCTGGGCAGTTGGCTGGGCAAGGGGGAGGACGCCAGAGTGACTGGGTCAGGTGGGTTGGATGGCACCGGTCCTGTCACCTC
The DNA here is from genome assembly GCA_031468815.1 of Morus bassanus. Taxonomy (NCBI): domain Eukaryota; kingdom Metazoa; phylum Chordata; class Aves; order Suliformes; family Sulidae; genus Morus; species Morus bassanus. Next base: position 65,360,695 of record CM062572.1, read on the forward strand.
GCCTCGCTCGCCCTCTGGGCACCGGCCCCGAGGATACACCATCTCTGACTCAGCCCCATCAAGGAGGGGAAAAAGGATCGAGAGAGATGCCTTCAAGAGCAGAACAGCAGCCTCCAATGCAGAGAAAGTACCTGGAATAAACCCAAGGTGGGTGGAGGGGCTTATGTGAAGCTAGAAACGGTGAGCTCAGAATTGTTGCAGCCATGGCTGGATTCACTTAAAGTGGTCTGCTGGTTTTGTGGGATCTACAAAACAATATCTGATTAAAAAGAAAGATTAATTACCTGTTTTTTCAGTAGCTAATGTGGACATGTTGAACCCACTACCACCAAATTAATTTTGTGATTTAGGAAACAGGTCTCTTAAATGGTGAAAGAAATAGATAAATAGTTTCCTCATGTTCTTACTCATCCCAGTTTGGGGTCCAAATGCACGTGTGGCTTGAATGCAGGTCACCTAGAGTTAATTTTGCTGTGAACAGGAAGAATTACTACTCTTGCAGTTCAAGAAGTATAATGTGCAAAATACTAAGAAGGAGGAAAAGAACGAGTTCTGAGAGTTGCTTTCTGAACTTTAGGTATTGGTAGTTGTCCAAAATTGCATTATGAGACAATCTTGAGGGCAGGTAAAATGCAAATGTCTGTAAAATCATTTATCTGCTAGCCTAGAAATACCCGCCATAGCTGCGAGGCAGGAGTGCATCCCTACTCCTCCGTTCTGTGTAAAGATTGCCTTTTGAACAGGGAATTCGTGCAGCTGCCGCTGTTTGACATAACCATTGTTTTTTATGACAGGGGTCTATTACAAACTGCAGGTAGTCCAGGCACCTAAAGTGTTCCTAGAAGATGAGTAATACTCTGTTAGCATTTTAATTGCTTCTCTTTTTCTTCTGTACATAACGTTCTTACATACAACAGATCAAAATTGTCTTAGTTTTTATGGTAACAGGACTTTTCCCCCCCCTCTCTCCCTTAGCTTTGTGTTTTTACAGTTGTACCACTCCCCATTCTTTGGCGATGAAAACAACAAGCCCCTTTTGTTGCCCAATGAGGTAGGCAAGAATTTTTTTTTTTAATTCTTCTAGTTAATTTTTCTAACCTCATTACTTTTTTTGAACATAAACGATAGTAATGAAAGTCCAGCTCAAGTGGTCTGATGTATAGGTGTTTCCTCCCAACAGTGCTACAGATGGGAGATTTTCTGTACCCCAGTCCTGGTGGCTGCTGCTTTACGGCTCCGGATTGAATTTGAGATATTGGGAGATTTTGCTGGTGCTGTTTCAGAATCCCAGTCAGAAGGCAGGATGATTTGTGGAGTTTTGTTTTTTGCTGGCAGGAGGAGTGCAGGATGAAAACTGAGCATTAGGTGATATTGGCAGAATGTCAGCAGACAAACCTGTCAGCCCTCCGTATAATTGGGAGTGGCCAAGAAGCTTTCTGTGGCCATATGAGAAATTAGTTCTAAATTTCCTGGAGAAGTGGTGCTGGAATGGTGTTCTTGTGAACTGAGCACCACAGACCTGCTGATAGTTTCCCCTCACTTTAGGACCGGGTGGTCAGGCAGTAGGGAGCCTGGGTGAGATGAGGTGATGCCTTGTGCTAAAAATGTTCTTCAGAGCAAGAGACATGATAATTTTTCATGCCTGGAGCTTCAGTGAAGATACGATGTAATTTGTCATGGCAAGTCCATCTAACCCGTGCAGTTTGCCAGATTAATCTCATCTGAAGTACAAAACCAGGAAAGTGTGGTGACAGATGCCATACAGCACTGCTCTGTACCTTGGACTGATGATGCACTATGCCCTTGCAGAAGAGAGTAGGGCAGCGTTCATGTAGGAAGACAGTAGTGAAGGTCAGGAATCTGTGCTTACAGTGTGCTCTCATTGTCCTGAAGGGGTTTTAGGGAGGGCAGTGGCTGTCTGGAGATAAGTTTTTAAAAGATGTGACCAATGTTTTGATTGTAGACGTTTGAAAGATCGGTGCAGCTCCTGGATCAAATTCCTTCTTACGACACACACAAGATTGCAGTGCTCTATGTTGGAGAAGGCCAGGTGAGTTGTGTGCAGATGCATTAATCCTTTAACGGTTACATCTCAACAGAAGGCCAGGCACCACTGCTCCAGCTGTGAGATTTGTCCTGCTCCCGCAGTAGCCTTGCTTTTCCTTAGTTTCTTGCACTAAAAATCAGTGCCTGTGTGAAGCCCTTTTAGGAAGGTAATAACCTAATCATTTGTGCTGATTGAGTGCTCTTAGTATTCAGCGTGGGACTCCCATCTTCTTGTTTCCTAGAGCAACAACGAAATCGCAATTCTGTCAAATGAGCACGGATCCTACCGCTATACAGAGTTCCTGACTGGATTAGGGAAGCTCATTGAGCTCAAAGACTGTCAGCCAGATAAAATTTACCTTGGTGGCCTGGACGTGTGTGGGGAGGATGGACAGTTTACCTACTGTTGGCACGATGACATTATGCAAGGTAAGTTGGCTTCAGAATTTGGAAGTGGAAGGATGGTCTTTTCTCATCTTAAGACTGCCCTGCCTTCTACAAGCTGTTTCCTTTCCAGGGATGTGGTAAAGATGACGTGGGCTCTGTTCTCCTCCCATTCTCTCTCTGGTGTTTCTACAAACCATGTGTTAGAGTCTGGGAGAGGTACATACCTGCCTTATTTAAGAAAAAAAAAAAATCACACCACTTACTCTTGAAATAGTCTGCTCTATTAAAGGTTGATATGGTTTGGTGTAGAGGTTTGTAGAATAAGCTGTTTGTTCTGGAGCTGCTCTAAAGGCTGTTAACTGTGAGGGTAAAGTGTGCACATCAAAACTCCGCTAATTATTCCTCTGAGGAACAGTACTGAAAGCAGGAGGCTTGTCATTACTGTGGTCCTTCCTAATGGAACTGCAGTGGTACTGAGCTCCTGCAGCACCAAGCAGTGCAGGTATCATCCAGGATCCAACAAGCTGTAATAAACTTCCCGAACTTTTTCATACAGCTCTGTCCCTCCCGGTCATCATACTTAGTCGGGTTCAGTGGAGCAGCTGCAGGTTACTCACCGTGGCCCTGGTGCTCTGCAGAGCTCAATTAGGGGAGGTCCTGATTTAAGCTATTTAACTCCTCCTCCTCAAACCAGGTTCTACTCACCGTGCTACTGTGGTCGTGGAAGAAGTACCCAGAAGCACTTCTGCAGTCCTCTGTTCATTTTCTGTGAAGGGATAGATAGCTACCCCAGCTTGATGGGAACGCTTCTAGTATCCATCAGGCGCATGCTGAAAGCCAGGCCCTTAACTCACTTTGTTGAGCCTGGTGCTAGGGAAGACTGTGCAGGGCAGTACCTAAAGAGCAGAGCTTTCAGAGGCTGCCTTTTCACTGGCCACTGCACTCCGTGCTCCAGGTACCACTGGAGAATCCAGTGGGACTGGATTCAGCTGTCACAAATGGGGACAAACCTACTGAGGGAGCACAACTTATATTTTTTATTATTGTGGTGCTGGTACTACTTTGTCTTCCAGACAAGTGCTGCATGCTGACCATTGCTGCTCGCAGCACTGCTTTCCCAGGTCAGCCTAAGGATTTTTCTGTTTCCTCTTCAGCCATTTTCCACATTGCTACTCTGATGCCCACAAAGGATTTGGATAAATACCGCTGTGACAAGAAAAGGCACCTCGGGAATGATTTTGTTTCTATCGTTTACAATGATTCCGGGGAAGACTTTAAACTGGGAACAATAAAGGTACGAGATTTTACTTGTGGGTGTGTTGTAAAACAGGCACGTGGCTGTTTGTAAAACCTTAATCTGTTGTGTGGTATCTTAGCAAACAGTGTTGACATCATGAATGGAGGTTATTCGCCTTGGTGGGTTCACACGTGTTAGTTTATGGCATTCACAAGAGTCACGATGGCTGCCAGTAAAATGTATATAATTCTTTAATTGTTTTCTCATTAGGGTCAGTTCAATTTTGTGCACGTTATCATCACACCACTTGACTATGACTGTAACCTGGTGACGCTACAGTGTCGGAAAGGTAGGAATCCCTCCAGCATTTGTTCTCAGGCTTTCCTGTACTGGCGGTGAAATAACTGCCTTCACTTTGCAGTGGTTTTGTGTTTCAAAAGTCAAAACTTCCAGGAGAAACTCTGAAACCAATTTGCTGCCCAGTTATGTCTGGATGTGTTCTGTTCATGCCTCTTCCCCAAGATAAGAGGTATCTTCCCGTTATACCACTCATACTGTCTTCAGACTTAAGACAAAGTACTGGCAGAGTAGAGCAGGTCCCTCCAGCAATTGCTTGGGAATACCGGAGGAGATACGAGGTGGAGGTCCCTGTGCCTTTGGGCTGTCCTTCCCAGCACTGCAGGACCTGACATTTGGAAAGCGATCATGGCTCCGTGCGAGCTCAGCAGTGCTGGTGCCGTGACCTGCAGGGGCGTTTGCTTTCCTCTTACCAAAGGGGCACTTGTGGGGTGTTTTTCACTCACGCTTTCGTTCGTGTGATAAGGAGCCCAGCAGGCTCTCCTCAAACCTGTACGGAGCAGCCAAAATTTGAGAGCTAGTTGTGTTTAAGTTGCAGGGCAAGTTCTGTTACAGTTGGAGCTGTAGAGCTCAATGGGAACTTCTGAGATTCTGTGATGCAATCCCTTAGGTTTATATTAGTTACCTACTTAGTTACTGACAACCTTTGGCTTCTTCTTCACTGTCTTACAAGAATTTTTTTCTTCTTCCTTTAAAACAAAGACATGGAGGGTCTTGTAGACACGAGTGTCGCCAAGATCATATCTGATAAGAACCTGCCGTTCGTAGCCCGTCAGATGGCCCTGCACGCTAACGTGAGTACCCCCGAGCTGCCGGAGACCTTCTGTCTTTTAGCTGGCGTTTTGGTCCATCATCAGCTTCCAAGGAGTTGAGTAGGGCTTGCTTAAAGCAAGTCAGTTTTTTGCTTCAGTTATTGCTGTCAACCTTTTAAGTCAGAGTTAGCACGTGAACAGTTTTAACTTAGGGCTGTATTTCAGTCACTGTCAAACTGAAATGTTCTGTTAATTTTATTGTTGTGGTTATGTTCACGTGCCTCCTCTCTTTCCGTGCTTCCCCCGACCCTTCCCAAATTAGATGGCTTCCCAGGTTCATCATAGTCGATCAAACCCTACTGACACCTACCCATCCAAATGGATTGCAAGGCTGCGTCATATCAAGAGGCTAAGGCACCGGGTAAGTAAAGCTGTCTGTTCTCAGCGTTCAGAACTGGGCTGTATCTTAGACTCTTATTACAAATAAGGCACCTAAAATCAGCTATCAAAATTTGCTGAATAAGAGGAGGAACATGTGTTTGAAGGTTGGAATCCAGCTATTGTGGGAATGACAAGTGTAGGGATGTAGGTCTGGACTTGGGAGCTTCCAAACAGGTTCCCTGGCGGCAAAGGGTTTGGGAGCCCTAATATCTGGAGAGAGCTGCACCCACCTGGCACCGTGCTAGGGATGGTAGGACAAGCTGTCCTGAGTAACCTGACCTGTCCTGCCCTGCCCAAATGGAGAGTGAAGAGAGTTTCAGAGAGAATGGAGCTTATCTGTTCTCATTTGACTTTCAGCTACGTGAAGAAACCCAGTACCAGACCCCTGGCCTTCCCCTGCAGATGCATCCGTCTGCTCCGACAAAGCCCCCTCCCCAGATCCCTCAGGACCCTCCACCCACCTATGAGACCGGGCAGAGGAAGCGGCTCATCTCCTCGGTGGACGACTTCACAGAGTTCGTGTAGATCCCAGCGGGTCGGTGTGTCTGTTCTGGGGCGGACGAGGCAGCGAAAGCGTTTTACCTGCGTGCTGACTCCGTGCGGCTGCATGGACGTAGAGGAGTAGGGTTTGGCGGCGCAGCGTGGCTGTGCTGCTTGCACGTGGACTCGGCATTGAACCATACCGGGAGACTTGAATGTTTCACTGTCTCAGCCTGCCTCTGTTGTCTAATGAGGACGCTGTATCCCCAGCAGACGCTCCAAGAGAGGACAAACTCCACGTGTTTTGGTTTTATTTGGTTTGAACTATTTCAAGGCTTCCATCTCTGATGGGACCTTTCTTTGGACTCCTTCCACGCCAGCGTCTGGTGGAGGCAGGCAAAGTATGATATTCTGCAGTTCATCATGTAGTTGGAAGGTGCAGGAATTGTGGGAATTTTGACGACTTTACTGGGAATGAAATATGAAGTACTGAAAATCCAGTCGCTATTTCTAAGCACCCTGGAATCCCAGCTCCCCTCCAGGCCTTGGTACCTCTCAGCACTTCAGGCTCTCAGACTCGTTCTGCTGCCAGCTCTGGTAAGAGCTAATTTGGGTTCTCAAGTGACCTGCCAAACATGCTGCTTAAATTCCCAAGGATTTGTCTCCATTTTGAGAGATTCACAGCACACCCTCCCTCATTCAGCAGAAATGATTTTGCTGCCAGAAGTAACACAAACCAGGGAGGTTGGTGCCGCTCGCTGGCGCAGCGGAACGGCAGAGCTGGGGCACGAGTCACTCGTGATGAACAGTCTCACCCACCGGGCTGGCTGCAGGGATTTAGCCAGAGGCCAGACCTGGCTTCTGGGTTCAGCTGCAGAATTTCCACTGGTTGCAGCGATGCTGGGGGTAACTCTTGTCCTTCCCTGTACACCCGGTAAATCCCTTCTTGAAAGACTGTTGACATGTCTTGGGGCATCATCTCTGAACGAGTTTTGCCTGTTGCACTAACACGTAGCGACAGTCTCTCCTCCTGGGACCGCGGCTGTTGAAGCAGTTAACGAGCGGTCCCTTCAGTGCACGTGTGTACAGGTGGAATGGGATTATGTAGCCCATCTTGCGGTAAGATGGTCACCAGACACTACACTACCAAACTGGGAGAAACCATGTAAGCTGGACTATACTGTGAGTACTTTATCTCCTGCTTTGTCAATAAATGGGAAGCGTGGCTTTTTGGTAACGGGTAACAGCAGCGCCCGTGCAATGGAGGTGAAGACAAGTGCAATCTGCACACGGAACTGTGAAGTGATGGGCGAGGGGACAGAAGTGATGCTACTAGCTTGGGCAGAGCTGTTTCGGAACTCTAAGTGTATGTTGTGTTTTGAGTGTTTCTAAGTCATAAAGGAAATAAAATACTCATATGGTCAGTGGGTTCTTGCTGGCCTGGGACGATTGAAACTGTTTCATAATAATGTCAAGTCCTTCCTCTTTTCCCCTTTCAGTTTTCCGATCCGTATTGCTCATATTTCAGTAACCACCAGCCGTGCCTCCAAGTGCTGGACGTGGTGCGATACCTGGCCGTGTTGCAGTCCCTGTACTGGGGATATCCCCTCTGGTTCAGCTTCAGGTAACCTCTGCAGCGGGAGGGCTTTTCGGTCGGTGTTTCCCACCCCAGGTGAGCCAGAGCAGCTCGCTCGCCCTCGCGGGGGTTTGTGCAGCGGCAGCCTGGGGCCGAGCGAGCCCTTGTGCCACGCTCTGCCTTTACGTTGCCCGCAGACCCTTCCCTGACAAGCTGATGGCGTTAATGGCAGCCCCGAGATGCCTGAACAGGCTGGCTGATTTAAGAAAGTGTCTTGTATTGTGCAGGGGACCTTAGTTAAAATTCCGGTCACAGACAAAGAGGACAGTGGGGTTGGGAGGAAGGGCTCTGGACTGGCTCTGGCGAGTGCCGCTTTGCCCCTGTGCCCCTGCTGCGCTCTCGCTGGTAGCGGTGAGGGGGCTGGGGTGAGCGTAACAAAGGCACCAGAGCCGGGTCATAGCAGTCATCTTTTATTTGACCTTGTCATTTTTTAAGAAACATCCCCATAGTTACAAAATACGATATTTTTGTTTGCAGTGAAATGCTGACCAGACAGTAACAGTTGGAATATTGGTCACAATCGTCTGTTCTTTTTAAAAAAAAAAAAAAAACCAAAAACAAACCAAAAGCACTTAGATAAGTCCCTCCCTCTCCCTTTTAAACTAATGGATAGAGTTTTTTATTTAAGCAGCTTGATACTGTTGCATCTTTGTGAGACTTAAGGCAATAAATAAGAAACCATCTCTCGGTGACTACAAACACAGAAATATACATTCAGGAGTATTTATTGGCTAGGGCTGCAAGTCCAGTTTATTGCTGTCGAGGGTGTAACTCCATGACTAGTAACTCTGGCTGCAGCTAAGTGCATGTGTACGCGGTACCTTAGCTGGGACAGTGAGGGAACCCTGTGAGTGTTGCTATAGTTTGTACAAATAAATGCTGGGATGAGAACTGTGATTGCTCGAAAGCTGTCAGTGGTGCCCACCATGCGCGTGGGCCCTCGCGGAGGTGTTTGGCTTTTCAAGAAACAACTGTAGGTTCCAGAGCTGCTCTCCGTACTTCAAGTGAAGGAAAGAAGTAGGGCAGTTGTCCTGTTTCTGCTCCTCTTTGATTAGAAGAAGCACTTGGTAAGTCACACGCATCACGTCACACTCACACCCACACACACAGAGCAAGCTTGGTAAGAAACAGGCACTTGGGAACAAAAGAATCCTGACGCTTCACTTGGGGAGCATCCTCGTTACACCCACCCGCTCGCCTCCCGTTAGCTTATTAAAGGCTGGTCTGAGCAGTCGCGTCCCTGGTTGCCGCTGCCTCTGTCCCTCCTTCCTGCGCTCAGCTCCTCTTACCAACCTCTTCTAAATGAGCACGCTCAAGCTGTGGGCATGGGGAGGGGCTGAGAACTGAACTGTGGTTCTTGAACTGAACTCTTCAGCTCTTGACGATGCAAGGGATTTCCAAGACCTGCTTGGTCCATTTTACTCGCTGACCGCTCCCGCCCGGCCCTCAGGGGTGGCTGGAGCTGCGCACGTTGCTCCACTGCAGCAGGGAAGGGCTGCCCGGGTACAGCCGGGGGCAGAGCTGGAGGTGAAAAGGGGTGGTTCTGGTGCACTTGTGCTTAGGTGATCTCCCAAGCAAGAGCCCAAAAGAGTATGAGCTGGTGGCGCACCCAGCAGTGCACGCCAGCGAGTACTTTCCTACAGGAACCCTCCTTTTTCCATCGCTGCTGGCCCAAAAAAATCTCCTGCATGCTTAGACAGCAGTGTTAGATGAGCAACCTGCTTTTTGTCTTTGGAGGGTGTTGCTGTTTATGCAACTAAGTGCTTCTCCAGTGCCTTTTCTTTTGAAGCATAGCCAAAGAGTCAGAAACTTTGGCTTTAAGGACAGAAGTGGAACAGAGTTCCTGAGTTTCACCCAGGGTCTGTGCTTATCTCACCGAATAGGATTTTGCTTCACAACCACATCCTTCCTAGCCCCAGGGAGGACACAGCACCGGGGCGATGAGCTTCGCAGCTGGATGCGACTGCAGACGTGTGCCTGGTGCTCTTAGCAGCGCTGCCGTGCCCCATCCCAGGTATCCTGGTGCATCTCACAGCTGCTCGTTTTACTGCCTTTAGGGGTTTTTGGACGTGGCTTGTAGGCACTTGCACCAGCACTGTGCCTGTCGCCAAAGAGTCATGGGCATCTACTGGAGTCGAGCCCGGTGGCTGCGCTGCTTGGCGAAGTAAAAGGAACCAAAAACTACAAGGCCAAGAGTGTTAAAACTGGCTTGGGAACCAGGTTTAGATACCAGAAGAGTTCTGGGGAAGATGGAGCTGTTTGGAAAAAGGAGTAACAAAGCAGTTCTGCAGAGTGCACAAAGCTTACTAACAGCACCAGAGCCGCCACGGGGCCCCCTCCCCAGGCTCACTGGTCCTCCCTACCCCAGGCACCTGCTGCCTCCAAGCTGGAATCCTCCACCTCCAACTGCTGCTCTTGAACTCCAGGCACTTCTCTGTCATCTCCTCTTCTACCTGCCTGCTCCTTCCCGTTACGAGGGCTTCATGGTTACCAGTATTCGTTTTCTCCCCTCTACTTCCCTCTGTGCCATCTGCTCTTTCAACAACCTCTCTGGTGCCCAACCACCATCTCACTTTAAGCGCTCTTCAAGCTACAGCGCACTTGTTTTCTCCTGCCTGCATCCTTCTGCAACCTTTCCTTCCTATCAACTGAGCTCTTCAAAGATAACTTACACCAGATCCAAAGCCATCACCAAGAGCACCCGTGTCCTCCTTCGCTCACCCCTAAGGGCTGCGGGCAGGTGCCTGGAGCCAAGGGAGCACGTGGACGGGCTGGAATGAAATCTTCTTTAGAAGTATCTAGCACAGCGTGGCACGAGTGCTGGGAGCTGGATGGGGGGACTCAGGAGGCAACACGATTAGCAATGGAAGTGTCTGAGACAACCCCTCTCTCTGCCCAGAAAGGTCTCCCCTGCCAGGGACACGGGAAGGACGCTTCCAGGCCCACCAGCACCAGCGACAAGATGCAGCCTGACCCGAGGCGTGCTGCCCGCCTGGCCTCGCTGCCCAAGGCTTCCCTCCAAGCCTCTTACATTTCCAAAGCACAGAGCAGGTTTTTGGGAACACACCAACTCGCACGCTGCGGGGCTTCCCGTCGCCTGCCACGCTCCGCTCCACCTGCAGGCACTGGCCCAGAGCCAGCCCGGCCGAACCTCAGCTGGGAGGAGAGCACACGCACCACATGCACACAGACACCTAATACTTTATATACACGGGACATTCCCAGGAAGAAGCACTTAATACATCCTTTAAATAACTCTGACAATAGTATTCTGTCTCCTATCTACATGTTTCAAACACGTTACCGATGCTATGAAAATATAGCAAACATACAAAAATATATACATTTTGAAAAAAAAAAAAAAAAAAACAAACACCAAACCAAAAACCAAAACAAACCCACCATATAAATTACTTACAATATACATAATGTGAAATGGCGATGACGAAGTGAGCGCAGGCCCTGGGGAGGATTCAGCCGCCGCTCAGCCCCCCGCCCCGTGCCACAAGCAGGGGGTGCCCCGCGGCGCAGCCCCTCGCCGGCCGGGCACGGCGAGCACAGGCCAGCTGTAACCCAGCGCACGGCGCGTCCCGGGGAGCTGCGAGATGCCGGGGCTGGCAAAAAAGCCCCGTTAGGGCTTCACCTGCCTCCCCTCACGCCTTTGTGCTTCTCGTAGGGAAGATGCCAGGAGGTACCGGCCCGGCTGCCTCAGGCGGGGGCGTGCTGGGGGCTGCGTTCACTTCATCAGCGCTTGCTCATTTCAGTTTATGATTTAAACAAACAAAAAAATACTGCTCTTGTGATATATTATCCCGTTCTTGTTAGATCGCATGTGTCATTGTTAGCCGAGGAAAGCATTGTTTAAAGTGCTGGGCAGTACATACGAACAAGTAAACCAAAAAAAAAAAATACATATACTTACGTCAATACATTCCTTGGATTAGAAAAGCCAAGCAGCCGGCAGCGCCCGCAGCCCGAGGGCCACCGCGCAGGGGGCGAGCGCTGGCGGGCAGGGGTGGGTGGGGGACCGCAGCGAAGCCAGCACGTTGGCAACCCCACGCTCAGAGACGGCCGAAAGCAGCCCGAGCTCTCCGCGCCCCTCGGGCCGAGCTGCTGCTCAAGATCCCCTCCGAGCCTGGCCAGGTAGCAGGGCTGGCAGCTCGCTGCAGCTTGCAATGTCATTTGTTTTAAATATTGGATTTCTTTAAATACAAATAATAGTACCAATTTCTGGAGGATAAAAGTAGCCAATACTGGAAATTAACTGCTCTGGGTGTAGATATCATTTATCTATATCTATATATATTTATGCTTAAAAAAAAAAGATGGGTTAAATATCTTCCCAAAACCTGTAGCTTTCCTCCACAGTGTGTCTGGTCGACAAAAAGCCAAGACTCAGTTCAAACCTTCAAGGCCTGGGGCTCTCCTCTCCCCTTTCCATCCGGCACAGCCAGCAGGGAAGGGAGGTGAGCTTTGTACCGGTCACCCTGTGCCAGTCCCCAGTAAAGTGTCCTTGTGACAGTCGCCATATGCAGGCTGTTTGCAATGGGGCCACTTAACAAAAGAGACGGCTTTTTTTTTTTTTTTTTTTTAATACTGCCCTACCCCAGCAGGGATTTTTCTGCACGCTGACCGTACCCCGTGCAGCCTCCCGCAGCTGTCCCCGAGGGAAAGGCTCAGCCTTCTCCAACCACCCCTTAATGCTGGAAACCAGCAGTAGGGAGGTCAGCCCGTCCGACGGGCACGGTCAGGGCTGTGGAGGATGGCGGCTGTGCCAGCCCCGTTGCAGGCAGCAGCCCCGTGCGCCCCGGCAGGCACAGCCGCCGCGGCGGGAGCTATCAGAAGCAGCAGCTCCTGAGGCTCCAGGTCTGCACGGCAGGCACAGCCCACCCTTCGCAAACCCCTTCCCAGGCGCTCTCTGCCCTCCGAGGGCGTTGCTCCCCACGATGCCCAGCACGCCGCCTGTTATTTGACAGTGGGGTGCACCCTGTTCTTGGCCCGGAGGGGCCGTTTCTTCTTCACCGCCGGAGCTACAGCGGCATAGGGTTTGTGTGGAGGCAGCACAGAAGCCGCCATGCTGATGCCTCTGCTAGCTCGAAGGAGCCGGCTGGGCACCGAGCCCCTGCGGCCTGGTGGGGCAGCAGGAGAGTGGGGGGACAGCGGGGCGTCCCGCGGGGGCTGCAGGTCTGTGTCGGAGGAGATCTCGGGCGAGGGCCCCTGCTCTGTGCTGCCTGCGCAGTACCTGCTCAGGACATCCTCCGACATCTGCGTGTACCTCCTCTGGGAGCGGCGGCTCTGAGAGCCCTCCAGCTGGTGCTCGATGCGGTACACGTCCTCCGTCACCTGGTTGACCCGGTCAAATTGGGCGAGCAGCATCTCAAAGAGGGAAAGGAGGCGCTGGATGTCAGCGTCCACTTCCAGGCTGTCCCGGGTGCTCAGCACGAGGCTCAGCCCGTCCAGCTGGCTGGAGGAGGTGGAAGCCCTGGAGCTGTCCGAGGCAGCGCTGGGAGTGGGGCCCCGAAAGGACTTGGAGTCACTGGAGTCTCGGGATGGCAGCGGCTCCATCCCTTCGAACCTCACCTTGTGCCGGAACTGGAAGAGAAGAGGGGAGCAGGAGGCAGAGTTATTTCAGGAGCTGGTAAGTGGGAACGCTGTGCTGTGGCACCGTGTCCCGCTCCAAACAGCCCCAGGGCTGCTCCCAGCCATTCCTGGTGGGCCAGGCTACAGCCCGGACCTGGGGACAGTTCCCAGATAAAAACACGTGGAACTGTGGGACCAAGAACTGACAGGAGATGCCCCTAGAACGCCCCATCACCAACCCAGCTCTTGGGCCTCCAGGAACGGCTGCTGCTCCAGCCCTCACCTGCCAGAGGAACCCGACAGTGAATAGCAGTGGGAAGTAGCCAGAGGCAAAGGAAGGCTGAGGATGGTGGAGAGAATCCCAGAATGGCGGGGGTTAGAAGGGACCTCTGGAGACCATCCCGTCCAACCCCCCTGCTTGAGCAGGCACACCCAGAGCAGGGGCACAGCACCGCATCCAGGCAGGGTTTGGATGTCTCCAGAGAAGCAGACTCCACAGCCTCTCTGGGCAGCCTGTCCCACTGCTCCGCCACCCTCACAGGAAAGGAGTTTTTTCTCATATTCAGGTGGAACTTCCTGTGTTCCAACTCGTGCCCATCGCCCCTTGTCCTGTCGTTGGGCACCACTGAAAAGAGTCCGGCCCCATCCTCCTGACACCCACCCTTCAGATATTTATAAGCATTGATAAGATCCCCTCTCGGTCTTCTCTTCTCCAGGCTGAACAAACCCAGGTCTCAGCCTTTCCTCACAAGGGAGATGCTCCAGTCCCCTGATCGTCTCCGTAGCTCTCCGCTGGACTTGCTCAAGCAGTTCCCTGCCCTTAAACTGGGGGGCCCAGAACTGGACGCAGCACTCCAGATGTGGCCTCACCAGGGCGGAGCAGATGGGGAGAATAAACTCCCTCGACCTGCTGGCCACACGTTGATTCTCTGCAAATGTCTGCAGCCTACTGCCTGCTAATGGGCTCCTTCTCCACGGAGTCTCCTGGGCTGCACTCACCTCCTTGGCTTTGCTGAAGCCCATCCACATTTTCAGCCTGCGCACAAAGAGCTCCACCATCTCGTAATCCTGGGGCTCGAAGGCAGGGCGGTACAGCTCAAAGTGCATTTCCCGGTAGCTGTAGACAAGCACCACGGTGAACAGCCTCATCACAATCCACACCTCCAGGATGATGTAGCTGGTGCAGAACAGGTAGTAGAGGCCTGAGGACTCGGGCAGGCAGGGGCGGAGGTTCACACTGCCCCGCAGCATGGCAAAGAGCAGCAGGAGGCTGCTGCCGACACTGCGGAAGGACTCCGAGGAGGAGGAGAAGAGCTGCAAAGGGGACATTGGAGGCATAATGAGAAGGGATCAGTGGCAAAAACATCCCTTTGACCCCCAATAGTCACTACCCCGTCTTAGAAAGCATGACCCCTGAGGAGTGGCCCACAAACTGGCCGTGCCGGGGACAGGCCATAGACACAGCCCCTGGCCAAACCCGCCTGGCCTGTGGCAGACAAGAGCACCCTGCGCAGGCTGGGCATTGGAGCACCCGAAGGGCCCGCTGGGCTTTGCTCACAGTCGTGGCATGGTGAGGGACGAGGGACAACACGAGCCTGGGCAGCCCTTGCTGACAACCGGCCGCTCTGCAAGGCGAGCCGGGGACAGCGGGTAGTTACCAGGAAGCCGAGCTGAGCGTAGGCCAGGATGAGGACAGCGAACGCCAGCCCCGCAGCAGTCAGCTCCTTCGCAGACTTCTGAAAGGTCTTCCCAAACACAGACCACTGCCTGACAAAACGCAGCTGCTGGGCAGCCTAGGACCAAGAGAGAGGACGGTGTTACAACACGGGCCCATCGCAGAGGCTGCTGCGAGATCCTTCCAGCCCAGGGAAGGGTCTTTCAAACATCTCTACAAGTCTGAGAAATGCAAGCTCTGGCAGAGCAGAGGACATCCTAGTCAACGGGCTCCTTGCAGACAAAAATCATCCCATCAGCCACAGTAGGCTGAATTCCCCGAGGGAATTGAGAGCCCAGAGGCTTTAGAGACCCAAAGTGCTACAGCAGAGATGCATGTGGCGTCACTGCCCACCACCTCTGTCCTGCGGTAGAGTCTGGGTGCGGCAGCAGCCCTGCTGCATTTGACCAGCGCCCGGCGCAGCAGGACCACAGCCTTGCATTTGTTTTTCCTTCAGGGCCCTTTGCTACCCCTGCCACGGGACTGTGCATGGATGACAAGCTGGCACAGGGAGACCAAAGCACACATCCCTGCCCACATGCTGCTCCCACCCAACCCCCTCCATACCTGCACAGTCAGGAGGAAGAGGAGGGATGCAGCCAAGGTGCTGAAGACAGTGTTGAGAAAGGCCACCTGGTAGAAGTTGGTGAAACCCTTGCGGTTGTTGAGGTACTTGAGCCACTGCTGGTCGGCAAGGGTGGCTTGGCTGAGGTGCACCACCACGGTGCAAGTGGTGAGGAGGATGAAGACCCACTGGCCGTAGTTGCCCCATAGGGTGAAGTAGGATCTGCCTTCCTTCTTGATGGACAGTGACTCAGACACCACAAAGTAGACCACAAACATCATGAGGAAGACCTGGGGGAGGAATGGAGAGGTCACCAGGGAAGGAGAGGGCAACGCTTGACTGCTGTGCTGCACCAGGGGACCCTGCAGCGCCCCAGGACAGCAAAAGCCCCACGTATGAGGCTGAGTTCTGCCAGCCTACAGCTGGAGCACGCCCCCGAGTCTTTCCTCGCTCACTCAGTGCCCTGCTCCCTCCTGCCCTAGCAGTGAAGCTCCCCAAACCATGTCCAATGCACTTCTGGCAGGGGAAGAGGGCTCCGCTTACACTGAACCCTGGCCCAGGGGACACGGCTCAGCTGGCTGATGTCCCCACCGAGGACAGAAGAACAAAAGCCCCAAGTTTCCACAGCGACAGGCATGAGTTCAAGGAAGCAAAAAGGCTGAGGCAAGACCAACAAATGCTGCCAGACAGGAGGAATCTCCTTCCCCTCAGTGGTGCCAGGGATGTTTTCTGTGTGCTATCCAGGCCTGGAAGGGGAGTGACGACAGGCATGGGGACAAGTGGCCTCAGGCAGGGGAGCTTTAGTCCAGAGACCAACATTGCCCTTCCAGGAGCCCAGGCGATGGGTCCCCAGAGTCCTCTGTGCAGTGACTGAGCGGGAAGAGGAGCGCAGAGAGGAAGTAACACACTGACCATCATGAGAAGCTGCAGCGTGACACCCCCGCTGAGCCGCAGCAGCGGGAAGGGGCTGATGGTGACAGCCGCGATGGCCTGGCTGGCCCCCAGGAACTCCAGCTGGAGGGTGATGGCAGCGTGCAGGTCCACGCTGGGGTTATACTGCATCAGCTCCACAAAGACTGCCCGGCTCCTGCAGAGGGGAAAAGAGCAGCTCAGGGCACTGGGACAACAACTCTGGGCTTTGGTGCCACTGTTTTTTAGGATCACAGATGCTCTACCCCCGTGACACTCCAGCAGCACCCCTTAAAAACCTGAGTGACAGCAGAACATTTCCTTCCCCTCTGCCACACTTACATGTTGTCGATCCAAGTGTGCTCCTGAAGGAAATTCAGCTGAGCCCTGCTTTCTTCTAGCGAAGCCCCCAGCTCCTGGACGTAACCGCTGCTATCGTAGAAAGAGATGTAACCCCAGTACCAGACCCTGCAGAGGAAGAGGAGCCACAGAGTGAGAGCTGAAGGACAGAGCAGCCACTGGTATGCTCTCCTACGTTGCAGGCCAGGAGCAAGTGAGCAGATGCAGACCCTGACCCCTGCGCTGCACATCCAAGGGCGACAGCTGCCTCATTATTTCTTTCACAAGACAAATTACAAAAGTGCATTGATCCATCTCCGTGTTCCCAACCTCAGAACAGCCCCAAGGCCTGTGGTGCCCCAGACTTCAATCAAGACGCATCCAGGAACAAACCAGAGCAGAAACCAACAGTGATTTAATGTCCAGTATGCTGGTAAAGGCCACTCTCCCATAACCCACTTTAAGAGAAAGCTAGTGCTGCTCTGTGGTCTCTGGGAGCGGCTGGGTTACCTTGTTCTGCACCTTGTCTCTGCCCTTGAAGATGCCGAGTTGAACCCTCTGCCCCTGGGCCCAAGAACAGCACTACGCTGCTCTTCAGACAGCTCAGGGTGATACGCACATCTCCAGGGAAGCTGGGTGAGCGGCAGCTACGTGCCTCCCACCATTCATGCTGCCAGTGTGGACACATTCAGGGAAGGCCTTTGGCATTTCTGTGTTTATTTGCTCTTTGTCAGGCTCAGGGGCTGCACTTGGGCTCACTGAGGCGAGGGCTGGGAACTACCCTGGGCACAGAATTAACTGTAAAGATGCAACGTCCTTGGCAGATGGAGCAGGGGCAGTAGGTGCAGGCTGGGCAGCTCCTTACCCCGTCAGGTCGGGTGGCGAGTAGGACCACGCAGCCGTCACGTTCACGGCCGCCCTTTCCCAGCCGGCTGCGTAGTCAGCAGTAGAAAAGCTGTGCGAGTCAGTGCAGTTCCTCCTGGCAGCCATGCCCACGCTGTGGAGGATGTCCTGGGCACTCTGCTGGCACTCGGCTGCAATGAGACCAACACTGTCATCCCAGTCAGGGATGGGGAGCCCAACGCAGCACCGGGGCACGCAGCTGAGCTTCCACACTTAGCAGCTCCCTTCTTCCCAAGCCCCCTCCGCGTCCTCCGTCACACCTCCAGAAATCAAATCCACTCTCTCTTTAGTGTAAATGATCGATTGCCCCAGTTCACCTCTGCAGGAGCAGAACCAGAGGTACACTAATATATATGCTGCAAATCAAACCTGCCTCCATAACCTCTGCCTTGCTTCATTCAGCCCCAGCTGCATCCAGACTCGGCCGTTTCATCCCTCCAGGAATGCCACCACCCACCCCGTGCCAGCAGAGCCATGGGCCCTTGCCCACCTACCTTCCCGCAGCCTGAGCTGGCGCAGCCGGGCTGTCCCCAGCGTGGTGCTGTAGCTCTCCTGACCCGACCGGTTGTTGTAGAGGTAAGGGAGGAAGACCTGCGACATCCAGACCCAGAACTGATCTGACCTGCAAGAGGGACAAGGCATGAGAGGCAGAGCTCCTGGGGCAGCTCTGCTAGGGCAGGCTCTGCATGTCTCACCCGTGGCCATCTGTGTTTCACCCGGAGCTGGGGGCTGAGTTTTGCAGAGCTAATCTGGGCTGCCCTCCTCCCGGGCGCCTGGCTAGCAGGCAGAGGCAGCATCTCCATCCATTCCAAGAGCCAGGCTGGGCTGGGGTCAGGAAAATGCTTATTTGACATGCAAGACCAAAAGGTGATTGAACCCACTCAGCACCTGGACAAGGATCAGACCAGTGGGTCTGTGGCAGCACAGTGGAAAAAAGAGGATATTTAGGACCAGATTCTGCTCTGCTCTCCCCCTTTACACCAGTTTCACCCCAGAAACTCCACCGAGTTCACTGGAATCATTCCCGATTCATCTGGTGGGGAATCAATGTTTCTGTGACTTTGCGTGGCACGGACAAGCCACATCTATTTGCACAGAAGAACCAAGGGGTCTGTAGTGAGATGGGTGCAAAGACGCCGTTAATCCCAGGCAGCCTCTCTGATGTCAGCCTGGGCTGCTGGAGTTTGCAGCAGTGTGGAAACTCAGCTGGGAAATTTAATCTAGTTAAACCATATGTGCAGAGCAAGGAAAGGGAGGGCTCTGTATTTATACGAGATGTTATTTTTGGTTCTCGTGACCCTGTTTATGGCTAAACCATACAGCTGTAAATTTTGGAGGCAGAGCAAACTTGTGTCTTTTTGACCAGATACAGAAAGATAAACATCTGTAATTCACACAGTCCCTTCCCACTGAGGAAATAATTACAATTCAAAGAAATTAAAGCTCTCAACCCCCACAGGTCCCTCTGTTCTCCAGGCGAGAAGCAGAACCACAGGGACAAAAAGGGACCTGCTCACTGCCACGCCGTGCTCGTGTGCGCGTGCCCAGCCCCACTGAGGCACCAGTGCTCCCCACGGAGTTGAGAACCTCTTTGGGAGCAACTGTGGAGCACGAGCCCAACAGCCAGCCCCAGCCTGCTCCCCGACTCCTCGCTGCAGCCCTGCACAGCTTCTCTGATAAAAAGCAACATCTCGTTCCTCCCCGTTCCCAGGGACTTCGCAGTTACCTCTTGATGCGGAGGAATTCGTTGCTGCCCAACTGCTGCTTGATGGAGCTCTGCAAAAGGAAGGCCCTGCTGTTGCGGGAGGCGTCTCCGTAGTTGGTGAGCAGGATCACCAGCAAGAACATCATGTAGATGAGGAAATTCTGGCAAGCAGAGAGTAGAAAGGGATTGCACCCAAGCACGGGGGCAGGGGTTAGCTCCCAATCCCAGAGCAAACCACTGCTTTCCAATGATTGCTGACTGCCATGCAGCAGGATCGGACCCAGAGCATGCTCTTCTTTCTTTTTCCATATGGGAAGCAGCTTAAAATGAAACCCAGACCACAGGCTTGTAACAATATTCTTTGTTCAAACAGGCCAGCCTGGCACCACATCTCAGTTGATACGCATTGCACAACCTCCCTGTACAAGCTCCTGTACGTTGGCAGCTCGGCTTATGCAATAGTTATGGGGGTTTCCATCCTTTAAAGGGAAAATCACTCAGTTAAAAATAACTTGACTCCATTAAAGCAGCTGTGTATTCCCAGCACAAGTGTGGAGGATTAGTCTGAACGAGCTACGAGGAGATTGAAACTTCTGCTCCTAGTTAGGAAGTTAAGTGTTTTACAAGACTCCACTAATGAATTTTCTTGTGCAAGTTGGTGTTTACTCCACACTGCAAACCTTGCCCTAAGCTCAAACACCTGAGTTATGGAGTCAAACACATCAGCTGCTCCAAGTCAACCCTCTTACGGTTCTGCTTTCCAGCCACCTCGGATCTCAGAGCTTCACAGAGAAGATGAATGTCACTGCCAGTCTTTTACAGATGGGAAGGCAGAAACTGGAGACACGCACCTACTAGCTCAGGAGATCACAGCTGGACTGGGAGGACCCACACAAGGATGCACCTCAGCTCCCAGAGCCACTGCTCTGCCTCTGCCCTAGGCAGCGCAGGCATCAGGGCATGTCTTACCTTCAGCATCCTGTGCAGCAGTTTGACCTTCCTGGCCTCTTCCTTGGCCTGGAAAAGGGCAAATCCCTGCGGGGGTCGGACTTTACTGATCTTCTCAGAAACGTGCTCAACAAACGGATGCTCCACCAAGGTATCGTCTTCCTCCGGGTGCAAGCGCTTGGCAACCAGTGAGAAATAGAGGGCTTCCAGCAGAACCTGGGGAGACAAGCAGCGTCGTGAGCCTGCGGCAAGAGCCGTGCCAGCAGAACCGCCGTGGGCAGCGGCTCCTGTGCGCCTTTCAGCACTGACAGCGAGCGCGGCACAGCTGCTGAGCACTCTCTTGGAGCAGCTAGACGACCTCTAAAAAAACTGCCACCAGCTCTGCCTCTCCTCCTGCTGCTAGTGTGCACACCCTTCCCCTCCTCCAGGTATACGAAGATGGGAGAGAGTATCCAGTCCACTCAGCGTCCAGTACATCCAGATATTAATCAAGTCAAGATGTTAATTACAGCTAATATGTACAGATATGTGCTTGTGTACTCCCTCATGTTATCCTTACCTTCAGGGGCTCCCAGACCAAGAAGGATGCCAGAAAGCTGAATATCCCTGAGATGAGCCACATGAGGGCAACGCTGGAGGAAAAGCCCACCCCGATCCACACGGAGACCCCCGTGGAGGTGGCAAAGAGGAGGAGACTGATACCATGAGCCAGATAGGAGCACCAGGGTGGCAGCAAGCGCTTCCTGAACGTTTGGTCTGCAACTGGAAGGAGGGAGGAAAAACCAAGCACAAACATTACTGCAGAAGGGTCCCAGTTGTCTGAGCACGCCACTCATCCCAGCAGAGAGCTCGCCACCACTCCTGGGTGAGTTTGGAGGAATTATCCCAGACATTTCCCACTGAGCAGCAACACGGACAGCACACTGAAACACAGCCAGCCTCGGAAGAGCAGTCTCCCATCTGCAGACAACAGGGTGGGCAGGAAAAGGAGATGGGATCCTGATTTGGGTAGTGGGATGGGTTCCCTGCTTTCTCTCAGAGCCCCAGGACACTGGGCATGCCCAGCCTGGCTGGAGGTGCTGCTGTCAAACCCATGAAAAGCCACACAGATTTGCTGCTCTGGCTGCCTTCAGACTGCCAAGCCACCCTGCCCCGGGGTTCGCCCGGCATAGCTTCTTTCACCCTCCCATCCAAATCAATGCCTGCATAAAGATACTACAACCATTCATCAACCAAGACGAAATGATGGATTTTAACGGGCCCAAGAGGATTGCTGCTGTGCCCAATTTTCCATGCTGCAGCCTGGCCAAGGGAGGCTGTGCATCGGAAAGCCAAGAGCTCATGCTAAGAGAACGGATGCTGAGCTTCTCTGCAGGGCACCCAGGTACTTATCACCCCCCAGACCCCACGGGGCCCGAGAGCTTGCTCCCTGCCTTGTGCAAGCCCAGCTGGCTGGCTGTCATGTTGCGTGACCTGGTAGGAAGCGTCTCTTCTCTGCTTTGCTCTGTTAGTTCATTTGAACTTTCCTTGGCATTTGACTCCCTTTCCCCTCTGGTTACGCACGGAGAGTCTCGCTCTCTCGTGCCGGATGGATGAAGGGACTGATGGCTGCAGAGGGGTGCAGAGAGCAGAGTAACTGGGGAAGCAGGGAGCAGAGCTTTCCTAGGGTGCACGGTAGGAACAGTCACAGCACAGGGGGTGGCCCAGGGCTTGCTGAGATTCAGGTTCAAAGAGAAGCTGGCAGGAAATAACAAATATATCTCAAGTAGGGGAGCAGCCTTTCCTAAGGCTCCTTTTCTCTTTACCCGCCTGTGTCTCCCAAGCGTTGCTGTGTCCGACGGCCCCTCTTCCTGCACTTCCCCACCCTCCCTGCCCCGAGGCTGGCACAGCCATGCAGCCCTGGTACCTGTCCATGTCGACTTGGCTGATCTGCTCACTTCCCTGGGAGGGGCTGCCATGCTCTGGCCTTTGTCGTTCAGCTTCTGCATCATGACAGTCTCCACCTTCTCCCCGAACACGCTGGACCTGCCAAGGCAAAGGGGTGATATTGGTGAGCCGTGCCACTGCTGGCTCTGTGGTAAGTAGGCTGGCACCAAGGTGGGCTCAACTCCAGCGCTAACACCAGTGCAGCAGCCCCAGACCAGTTAGAAGCACTTCTTTCTAGAGTGGCAGGCCCAGGCTGCCGAGGCACGTAGACACTCTGCTCTGCGTCTCGTGGATGAGGGCTGAAAGTCTTTCCCCTCCCTTGATCTGCCACTTCGCACTGGCTACCCAGTGGCGAGCTGACAGCCCGGCCGGGTGGTGGTCAGGGTCCCAAAGCAGGGTGCTCTGGGCATGATAATACAAGAGAGGTTCAAACCCCCTTCTCCCTCCCGTCAGTGCCATGAAGTGAAGCCACGTCCTGGCACTTTGTCAGCAGTCCACAAAGCTCTGGAGACACATCTTCAACTGGGGATTTAAGGGGATATTCCAGGTGGCTCCTGGAAGGGCAGCAGTGCCCTCCTGGAGCTTTGGCTGTGGGGGGCTGCAGGAATCATGGCCAGCAAGAACATAGTGACTTGTGACAAGGCTGACCCAGGCATTTGCAGTGTCGCAAAGCCCAGCTCAGCTCAGCTCACTGTGGCTGGGTGCCAGCAGCTGCTGCGGAGCCAGGTGGGAGGGCAAGGGACAGGAGGCGCTGGCTCAGCTGCCTTGTCTGGGGGACTCTGCTCCCTGAATACTTACAAGCCTGAGATCAGATCTGTTTCAGCCCTCATGTATGGCCCTAGGTCCTGGGAGTGGGAGATGCCGCTAGCTCCATCTGCCAGGATCTGTCGGATCAGATCCTCATCTGGGGAAGGAGAGAGTACAAAGAGCATTGGCGAGAGCACAGCACACTGCCACACCGGGGTGGTTCTGCACCGCTCGGGCTCAGCCACTTTTGTGGAGCTGGGAAAGAGTAGGGCTAGGGTGAGGTCCTTCTCCATGGGACAGCCATCCCCTCCTCCCTGTCTTCCAGCTCCTGTCTACCCCAGCTTGGCTATGGAGCCCAGCATGAAACTGCTTCTCCAGCCACTTCTCCTTCTCCAGCCACTGACAGAGTTCAGAGCCACACTGTGGCCTTGCAACCAGTGCAGAAGTGCTGGTTGCTTGCAACATTTAGATCCCATGGGAACACATCTCTCCTTGCTCCCAGTTTGCCGGCAGTATGGTGACCACTCACTTGAGACTGATCCACAACAGGATTTCTGCTTTCCCAGACTGAAATCCCCATTAAGAAAATACAACCCTCCTCCTCTGCCCTTCAATTTGCAGCCAGTGGTGATGGTGGCAGGCTCTGCTATTCTGCCTTTTCCAGAGCCGAGTCAGGGCTCCTAGGGACCAGATTGCTCCTCCTGCACTTCCCTGGGGCATTCAAACCCTGGCACAGAGCAACGCTACTCACAGACCCACCTGAGGCAGAGAAATATCGAGGCTGTCCCTGGTGAACGCCAAGCGACAAGCTGTCCTCCTCAGTTGCCAGTGGGGCCTCGAGTCCAAGGTGGCGGCTGGCCCGGCCTCTCTTCAGCTTCTGGATGGTGTTGCCCATGATGGAGGGGTCACTGAGCAGGTCTGGCCAGCTGAGCAGGGCCTCGCTGGAGGGCCACCGCACGAGGCTGCGGGAACACAGAGGAATGGGTGTGATTAGGTGCATGTGGGGAATGGGAAGCATGACAAAAACAACTGTGCTAGTGCGTAGAACTGTCTAGAAGGGCAACACCTATGGGAGCACAAAGCCCAGTCTACCAAAGCAGGTAGCAGACCTGTCTTTAGCAGACACTAAACTCCGTCCTGCTCCACCCCCAGAAACCTACTTACCTTTTGGAGTCCTCCAGGAATAGATCTGTTTTGGTTTGCTCAGAGAAGGCCTGTGGAGGAAGCAGAGACATTTCAGGCACATGACACTGGTTTGTGCCTGGTTAAAACAGGGGGTTGTTACCATCAGGGGTCACTGGAAACCGGGAGCCTGAGCTGCTATTAGCCCTGGGTCCACACCTCCAGGAGCCTGCTCTCCTCCAGGAGATAACACCCAGCCATGCTGGGAAGATCCAGACACAGTAGCTGGAGACAGCTTGTGCTCAGTACCTGGGACTGGCCTGGACAGAGATGCAGGTGAGAGATGAAGGGCTGTGGCTCTCCACCATCACCGGTATTTGCCAGAGGCACTTGAGTGCATCAGTTCTTGCATGGACAGCTGTGGATGGACACTGTGTCCGTGCAGGGGGGCACACAGACCCATGTAGCCTGTCCAACTTCCAGGTGTGAGGCAGCTTACCTCTGCCCGGAGCCCGGGAAAGGTGGGGAAGGAGCTGTCGAGGATTGAGGAGTCCAGGTAGTTGTCGATCTCCAAGGACTGCTGGTCTGAGTGAGTCAGGGTGTGGTTAATGGAGACCTGCAGGAGACAGGAAGGCTTGGGCAGAAAAGGGAGGGATGGAGGTGACAATGTCACGGTGGCACAGAGCCCTGCCGCTCAGTGGCTCCCATCAGCTCACGCGCATGTCCTCCACTGCCTCCCAGGCACCCTGGGCGCTTGTACCCACATGTACCACAGGCCATTGCCATCTAGGCTCTCCCAGGTACAACTTCCCAGGAAGCCACATGAGTTTGCAACCTCCTGCAAAACAGGGAGTGCTTACAAGAAGTATCAGACACATGCACTGCTCGTCAGTCACTGAGCAGCTGGCTGCAGTACTTCATGGGGCTGCTAATTGTGTCTAACTAGTCATTAAATCCCCAGCTAATCCTTTCACAGCTGCCTAACCACAGTTCTGCTCAAACAGCTGAATTTGTACCCAGGGTAGGCATTTCATTAGCAATGCTCCACTGAGCATCTCTCAAGCTCCTGCCAATGCAGCAAAGGGTCATACCTTTAAACGACGCTTGGGTACCTATCCCATACTGAAGTCAAGAGGGAGTAAGTGCCTAAACAGGTTTTAAAATCTGCCCTTTTGCTCTCTGGGCATTGTCAGAATCCAGGCAGTGATCTGTCCCTCTAAGGTCAGGGGCTGCTCCCAGCTCATGAGGGAGGCAGAGACTTGCTAAGGGCAAGGGTCTGGCCATGGTGCAGGGCAGCCCAGAGGCACAACGGGGAAAAGTGCAGAGACCAGCTGGAGAAGTGAGGTACCACAAAGGGCAGAATCTAGCCTCAGATAAGCAAACCTGGTGGCATCACACCTGTCTGGGCAGCCTGCAACTACTTCTCCTCATTACCTTGCCACGAGCCATCCGGAAGAGAAATAAAATGACCAGGTAGAGAGGGTAGACCACCACGCTGGACACCAGACCAACAGCCACTGTGTCCACATTAACAGGGATCAGGTTGGAAACGGCCCCGTTGCTGGAGAGAATCAAGAGAGATCAGAGACCGGTGTTAGCAGGAGCACTCAGGGTTGCCAGCTAAGCAAGGAGTGAGACAAAACTGCACAACCTGGCATTTCAGATGTGCAGAGAAAGAGAAGAGCGCGGGCTGTGCTAACAGCCCATGTTACAGGTTATGCTGTGTTAACAGATGACACAGCAAAACCAAGGGGGAAAGCTGATCAGGTTGTCCTTGGTCATCCATCATCCATGTCCTGGTCCCAGATTCTTTGGAACGGGAAGGGCAGACTCAAGGCCACAAGCAGGCACCTATTCCCCGCAGATGTAAGGTCTGTCTGCCCTATGTGATGGGAAGCGCAGGAGGAGGCCTGAGGAGGTAAGGGACTGGGTAGAGCACCAAGGGACACGGCGCACCTGAGGTGTACGTTCCCCACCACGCCGTACCACACGGCGTTGGCGCAGAGGAAGAGGAAGATGAGGAGGGAGCAGCAGGTGGCTCTCTGGACACGGGTGAAGCGGCTGCGAGGCGGGCGGTCCCACATGGACAGCCAGACGTGCTTCTCAAAGAAACCTCGCTGCAACTCTGCTATGAAGATCCGGGAGAAGCTCCTCAGCTCTGTCTCACCTGAGCACAAAAAGAGAGAGACTCTCAGAGCCAGCTGCACCGCCGAGGGGACCCGGCTGGGCCTGCCACCGTCCCGCCTTGCAGACTGACATTCAAGTATCCACACTGCATCTATATGGTCCCTCCTGCACAGCTGGGTCCTTGCCATGCCTTGTCCTCGAGCACAAAGGACCCACCAGAGCACTTGGCTGCGCAAGGCATCAACACAGGGAGGAAGAGCCAGTGTGCAGGCTCTGTGGTCTCCTGCTCTGGGCCTTTCCTCAACGCAACGAGAACTGCCATGGTGCTGAGCCATCCCAGCCCCACGCCCCAGGGGCTGAGCACTCACTGGCAGCATAAACCTCCTTCTCCACCATGCCGTCGTTCTCTTCACTCTCCACTGAAAGCCAGTCATTCACCAGGAAGAAGTAGCTCTTGCTGCTCTGCAGGTCCCGGACTATGACGTGCTGCAGGTACCAAGAGGGGCTGAGTCCTAAAAGTTAAGAGATGAAGAAACGTGTTTCATGGCAGATATTCCCTGCGTGGACCTGCAAAGCCGAGAGGGCAACACAAGAGCTCCTCACTGGGACAGCAGCAGTTACCCTGTGACACTATCTTCGTTGCTGGGAATTGCACAGTCCCCATGAGAAAGGCTTGGCATAGCCAGGTCACCTCCTAGGCTGTACGGACATTTACAGACACCGTCACAGCACGCTGCATCGTATGTGTACAGGACTAGAGCTGACCAGTTTGCAGACTTCCCCATGATGGACACTCCATGTCCCACCCCAGCAATCTTCCCCCAAGCCAGCAGGTCACCATGGTCTCCCATCAGGGTTAGGCCAGACTGTAGGCCTAACTCCTGGGTACTCCCAGGTACCAGGCAGAGCAGAGCCTGGTTCTGACCTGGGATGTGCGATGGCTGCCTCAGGCGTACGCACCCGCTCACGTCTCACCTTTATTGTCGTGCCAAATGCGGATGCGCCAGATGCTCCCCAGACTCCGCTCCGTTGCGATCTGAAACACGTCGAGGCTGTTGCGGTGGAAGGCATTTTCTCCATCCAGATGCCTGTGACCACTTTTATTGTCTACACCATACAGGGCGATCCCCACGTGGGCCGTGGTACCTGGCAGAGTTAACAGGGCTCAGTTAGGGAAGCCCACCCAAGGTGGAGCTGTTCCCCAGCCCTGCCTTCCTGCCAGTGACCTGGTACCAGATGCAATGGGCCTTCAGACCAGCCACCTGGAGACTTGGAAGAAACGTGCTCAACAGCCATCCCACACCCAGGGATAGTGTTACACACAGCCTGGAGGGCAGCTGCTCAGATTGGCCTGGTGCATGGACCTTGGCACGCTCACAGCTCTCCTCTTTGGAGAGGACTGAATCCGACATTCCTTGCCTTGCTAACACCCCAGTCGGAGGAGATGTTTATTCTGGATGTTTCTTCCACCGAGCAGTGGAAAGACTTGTTTTTGTTGACTTCTCTCTGGTACCAGTTGCCAGGTGCAACTTGGTCCACCTGCTCAACCTGGATGGTCCTTGGGGTGGCTTCAGGAGAAAGCTGCTGCCAGTGAAACCAGTGGTTATACTAAGATCAATGAGAGCATGTTTCTGTCAGTGACACGGTGGCACTCCACCTCTGCCCTTTCTTAGAGCTTCCACATCCCAACTGCCCAGATTTCCAAATCCAGGATGATGTTTCTGGCAGTTCTAGCTACAAACCCAGCCCCGGATCGGAAAGCCAAGCTTTCTGCCTTCATGCCGCTGGGAAAGATTCAGACGGCAGAACAAAGTGATGGATGCCAGGGGACAGTAAAATGGTCCCTCTAAAGGGCCCACAAGGCCTGGATGCTTCTGCAGGAGAGGGTCAGAAGTGAGGAACAATTGCTGCCTCTTGGCTGTTCCTGTAACCACAGCCCAGTCAGGGAAAGCAGGATGGTGGGTATTTCTATACTGGGTGGTTCCTTCCAGCAGCAGTTGCTTGTCCCACCCCAAGAGCAAGCAGTGGGGCAGCATGCTTTTCTCCACAGCTCTTGACCTGCCCCTTCATCACACAATAAAAACTGTGAATGCTGTGGGAAGCCCTGAACTGACTGCTCAGTGCTGCTCCAAACACCAGCTCAGCTCTGGGCCCTGCAGGGGAGCATTTGGTGCATGATGCACTGAGGTGAGATCTCAGGGGTACTACACGGATGTCACCCTAAGAATCAAGCACAGGAGTAGACCACGGGCTAACCTGATCCTCTGCCCCAGCCAGTTTTCACCAGGATCTCATATTTGTACAGCCCGTTCTTCCCGCAGAAGGGAATCACCCCGACTCGGTTAATGTCAATCATGTCCAGCTTGTGCACAATCAGTGCAGCCACTGAGTAGGTCACAAAGCAGACGGCACACGTCAGCAGAACGATGTAGTTGAGACCTGGGCCTGGAGCCTAAAAGAGAAGAAGTATGTTGCAAGGCACTCTCCTTCCCCACGAGGACACCCCCCGCCTCCATCCCCCAGGAGTCATGCTGCCTCCTTCCCAGTTACAATCATCATTCACACACATGATACCATATGCAAATAGAGAGAGACCTGTCCCTGCACAGACTGTGGGCTCACAGCCCCGCAGAGCGACTGCAGTAGCCGGCTGAAGCTGCTGTGGCAGCTGCCAAGAGCTCTCTGCTCCCACATACATCACACCGACAGCTAGAAAAAGCCAGAACGCCCCTGGGAGGCAGGGAGCAGCCGATAGGTGCAAGCTCGCTGGGATAAAACAGTGCTGGGTGACAGCTGGGAGGAGCATTTGGCATCTCACTAAGAGGTGAACACACTGCGAGGTGTCCATTATAGAGAATAAAGCCATCTGCAAAGGTCTGTTTTTAGCAGCAGCATCCAGGACTCACGAGCAGAGGACACAGCCCCTCTGTGAGCTGTGCCCATCTGCAGCTCCCAAAGGCACTCAGGTACTTTTGCTGGTCTGCCAGCTGGGCACAGGTCAGCCAGGACCCAGCCTGAACGTGAAGCCGACGGAAGCCCAAGGCTTTCCTCTAGGTGACAACAATCTGCTCAGTGTGTGGCAACGCTGCACAGCCTCCGCTGCGTTTTACTCACAGGAAAGATGAACTGGACAGAGTTTGGGGGGACAAACAGACTGGCCCCAAAGGCAGTGAGGTGCTGGGTTAAGCACACAGCCTGGTCTGGCCTGGTCTCTTCCAGCGGGATGATGCCTTCTGTCTTCCACCGTTTCTCCTGCTCGCTGAAGTACTGGCAGAGGGAGGTGTACAGCCCCAGAGTCACCTCCACCGGGGACCAGCTGAAATGGTTTGTGATGTTGAAGTAGTATTTCTGGATGGTGTCATCCGTTCTGGAGACGGGGAAGACAGCAAGGAGACATTATTAACCCACCCGCTGAAGGGACACAAACCCTGTTCTGATGGATGCGTGCCCACGCAAAGCACCCTGCTGCAGGGACAGGTAAGCACACAATGAGGAGGAAAAGCCCGGTGAGTGTGGTGTAATTTACACCACCCTTTGGCTGTGCAGAAACGCTGGGGTTCTACAGACCACTTTAGTTCTTTATCTTTGTGTTATTTCAGCACCTGGAGCACTATGTTGCATATCCTCTTCTCTGTGCTGGCAGCCTTGCACAGCTCTCCCACCCACTCTTCCCTGTGTCCCACTGACCCACGCGATACTTCCATAGCAACTCTGTGATTCTTGGCTGGGAGCAGATTTGCTCATTAGGACGACTAATCCCTCTTCGAGCATCTTGTTACCAAAAGCCATGGAAGCTGTGTCAACTTATACAACAGTGGCTCCACTCTCGCCCCACCTATTCCCAAGCTGCCTATCTTTTCTTCTCAGATAATGCCAAGGCATAGCTCGTAAATAACACGAGGCATGAACGCACACGCTCCCGGGCAAGGCAGCAAGTCAATAACTGGAGTTACAAGAATGACTGCTCTGATAAAAAGAAGAGAGCTTTGCTACAAAACCCAACAGCACAACAGCAGTGCTTAATGAGCCTCAGCACACTCCAAGCAGCAGGCAAGCAGGGTGGATGGGAGCCCACGAGGGAACCTGCGTTCTCCTCCAGCCAGGCGTTGGGAAGATGAGCTCTGAGGATAGAGGTGTTTTTGTGAAGGTTGCACTGCAGTTCAGGAACTAGGCTAACGTGCGGTGCTTTGCTCCGGGAAATGATTTCATGAGCTGCATGGAGCAAGCCCTCAATCTGCAAAGGTCAGTGTGAGTCCCTTGGGAAGAGTCCTGGTAAAGATGGGCAGCTCTGGGATCGCTAGTGCACAGAGGATGAAAGTCTGGACAAGCAACAGACAGACTACAGCAAGTATCAGGCAAGTGAACAGAGAAAAGGGCAGCGAGGGGAGACTCAGCACCAAGGCAGGCCCTGGGTGAGGGTCATGGTACTCACAGGCAACGTGACTTACAGTTCTAAAAAGGGGAACCCTCCCTCACCCGCATCAGAAAGGCAAATCACAGAGCACTGAGCTGCTTTTGCACCAGCAGCAGAAGACGTCTGGGAAGGAGGGAGTGCCAGGGTAGAAGAGGTGCCAATGCTGGGGTGTAGGAATGGCAGTTTGCAGCTGCCTGCCCCAGAGAGCTGTCTCCTCCAAGGACAGAGGAGCACTGCGGATAGCTGCAACAGCACCAGCCCTGAAAAGCAGCCTGGCATGAGCCATGGCAAGGCCCTGAGCATCCTTCATGTGCATCCACGGGACAGCCTAGGGGTGACAGGGATTACAAGGGAGGCTTCTCCTACCTGGGTGAGGTGAAGAAGGTGTAGAGCTTGTGGTCACTTCCAGCCAGGGCATCCAGGCCAATTTTCTTAGAGGCACTGCAGTTGTGCTCGTTGGGCTCTGGTTCGTGATGGAGATAAGCCATGATGAATGGCTCAGGCTCGCCTGCAATGTAGTGATCTGCGAGGGGAGGGGGAGAAAAAACAAAGTACTTTGTGAACACCAGGGAGAGCTCGACCACAAGCCTGCTGCCAGCAGCGGGTGTTCAGGGAGGAGTATCAGGAACACAGAAAGTTGGGAGAGATGCTTTTCCAGATTGCACACTCAGTCTGCAGTTCAGAGGATCCCTGAGCAGGAGACTCTGGATACCATTGTACCTGACAAACTCCCTCCTGTGCTACCGTGGCTCAACAGAAGGGCTGGGAAAAGCAAAAGGCTTCTCGGTGCCAGAATCCACAAGCAAGGATTACACTGCAGACTGAATAATGCCCATGGCAGCTGGAACCTCAACCATGCAGCATGGAACTTGCTGGCTACACCTGACATCCCCTCCCACACCAGTTATCTCTTGACACAGCTCTCCTTTGCTGCTACACCCAGCCCTCCTCTCCCACGGGAAGAAACAGCAAAGAGCATAAAGAGTTGGATCTGTCTGCACTACCGTTCAGGACTCTGTAAGTGAGCTGGAAGTGCAGTCCTGCTTCTCTGTTGTTGCTCTCCATAGTCACAATTAGGTTCACAGATGTTCTTGCCTCGATGACTTCAGTGCCAGCAGAGAGATTGTCGGCATCTGTGTTGTTTGACACCATTACGGTGATGGCTTTCTCTGAGTCCAGGCTCCCAATGGGGATCTGCACCCCGTTGTGTGTCTGAAACTCCATGGAGGCGACCTTTGTGGACACGGTGTAGTTGCTGATGTAACCAAAAGGGAAAGGATTGGAGTCCACTTGGAACATGACTTGAATGACATCCGTCAGGTTGGAAAGGGTGGTGTTGAATGCCTGGGGGATGGAGAACTGGCAGTTTGGTGTGTTTTCGTAGCAAAGCAAGTTAAAGGGATCAGACCGCTTGCCTGTCGCCTTAATTTCTCCTCCCACCAGCTCAAGGGGCTCTTCATTCAGCACTCGAGACTTCATGAGGATGCGCATCAGGCTGGAAGACAGGTTGTAGGCTTTGGGAGCTAGCAGCAAATTGTGGGAATCAGCAAGCAGCTCCTGGGGCTTGGATTCTTGTGAAACCGTATTCACAAGGTGAATTAGGTCACCTGCCAGGATAGAAATAAAGGTGTGAACAGAGGAAGTGGTAAGTAGTCTAGATAACTGCTACAGTCTAGATAACATCTGACACCTTCCCAAAACAATCAGACAAGTCTTTCCTTACTGTCTTCTCACTGTAACTCTACACTGTGCACATGACCTTCTGCACTGGGAAGTGTTTAGTAGCCCATAGCTAAAAATAGAGCTGTCAGCAATTCCTGCAGGCTCCCGGCTAATCTTGGTGGTGAATACTTAATCACAACAAGCTTTAGTTTCCTCCTGTGAAGTGATTAGAATGGCAGACTGGGAAACAGGGAAAGAATGGATAAAAAAACCATATGTTACTAAGTTTTCGCACTGTAAGTTCAGAACACTCAGAAATACGTAACAAGTGGTGCAAAGAAGGTGCCTCTGCTTGCTCCCAGGGTAATCAGGTAGGAATTTCCACACAGTGGCCACGGGTGCCCAAGTGAAGTTTGGCAGCCTCCTCAGATTGCAACCAAGAAGCCAAGCGTCTGGAAGCCATAGCTGTTACTCACTGTTTACTAAAAAGACAATTCCCTGAAGTATTAGTGAGTTCATTAACAACTGTCATATTTAAATGCACGCAGAGACAGCTGCCAAAGCCAGGACAACCCTGGGAAAAGTGCAGGGAGCAGAAAGTACTGGGATGCCACATTCCAAATGTTAGATGCAATCTCCCTAAGAGCTTGAAAAGGCATGAGCCAAACCCCTAATGGTACAGGAGAAAGCCTGCAAAGCTTCCCTCAGCGTGCTTCTGCCCAGCACCCTGCGCAGGGAGACCTTGCCCTCAGCAGCACCCGGTCAAATGTCACCCGTTCCTGCAGGAACAAAACTGACCTGTGATGTTGAGGATGTTGTCGGCGATACCAGTCGGTGTCACAGTGCCCTGGGTCGTTTCCCCTTGCAGAATGGTCATCATGGTCTCCAGCTTGTTCAAGGTCCGTGTCAGGCATGACTTGCAAACCAGCTCCTTGCTCACCACCTGCAAAGGGAAACACGGTTTGATTCAGTAGGAACACCCCCAGGGAACAACGAAGGCAGCTGTAGGCAAGTTCAGCTGGCTCAGTCCTGCAAAGACCTGAGCACATTTGTTCAAACACCATTTCCGCTCTGAAAGTCACCCCGGCTCTTTGCAGCCCCAAGGAGGTGACTGCAGACACTGTGGCTGCTCTGCTCACACTGAGAGATGCCAAGAAGTTGTTCATGTCTCCAAGACTCTTCCATCCACCTCCCCTCACGTTACAATCTGCCAGCGTACAGGCAGGCATGCCGGGAGTCTGATGGAGGATGCATTAGGGTAGGAAAAAGCAATAAAGGGCAGCATATACATGTTCCCTGGAGTTGCCTTGTAAGGACCAAGCACGTCTCCTGCTGTTGCATCTCCTGAGCACCCCTTTGGGGCCACACACTATTCCCACAGAAATCAACCAGAAGGAGCTGGATAGGATTCCTCCATCCACTCTGCTATCTTCCATGGAAGCAAGATTTAGCCCTAACTGAATCCATTTCAGTGTCCAAATACTCATGAAAGCTGTGGGAGGGATCCTGCCACTCAGGCATGATGGATGTCCCTCCCTCTGCTCCCAGATGTGTCCAAGAAACAGAATGTTCTAGCCATAGCCTGGAGCTCCCGGCACTCTCGAGGGCTGGATGGGAGGGACTGAGGCAACAAACACATGGAAGCTGTTACCACAATCCCGTTCCTAGCTCTTATTAATCTTTTTTCTTTTAATCGTCATAGGATTCAGACGTGATTCACCATATGTTTTGGTGAAGAATCCAAACAGCATCTGCAGGTCTAGAATTCCCCCTTTTCTGCTTTTATTTGTAAGCTATGAGAAGCGAGGACATACTGTGTAAATTGAGTCCAAAAGGCACAGTCAGGTATCAAGGGGGTGGGGAAGAAAAAGGGTTATGGGGAGGAACCACCCAAGGAGCTACTGCTTAGGAAGGAGAACCGACTAAGACGACTGGGATTCTTTTTTATCCCTCCAGGAGAAATTAATTCTGATTTTTCCTCTCCCCTGTAGGTAAAATCAAGAAAGTATCAGCACTGATTGACACTTCTACAGGAAAGGAAATGTGTGAACTCTGCGCTAGTCTCAACCACTTGGGAAATTCTAGATTACTGTTTTTTTAAGGTTTTCATTCCAATCCCAAGCACCAACTAATCCTGGAACGTCAGCTTTTCCCATGGAACAAAGATTCTATTTCTAGACTTAAGTGTCCACAGCGAGATCAAGTCACGAGGCAAGAGCACACGGGAGAGACAGAAACAAACCAATCTGGCATCAGAATGGGATGTGCCGAACCCCAAATCCCTGAACAAAGATGAACAGAAAGAAGGGATTTTTAAGGCTTGCAGACTCTGAAGCAGAGAAAGGAGCAGCAGAATAGGGACTCTGTGGGTGGGATGCAGTAGTCTGTCTGTCATTTCAAGGACAGCCTCTTCCTACTGAGCGAGGTTGCCGATCTGGGGAGGCGATGCGCCGCCAAGGCCAGGGTACCTGACTCCAGTCCTGAAAGCAAGGATTTGGGAGGGCGGGGAGGAAGAGTGTGCCAGAGCCGACTGGCTGACCACCAAACCCCAAGCACATTATATAACTGGGCTCTCTTCCCTTTGCCCATCTGACAAAACACATAAAGCCACTCCTAAATCAACCAGGCAGCAGCCGCAGCACCGGGGAGCTGAAACTGCAAACTGGCTGGGAAACACAGCGCTTCCAGTCAGCAGCAGAGCAGCGTTTCTAATCTTGTATGGTAGAAATAGGGCTGGAAGGAACGTCAGTCCTTGGCACTGTCCCCTGGCTCAAGGCAGGTCCGGCTCTACTTGTGTTACTCCTGATGGGAGTCCAGCCTGCCCTCGGAGATTCTGCAACTCCCCCACCAATTTATTCCAGTGCTTCCCCAGTCTGCCAAGGCCTCTCCTACAGTCTCCATCTGCAAGTGAAGGAACCTACTTGCTAGCAAGCTGCCACACCAGAGCCAGTACCAGAGAAGAAACACAGAGTTCTTAGGTGCTGCCTTCCACCACACGAGTACATCATCTTATCCACGCCTGCGAGATCGGTGGCACGGTGAGGGGCAGAGCTGACAACACTCAGGACATCACCACAGAAACCCTAATGATGTCAGCAAGTGATACCTGTCCTCCCTGCGTGGTATGTGTTGGGGGAGAGAGAGACAGGGAAGCGGAACAAGAATTGAAGAGCATCTAAGCTGCACCTGGAAGAGCAGGAGGCTGGAGGTGGTGATGGGGAGCATACCGTGCACTGCGCCAAGGCAGCTGAGATCTGCTGGATATCATCAACTGTGTTCACGTTCAGCGAGTTCAGGGTTTCCGTGATATTGTTGCGAGTCCAGGTCCGGAGTTCAAATTCATTCCCAGTCTCAGGTTCTAGAAGCATGGACCGCTCGTACTGGGGGGAGAAAAGCAGGTAGAGTGAGGAAATGTGTCAGGTTGTTTCAGAGGATGACGAGCTGTGCTGAAGTCACCTCTTCCCTCCACTCTGTATCTCCCTGCCTGTGTTCCTCCCCAGAGGGTGATCTAATGAGCTGGTTTTTTCAGTAGAACTTCCTCAATTTCATTTGTGCTCTCCAAGCAATTATCTTAACAGCCTTGCACTTGACAGCTAAGTAGTACACCAGCCTGCAGTCCTTATCCAGCTAAGCACAGTGCCTGTGCTCAGGGGGATCACCCCTGCCTGGCTTCCAGGCATGCAGCAGGCTCTTATCGGGCAGGAAAGCATGAATAGAGAACAAAATTCCTGCCCTGCCCATAGAGATGCACATGGAGGGACTGGGCCCTACTTTAGGTAGGTGTGAAAGTGAATGCTGCCAGGAGGATGACGCTCCTGCACTGTGGATTAAGAGACTTGTAGGCAGCCAGAAGATCTTTCTAGCTGCACTAGCTCAGCAGTCAGCACAAGGAAGTCCCCTTAGCACCCAGAGCAGCACCTGAGCAGCTACAGGGAGTTTCCAGCCCTGCTGAGTTTGAGTGGGGTGGATGGCTCAGGGGAAGCATGGAGGTGGTGGGGGAATTTGGGCTAAGATTTCTGTTCCTAAATTCAGTGTTTAGACTTGAGATTGGCAGTAAAGAGGAAAAACTATATGAATATGAGGGCAAAAAAGCAGGCTGCATGGGAGACACCCAGGCCACTGCCTTCTCTAGGGCCCCTGTTTTCTTTTGCAGCCTCTCTGCTTTCCCTGGTCATTGTGTGTCTGGAGCTTGTTACTCTTTTTGATGCATGAAAATAGCTCCAGCTCAGCTTCCAGCATGCATGTACACTGATTTACATGAAAAACTGTAGCATTAGTCATTTCCCTACACTGCTGTACAAAATCTGGCCAAAGAACATTACTGGTGATTGCAAGGCCTTTTGGGGGCCCCTCTTGGGCAGAGAGTGCTGCTTTACCTCATTTAAGATGGTGATGAGGGCCAGAGAGTATTCAATGACCTGTTGAGGGTCCCCTTGTTTCACTAAGCCCTGGAGCACGGTGCCAGTTTGATTGTAGAGCCAGTGGGAGAGACTGGGGAACCCCTCGGGTAAGCCGATTTCCATGGAGCTGCCAAGGGAAAGAGCCATTTGGGTTAAGTGCAAACTGTCAAATGGGGCCGGGGAAAGGGGGCAGAATCTGCCCCTTTGCTGGGAAGGAAGATGAAGGGGGAAGCAGGTGGTTAAACAACAGAGGCAGCATTGCTGACGCTTGCCCTGGTGCCCAGTTTCCACAAGCCGTATGTAGGAACATCAGGGACCTGAAGCCTGGTTCCTCACTGGTCCAGCTCTGGGAAGCTGCAGATGGAGGATGCACATGGGTGCATCCCATGAGCCCAGAGGAGAAAATCCAGGTTTAGTTTGATGGAGCAGAAAGAGCACTTAAAAACAGGGTCAGTCTGCTGGGAGGAGCTGCACTGCTTTTGGCATTGTTCCCTGAGGTCTGCGGAACAGCTGGGACACAGGTCCTCTGCAGGCACTGCAGGAGCGTGTGCTCCAGCTTGGGAGGCTGGGACCACATGTACAGTGCGGGGAGCTGCAAGTCAGCTTCAGGAAGGAGCAGTCATACAGATCGGTCAGGCGGCAGAGACCAGCTCCGGATGCTGCCCAAAGACCTGTGGGCACTTGTCACCGGCATGGAGCACACTGGAAACCAGGGGGCATTTGCAGAAGGGATAACTGGGCTTTCATGGTGCTGGCCCTGCTGAGACTCGAGCTGCAACCCCTTCCACCCTATTCAAATGTACGTGCTCTCCACCTTGGCTACATGAGACCTCCCCTGGCTCTCAGCAGCGGGACATCAGGCCACCCACAGCACCAGGGCTTGCTGCTGCCAACTCTCCTTTGAGGGCTCCTGATGCAGAGAAGGTGGCAGAGCAGAGAGCATAGAGATCTTCTGAGAAAGTGACATCGTGCCTTCAAAGCAAGGTGTCACCAGGGAATTAAGGAGGTGGTCAGGAAAGCAGTAACTTATGGGAAAGTCTCTCCCTTGAGCAATGATTCACAAAGACTGGAATTCTCTGTATTGCGCTTCTGCTGAGCCTCCCCCCGCCTGCCTGCCAACAGCCTTTTCCAGGAGGCAAACGTTTCGCCCAGGATCTGCCGAGCCCTTCAGGACAGGGAACCAGTGGGTAAGCCATAAGACTGATTCAGGAGCCTAGGCTGGACACTGGTGCTGCCGTGTAAGCCCAGCCTGTGAGCAGTGGGTCTTACCGGTTAATGGCCACGACGGTCGCTCCCAGCTGGTCCTGAACAAGGACTGACACGGACACCATGAAGCCACTCTCGTGAAAGCCCGGGGGCAGGAAGGCGCTGTGCTCGGCACGGCTGCCCTTGTACACGCAGAACTCGTGGTAGTGCCCGGCCCTGCGGCGAGACGCCAGGAGGATGTACACCAGCGGGCCCTCTGCGTCCTCCGTGTCTCGCCAGCCTGCAAAACAAACCCCGGGGGTCTGTCAGGGGCAAGGGCACGGGGGGGGCTACAGCCACCATCCCAAAGCCCAGCCCATCCGTCGGAGCTGGCACTGCCTGGCAGTGCCCCTTCCCTCCCCTGGAGTGTCCCACCCCGCTCAGCCCTTCAGCATGGCATCTCCCCTTACCGCTGTCCCCAGCAAGGGGTCACCCTGCTCTGGCAGAGGGACAGGTTGTCCCCACTATTAGGGGACGGCTTAAGGACTCCGCCGGGCTGGAAGGATGTCTCCAGGGCCTGCAACATAAAACTCCGACCCTCTCTGAATTTTTCTGATGCTTAGGGGTTTCTGCCTAGGTGATTGGGTCCTGTAACATGTAAAGGGATTTGTGAAGAGTTCATGAGCAAAATAAAAATGGGAATAAATCTTCTGGGGCTGGGAACAGCACTGACCCAAGGCCATAGCTTCTGTGCAAGCCCTGCAAAGCCTGACATTAGACAGAGGCTCCACGCAGCCCTCAGGCAGTTCAACATCTCAGGAATGACTGAGTCTAGGACAAAACTTGCACAAAGGTTTCCTTGGAGCTCCCAGGAATCATGGGGAGTCCTGTGGGAGCCGGGCAGTTAAGAAATTCACTGCGTATTTGCCAGTGAGGACCAGTGAAGGTGGTGGCTCTGCCAGGGCTCGCTCCACTGGACATTGACCAGTGGGTCTGTATCCCGCGTGTTTCACTTCAGCTTGAAAACAGTCACTAAGAGCTAAAATTCCCATCACTCCAAAGAGTGACTGATTTCATAATTATTCTGGGTAGCTCAAAACTTACCAAAGTTACAACCATATCATGCCAAATACACTTCTGCTTCTCCCCCAGCTTAAGCTGGGCTTTGGTGACCAGCCCTCCCAGAACCAGCAGAATTCATCAGCTCCTCTGCAGCATGGCTTCCCAGCATTTGTGCACAGACAGCATTAATCTCTAACACTAATCATTTGGGGAAATACGGTTTTCAGAGGCACTTATTCCTTGGCCCAAGGCTACAGGACGTCAGCCAGGCCACTTTTCCAAAGCTAGATTCATTGTTGCTGCCTCTGCAGCTGGCTGAGAAGGTAACTGCCAACGCGAACATCCGGCCCACATGGCAGAGAAGACCCCAGTGCTTTGTCGTTTGACTCTTCCCACATATGTGTGACTCAGTTTTGGGCACCTATCTTCTTTTTCCTGCACTGAAATACCAGTTTCTTCTGCAAGTACTGTCCTGGCCTCGATATCACCATTCAACTACATGAATTAGGATTAAAAAAAAGTGCCTGCCTGCTACCATGAGTTTTAGAGCTCCATAATTTGGGCACACAAAGCTGCTTGTAGTCCAAGCTTTGGGGATCACAAATGGAAAGATCCATTTCTGAACACAGCCCTGGCCAACAGCATCCTGGGGTAGGAGCTCGGGGTACAGAAAACATCTGTGGGAAGAAGGGCAGCTCGGTAACACACTGGTCCTGAGAAACCTTTGCCCATGAGGAGCAGAGAGGGCTGGCAGGCGCCCAGCACCGCTCTCCGTGCGCTCTCACCTGCACACTCAAAGTGCACCTTTGCCATCAGCGCCCTGAGGGGTCCTTTGGGAGACAGCCGGCAGGATCCTCCAACGGGCGGCTGGTTTGGGAGCAGATCGATGGAGGCGAATCCTTCCTCCCCTGTTGTGAGGTCTGTGATGTGAAGGGTAAAAGTATATCCCTCCCCATCCTTCAGTGCCCCTTGCCTCAAGACCAGGTTCATTCCCGTGTCGCCAGTGGAGGTAGTTTTTTTGTCCAGGATGAGAGACTTGTTTTTAAAGCTGTGTGCTGCCCATCTCTACAGCGATGAAGAGGGGAAAGACAGGAGAGGTTTTGTTTAAATCTGAAGTTATGTCCTTAAAATGTTTTCAGATTGAGTCTCTTATAAAAAGTAACAGATTTCTAGTGGGAGCGTCTGCCAAATTTGCAGTTGATAATTCAGCTTTAGTCTTGTGTGCTACAGCAACAAGAACTGGAACCTTTCCAAAATGTCTGGTGGGAATATTTCCACTGTGAGATCTACTTTAGTCTCTGGGATTACATCACCCTCCGACAGAATATTTCATAATACAGAATACAAAACACAGGAAATAAATTAAGTACTAGTGGAGTCTCCACGGGATACCATGTTTTATATGCTTCAAGCTGAACGTGTCCTGGATGGTTACTGTTAATAGCACAAATGTACAATTGTGATAACAAGAGCAACAGTGAGATAGCCAGCCAGCAAATGCCATCCAAGTACATGTTGGGCTTGCTAGGACCAATACAGACTAGCTCTCGCAACAGGACTTCCACTTCTGCCTCATTCAACAGGTTGCAGAGATGCTGTGTAGTGGAATCTGTAATTAGAGGAGGGCATGAGGGACTTGGGGGATCAGAAAAGACTGAACAACCTCTGCTTGAGCGACCAGAATAATGGGCAAAACGCTAATCAGCAGGGAGAAGAAAACACTTTACAGACCTCTTCTAGAAAAAAAGTGGCTTTTGTGTGAAAAGAGCCAGTCACTCATGGGCTTGGCTTGAAAATGACTTGCCCCTGGGTAGGCTGAGACACTGATGGAGGACTGACAGGCCACGTGTCCTGCAGTCTGCAGGCACAACCCAGGGCAAAGAAAAGCTCTGGACACCTCACAGGGAGTCCAGTGATTACAGGACATGGGGAACCTGCTTCACAGGCTCTCCTAGGCTCCTCCATGCTGCCGAGACATGGCACGGCACGGCACGCGGGAGCCCCATGTCACACCAGGCAAACCCCGTGCAGGACCTGTTTTAAACTTCTGACTCTGCAAGCCAGCCCTGCAGCCAGTTCCAGGGGCTGTGATGAAGAGTATCAGCCAGCCTTCATCATCCCCTCAGCCAGACCCAACCTGCCACTACATTTATGGTCAGAGATTGTTCCCCCTCCTTATCTCTATGGCAGTTTAGGTGCAGGACTTTATTTCTCACACAGCTCTTTCCACCCCATCCTCTCTGACTCTCGCCTTCTCCCTGAAGTCCAACAAAGGTGAAGCAAAGACCAGCGTTGCTAATGACCTTACCCCAAGCTTGGAGTCGTTGTGACAGTTCTGGCATGTCCCCTCCAGGTAGACGTAGGAGCTCTTGCTAACTTCATAGACAGACTGAGCCTTGCAGGAAACGCACTCCAGGGACACGATAGGGACTCCCCCCCTCTTGATGAACACCTGGGAAAGGAAGAGGCGCCGTCAGCAGATCTGAGACAAAAATACAGATATTGAAGAGGGAAGTAGACATCCCAGCACCTGGTTCTACAAGGAGGAATCGCTCTGCACCAGCCCAGTGCTAAGGAAACAGCAGAAAGGGATTTCCAAAGGATTTCAGGTCAGACTTAAGCTACATCACTTTTCTTACACTGGCCAGGGCGAGTTCTTCTGTCACTGATTTTCAAGAGCCACCCAATGGCAAGCTGGGCCAATCTAGGTAATTCTGGATTTACTTTATTTACACTTTTTAACAACATAAATCACTTTCAAAATGTCCCTCTGGTACCCTGTGCTGAATTCCCAGCAAGTCCTGCTTGTGCTGTCGGCTGGGGATGACGCTAACTGAAGCACTTTGCTGCACTGACCATCTCGGAACAGCTGTTAACCCTACAAAAACGGGATCCGTGTTAGAGTTTGGAAAAGAGGAGCAGTCTAACTGGGAGGAGGAAAGCCTCCATTACAGCACAGACCAAACATCTGGTGAGCACCTGCCCTGAGAAGCAACTGCAGCTCTCCTTTGTTTTCTGTGGGCCAAACTCTTGGCCCTGCCTCTGCAGCTGTGGAGCGCCTGACCCGGTGGGGTCACAGCAGATCTGCCGTGGACACAGGAGTGGGTCCCTGTCCTCAAGTCGGAAGATTGCTAAATGGGAAGCATTTACAGTCCAGACTAACAGAGGGCTCAGGGCGAGCCAGGGAGCCTGGGTTTACTGAGATTGTGCTGCCCTGTGCAAAGCCAGCATGGTCCCGCTGCCTCCCCCATCCCTGTTCTGATCTGCGGAGCTTGGACTAGAACCACATGCCACGTTTCAGGACCCGACCCTTAGGCTCTCGAGTGCACTGCCTGTGCAGAACCATCATCATTTCTGACACTACCTATGTCCCTGAGAGACAGGAATGATGATAAAAATAGCCAGAAAACACAGCTCCTGCTGTGCATCAAATGCATTTTGCTCTGCAGCCTGGAAGAACCACCTTTTCCAGAGCGGCATGTTGTTCCAGGCTTTTAGCTTGGATCTAAGCTGCACATCTCAGGACGTCTACCACACCTCCCTGGCAAAGCACTCGGAGAGAGGAGAGCTTTGGAAGTACCAGTGGCTCAGACACAACGGCTATTGAGCTCTGACCCTTGTACTTTGTCTAAATTCCTTTAATCCCCTAGGAAACAGCGTTGTCCGGCATTCTACAGAGCCCTCTGCCCTGGCATAATTAAGATTCTGAATTCAAAGAAAGACAGTAATGAAGACATTGTTTAATATGGCAGACTTTTAAAAAAGCATAAATATTCCACAGCACTAAGCCGGAGCACATTGAAGCTTCATTCATTCCTACAGTATTTGCAAATTTCCTGCGACACTGGAATCATTGTTTTGTGCTCATGCATGGAAACCAGATAGTACGGAATGTCCTTGAAAGACTATCAATTTAATTTTTTTCTTTTTATCCTCCAGCTTTGGTTTAAAACCCAGGCAGTAAGAGTTTCCACTTTCAGACTAACTATATCCCTAATTGCCAAACGCACCACGATGAATGTTTCTGACATAAACCATAACTGCTGTCGGACTGCAGATGCATTCAGCGTTCGGCTTAGTTTGACATAAACAACATGCACTTAAAAAAATCCTCCCTTAAAAAAATTCAGAAACAGAGAAGAGAGGAACTGTTGACGGTAAAATTCAGTACCAGGTCTTAGGAAGCTCTCTCTGGGCAAAAGTCAGGGAAGAGCCTGGTGCTGTGACCCATGAAGAGCCCGGGACTGCACACAGTGGTGGAAGAGCTACCGACCACAGGCTCCTTTGCTGTCCTCCTACAGCAGACCTGCGGTTGCAGACTCCCAGTTCCAGGAACAGTAGCCAGTACCGTCCAGGGCTGGGTCACTAACACGGCCTCTGCACAGAGAGGGACTAACGGAAGGTCTAAAAGAAGGAAGAATCTAAAAGGACTTGGCAGGACAAGCAAAAAGTGCTGCTGAAGGCAGCGTAAGACGAATATGTTGTGGTAATACCAGTGTCTGTCCGGGCCAATGACCTGGACGGGATCAGTTATGGAGTCCCAGTGATGCCCTAAAACCTGCTTCCCCTGCTTTCCCTTGCCTGCTGGTGCAGGTAGGCAGTGGTACTTCCACACCCCCAGCTGAACTGGCACCAGCTCTCAGATCAGCCAGGGGATGCAGCCTGGGGAGTCTCCCCTGGCTGGGCACGGTCCTGAGCCAGCAGCGCTTTCCTCTAGAAAATTCCTTAGAAAAAGGGCC
This sequence comes from Morus bassanus, assembly GCA_031468815.1. NCBI lineage: Eukaryota > Metazoa > Chordata > Aves > Suliformes > Sulidae > Morus > Morus bassanus. Next base: position 65,404,078 of record CM062572.1, read on the forward strand.
AGGGACTTCCAGCTCGGCTGTGTTCAGCAACAGGCACACAAGAACAGAAAGCGACAGTTGTCTGTGGTACGTACGGTTTGATTTGTTGCCTCGGGACTCATACCCTCCTTCCTGACGGTGAGGTCGAACGTATACTCCACATCTGCTTCTAATACAGCTTTGGAAATTGTGACAATTCCTTCCTTGGCACTGAAATTCAGAGAGCACCCTGCAGCCGAGCTCTGCTTTCAAGGAGAAAAGAACTTTCAAACCCTCCTTGGTACGGGTGCACGTCGGGTTAGTCCACAGCCAAAACATTCAGGTCCACACAAAGTCACTGTTACAGATCTTACTGTGCAATGCCACCGCTGGGGTGGGAGAAATGGGGCGGTGTGTGGACAATAAAGCACATTATCCTATTCTTCAGGTTAGTAAGCAGTACTTGGAATACTCCTGTATTTCATCTGAGCTTCACAATCTTATTTTATAGCAATTAATTCTTCATTAAATAGCTTACAGACATTGCCAAACAACACAGAAAAGTTCACATCAAACTCAAAAGTCTAATCCACACACACTCCACATCTTCCAATTTTGAGGTAAAGGTAGAAAACAATGACTTTTTACAAGCAAAAGTATCCCACATTCAATCAAAAAATGCTCCCGAGGTGGATCTCCCCTAAGAATATGAAGGGCAGTTCTCCCTTGCCCTTCTATTGCTGTAGGGTCAGACCATTTCAATGTGTGAGAACAGTGACCTGCTAGTGACCACAGTGACCAGGACTTGGGGTCACTTGACTCCTCCAAAGTCTAACTTTGGTCCCTGCTAAAATTAGAGACGTTTAACTGTTAACGGGAGAGGGACCAGAGCCCTCAGTCCCCCAGACTGCAGTCAGCAGCTCTGTAATGCCTTCAGGTTATGGAAGCAGCTACGTTGAAACTGTGAACCAGAGGTCAAGTACAAAGCAGCAATGTGAATGCCTCAGCTTCCAGCACCAACACTTCTGCCCTGCCCAGGGATGCTGTGCAGCACTGGGCTGCAGCAGGCTGCACTGCACAACTCTCCACAGCTATTTCTGTACCATCACCCTGAGCTGGGAATTGGGAAACCTCTGCAACCCTCCTTCCAGAGCAGCTTTGTTAAAGATGCTCACAAAACCTCCCCTCAACACCATTTAAACCCAGACACGTGTTTGTAGTGGAGCTGACGTGCAGTTGGAGCTCCCAAATGATCACCCTCTCTGGCTGCGCAAAGCTGCTCTTACCTTGGAGGAGAATGTACAAGACCAATCGTATAACAACGGAGTCTGTTCACCATCATCCAAGTTCGGGTCATAGGATTTTTCTCCATCCAAGATTAAGTCCTGAGTGTTGGACCATACCCGGTATGACCCCCCATCAATGATTGGGACCAGCTTACTTGGTATCACAGTTACATTGGCAAAGATGCTTTTGGAGAGTGGGGTATCTCCAAAGGAGACAATAAAGATGAAGCAATAGTTCCCAACTTCCAGGGCAAGCTTTGGTATAACTAACTGGGGCCTGTTCACATCAACATTCGGCAGACGGATCCTGCTGGAGTCATCCAAGTTCATGCAGCTGGGTGCTCGGTAGATCTCCCACAGGTGCTCTGTCTGGTACTTGATGCATCCTCGGAGGTCAATCTGTGCCTCTAGGTAGTTCCTCTGGGACCGCTTCATGACTACTTGAGGGGGCAAGGCTAACTCCACCTCTGGCTCCTCACACTCCAGGACTTTGACAGTGACAGTGAGGTGGGCTATGAAGAAGCTGATGAGATTGGTGGCATTCACCTCCACCAGGTAATCCCCAGGGCTCAGGTAAGAATAGTTGGCAACTGCAACCCTGGTCATTTGAGTGGAAGAGCCATCCCCAAAGGTCCACAGGAACTCAACACTCCTGCTGCTGGGCACCACTGCTGCTTCAAACAGTGCTGTCCTGTTGACAAAGGCATTGGAGGCAGTGAGGGAGACTTGGACTATTGGGTCTTGGACCTGGATGGTTCTGGTGATATTGACACCTCCCAAATCATTGAAGGCGTTGAGGTGAATCTCGAGCAGCCCTGCAGCTTCTGGAGTGTAGGAAACACTCTCTCCTGCCACAGTGACCACGGATCGACTTTGCTCTTTCCACAGGGAGAACTGCCAGGAGAATGACACACGGGAGCCGCTTCCCACCTGGGCACTGAAGCTCTTCTCCGTGCCCGTGGGTATGCCATCCTCACAGCAGTTCAGGAGCCTGACATCGCGGATGGCCTCCAGGACAGAGATGAGCACCTGGGCATGTGCGATGCTGATTTGGTTCTGCACTGTCACGGTCACCAAATAATCACCGCTCTTGGTGAACTCATGTGTGTACTTGGACCCGTTGAGCACCACAGAGTAGTCCCCACTTATGCTCACCAAGTAACTCACAGAGGTACCCGACAACATCTTGATCACAAAGGTGACCTGTTCCCCTGGCTCCACCACCTTCTTGCTGGCAAGAACTTCCAGTCCTTGAATCCTGTCCAGCACTGAGATATTCCTGCTGGCCAGAGCCCAGCTGATGTCATTCGATGCATTCAGATAGACTGTATAAAACCCTGCTGTGGGGAACATGACTGCCACGGACTGGCCAGTCAACGTCCCATTTGGCACCTCCCAAAGCCATGTCACTTCAGTCCCTTTCTGCAGCTCTCCCTCGAAGATCACCGTGGAGCCTGATGAGACATACCTACAGTCCAGTTCTGCAGTCCCTATACTCAGCCCCTCTATGACCTCCTCTACACAGATATAAATTGTTGCATTGGTTGAATCCAGCTTGTTTTCTGCTCCAATGACGACCTCTATCACTCCAGGGCTTTGGAAGGAGTGTATAATAAAGGGTTCCGAGGTAATAGGAGAGAAGCCATCCTCTAGGTACCAAAAATATGTGATGCCAGTGCCACTGGTTATGGTGGTACTTATGTTAACAGAGTCATTAATCGCAACTGGGTTGGGGAAGGCATAAGGCTTTAAAAGACCAATGCTTTCAATGAACTCCAGTGTCCTGTTAGCAGTTGCGCATCCCAGCATATTAGTGGCTTTCAGATAGACAGTGTAGTTTCCAGCTTCTAGGATGCTCAAGGAGAAGGTTTTCCCAGTGAAGGTCTGCACAGCATTGCCATCCCTTTGGGCTACCCAGCTGTAAGAGATGTTTGTTCCCTCTCTCACCACTGCCTGCAAATGGAGCGTTTTGTTCGTTGGGAAATAGAGATCCTCCACCAGGTCACTGCTAGCCACCTGCAGGCCTTCAATCTGCTCCAGGACGTAGACGTAGATGCTGTCCTGCAACGAGCTGATCTTGTTCTCTGCTGTCACAATGACATTGAATGTGCCCACGGAGCGGAAAGTGTAGGAAATTGTGGAGGAGCCTTGGATAGGAGTGCACCGGTCACAGAGGATCCACGAGTAGCGGATGGCAGTGCCAGCTACAAGCGTGGCTACAAAACTCACCGAACCGTTTAACGGCACCACTGTCCTGCTGGCATTGATGGTCAGCCCATGGAGCCGACGTTTCACTGTGACATCGATGATGGTCTCATTAAAGCTCACATCATTCTGGCCGGTCACAGTAATAGCATAATGGCCCGTGTTGTTGTAGGAGTGGGTAGCGATTTGGCCAGGCTGGGTAGTGCCATCTCCAAAGTCCCAACAGTACCTCACTTTGGTTCCATTCATGCTGGCAGAGAACAGATAGATCTGGTTCAGCTCCAAAACATTTGTCCCATTATATTCAATCGTTGCTACCCCAACTGGTTCCTGGACTTCCACAAACGCTGTGTCATTGTTGAAAGAGACATTGTTGGAGACGGTCACTGTGACCAGGAAGACCCCTGTGTTCTTGTAGGTGTAGGACACTTCAGTCCCACTCGATCTAGTGGACTCATTGTTCCCAAAATCCCAGCGGTAGCGGTACTGGTAGAGAGGCATGGCACTGACCTGGAAACTGCTCTCTTCACCAAGCCTCACAAACTGTTTGGAAGGAAGAAGGGTGACATTGACTATCTCTGGCTCCACACAGACACTGGTGAAATAGTGAGCCTTGTTAAACCTGCTTGAGAGAGTCAGGGAGAGGGGGAATGTCCCACTTCGGGTGAAGTTGTGCATCACCACAGGGTCCCCACTGATTGTGACATTGGACGAGCCGTCTCCAAAAGTCCAGTCAAAGATGTATTCATCAGGGTTCCCCGTCACATACGCAGTGAGCTGCACATCTGGGTGCTCAAGGATGCAAGAAGTAGGCTCTATTTTGAGTACTTCCAGGACAAATATCCGAACAGGCACAGTTTGGGAGACAGAGTTCACGGGATTCACAGCTGTCACGTTCACAGTGCAGTTGATGTCCTTTATGTACACGTGTTCTACCACTGGCACCCGACTCCTCAGCACCGTCCCGTCCCCCATATCAAATATCCAGGTGATACTGTCCCCCGTCTGCACTGAAGCATTAAGGGTCACAGATGCTCCCAGCTCTGCTGCCTCATCTGCGGAAACACGGAGACCAGTTATCTCTTCGTACACTTGATAGCACTCAACTGTCTCCACACTGCTTATGGTATTGTTCGCTGTCACGGTGATGTTGTACACCCCTCTTCTGGAGTAGCTGTATGTCACTGCAGACTGGCTCTCTGTGAACAGTGAGGACCCGTCCCCGAAGTCCCAGGTGTACACGACGCCGTAAGGAGATGGCAATGGATTGGCTCTGAAGGTGACCAGATGGCCTACAACTAAAACATCCTCCTCTACTTCCATCTTCACATCAATCAGATAACTGTGGATGTGAACTGGGGTCAAGTGGGTGAGGTTCTCAAACTGGTTTGACACGAGAACCACCAGTGCATACTCGCCTGCACAGGAAGAGAGCAGAAAAAGACCGGTTGTGAGGACATGCTTGTTCAACAGCTTCCTCAGTCCTGCAGCAGTGTGGGAAGTGTGACAGGGGACTGCACTGCGCACACCCTGGGCTTCCCTCCTCCGGCCCAGGACAGGCAGGAATTACAACCAGGCCATGCATGTGAGGATCAAACACCAAGTAAGAAGTCAATCCAACAGATACAGAGAAAAGATTTTCTTTCTGTTCGCTCACAAGACACCCTTCCTGCTGCCCTACCCTCCCTCCCATCGGCACATAGCTCGCCTGCCACTCATCTACCTGCTGAGACTGCCCATAAAGGGGACTCTGTGCGGTGGTCCTGCTTCTTACAGCGTGGACAGATTTCTCCTAGAGTTACAGAGGATGGCAGTTGCTGGGGACTTCCACTCTCGAACTAGGTAATGACTTTCAAGCCGTTGTTTTATTGGAAGGTGCCTTGTAACTCTCTCGCAACAAAAATATCCGAGCCCCTTCCTCCCAAGAGAACCGTCCTGAGCATACCTGGGTCTTGATAGATGTGTGAAACATTGTGCTCAATTACAACCTCATGAACATTGGGATCAGGAACAAGGAAAGACTTGTTGTAGGGAGGTCTGAAGAGGTATGTCTCCTGGACACCATCTCCAAAATCCCACCTGGAGAAACATGCAAACCATGTTATACTGCACAATAGGAGAATCATAGAAATCCCAGAGGAACCCTGGCCTGGTCTAGGGCTGTCTTTCAGGCTCAGGGCTGGGGTTTTCAGAAAAGCCGTAGGAAATATAATGGCAAGTATCAAAGCAGTAGCTGTGCCCAATGCTGCAGAATCGTTGCTGTGAGAGGAGTACAGCACTGGTAAGAAGAGGAGAAACCCAATATTAAAGCAACACTGCAATCCTTTAAGAGAAGAGTATTTCAGCCTGAACTATAGGTCCCAGCCAGTGTGACCAAACCACACTTGCAGGGATTTCAAATTAACCAGACAGCAGCTGAGAAATGGGCCATTTGACATCAGCTGGCCCTGGGAAGAGAAATAGTACAGGCAAGACTGGTAAGCTATGCACAGTAAGGTCCTAAGTTCAGGCAACTTGCAAAGGACTCACAGGAACATAGCATCCACAGCTGAATCAACCTGAACTCTTGCTGTAAGCTCCACGGTGCTGTTCTGAGGAAGGACCGGCAGGACACCCAACACAGTCAGGTTCTTCATCTTATTCATCATCTCCACCGTGACATTGTAATTGACTGTAAAGTTACTGACGTGGTTGGAGGCGGTGAGCTGGGAAGGACAGTGGGACAAAGAATGCATTTGGGATCACCTTGCCGTGCTGCCCTCTCCTGAGAGTGGGGCTTCACTGTACTGAAGAGGTCCCCCAGGCAGGTGAACAGGTTAGGTCACAGAAGAGTAGCGGACAGGGAGGCAGGGGCAATAGCCTGAGCGGGCACTGGAAAGCAGCACAGACTGGAAGGCCACCTAGGCGGCAAAGCCACCTCTTGCTGGAACCACGTCTCCACCACTAAAGTCAGTCCAAGGAAGGCCTGGTTCTACAGCAAGAGGACAAGGAGAACAGCTTCTCATCCTGAGACTCCTCAGGCTCTGAACTTGCCAGTTACCCTTTTGCCTGCTCCGTGGTGCCCTGCACACTGTCTCCAGCTGCTGAGCACAGGCACTTGCTGCTGCAACAGCCACCCAGTTTCCTTAGGACAGTGGCAGATGAGTGGCTCCAAGCACAGAGAGCGGGGATGGGAGAAAATCATGAAACCAGGCACGCCAAGTGCAGCTCCAGCATCCTGGGTGTGGTGGGCACAGAGAGGGAGAGCAAAGTTGGGCAGAGGAGGGAAAGGAAGAATGGATGGGCAAGAGACTGAAGAGACGTGACAGTCGAGCAGGATCCTCAGGATTATCTAGGCATGTAACACTGACATGGCACCTAATGACGAAGCATCTTGCCACCTCCTCACCTGCAGGAGAGCTGAGCTGCTGACAGAAGGGATCCTTCAAACCTGGTTGAATAGAGACCTCCCACCCCAAGAGATAAAAGAAGTTTGTGTCTAGGCTTCTGTGGATCTGTTACACTGAACCCAGTCAACCCCAGACTAATGCCACCTTGTCAACTCCGTAAGTAAAAGCAATCCAGGCTTGTCAGCACAGTGCTTCACCCAGCAAATTAGTGCTACTCGGCATAGTGCTGCACCAAGCAAATTAGTGCTAGCATGCCCTCGGAGCTAGGGCTGGTGTCTCTTCAGGAAGCCAGCAGTTACCCTGCAAACGGACCAAGCAGCTTGGAGCCAGACCAGGACTCTGCATGGCAGTACAGGGCATGATACAGAAAGATGTTCTGGCCAGAGATAAAACTGTTCTACAACAGATACCTCCCTCTGCCCAGACCCTCTGCTCTACCCTTCTTCTGGGGTCATGACAAAACCCAGTGTCCCAGTCTGCACCAGTAGAAAGAGAACAGGACAGAGACCAGAAGAGCTTGTGGCAGCAGTTCTTCCCTGCCTATGAAAGTCTCATGTTTGCATCCTGCCTCTGCCTGGTTCTGAATCCACATCTCCTGCCTGCCAAAGCCGTGGCCAGCACCCTGCAGTGGGGCTCCCTGCCTCATTCTGGCTGGGGAGGAGTAAGGACAGACACTCCAGGAACAGAAAGGAGAACATGGAGAAAAGAGGAGGAAGCAAAGACGGTGAAGTCAGCTGTAATGGAAGAATAGGAAGAAACTTACTATTTGCATTTGCAAGAGCAGCTCAGTGAGAAATAGCAGATGAGCTCGTTGGGAGCACAGTGAACACCTCCTCAACTCAACTCTGCCTTCTCCTCTCCCTGCTGCTTTTCCTGCTTCATTTGTGGGATAAGATGGAAACCCAGGATTGAAATGGTATCATGGGGAAGGCCTTGGCTTACCGAAAGCTTGTACACAGCTGGGCTTTGGTAGATAACGTTGAAGACAACATTGTAAAAAGTGAAAGATGGCTTATCATCTACTGTCCATCGGAAAGTCACATCTGACCCAGCTTCCATCACAGGGACGTAGCTCTGAAAGGCATGAGGACATTTTATACCAGTGCAAGAGAAAAGCATGCACAGTACTTCCCAGGAGATCTCCAGATGAACTGGAGAGGGAGCAGAGCCAGACTGGGAGGCATCACACACGTGTAAGACAGTACCCTCAGAGCATGACACAGAGGTGCAAGATCATCTGTGGCTTTGTTGCTGATAGAGAAATGCCAACCCAGACTCCATAAATCAACAGCAGAGCAGGGAGCAGCACCCATGCTGCCTGCTCCCACACCCTAGAGCTCTGCTCTTGTGATCAGGGCTCGCTCTTGCTGGCTAAAAAACTTTTCAGTATCTTTGTGGAAACAACTCAGCTTTAGCTACACCTGTAAGCTGAGTCTCTGACCCTCATCCATTGATGGTGCCTGACCCAAAGGCTAAAATGGTTGACGTGCACTGGACAGGGCAGGCTCCCTGCTCGCTCCCAGAGGGCCTCCTGAGCAGACTGTGGTAGCCAGGAAGGGTGAGACCAAGAGGCATTGCAGGCACAGGATTCTGCTATTAGCAGCCAGAGACTGAACAGAGCATTTCACAGATACTGATGGGCAGTTATAGAACAGGTTCCTAGGGCTCGGCTGTGCTCTGGGGACAGGGAATTGGAGAAAAAAAGACTGCAAACACCAGAGTAACTCCAAGACTTGGATGGATGGATGGACGGATGAAAAATTTTTATAGCTTCAGCCAGCTGGTGGAAGGATTCAGTAGAGTAAATCTAAACACCTAAAGGAATAACTACCTTGACAAGTCAAAAGAAGGTAAATACTGGCCTTTCATAACGCCTCTGGTTTTCTGTGGAACTGGAAAGCCAGTGTCCCCCTCGCAGGAGGTGCTGCCTTACGTCTGAGGGAATTAAAGTGAATGTAGAGCTGAGCTGCCTTCCTGCTGGAGAGCATCAGTGCTTTCTGCCACATGCCTGTGTCTGCAGCAGCGCTGTCTGCATGGCCGGGGAGCTGGCGCTTAGCAGCAAGCAGTGCTACACCTGACCAGTGTGGAGCTGAGCCCCAGCCCTCCTCGTGAGCCAAACCCACACTGTTAGCAGTAAAGGCTATAAATGCTACCAACGAAGTAAAAGCAGCAGTGATCACTCACCACTCGTGTATTTAGCAGGACTCTGCTCTCGGGGTCAGGGGTGGCCCGCAGCCCGCGGATGGGCTCCTCCACTTTCACTGTGACGGTGATGTTCTGGGAGCTCACGGCGTTCTCCGCAACAAGCACGTGGGTGCTCAGCCCCTCCCTGAGGCTGCTCAGGCTGACCACAGCAAACCAGGTGTCGTTGGTCTCCCTGGCACAGTCTGCTATCAGCGGTTCAACAGCCGCTGGGCAGGACCCCTTGAAGGGGAAGGTGTGGTTGTCCCCCAGCCAGCTAGCTGTCGCGTTCACCCCTGAGGAGAGTTTGACGACCAGGGTAGTGTGGTTGGATGGTAGGTAGACCCTGCCGCCTTGAGGAGCGGGATGGATGACACGCAGGCCTGACACCCAGGAAGTCACCCAGAAACTGCAAGACAGATTGGTGCTAGAGACCCCGTTGTCCACGCTGGCTCTGACCGTGTAGCGACCTGGATGCTCCAGCCCCGCGTTGTGGGGGCTGATCACCGGGACCAGCTGTTCCTCGGCATAGCGAACTCGGAGAGAGCAAACAGTGTTGTTTATCCAGGTGGCACCGATGGAGCTGTCGGTCAGGCCAAGTGCCCACTCTGAAGAGTTTGTGCTTAAGACGTTGGTTCTGTAAGGGGATGTGGTACTTGGCTGGCACTGGAGGAACAAGCCCAAGCCTGCATTGTGCTCGATGCTGAAGATGTCCTTGGCCCTGACAAAAATATTTTCTTTTCTGAATGTCACCTGCAGAGAGAGAAGACGTTTTTGGATTAATGCCTCAAATTAAGAGCACTCAGCACCCAACTCTTGCCTGGGCAAGACAGCTGGATTTAATGCCAAGAGGAAACCAACAGAAAAGCCGCAGATCCAAACACAGCATGGGGAGACATTTCACCACTCTGCTCTCCTCGGCCACTCTGAATCAAATGTGCTAACACAGAAGTCAGCTTTAGGCTCTACCTCAACTTCGTAAGTGCAATGGGAATAGCCCAGGAAATCTGCACAGCCTTTTGACCATCTGCGCTATTGCAACGGGTTACTGCAGGAAGTCCACGGCTTAGAGTGGGGAAGACAGAAAATGGTGGCGTCTGTGACACTGGGCAACTCATTTCATTTGAATGGACTTCAGTATCTCCATCTGCAAATTGGGAACAATTCTTTATTTCCCCAAAGAACTCAAGAGAAAACCGCCCCACCTACTCACTGGTTACAGCAGCTAATAAACACTGACCAGATACTGGCAAGAAGGGCCAGCTGGTATTGTGAAGAGAAATTCTTTGATGAGTTCATAGCTGAGCTGGCTTTCATTGTGCTGAAGGGAAACAGGGGTAGGGCTGCTGGCAAGAGAACTGTTGGCACACTCGGTTGCATTGCAGCAGTTGTTTAGTGACGAGCACAAATTAGTCAAATGACACCACTGGAAACCAGGAGGACATTCAAGTAGAGTCCAGTTCCCGTCATCCTGAGCAGTGTGGAATGGTTCTGTAGCATTTTTTCCCTCCTGGTCATCTGGAAGAAGTGAAAGAGAAAGCAAAGATCACCATTCTGACAAGTAACACTTCTGGTGCACGTCTTCGCTCCAAATTCACCATTTTTCTCCACTCTTAGTAAAAGCTGCAACTGCAACGCATCTTGGTACTATGTAAGACAAGTGTCCTGTTTTAGAGGAAAATTTCACAATGGCACGAAGATTGTTAAAAGCACTTAGTCTCTTTTCCAGTGAAAATGCACCAATTCACAATCTAAGAGAGATCGATGCTCAAGCAAAAGCGAGTCCAAGTAAAAGCAGAGCTGGCTTCGACATTGAAAACACATTAAGCAACTCTTCTTAAGTTAATGTTTCCATGTCAAAGTATCAGCTTCTCAGTGTCAGAAAATATCCTTTTGTAACCAGCCAACCCTATGGCTATAGCAAACATTCTGCTGCAAAATTAATTGTTGCCAACACTGTGACTATTGAGTTGTTGTACAAGGAATAAAAGGCTTATTAGATTATCTCATCCATCAGGAAGAAATGGGCTCAGGAAAATGTTCTTCCTTCTTAACCTGTGGGGCCAGATGGACCAGAAGACATTCCCATTTGACATGTCCTGTCTTCCCAAAGTATAAAAGTATAGCTCAGAAGATTAATTCACTTCTACGCATGTTCCTAACACTCACATTTTCTTCACTTCTCCAAGGCAACCTCAGCCTGTCCAACTATGCCTGCAGATTTTGCACTTGAGTCTCCTCAAAAAATAGAACCAAATCTCTGAGCCTTCAAGGCTTCAAAGCTTCTGCTTGGAAGACAGAGGGAGCACAAGAAGGCCACACACACTCAGTTTGACATGGCCCTGATGGCATCAGCTCTAACAATACCGCAAGTGTTGAGAGGAGGTGCCTCACCTTCTCCATCTATTGGTCTGTGCACCTGGAACCTCACTTGAACGGGCTGATGCAGTTCCTGTGTCACAAACTCCAGGGCAGTCAAATATCCCTCATGCCTGAATGCCAGCTCAGGGAACACCATCACCTGCAAAACAAACAAGGCTCTCACCTGCCTGCGTCTCCCTGGGCTCCCTCTGCAGCAGCAGGATGAGCAAACCATTCTTACCTCCACAGCTTGCCACGGAGCTGACAGCACATCTTCTGTCACATTTTTCACAGCCTCATGTGTGTCAAACACAGGGTCTCCCACAAAGAAGTTTTCAGCATTTAAGAGAACTCCTGTTTGCAAAGGAAATATTTGAGCCCATGAGACTCGGCAAGGCCTGAAGCTATTCCCCCAACCTGCTCATGCTTGCTCACACCGTGCAGCAGAGCTGTAGCAGGGCTTGGACCACGCAGGAATCTGTAACTCCAGCTCTACTGGAGAAGCAGCTGCCATAATCCTGTAGTTTCATTCTTCTTCCTACAGGTGTTTTGATTTCTTTCTCATCCTGCACAAGTAATGTTTGCATTTGCAATTCCCAGCAACTGCTAGAAACTCTGCAAATACTTCTCTCTTCCAACACCCCATCACTTGCTTCAAAGTTTGGAGCACAAGGTACACTCCCCATCCTTCCTGTCCCCCTGGACTTCATGGGGATCATGGCCAAGACCAGCTGGTTTCTACCAGCAGCAAACACCTCTGGCTCATTCAGATCCACGTCAGGCTCTGGGGACTGAGCACAACCCACTGATACTGTCCCTCCTACCAGGGCCAGTGGGCTCTCTTCCTAGCGCTGGCTTTTCCTTCTTCCCTAAATATTCTCCCATATTTCACATCCTTTCTGCTTCTCTTTCTTACTCCCTACACCACTTTGGGAGGTTTGGGAGGCTGCACAAACACAAACCTGCACAGCACACACCACATAAAAGCTCACCTAATGATCTCCAAGGCCCTACAGTCTTTTAAGTCACAAGACCCCAGCACCTCACAAAGTACAAGATGCCAAGGACAGCAGGAGTCACCAAGGCAGCACCATGGCCTCAGATCCTGGCAGCAGCAGAGACTGCTGAAATAGGAGAGAAAAGCTATTTCCAAAGCTCTGCCTTGGAGCTTCGCTCCTCCCTCTACTTCTGTTGATGGCAAAGACTGGAGTGGGCCAAATTCTTCCCTTCGGGCTGAGGCCAGGTTTCTGAAAGTTTATCAGTCAAGCCCCCGTTGGGAATACTGTGGTTGTTGCCAGTCCCAAGTGATCATCTGGGGTGATGCTTTGGATGACCCCCTCCATGCAGCCCTATTTTTCCTTGGCACATGCCAGTGGGCAGGATACCCTCCTGCCCACGCCACCAGCGGACAGCAGGAGAGAAGCAGAGCCCACCTTTTGGCTTGTACTCGCAGACATAGCTGTGCTTGGCCATGCACAGGTCTGTGTTACACTGGCCCGTCGGGCCCATCCGGACACAGTGGTCAGCGTTTGACGGATGGGGTTCTCCTGGCAACCAGTTCTGACAGCTCTCCAGATTAAATCCTTCGCCTCTTTGCTGCGCTCCAGTGCTTGCAAAATCATTGAATCCAATCCAGACATCGAGGCTCCTTCAAAAAGACAAAAAGAAGGGGGAGGGATTTCAGGAAATCATGAGTATTAGAAAGATCTGGGACAGATGCCATCTATGGTTCTCTATGAAAATAGTCATCTTAACAACAACAGCTTCATCCGGGTGTCACAGGCTGCATTTAACGGAGCCTTGTAGTTACTGAAGGATTTCAGTATCCATTCTACCACCAGAACCTGGCTCTTTGGTAACAGCTCCTTCACGGCACACCATCCTGCTATCTATCAGCCCTTCAAACCTCTGTCCTAAGAGCTACAGAAAGCCACCTGCCCTCTGATATACTGAGGGCACAGCTGAGCCAAAAGGATCCAGAGAGAGCAATCAACACCGACACTACAGCGCAGCGGAGCTGGGAGGGAGCAGCAGCTCGGTGGGTCGCTGTGTGCATCTGAGTCAGCCCCTTGATGATCGCTGCCCCACAGCTTGAGTCACCCCGTTCCCAAAATGCCAGTCTCTCTCGCTCAAGTTACAGGAGGACCCAGTTAAAGGTTCTGTCAGCACCACAGAGCTCGTGACATACTGGTAAGCACTGATTCATACCAGCCACAACTGGTACAGCACAAAGATATCAGAGAGGGTAATAAGATGACACTGGCCAGAGAGGAGAACCACAAGTTTTTATTGCTTTCAGAAATTCCCAGCGCTCCCTCCAATTGCACATCTGCTTCCCCAAGTTGGAGTTGCTCCCTTCGTATCAATACGTTTACTCATATCACCCTGCTGGCATGGAGGGCCGACGGCCACTCGCGGGTGCTGGAAGGGCAGAGACCAGCTCTCCCATGGCAGAGTAAACCCTGCACAATACAGGGCAGTGGGACTACCTGCAAACTAAGGAGTATCAGCAGGCTGACTTGAACCTCGGACACCTCTTAGGAGAGCAGTTTGTTGAAATGGCCTGCCTGTGTTGCAGTTTGAATGACCCTCACAGACACTTTTAAGCCTGTATTGAGTCATCACTTCAGAGGAATGGCGTGGTCATACAAAACTGCCTAAAAGAGCTGCATCCTTTAGAAATCTTGTGCTTCATTTGTGCAGACTTGTGGAATTTGCCACTAGTCAATTCTCCACTCCAAGTGGAACTGGGACCAGTGCAGGATTAAACCTCAGATGGTGCCAGGTCCAGGGGCTCCTGTTCAAACCGGGGCATCTTTGACGCAGCTGCTGGGAGATCATCAACTCCTCGGCCACCACTGAAAGGCAGCAGCCGCGGGGGGACAAGACACCGGCAACAGAGGCCAAAGCACTGCAGGCAGATGAACCCCACATACAAAAGAAACTGCCAGGATCATTTTAGGAAGATGAAATGTCCCTTCCACATTTGGAAACTGGCTGAATCCCAGCAGAGATTCTGGTGGAAAGCGCTGAGCGGTCTTTCATAGCTACAAACAGCCTGGACAACTGTTTCTAATCGCACCCAGCAGAAAGTGAGGCATTTGTTCCATATTAACTTCTTGGGGGGGGAAACAGCCTCACCACGCACCCTTCAAAGCTCCTTCCCCATGCTCCCTCCTGCAGGTTGCAATAAATTCTGCTACGGCCTTGCCCCTTTGCTCCAGCTTGCTCCCAGGGTGGTACAACTGCTCTGCAAAAAGCAGACCAGGGAGATAATTGGCGTCTCTCCACCACCAGGCTCACGCCAGATGAAATGATTAATGAGGTCATGCTGAAAAACGACGACGAAAATAACTGTTCCGTGAATCAGTAGTTTTCACTGCAAATAAGATTAAAAAATAAATAACCGCTATGGTCTGCTCCCGAACCACTGGCAGAGGATTAGGGAGAACAGGCTAGGAAACCGCCTGTTTGCTGCTGTTAGTAAAACTCGATAGAGATTTTCCTTTTCTAATTCCAGCTATGATCTAACTTCAAGTCATCAAAAAAAAGAAGAAGTAGGCTGGCTGGCTTGCTTCCCACCCCTGCCCCACTGCTTGGCCCATTACCTTGGAGAGAGGAACAAGAGGGGTCTTGACACCCTCTTCTGAAGCAAGATGTGAGCATCCCTCTGCCTCTGAGGAAGGAACAACCTGCCTTGCTTGGGGCAGCAGGAGCAGAACAAAGCCTGAGGGGGCTTGGAAGGGGAGAGGGGCTCCCTGCGCTGCCTCAGAGGGGAAAGCGGGGTCCCCTGGAAGGGGTGTGGGCTGGAGCACTCTGCTTCTGGAGGCGGGGAGGGGACCAGCTCAGCGCATGCTGCTCTCAGGGAGGCCATCAAACGACAGGAGCGAAGGAGAGGAGAGAGTGGTCCTCGCTGCTGCATGCTCTAATGGGAAACAGATTTCTGCTTCTGTCATTTTCCCACAAGAAACTATGGAGGCTGCATGTTCCAAAAACCTGCGGCTCGGCTGATTTGTCTTTTATCACCAGGGAAATCGCATCCTGGAACTGCCTCATTCATGTTTATCTGAATGGATTAATAAAATAAATACATGAAATAAAAGGGGCTGGGGAGGAGAGCGACGTGGGGCAGCAGCTGGAAAACAGCTTGGGCAGCTCATTCCCTTCTGAGGTCTCATGCTTTCCTTGAACTGCAGTCCATCAAAAGCCCTGCACGCAATGCCTGATAACTCAGAGCACCAAGTGACCAGTCCCTAACCCGCGGGAAGGGACAGACTCCTCTTCCCAAGAGCAAGGACCACATGTTTGCAATATCAGGATAAATCCCAGTGTGAAGAGAACAGGGCAAGGATACAAGATTTGGGGAGAAGGGGCTGCCAGACCTTCAGCAGGACCGTTCAAAGTCTACATCACCAGCAGCTGCTCCCTTTGCATGTGCTTTCTGGGCCGTGTTTATTAAGAGGCCATCTCCAACATCTGCATCTGGGAGCGCTGACAAGAGCTGTCAGGCCCCTGAAAGCTCTCCTGGTCGTCCTCCCCCCCAGGATGGCTGGTTGCAGAAAGGGCACTCAGAGGGTTGGATTTAATCAAAGGCTGACACTTTCAGTGCTCTCTGTTTATAAAGCCCAAGTCCTGAGGTGGAACAGATGCTGCTGGAGCCTGACACTCGGAGAGGAGCACTGCTCCTTCTTGGAAGGCAAAAGAAGAGGGGAAGAGGTCTGGGCTTCAGGCTGCAGCCATGTCTGGGAGGGTGCAGGATCCCAGCTGGGGGGCAGGATTGCAGCACTGGCCTGGGCTTTGCTAGAGCGGCTGCTGGATGCCACGGTGTCATGCATGGGACAATCCAGCTGCAATTCTGCTGATGGACGGAGCTAGTTGCAAGGTCACCCTCAGGCCCTGCCTGGCAGCCAAACACCCTCTGGACACAAGCGCCTGACCCTTTCCACCATGCTACCTGAGTCTGCAGATTTTGCTGAACTCCCAGGTGGAAGCTCTGCTCATCCCAGCCCCATTTGCTCCTGACCCTGCACTCCTCTACACCATTTCGGATGCACCCACAGGCACAAACATAGAGTACAAGATGCCCACCAGCAGCAATCCCACAATCCCCAGTTCTGAATTCCAGCCTTTCTGCCCCATTCCCTCCACAGACTGCAAGCAAAGAAGCCAAGTTCAGCAAGGGCTCAAGCTCTGCTTATTCCTCCTCTTTGTTCAGCAGCCTCACCCCTACCATCTCCCCAGCTTGGACCCGTGTGTCTCTCCAGCCTGACTGGCTGCACAGGGGGCCCGGCAGGACCCTCCCTCCGACCCCTCTGCAGATGTGACCTCAGGAACACAGGACCTGTCCCTAGGAAATCTTAACCCTTACCCGCCTCGCTTACCTGATGACATGAGCAACCAAGAAGCTCTGGATCTCGGGGCTGCTCACAAAAGCCAGCTCTCCGTTGCCGTGCTCCTGGCAGTGCTGCTGGGCCTCCAGCCACTCAGCCTTCTCCACCACCAGCTGATAGCAGTGGTTATTGCCCGGGAAAACCAAGCCATCAGGGGGGCACATGGGGTGAACTGCTGCATGAGGTAGAAGAAGACAAGCATGACGTCCTTTCTATGGGCGCACACACCCCAATCCAGTCTGGGAAGCAAGGCTCCAGGAATGCCCCGTCCTTCTTGAAGCCCATAAATCCCCATCAGTGTTGAACTGCACTCTGTGCAGTCATCTTCTTGGACCAGGACAGTGCAAAACACTGCCTGGTCAGTCAAGGGGGCAAGAAGTGCCCAAAGGAGTCACCCCTTACTCCTCATTGAGAAGGAAAAGAAAGGGCAGGCCCAGGATGCAGTGCCACCCCTCCCTTGCCCAGCACCTACCCAGCCCACCCTGCCTACCTCTGCCCGGCTCTCCGGCCTCTGCGGTGATGCCGTACAACACAGTGAGGCCAGTGCCACCTCTGTTGCTGATCCGTATGTCCAGACTCTCATTCGTCTTGACCAAGGAAGGACACTGCAGTTCTAACTGTTGGGGTGAAGCCACCACCTCAATTTCTGCCTGCACGTGTGAGACCTTGGTGCCCACGAAGACGGTGGCAGTGACATTGTACTGCCCAGGTAAGGCATACATGTGGACAGCTGCATTTCCAGTGGTGTTGAGAACCTCTGTCTGGTCCCCAAATTCCCACAGTAAAGTGCTGACAGCAATGGGAATACTGACATTGAAGAGCACGGCCTGGTGTAGGCTGTACCGGGGCTGGAGTCCTGTGAAAGACACAGGCAGCTGTGCCTGGAAGGGAGAGGGGACGAGTGATGGGCCACCGCAGGCCTGCCCAGACAAATGCTCAGTGCAAAATGGCAAACAACTGGAGGAAGAGTTTGTTTCATGGGCAGTACCACACAAACACTGCCCCTGGGTGCTGAAACCTCCATATTTCTGGTCTTCGGCATAGCAGAGGGCACTGCAGGTCTCCTTGGTGAGGTTCCCAGGGTGAACAGACGTGAAGAGGATGACAAATTCAGCCCCTTCTGTGTGGTTGCTTGGCAGACACGTTATGTATTGAGCTCCTGGGGAAAGAACAGAAGATCCTCTTGCAAACTGACACTGTGAAGCCGTGACTTGGTGAAATCCTCCAAAAGACACCACCCCACACCCCTGGGAACGGACTTCTCCTGAGCAGCTCCTACTCCAAGCATTTCCTTTTTGAGCCTTGCCTGGGAAGTCCTTAATCCCTCAGCAATGATTTCCAAACTCTTTATGCTAATTAATGATGACAGAAATAACAAGCCAGTCACACAGATTTATGGAGCAGCAACATGCAGCACATAAAAGGGGTCTTTGGAGAGCCTGACAGTCCCATGGGACACGGAGCCGCTGAGTCTGACCCTCAAAGGAGCCCAAAGGACTAGCCTCCAAGTGAGACCAGGAGAAAAGGTTGTCCCTTGGCTGTACCTTGGCTTGGTCCGTTGCAGCATGTTTCACCGCATGCTGCCTCGGGCTTCCAGCAACAAGTCTGTAACCAAACACAGTTGGGCAGAGTGGCACATCAGGGGTATGGGGAAAATGCCACTGGACTCTCCAGCAGGCCCATGCTGGAGGTGGGCAGACACTGCGGCCACCTTCCTCCGTGGGGAGAGCCAAGAGCTTCCCACCTACCTGCAGGCAAAAGCTGGTGCTAGAAAAGAAGGCAGTGCCACACCCAGCCTGCACCCGAGGGGTGTGGAAGGATGCACATGTACACATTCGTGGGAAGGATGCACATGTATGCATACGTGGGAAGGATGCACAGAAACAACACGTGCCTGGCTATAGGGAGCACAAACACACATGTGCATGGACAATGATGGCAACCACAACAGCCCTATTCTCAGAGAAACAGCTCATTCCCTTGAGTTTGCTTCCCCCTCACTGGCTTGCAAGGGGTGGGACATTTCTCTGCCACAAACACACAGGCAGGGCCCCTGCCACGTGCACAGCCGCAGCCCAGCTGGGACTGCCTGGCCTCCTCTCCAACTCTGCCCACGCAACCGAGCCATGTTTGCTCCTCTGTTTCTGCTGGTTGCTACAACATCTCCCCCCAAACATCTCAAGAGCTCTGGCCTTGCGTGATCTTCCCATATCATATCCATCCAACTGTCCAGCTTTCTCCAGAGCCTTCCTACAAACATTGAGCCACTTCTCTTAAGAAAAGTCCCGTGAAGAAGACCATGGCATGGGAACTACTTTGCTTTTTAACACCAGCCTGGTCATACTTCTTCATTCCCTGCCGGTCAGTAAAAACTGTCAGTAGCTGGCAGGCTGTCCCCAGCCTACTACCATTACCCGAATTACCCAGAAGACAGCCTCACATTATTGTTCCCACCCTAACTTAAAGTAGTTCAAGAGTGGAACAACTAATTGTCAAGGGGAATAGCAGTGCCGGTGTTACTTCCCTTGATAATTCCAGCACCAGGCAAACAGTGTACTACCGAGGTGCTGCAAGGCTGGGAGAACTTTGCTGGGGAAAGCGGAGCAACCACCACTCAGGTTTTGGCCCTGCAGGAGCACCGCACTTCATCAGGCAGCTCAGATGGCACCCACCAGCTCTGGTTCCCCCAGCCCTCATCACTGCATCCTCCCATCATGCATTAAAGCAGATGCTTGATGCCTGCTGGGGGGAGCACTCACTCTCCCTCCCTCTCTCTCTTACTTAGAGATAGCTGGGCATCCAGTGGGGGATTAGTTTTCTTAGGGCTCCTCCTCCTACTGTCCACAGAAACACTGCCCCATGTTTCTGCTAGCCAAGGCAGTCAGAAAAATGTACCCAGAGCCAGCAACAGCCTGTAGATCGGGGCAGTGTTCATTCAGCGCTCCCGACGTGGAGCCCTGTTACCTGCAAAGATTCAACTTAGCATGTCCTCAGGTCCCATCAACTCCAAGAGATGTCACTGCTTGCAGTCAGACTGTTAAAAGCTGGAGAGAATGAAAGCCTAAGGCTGGAGGTCATGGAGCTAGTGCCATCTGATGGCTGCTTGAAGCTTGGGCTGCAATGAATTTGCTGATCTCAGCCCTGGTGTGACTGATTCCAGCCTTAAGGCACGAGGGTATAGTCATACGCTACCGTTATTTGCTTAATTAGATTAGAACTGGTGACTTGAGGTCTCAAGAGGTCTAGATATGATCCCCAGCTCCCCTTGGGCACGTCATTTCCACGGGTTTAGTCATCTCCCCCGCCACAGCCTGCAGCGTTTCCTTACCGCAAGTAGCATTGACGAACGAGACATTGAAGAGGGAAAGGTTTGCCACCTCAGGAGGGTGGGCGCATCTCGTATCTGACGCCTGAATAACTTTCACTTTTCTGTCTTCCACCCAACGGGGCAACCAGGAAAGTTTGCAGTCACAAACAAATGGATTCCAACTTAAGTTTCTGTAACAGGGAGATCAGGCAAAAGTCAGGCATTAACGTGACATGTGCTAAGTGTTAATTACAGCAGCATGCCGATCCCTCACTGTTCCCATCTGTGCCACTCCACTGAAATGCTTCAGAAAGAACTGTGAGGGGAGTTAATGAATAGGGAATCAAGCAATAATTAACATGATTTTTCTAGAGGCTAGAATTAGGCATGTACTCCAAGTACTTTTTTCACTCCACAAATAACTGTTGCAATTAGAAGCAAATTACAGACACAATCTTATATTTAAAATAGTCTGCCATCTAACAGCCATTGGATGTAATGGCAGCCTCTCCAGCTAAGGGAGACTATTTACAGCTCCATTAAAAAATAGCTGAGAATAAAATTGATCTGTCAAAAAAGAAAAGCAAAGTCAATGATAATCTTTCCATGTGGCAGTTTAATGAAAAGATGGAAACTTTAATTGCAGCTAAGCTTGATCCAAATTACAGCCTTTGGCATTCAGCTGCGAACAGGACAGAGATGGAAAGCTGTTTGTTTAGCTGACGCCAGCTGGGCTGGGCTGCCGCAGGGGCTGAACCCACGATTTTTATACTGAAAGCACCACTTTGCCGACCAGCCTTAGCGGGGACAGACTCACTTGGTCCTAGCCTGGATCCTTTTTGTCTTTTCAGTGCCACTTGTAAGCAAAAATGCAGAGCTGAAAATGTGTCCTGTCCTCAGGGAGAATGTGTGGCTTAGCTTTTTTCTTGCTTGCCATGAGCAACCGCATGGGGTTAATCCTTTGGCTCATTCAGATACAGAATGGCCATTCCGTGCTGTCACTTCATATATCTCTCCCAGAAAAGTGTGGCAACCCCTCACCACCCTTCACATAACAGCACAGATTTTAATTACTTCAATTAAAAACCACTACAACCCTAAGAACTTGAATCGCTTAGGGAGAACATCTTCAAGCATCTTCAAGTGACTTAGACACCTCAGTCAGGGTCTCCCGTGCTGCAGGTGAGTGCCCTTTTCGTCAGATCCCCCGGTCCCAAGGTGTGACCATACAAACAGGAACAACACGTGTGACCTGGAGCACGGCCAGAGACAAGAACCTCAGCAGAGCTGCTGTGGGAGAGAAGCAGGGACGCCAGGAAGGCAGTGGCAGAGGTTGGAGGTATCCAGGAGACAGAAGCAAAGTCTGGGAAGAGGTTACGCTTGAAGGGCACCAACAGGACCCAGGACCAGGACACAGCTTGAGGAAGAAACTGGAGAGAGTTCAAAAGGCAGCTGCTTGGTTGGGTACATGCCCCAGATCTCCCCAAGACAGCGCTGCATCCGACCCCACCGGGAAGGGAAGAGCTTTCAAGGAAAGGTGTAAATAGAGAACTGGGAAACAAAGAAGATGAACTTACATTTCACTTAAATTAAATAAATTATCAAATATTCCATCTTCTAATGTAGAAATCTTGTTGTGGCTTATATCTCTGCAAAAGAGGGAAAATGAAAAGGAAAGTTCATCAGGTTGGTAACAACTTCCTGGCCAACACACAGGATCAACCTCTGTCCCAAGCTCTGCTTGGGTACTAGTTACCCTCTGAGCACCTTGAGTCTCAACAGCCACATACATGTGATAGCAAAATGTCCAGTCAGGCACTAAGTCGGGGAATCACAGCGTGGTTGATGTTGGAAGGGACCTCGGGAAGTCATCTGGTCCAACCCGCCCTGCTCAAGAAGGGTCACCTACAGCGGGCTGCCCACAACCATGTCCAGCCTGCTTTAGAGTATCCCCGAGGATGGAGACTCCACAGCCTCTCTGAGCAGCCTGCTTCTGTGTTCAAGTCCAGTTCCTGTGCTACTAGTCCTTCCATGAGTCCTTCTGTTTTTAGGAGATTTTGATGTGTAATGATGGCAGGCTCTCCAGGCTGCCAGCTACTCAGCTGGAACCACCAAAGCAGGTTTTGGTGCTGGCTGTATTGCTGCCTTTTTTGATCTGACAGTCCAATTTTTCTTTAAAAAGAACAGTTAATCTTCTCTATGAACCATCGGCAAGTGCAAACTCATCTCATCAGCAGCTGAACCAGTGAGTTTGCTCATGGTCAAAGCTCTCCTCTTCTCCTGACCCACACATAGTCTGGGCTGTTTTTGGGACAGCTCAGGGTGTGGGGAGCAATGGGACATTGGGCCTTTCCCCTGCTAGTGCCAGGCTCCTCAAAGGACCCTCAGACTCAGCACCCAATTCCCTCAGGAGATAACTGGGATTTGGACACCGCAGCTTTATCATCATTTTCCATGTACTAACACACATCTTGCGACAAATCTCATTCTCTTGCCTTGATCTCCTCTCCATCTAGCGGGTCAAATCCTGCCTAATTCTCTGAATGCCAATGAGGGAATCAGTCATCCACCGGACTGTGCAGCTAAACGCCTTGAGGAAGGAGTCCATGGACTGTCTGGGGCTCAACAGCTGAGGTCAAGCGAGAACAAGGCTGACTTGTGAAACACAAGCATGCGTTCTAGGTACCAGCTCAGACGTGCACGGTGAGCTGGAGGACTGGAAGGGCACAGCGTGTACTTACAGATTTGCCAGAGAAGCCAGGCTTTCGAATATCTGAACATCTAAACCACTGATCTTGTTATTGGAAAGATCCCTAGAGAAAGAAAACACAATTTTCAGCTTTCGTTCAACTTCATTTTGTCATTCCTCCATTACTAGACCTCAGAAGAGCCTCTCTCCAGACTCCATCCAGACACCAGACTGGAAGGTTTTGGTGTGTTCAAGTGAAGCATTTCTCCCAGCTGTAAAGCATTTGCTGCTCAAAGCTTTGTGTAATGTGTAGATACAGATTAGGACTATCATTATGTGCATACCGTTCTGCAGTGTATCTAGAGTAATTACAGACATGACAAATGTATTACTAAATTCGATGTATCCTTTTAAAAAAAAAATTCAAGTCTAATATATGTTCAAAGAAGTAATTAAGAAATAATTTAGACTAACGTAGTAATTAACTTAGAGAAAAATTTATGAAGAACTCCAAGTCCATTTCTAGTGCCAAAGAACCGATCATTAACTACACAATTGATGTGTTCAACTTTTACATTTTGAAGATCTTTTTGGAAAAGCTTAAAAGGAAAGAAGAAGTAACAAAGAATATTTTCCATTTAAAATCAGATTAGATAGTCCTTATAAAAGGAACGCTGTTTTTAAAAATCTCTAATCGCTCCCTGTAACACCAATAACCTTCAACTCATCCAAAGCAAAATTGTTTCTGTCCTCCGGTCCAGCTCTCTCTTTCCAACCCATGTCTTCTTTTTCAATTTTAAAATGTCACTCAGCTAAGAAGTGAAAGTTTCACTGATGGGTCTCCACTCGTTCCCAATAAACTTCACTCTTTGGTTTCAGATGAATCTCCTTTGGCCAAAACCTTCTTTTAGCAGCATCAAAATACTTATTCCAAGCCCATGCAATGGTTATTATCCTTCAAGGATTTCTGGCAGAGCTCCAGGGAGGCAGACAGGGCCGGAGTCACTGCAGCCACGGCCGTGCCGTGTCAACAGAGGCGTTCTCCCACCCGCCTCCTTTCTCACCTTTTTTCCTAAAAGCATCGCCCGTAATTTCTCCTTGCTGTCTCACCTCTTATTTTTATCCCCTAACTGATCAATTTCTTGGTTTGAGCCGACATTTAAACTTAATTTATCCGAATGAAAAGAATTCTGCCAAACTGGCAGGAAAATTATGTACGATTCCAGGAAACTCTGGGGATAAGTAACAGGGATGGATGTCTCTTTAAAAGGTTTATTTTCCCTGATTTTGCTGTCCAGGATTTCTTTGCCAAGCTGAGAGTGGATTCAGAAGAGTTCACCAGCAACACCAATAAAGAAGTCCAAGAAATGTGCAAAATGAAAGCTCAACAAATACACTTTAAAAAAAGGATGCTAGCAAAAATATCCGACCGAGCCAGTGTTCTTTGTCTTGGGGAAGCTGGGACAATAGTTCAAGAATACAGAGCATCCACTGCTGAAGTGTCACAGACCACATGGGAGTCACATTCTGCACAGGAGACATGAAAGTGACCTCCAAACCCATTTCCAGCTCCCACTTGCAAGACAAACACACAAGACAGCTTGGACTGGAACCCCGACTGCTGCCAGCCAGGTCAGATCCTTCCTCAGGGAGGCTCCTGCTCCACTTCTCCATGCATATTTTCTATAAATTGTAGTCTTCTGCCTCCGCACCTCCTTCCATTACTTGACTGGTTTTGGAAAGGACCAGACCACCAACCAGTTACCTTGTGGGGGAGACCAGTAAAACTATTTCTCTTCTTTGAAATACCTGGAAATAGTTTTTAGGCAGCACCTCAAGCCCACGACAGAAGGAAATGGTGTTTCAGCTCTGATGCCTTCTTGCTCCTTGCCCAGACAAGAGAGACCTCCAAAACAAACCATTCTGCTGCTACAAAATCAGGGCTTTGGCATTTCAAAGAGCCTCTTCAGAAGTGCCGCTTGGCTGCACGGGGAAGAGAGCGCACCGGGCAGGGTGAAGCTCTCGGCACCGCAGATGGCACAACCAGCAAGTGGGCACCTGAGCCACGCAGGGTGCTGCGGCAGCCAGCCACAAGCCCAACCACCTTCTCTGCAGCTTTCTCTCCATCCATCCCACCTTCCTGCTTCCCAGGTAGGAAGTGACCAACCCCAGCAGGGCAGGTCTGCTCTTCTCCATCCCTCTGCCACAGTGCCAGGCATGGAGGGGTTGGTCCTGAGCCTTCCCCAGCCCCTTACAAACATCCCTTATCACTATTTCCATTTCACCTCAAAGAAAGCTTTTAAACTTCAGATAAGTGAAGGCTAAGACCCCAAATCCTCGACTCCCAGGGGTCAGTCAGCTCCATTCCTTCCCAAGAGCAGGACCAGGGATGACTGTGACCCAGCACCTGCTCCAGGAAGATGCACAGTGGCAGAGCTGCTCCCACCAGCCCCAGCGAACAGGTAAAACGCACATACAGGCAGTAATTCCCCACGCCGTGCTGCTTTTTACACAGTGTGTTGGACTGACACTAGATGTCACTGCCTACTGAGCGGCATGCACGGGGGAAGGAGCTCCTGGTGAACAAGAGTGATCCAGCGGGGACTCAAGGGGTGCAGGACGCCTGGTGCTGTGGCTGCAGCCAGCAGGTTTTGTTCAGGAAGGGCCAGGAGAAGCTGTCCCCTACAAACTAATAAGTGACAACCCTCAAACCCCTGATTTGCTCAAGGGACTGTGCTGGTTTGTATGGCCAGGACAGCTTGTGAGGGTGTCAGGCCACTCGGATGCGTGTCCCTGCGGTATCAGCACTGCCATGCCCCAGTGAGCCTCCACGGCATCACACTGGAAGGGCTGGAGGGGGCTCCTGCACCTTTTTCCTCTTCTCCTGATAGTACAACTTGGCTGTCGTTCCGCACACACCATCAGCAAGCTGATGCTGTCAGATACTATCATCTGAGCTCATTCATCTATTCTGCACCCAAAGCCAACGCTGACCCACAGCCCTGCAAGCAGAGAAGCTCCACCAGCGGGCTTCAAAGGAGAAAGCTGGGGCTCATTTCCCAGGCAACGCTGCTTCAGAGGCTGCGAGATGCTCTGAACCCCTGGAGGTTGTAATTAACCCAAGCTCTGTCTATACCCTGACATTTTGTCACTTAACTACAACTCACATGCCTTCCAAGGGACCCCAAGACCTTGGCTCCCACTGTCTGTCTTCCACACCTGAGCTCCCGTCCAGCACCCGCAGACGCTGCTGTCCTCCATCCAGAGCAGGCACTAGACGGCAACCCACCGGTACCTACAAACCAGAACCCAATTCTCTTGCTATTTTCTACCCTTGGCTTCATGATCTGATGAGGAACTGGTATAAAACCTCCCAGCTTTCAACCTCCCCAGACCTCCTTGGTGCAGAGCCTGCAAGGGAAGCAGAGCTCCTGTTGACAGGACAGCTTGGAGAAGCGAGGAATGGTGGCAGATACCAGCGCCTGCCACCTCCAGCCGTGAGTCAGTGAGCTGGGCTCCCAGCCGCCTGCTTGCCTTCTCCCACTGGTCCCCCTCCAACTTGTATGGAAAATCATATTATGCCTCCCTGGCATGGGAAAGATGGCTGTGAACCAAGCTAGGTTGCAGGGGAAAAAAAAATCAGGAAATACTGAGCTGTAAAACCCAACGCAAAGGCTGTGGGACAGAGCTCAGCCTCTCAGTGCCACAAACTGCCACGACTGTATTTTCCCAGCCCACTGCCAGGCTGGAGGAAATTCGGAGCAGGTTCAAAGCAGAGCTGAAGCCAGCAGAAAACAAGGCTCTCCATTGAAATGCACTGCGCATGCAGACTGCCGCCCTCTCCATGAGAAGAGAGAAAAATCTAGTTCATTTGTGCCACGAGGGATATTGAGAATACGCTGTGCTGCTGCCTGGAAGAGGGCAGTTATGTATGGGCAAGTCACAACTTCTCGATCCTGCCTCAGTTTCCACATCTGTAAAATGGAGTCATGTAATGCCAGAGGAGGCTGGGAGGGCTGGCCCACTTCTCCGCAGATCTCTGTGGGACAAGGGGCACCAAACCCCACCGACGACTATGGTATAGAACAAGAAGTGTGTGAAAGATGCCTTACAGAGAGCTCCCCTTGCAGCAACCTAAGTGCCCCAGCAAACGCTCACACATTTAACTTACATGCCAAGCAAAGGAAGTTTTAAAAAGCTTCTTCTGGAAGTGAAGTTGGTTGTGGGGGGAAGGTGAAGCTTCGGATAAGGGAACATTTGGTAATGAGGGCGTCAACCTGAGCCTTGGGAGCCTTCAGCTCCATCCCAGCTCTCCTACCAATTCCCCGTGTGATGCTGAGTGAGCCACCGAACCTCTCCAGAGCTGTGTGTACCGCAGGGCTCCAGCAGCCCGTCTCACAGAGTGTGAGGATGGATGAATCACAAACACCGCCAGCGAGACCTCCTGCAGACGGGGTCAGGTAACTTCTGGGGGTAAAAAGCATCGAGCACTGGCGTGCCCTCACTTAGCTGCTGCCCTCCAGCAGCTGCTGATGGAAGCGAGCAGCAGGGCTTGGTGCCGCCCGCTTTGTCCCTTCGTGATGCTCAGATGGGCTCCACGGCCCCGCAGCTGTGAGCCCGGCGCAGCCAGGGGGGTTATTTCTGTAGCGCTGTGGTGGACAGGCTTTTTTTGGTGCACTGCTGTTTTTTTCTTAATTCCACAGAACATATAATGTTAAGCAGAGTATAGCAC
Source organism: Morus bassanus (assembly GCA_031468815.1). NCBI lineage: Eukaryota > Metazoa > Chordata > Aves > Suliformes > Sulidae > Morus > Morus bassanus. The sequence goes on from CM062572.1 coordinate 65,431,576, forward strand.
GCCTCTGCCTGCCAAGCCTGATGTCATGCTCTCATTATGTCATTTGTGGGCCCGCTCTGCCTTCATTTCACAAAAAAGGGAGGGAAGGGAAGGGGGGCAGTGCTGGCTTGTGCCTTCCCCAGCCCTTTTGGTGCATGGAGCCCAGCCAGAACAGTAATGGGAAAAGCATCCACAGACAGAGAGAAGCGTCTGTGCAGAGAGGAGCGGGCGTGCAGGCTGGGAGAGCCACAGTGGTTCAGTAGAACTCCAGGTCCATAAGCCACAGTAAAAGCTAAGATTTTTGTGGGTCAGTAAGCTCCAGAGGTGCTAGGGAAAGATGTCAGCTTGGGTACAGTCGTATTTCCATCCAAGGTCTGCACAGGAGCCTCTACAGTGGCTACTAAGGGGCCTGCAACAGTGCAGGAGGGATAAAGCATCCACCCTCCAAGCTGCCGGGTGCAGCTTGCAGTCAAGGGAAAAGCTTTTCTACCTCCCAGCCCATCCTCCTGAGCTGGGCTGGCCTGACAGGACACACACAGTGAGTAAATGGAGCATCTGCAACAGAGAGACCCTGACCTTGGGAGAAAATCACTTTCTCCCGTGGATCAGCCAGGCTGGGCTTCCCCACAAGCCTCCCCTAACCGGCCAGTCTTCCCTGATCCAGGAGAGACCCCACCAAAATGGAGTTTGCCTCATGTTTGTGTGACCAAAGGAAGAGTCATGGGGACAGAGCTGGGCCCCATTTTGGCCCAGAGACTGTTTTAACAGCAGGAGTGGTTGCAGGGACGTAGGAACAGCTCTGTCCCTGGGATCAAGGGTCCATCCTGCCCCATATCCCACCCCCAGCTGTGGCCAGTACCAGGTGTTCAGGGAGATGCACGAGCAAAGCTCCCAGAGAGCGATCCTTCCCCAACACACTTCCCAGCTCTTGGCAGCCAGCAACAGAGGATCTTCAGAGCCAGAAACTGCATCAGACTGTCGTATTTAACAGCCACCAACAGACCGATCTTCCATGATGCCGTCCACCCCTTCCTGAGCCAGCCTGGGCTCCACAGGAGCCTACAGCAACAAGTTCCGTAATTCATGTACTTTACAAAAAAAGTACTTTCTTTGGTTTGCTGAAACCTGCCAGAGGCATCACTTCATTGGATACTGCCTAATTTTCTGCACTGTGAACACTGAATAATTGTTCTTATTTATCTTCTCTGCCCCGCTCCTGAGTCCATAGCCTTTCCCAGATTGCCTGAGTCCTCTCTGTCCCAAGCACATCCTCCAGTGGAAACAGTTCCCCCTTTCTGATCTCAACAAACTCCACATGCTTCACCCAAGCACCGAAGAATACGAAGGTGCTCAGTCCCTGGCAGTTCTCGTGGCTAAAGCCTTGCAGCAACCAGGGAGGAGAGGCAACGACCGAAGCGAGCAGCAAACCGAGGCACAGAAAACGCCGCAGGTGGCAGCAGCTGCCCAGCAATGCTCCAAGCAATGCCCAGCAATGCTCCCATTTCTCACCCCCACCAAAAGCCAGGCTGCACCGTTCCACACCTTGCAACCAGAGAGGACAAGTGACAGAGGGACATGCGAGACACAGCGAAGCCCACCGCTTCCAGAGCCCTCCGTCAGCTGACAGAGCAGCAAACTGCCCCAGAGGTCGCCTGCACAGCCAAAACGCTGTCTTACGAGTTACCATGGCTAATAGTTTTCTAGACTCCAGGAATAAAAGGCAGCACGGTGCCCCATGCAGCAGTGCTGTGCTGATACTTACTGCCTGACATACATAATAGACTTTCCAGAAAAGAGGAGGAAAAACCCTATGTGTTTTTGCATGTTTGAGCCAGGAAAAATTATAGGGTTTTGCTGATCTGATTCCTTTTTTTCTTTGTCTTTTGGCTTGCACCTCTCCTAGGAAGCACAGTAGAACTAACGGCGCTTGTGCAGAGGGGGGAACAGAGCTTCTTGCCACAGTGGCTAGGGAAATCTGAAAAAACACAGATTTTTCTGTGCGCCAGGCACAGGAAGCAACACTGTCATCCTGCACTAGGTGCAGGGACACCCCGGCTGGCAGGCTGGGAGGAACGCTGCCTCAACAGCTCTCCTGCACGATGAGCTCTCAGCCTTTCAGCACAGACAGGAGGGCAACAGCATATGGAGATCTTCATGACCAGCTACGCTGAAGCAGGGACTTTCCAAGGCAAACAGTTTCCAGCTCCACCGCACATCACCTCCAAGACCTGCAGCCGAATACGAAGAGGGGCCTTTTGCTACTGGGTTTCACCCCTTTCTTTCCCAAAGCCACTTAGCAGTGGGTCACCGTGAACTGACGCATCCCACCACAGCAGAGGCTGCATTTCATCCATGTGCCCAGGGACTCCACCGCAGAGATCGGCTTCTGAAGAACAGCAAGGCTGTTAGGGAGCAAATGCATGAGATGGAGGGCTGTCCACGGAAAGGCAGCTGCTGAGAGCGAGTCCTGAGCAGAGAGCTGCACACAGGGACTGGCAGACGGCGGTGAGCACCCTCGTCTCCCCAAGGCTGTCACAGCACGATGACAATTTATTTGTTCATTTCGAATTTATGAGTTTCAAATGCTGGCCCAAGTCTTAGCTCTCTCTAAGGAATTTGTCCCAATTTGTCCCAAAAGACTTTTTCATAAATATACATCTAAAAACTAAATGTTTTTCTTCCCACAGCAAAATTGTAATTGTTGATATGAAAATGTAAGGCAAGGATACAAGCATTTTTGCAATGTCCTTTACACTTTGCGCTCTCCTGGGAGAACTGCAAAGCACTCTCACATATGCCCTTGCAAGGCAGCTGTGCCAGGAGGCGGCTGGGTTTGACATGAAGCAGACCCAGATGTAACTCTCAGCTCCACTGCAGACTCGCTGCAGGACCACGAGCAGGTCACCCCATCACTGTGGGCTCCCCTCTGAGCAACGGGAGTGAAGAAATGCTCCTTCTCAGCCTGCCCTGCCCCATCCTGCCGCAAGCCTCTCCCGGAGCACCAGCACAACGTGACCCTCAGATTTGTAGGAGTAAATCCTACTTGTCTTGCTGGGTTGGGGCCACAGGTTCTTCATGATCCCACTGAGAGGGAGGCAGCTGCCCGCAGGGCGGTGCAAAACGTTCCCTTATCCCTTAGCTCTTGGCAGAACGGGTGAGCTCAGGGTTGAAGCCGGGCAGTGGGTGTCTGCGTCCCCGCCGGCAGCTGAGTAAAAGGGGCTGCGAGAGCCTGTGCTTCAAGCAGCGCGGGAAAGACTGATCCCTGAGCCCTGTACAAGACCGAGCTGAGAGCTCAGGACACCCCAGGTGACGTGGCGGTCCCTACCCAGCCGCTGCTCGCCCACACTCCCTATACTCCTGTGCCCATGCCCCATCCCCGGAGCAGACAGAGGAGGTGATGCTGTGCACGCCTGCAGGGTGCACGGCCAGGGCATCCCAGCCACGGCCAAGGCATCCCAACTATGGCCAGGGCATCCCAACCATGGCCAGGGCATCCCTACCACGGCCAGGGCATCCCCACCATGGCCAGGGCATCCCTACTGCGGTCAGGGCATCCCTACCGGGGCCAGGGCATCCCCACTGTGGCCAGGGCATCCCAACCATGGCCAGGGCATCCTAACCGTGGCCAGGGCATCACCACCACGGCCAGGGCATCGCCACCACGGCCAGGGCATTGCCACTGTGGCCAGGACATCGCCACCGTGGCCCGGGCATTCCCACCCTCCAGGTGGGAGCTGTCTGCTGGGCAGCTGAGACTCTAAGAGCAGCTCCTCGGATCCCCACAGCCAGCAGCTTTCCGCAGACTTTCCCAAATATGGTTATGAAGTCAGATCAGGGATGAAGCCATTCGAACAAAGGGGACGTGTTACCTCATGGAGCGACGTCATGTTCTGGCAGGGCTGGCTCGTAGGCAATGGCATCATGCGCTCCATCCCTCTCGTCCCAGGCCAGGAGGGCTGGGTGGGGGCTTTTTCACACAAGAGGCTCCCAGGAACCAGAGTGCTGGTGTCTGCACAGGGACCCACAGCACAGCTCATTTTACAAGTTATTCTTAGACTGCCACTGACTTCATCGCCTCATTCCCAACACTGAACAATGGAGCCAAAGGCGAGGGGGGCACTGGGGAGTCACCAGGGGCCTCCTGTGCTTGTGGAGGTCACCAAGAGCTTCTGCAGGGCGCTCCGGTGGGACGAGGAGCTGGCTACAGGGATGGCCACCGTTATGAGAGAGGCTTTTCACACCAAGTCCCACCTTCTGAGCCACTCGAGTGACCAGGAGCCGGCAGTGACCGGAGCTGGCGCTGGATGTGGTCCTCCCCTCCACTGCCAAGAGGTGACTTAATGTGGCATAAAATAAGGCTTGAATCATCATGCATCACCCAGCCCTGCTCTGCCTCTGTAACATCACACTAAAAGATGAGAACAGAGAAGACCTTCAGCTTGGGAAAGCAGCAACCCAAATATTTAAATAAAGTTAATGTCCATAATTAGTGCTGCACATAAACAAGCTGTCTGCAGTTTCATCCAGCTAAATGTCAGCCCTGCAAATATACATTTGTTTCATGGGAAGTTTGCAAGGAAACCAAAGATGCGATAAAACCAAGCATCTTCCCAGCACACGTGGCAGAGTTCAAGAAAGGAGACCATGTCAGACGCCTGCAGCCCAAATCCAACCACTTTCCACACAGATACCCACTTCTTCCCTGAAAAAGCATCCATCCAGGGAGCCCCCAGGTCCTGTGGCATTGCATGCCGACACAAAGCTCTTTCAATGCCCAGCCCCGGTCTCTCGAAAACCCAGAGTGTTTCCAAGTCACCATGTTCGGAGCCCAGTGATATTTTATTTTACCATGAAAAGTGAGCCCTCTGTAAGCTGTAATTTAGGAATTACACAGCTGAGCTACTAAGTGCTTCATCCTCCTCACAGAAAGTGAGGAGTTTTCAATAAATGTTTAGGTATTGTTGATATTAATTCACCACTGGGACAGGGGATGGAGTACATAACCTTTGGGTCCCATTCTTTTATCATCCTATTTTTATTTATTTTAATGTGATGCCTTTGCTTGAACAGCTATCCTCTAGGGATATTATTTCTCTGTAAGAAATAATAATAAAAACACAATGCTGTTTTTCCCCAGCACCGTAAGTTCTGCTATAAACAACAAATGAGAGCCACAGGCAAGGTTCACGGGATGCAGGAGGCTCGGGATGCTCTTGAACCGACATTGCTGAGCTGACACAGGAGTGGGAGCCAAGAGACGCAGAGAACTCCAGGAAAGTCTTCTCCAAAGCACACGTCCAGTCTGCAAACACTGACATGGCATGAAAAAATATTTGCATAGCCTCTTCCTTGGAAACCTGCTGGGGCATCCGTGTTCTGCATCCCAAAAGGAACAGTGGAACAACTCGGGCATCAATACAGAATGAGAACTGCGAACCAGGAACCTCCTGTTCATCTGACATGCCCTGGTGGGATTTGTAAAAAACTTAATGCCTCTTCCTGCTTGAATTCAGACTGCGAGCCAGCTGAGCGAGAGTAAGACTGTAAGGCAGCATCAGATCAAAAGTAATTTCTTCAAACGGTTGGGAAATACTTCTCTCATTTCTTGCACTGGGAGAATAGTCAGTACATTGTCAGGCACCGCACGGCACCGGCAGCACACACACAAGAGGAAAACAAAGCCACGAGGTAGCAAAACGCGGCATTTATGGGGATTCACAAAGCATTGAGGACTTAGGAGTAACATCGCCTACCAGCCAAAGCCACACACGCATGGCAGGTAGAGCGGACACAAAAAGGGCACCCGGGATCCAAAACAGTGTGAGAACAGATGGGGAAAGTCTCACGGCCAAATGCCACGAGGGGGCTGAGGGACAGCGTCACTGTGTCCCTTTTTCCCTCCAGGCATGGGAGCAGCCTGGGGTGGGCACAGCATGCTCCCCACTTTGGACCTTCCGCTGTCCGAGCAGCACAAAGGTGATGGGGACCTAACAGAAAGATTTTGTGGCCATTTCTTCCTTGGTCATTTGCAAAGTTTGAGCTCCAGCCCCCCAGCTCCTGCTCCAAAATCCCCAAGCCTGTACCTCCCGCCGGGCACGGGGAGCAGAGACGACGTGGGGTGCCACCAGCCTGGCTCCGCAGGCTCCAGGACAGACTCGCCGGCATCTGCCTCAGCGCAGAAACGGACCCAACTTTCCACCCACCCTTGGTAATGCTGGCCCCGCGGCCAGATCTCAACAGTCACTTCCCACGGGCGATAACACTCCCCCAAATGCTTTCCCTTTCGTAGCTGACAGTACAAATTCGTTTGACCTTTAGCTAACAGCAATCTCTAACAGACAAGCAAGTTTTCCAAGTTCCTGGTGGTTGCTTAAGAAGAACATTTTTCTGTGTATTTTAGCCCTGTCTGTCAATTGATTTTCATCTCCGATACGTTTTATCAACAGCATTTCTTTTCATTTAAGATACTCCCTGTTCCAGGCTCTCACCAACACCCTTCAGGTCAAAGCACAGGATGCTAATTAAAAATAACTGAGATGGGGAAAAGGACAAGTAAAGACTAGGAAGACTCAACCAGGTCCAGGCCTGGCAGTGTGTTGTTAGCCGCAGAGAACAACTTTCAGCGACATTTTGCATCACAGCCTGTGCTGGAGAGATGCTGAGCCCCTTACTTATTTTCTTCTTCTCCAGAGAGAAAACTTCGGGATTTCGGGCAGTCACATTAGCACTTGATATGTGTAAAAATAGCACAAAGTAAATGGTGCTGCTCTGCGAAAACAATGATGCTGAGCACAACCACAGAGTTCACAGCCCACTGCCTGCGACAGAAAATCCACAAACCAGGGGAGCCTGAAGCAAAAAGAAAAGTGCAGCATGTTCAGGACACAAGACCTGGCCAAACCACGGCTGCAGCACAATCCGGTTTGTGTTTTCCTTGCAATCCTGATGTTTTGTCTGCTTTCTGTGGTCTCCTCAGTGAGGGACAGGCTGTCCAGATGTTCTGAAGCCCTGGAACCACCCAATACATGAGCGACTTTTGGGGAAGGGGGGAACAGGACACAAAGCTACTAACCCTTCCTTTTTGGCAGTCTGCTTCTTGCACTAACAAAGAGCAACAGGAATGACTCAGAGTGTTAACGTGATCATTTATCCCAACGACTCACGTACTGCAAACCATAGGGCTCCTCACAATCAATTCCTGCATGAAGCCTACGCAAGCAGTCCCCCGTCCTTCCAGAGAATGTTCCCATCTTCACGTAAAGACTCCCGGGGCGGGTCGGCCACCACCAGCTTTGGTAGGCTGTTGAGGGGTTAGTCAGTTAGGCTTATTTCTGGTCTGAATTTGCCTAGCTTGAGTTCCCAGGTGTAGGATTCACTCTGTCTGTCCACTAAACTGAGGGTGTCCTCCTAGTATGTTTTCTGGTTTTAACCACAATTACTCCCTAGGCTGCAGTCGCCTACCGCCTTCTTGCCGGTGCAGCAAACACCAGCTGCCTCCCAGGAGACAGTCCTTCAGTTATGCTTTTGCCTGGATTCTATAGGGTATCACTATCTCCGTGAGTGAGGACACCAGGAAATACAACCCCTCTGCTCCAGAGTTCCCTGCTTACACATCCCTGGGTTGCACTAATCACTTTGGTGGCCGTATCCTTCATCGCACACTCGACTACCACACCTTCCCTGGCCAAGTCCTTGCCTTCCAGGAGAAGGTTCCCATCCTACACACCAAGCCTGCCTTCCTTGGTCTCAGATGTATGATCTTATACTTGGCAGCATCGTTGCCCTTTTTTGTGACCAGGTCTTCAACCAAAGCAGAGCTCCATTTCCTCCTCTGTGCTTTGGCACTCTCAGTACAGTATCACTCATGTTTTTTGTCTTTCTCCAGTCTGTTGACAAATACACTACAGAGGCAGTCAGCAGTCAATCTTAGAGACTTCACTGCAACACAGCTCTTCATGAGGACTCCAGTTTATCCTTACATTTTGAAGCCAGTGTTTAATCCCTTTAATATATGTAGCGTTGATTTTTTTCATTCCAATTTCTGACAAATATATGTGACATTGAGTCAAATACCCTACAGAAATCATATGTGTATTACATCAACGTCATCATCTTCATCTACTCCATCTGTAAACTTACTTAAAAGGCAGAGATTCATGAGATCTATTTTCCATAAGTGAATTTTCCATGTTGATTGCCACTAATTACACTATCCCCTTTAACTTCTAGCTAATGTCCATGTTATGCACTGTATTGTTTCTCCTTGGGCTAGAAAATCAGGGCACCAGGCTAATTAATGTTTGTACCCTCCCATTTACCTTCTGTTAACACTGGCACCATGTTCATTTTGATCCAGTCCTCGGGAATTTCCCTACTGCCCAAAAACCCACTAAAAGTGAACATTAATAGCCCAGAGGGCTCTTCAGCCAGATCTTTTAAAGTTCTTGGATGCAAAATATCTGAACTTGCTAGTTTAAGAAAGTCTAACATTAATAGCAGCTGTTTAACATCCTCTTCAGTTACTGTTGGAGTGGAAAGTGTTTCATCATCCTCATATGATACAAATACATCATCTGGCTTTTTTCCAAATAGAAAATAGAAATATTTACTGAACGGTCCTGCCTCTTCTGTATTTTCATTGATAATTTGACCATGTCCATCTATTAACAGACCAGTATAATTTAATTCCTTTAGTTCCTGATACCCTTGAAAAACTCTTTATTCTTCTCAACTTCACCAGCCACAGACTCTTCCTTGCGTTCTTTTGCTTATCAGTGTTTGATGGGCTTGAGCGCTCAATCCATACTCATCACTATCAACATTTCTCTTTCCCAGCACTGTATCTCGTATACTTATTTTCCACAACTGCCTTCATTTCTCCTCCAGGCTCCACTTGGATTTTATGCAGGGTATAAGGCAAAGTAGCCCTGTATATTGATTAATACAGAGGTGCACATCAGGATCAAGGCAGACCCCATCACCAAAACCTATCTAGCACCCCAGATGAGGTTCTCCCTAGAGATGCTACGGGTTCTCACAATATTAGAGGCAGGGTTTCAAGCAACACAGCTCCACACAGATTAAGACAGTCCAGATACACCACCCGGAGCTGCAGAAAGACAGCATCCGTCCCCAAAAGACTGGCCTTCCCGAGCTGCAGACATGGGAATGGCCGTGCAGGAGGCACAAGGCTCAGAGCGGAGGGGAGCAGCCGGCGTGGGACAGAGCGGGAGGACTCCAGGAGCACTGAACAGCAGATCTGCTCTGGGCACGACAGACAAGCCCTTTAAGAGTGCCAAGGACATGATGCCCCTAACAGCTTTGTTCTCCCATCCCGTGTAGTACAGATGATACCAAAAGAGAAAATTACACAAGTAATGTGTAATCTCACATTCACTTTCACTTGATTCAATCAGTCACAAGAATGAGTGACCTCCTGGATCCTCCTAAAAAAAACAGGACCAGCTCCATAAGATATTCCTCAGGGACAGTTACAGCCTTAATTTCAAGTCCCAGTTGCTGGGGTTCCCATCTGCCAGTGGCTGTTCCATAAAAAACATATTTCAGTGTTCTCCACTCTCCATGCAAACTTTTTTTTGTTCAATTAAATCCCATCTCTCCATTTTCTCTAACTCTGGCACATCTACAGCAGCTCTTCTTTGTCCTTGGCGTGCACACCCTTGGATACCTGCAGGATGTTATTTTGCACCCCGTAAGCCAAAGTTCTCATAGTTCTTCCAATCCGTCTCCAGAAAACAGTAATATGTGGCACTGTGTAAAAGCCGAGCTGCAATAACAACATGCACGGCTCCTGCGGGCTGCAGAGAGGGACCTCTCTACGACCAGCACATGTGTCCCTGCAACCCAGCAGCAGCCCAGACCAAAGCCTTCTGCAGCTCCAGCAGAGACGTTGGGCTTTTTACATCAACAGGGCTTTGAGCGACATGCCCGGCCCAGGTACAGCTCCACAGGGCTCTCTGTGTGTGTGTTTGTTTGTGATTTTGTGAATAGGGCTGCTTAGCACGTTGAGTCCTCCCCGTGGGGATGATGTGTTAGAGCGGATTGGCTCGCTATTCCCCGAAGGAAACATCTGCACATTCCAGACACATTTTGTAACGGGAGTGAAACCCATCCTTGAAGTGAAATTTTACAGCCTCCACAGCGCAAAATAACGATTGCTGGCAAGGACCAGTGGAAAAGTAATGTTTAAAATATTATTACAGGGAAGTGGCTGCCAGAGCCTCAAATTAATCATTTGACTTGTCTCTGGAGCGGAGCAGTGCGTTATGTAACACTCGTCCAGCTCGAGCGCGGCTCCTCTCCGGCCCCGTCCCGGTGCCCTGCTCCCCATTCCTCACCGAGAGCCAGGAGGGACCGAGGGACCCAACACCCGCTGCCCTGCCACGCTGACGCTGGCCACGAGGACAACCACTCCCTCTATGAGGTCTCCTTCAAGAGATTTCAGCCGATCCTGGGGTCCACATTTCTTCCAAGTGCCTGATTTCTTCTCGTATTAAAGAAAACCTCAGGAGAGACAAGGACAAGGGCCGTTTCTCACAGTCACCTCTGAAAGCGGCGTGAGAGCAAAATGAGCACCGAAGGAGCCGGAGGGAGGCTTGGCTGCTTCCCACCACAGCCTGCAAAGTAGGGGAAGCTATAGGTCTGTTGGTTAAACCCTTCAGGCACTCGTCTTCGGCCAACCTGGTGTGCTCCTGACGGCCATGTGGCAGGTGGCAGAACAGGGGCGTTATCTGCACAGCGTCCTCCTCCTCACCCCATGCTGTGCAGCGATATCTAACTTACAGGATCCAAATATGATAAAAATGCAACTAATGCTCAAAAAAAAAAAAAAAGCCTCTAAAGGAAAGCAGGAACACAAACAGCAGTGGATGCAGACACATCTATGGGGGAGGAAGAAACAAAACGTTTGGCAGTCCGTACTAGCAGCAGGAAGAGAAGAAGTGACATGAGTATGTGAGGGACACAAGTCCTGTGCTACAGCAACCAGAGAAAAGCCTGCAGGCCCTCAGGAAGGGATGTTCTCTCAGCAGTAACAAGGGCAAAGCTCTGTTATTCATCAGGCTGAAGATACCACGCACATATAGCCAGAAACTTCGCTGTTGAGGACTTCTCCATCTCCCCTAGTCCATAGCTGTGTCAGGGGATCCAGCCTTTCCAGGGGATGAGGGCTCAGCCCAGTCTGTGCCAAATTTCACTGCCTCACCCCAGGTACATGGCATGAACACGGGGGTGGCGTGACCAGAGCGGTGTTTGTTGGGAGCTGCAAAGGCAGAAAAGACATGGGAATGGATGACTCATTTCAGGGAAGGCTGATGGGAAAATGGGAGGTGAGGAGCAGCTGCGTGAGAGCAGGAAAGTCAGACCAGTGCAAGCCATGGGGCCACCACTGGGACAATTCCAGGCGGCCCAGAGAAAGGTGCTACCAAGCTGCTGTGACCCGTGTGCCAACGGGTGTCCCGTTGGATGCTGAGCCCAGCAGAAGGGTTGTGGGTCTGCAGATGACAGCTCTGGAAGCCCTGATCTCCTCCTTCTGTTTCAGGCTGGGCATGCAACATCGGGCGTGACTTCTGAAATGTTGGCCAAGGTTTTAGGTTTGCAGCATCTCTTCTACCTCTGACTGTCGCTGAAGTATCCACCAACAAACGCCATCTATGCTAGTTCCTAAAGCACATCTCCTTTCCTTTCCTGGCTCACTTCCACACTCCCTGCATCCCTGGGTATTACAACATTCTGGGTTTGAAATTAGATAGACAGACAGACAGAGAGATATATACATACACAGACACACATAGAGACAAACAGATATTTTGCCTCCAAATGGACTTTCTTATTCAAATACATTTTATCAAATACAGAAACAATCTGGGACTGTTGTTTTAAATGCCTAAATATGTGTTTCATTAAAGGATCCAGGCAGCAGTTCTGCAGGAGTTGCTGTGTCTATCAGCTAAATAAAGCACTTTCGCAGAAACTGCCTAAATGTGTAGTTAACATTCTGGTCTGCTGGGCAATATCAGAGATTTAGAATCAACCCTAGAGGTTTCCTCTAAGCAGGAATAAAAAGCAAACCTCATTAATTAAGCAGCCTAAACCAAATGGAGGTGTGCAGTCTGACCAGAGGCAGAGGTGCTCTGCTGCCAGGTGGGCCTGCGCCTCGGGTGGTCTCTGTGCATCACAGCTCCTTCCGAAGCTTGACATAACAGTATTTCCATGATTCCCAGGGAGAAAGGGCTTCCAATCTACTGTTTCGTTGTAAACATCTCTCTAGCACAAGGGCACCATAATTCAAAGTCAGGCCCATGAATCCCTACTGGAACAGAAACACTCAAGGAATTCATTAAACAGCAGCTTTGGCTGACATTATGTGCCATAAATCACATGGCATGGTAAAGACCCAGAACCAGTCTGCTCTGCAACTGGACAGACAGACAGACAGACAGACAGAGAAAAGGGAAATGGTTTACAAGGTGCCGAAGGACGTTCCCTGTGTTCCAGTGCCGATAATGATACGAGCTCCCCCATGTTTTTTCAAATGTGGTTGTTTGGGTTGGAGGGCTCTGCTCTGAATGTTTTTGGAATATGTTCACTATAGATCCTTAAACATCTTCCTTCTGAAAACAAAAAACAATTAGAACCCGATATAGACCTGCTGGTTCCAGTGCAAAATGCATTTGCGTGTTTCTGGCATTAATAATCTGTGTGGTTGGGTTGCTTCCTTTTAGCATTAGAAAGTCTTCTGTGATGCAGTCAGAATATTTCTACTCCAAAAAATGCTGATGTTCAGAGGCCCCAAAGTAGGTACAAAGGGAAATGAGCAGCTTGCTTGGGCCTCTGCAGGGCCCCGAGCTCTGCGGCAGAGCCGCCCCCTCTAAAAGACCTTGTGAACAGGCGTGGGAAACAGCAACTGATTTGTCCTCTGCACAAGATCTCCAGAAGAATGTCTCTTTGCCGTTGCAGCAAAAGAGCTGACAGTTCCTTGTGCTGCTCTAGCAAGAGGGGACGCGGGCACCGCAAAGCAGACAAATTGTGGAAACCACACAATGCTGCTCCTCTCCCTAGCACTGCCTCCACCGCTGGGATCGGAGCGTGCACAGGCTGAGGAGCCCCTGCCATTCTCCTTATCCTCCATCACCTAACCAGTCCTGCTTTAGGTACGAGCACAGGGCCTTCAGCAGAGACAGCTGACCACACACTCCACCGAAACTGCACACCCTTCCCTCTTGGGAGTTTCAAGGAAAAGCATGAAGATGCTTCTTGAGGCTCCTCCAGCAGCCAGGACAGACCCATCACCTCAAAGCCATCAGAGGAGGCTTGCTCTGGTCACTGGCCATGCTTTGTGCTGCTTCAGCGGGCTGTCAGGCTCGGCGTCTGCAGATACTGCTGCTAGCACGGCAGAGGTCCTCATCAAGTCAGACCGTGTGCCAGGCTCAGATGTAGGTGATGTGCATCTCTGGTTCTTTTCTGGACCACTATGCACAGGAGCCTGCTGAGTGTCCTCCTCTGAACCCATCCCGGGCTTAGCACTCTTGGCATCGCTATCAGCTAAACTCTGGGTTTTAGTCGTATCTCCCTCATCAGAGGAGATGGGCCTTTCCCTCCTCAACCCATCAAAACAACCAACAAATGTTCCTGCTAAAAAGGGCAAAGAATAAAACCACAAGAATTATAGGACAAAACTTGTCAAGCAGCCATGGGACAAATTCAGCCCTGAAGCCAACAGATGCACCCCAGGGATCCCCTCGTTTCTATGCATTGTACATCAAGAGATGCCAACAGCTCCTCAACGTGCAAAAGGTGCAGATGGCACAACTGACACGTTAGCAGTGATACGGCTGGAACGATACGAGCCTGACGCTGCAGAAAGGAAGGGTTTGGATCTCACGGGTTAAACAGGACTTGCACATCTAACTCTCTACCCATTGCTTGGAAAATTTAAACTCCAGATAGCAGAGAGCCAAAACTTTAACATGATCAGCCTGGGACAAGTAACTGTCCACACTTCTGCCAAATATTAATGGCTGATAAATCCACTATGCAACATATCTGGAGATATGGGGTGGAGACCAAAGGACAGATCCCTGGAAAGAGCTCTGGAAGAATGCTCCGGTCAAGTCATCAGCTTATCCTGGAAAGATGCAGCTGACCTCGAGATAACCTGCTTTTACACGGCTCCCCTCAGCTCAACTCTCCCCTTGACATGGACTGACCTCTACCTGTCCAGGGCAATGAAAACAATTTACATCTGACCTCTGGCTCGCTCAAAAACCCTCTTGGGCTTGCCTCTGCCGGCTGTAACACAGCTTCTGTGTTGCCTCACCACAGCCCACAGACCTTCAGACTCTTCCCACTACCTGCTGCCTAGAAGGGCTCACGCCGCAGTCCGAGTGGACACGCTGGGGCTGTGTTCAAAAGCCACCACTGGCTGAGAAAGAGGAACGTGCATGCTTCTTAGGAGAACTTCCATGATTCCTTGGGGAAAGACACCCTGATCCTTCACAACTTCCACAGCTCGGTGCCAGGCATCATCCCCTGTCCTGGCACTTATATCATCCATACACGTATATAAATCACACATGCTCTCAGGTCAAGAACACATTATCTCTAAAGCATTTGTTTCGACTCAGCCTGGGGAAAAATAGGAGGAAATCACAGCAGCCGTTCCATAGCCTACAGGAAAGAGGCTCGGAGGTCCCAGCCTGCTTCCCAGAAGAACCACAGTGGGCACGGAGCTGGTGCGATGGGCTGGCTGTACGTACATCCCTCTCCTCACGAGGAGGTGCCTGTTTCTGCAGACTCCTTTCTCTGATCAACTTTGGAAAGGGGATGTCTCTCCCTCAAAGTAAACACATAATGGAAACGCAGTTGGTCTGGTTTTGTTGTGAGGGAATCACAGAAAAGATCATTTCATTCACTTCAGACTACAGGTCATGTCAGTGATCTGTTAAAGGGAAGATCACTATGGCATCTGTTCCCTTCTCCCACAGGACCAGTGCCTATAATCCTCTTTTTAAGACATCATTATGTGGAATAAACTGTCCACGGAAAAAAAAAGGCCTTGCAACTCTGCTAATCTTCCTAATGATTTAATACCTGCAAATACTGCTGGGAGGTATTCCTTTCCTGATCGCATTAAAAGCTGTCGTATTATACATCTCACCACGTTTCAGCATCCTACTGTGGATTTTTTTTTTTAAACAAAGCCAATTTCTCTGGAGAGTGAGAAGGGGTTTTAAGTCCCACTGCCCTCCCCCCAATTTTAAAATATCTTCTAAATGCCTGCCTGGGGGATTCCAATAAGTCCTGGCACAGATCCTCCAAATAGTAGCAAAGCTAAACAGGGTACGGCTGTTATTGTAAAGATCACTCACTGCCAGCACAAATACACAGACCGGACCATTCAACCTTTTACAGCAGGAAAGTCACGGACAGTTGATGATTCACAATCAGCGTTTTTTCTTCTACTACAGCACCTTTTTTCTTTAATTATTCTTTCTTTCTGGCAAGCATCCCTTCCCTGCAGCTTTTGTGATGCTTTTTCCCCCAATTCCTTAATCATATTAGCAAGAACAGGCATGGGACATCCCAGAGTCCACAGTTTGATTTCTGCATCTGCTCAAGACGCCGTGTGCCGCAGCCCTGGTGAGAAGTCTCAGGCGAAGACTGCTGTGGTTCAGCTCGCCAGGGTTAAGCATTCCCCCGCGTACAAGACCAGAACAAGGCCTGCGAAACACTCCTGTCCCCCTCAAGACCTCAGAATAAGGCTGAAGTGGTTTCATGGGCCGTGTTTGTGCTGGCTCTGCGCCCAGGGGTGAACCTCACCAACGGCAGCCTATACTTTTTTTTCTTTTCATATGCAAAGCCAAGAGACGTTTCTTTCCCAGGTCAATATGTACAGACACGTCAAACTGTAAAATCTGTTAAATTATTGCCTACTCCCCACGCAAGCGTGGGCTGGGACCAACACAGCGGCTGAGGGGCTCAGCACCCCGTGGTGCTCCCACCTGCCCCGCGCACCGAAGCAGCCCAGCGCGGAGGCCAGGTGCCGAAGGCTCACAGGGGACAGAGCACGGGTACCTGAAGGTCTGCCCCAGCACAGCCTGTCCCATCTCTCCTCCACTCCAGTTTCAGACGGCTGCAGCAAAGGGGCTTTTCCCCAGGAGCTGATTCTTCCTCCTAGAAATCTTTACTTGATTAGTCAGCTTAAATCTTCCTCAGTTCAGGGTTTCTCCAAAGTTCCCAGACACAGGTCCTCTGACGATTCACCTTAACGACAGGCATTTACTGCTGTCTAACACCAACAGCCATTGCACATCACACAGTTGTCAAAGCACACACCAAGAAAGGAGAAACGAACCATCAGAGACCCAACAGGGCAGATGTCACCGGGGCAGAAACAGACAATTTTTAAAAAAAAAAAAGTCACACCCCTTCAACTTCACAGATTTTTTTTTCTACTGTAAACAAATTGATTTTGTTGTTGTTGTTGTTTCACTTTCTGTTGAGTAAAACAGAACCCCAAAGTTGAGTCCCCTCTCTGGCACAGTGCTACTCAGAATGAAACACGGTTGAGAGTCTTTGGGGAGGCTGATGCTTTGCTTCAGATTCAGGCAACTGTCTTGGACTATGGTTCAATTTAATGATTAAATACAAAATTACGCTACCCTATTCTTCGTAAGCTGAAGATAAAAAACCACAAGGGTGATTGTGTAAGAGGGTGTTAGCGGTAAATACAAACCACCAGTAAATCTGCTTTGTTTAAAATGGAAAGAAGAGCATGACCCCAAGCAACGCCAAGCCCAATAAAATACTAAGGACAGAGTGCCCCCAACAAGCGGAGGCATGTGGCCCGCTCTCCTGTGCCATGTGGCAGGCGAAGCGGGCACCAGCGTGCTCTGCGCCCTGCTAGCACCATCCACTGCCTCTGCTCCGAGTGCCGCAGAGACTGCAAGGTTGCCAAGAGCAGGCTTGGCACAGCAGGACACGTAAATTCAGTCTGATCCCTTCTTAGGCTCCATACGGAGACTCTGGGGAGTTTCGGTAAACATCCCTGGTAATCTTTGGACGCCACAGCAATGTCAAGAAGTATCACATTCATAAATCAGACTTTACATCAGCTCTGCTGGCAGAAAGAACATTTGCCCTGTTCTCGAGGCACACTGAGCCTTAGACGGCATCATCGTTTCTCAGGATTTATGGCAGACGCTGAGTTAAGCTGCGTTTTTGGTCTTATGTTAAATCACCTTCTTGCCAAGGCTAAAAATTGCTCCATGGTGTAATCACAAACTGAGGCAGAAGAGCGAAATAACAAATTTCATTCCCATATAATAATAACAAGTTACGTTTCCATAGCACCCCTCTTCCTCTCGGATCCAAAAGAACATCACCAACTTAACTCACTGAAGCATGCTCTGTGCACAGGGATTATGTAATCCACCCCTGAAATACAGCCACTGCTCTCTGAGGGCGAAATCCAGCATTAAAGCTGAGTTTAAGATGGAAAGAAGAATTGCCAGTGCACTAGGAAAGGGATGCCATGGAGCAAGAACTAAACCCTCCATCACGCTGCTGATGTGAGGAAAGGTAGACCAGGACCCACGGCCTGCTTTCCGCAGATCTGTCAGAGGAGAGGTGCTGCTTTCTGCTGACAAGACTAAGCCCAGATCTCTCTGGGACAATGACAAGTGCTGGAGCCCCCCCTCTTTAGCAGCAGCCGACGGGGCAGCACGTCTGTGCCGTCCCCGGCTTAGCTCTGCCAGGCACCTTGTGCGTGCCTGTGGGAGCACAGCTGCTGGGAATGCTGCTCTGCAGCAGACGGGGAAACCATGGCCCCGGCACCTGTGGTCAGAAAAGGTCCTGGGTCACGCACTAAAAGACAAAACCAGTCCCTTATTTGGCCAAGTCATGCTGGGATCGCTGCCCAGTCATGCCTATTCAAACAGTGTCAACCCACGCTGATTGCAGCCCTCTCTGTCTCTCAATACAAACAGCAGCTTAGACTCGCTGGAAGCTGTGCTTTGTGTTAGTCGGTGGGTTCAGGAAGACAAAGACCCCCAGGCTTTTCCCAATAAGTAGTCTGTCTGTCCCATCTTATCCCCTGGAAGGCTGTCAAAGAGCTACTGTTTCCCTCAAAATAAAATAAAATAAAATTAGGAGCACGTAGGGATTCTAAGTATAGCAGTGAATGAAGAGGGATTTCATACAGGCAGGGGGACCGAGGAGTGTGTGATGCAGAGCTCCCCAGACTTGCGCGCGCGTCTGATCTCGAGGCGGACTGAGCTACAGACTGCCTTTGCTCCGTTTTTCCTTTCCAACATTTTCCACACCCTCCTGCCAAGAAAACTCCGAGAGCTGCCTGCCATGTCTGGCAAACGCTTCCTACTGCAGAGTCCTCCCTGCGAGCACACGCATGCACACACACGCGGAGGGACCCGCACCGGGGCCGACTGCTGCGGCACCGCTCGGAGACGCCGTGGGACATTCGCAAAGCTCTGTCCTCGCTCCTCACCAAGGGGCTGAGACTCTTCTGACAGCCTAGAAAGGAAAGGCTCGAGGAGAGTGAGGGGTGACTCTGAAGTACATTAGGCATTTTGGGTCCTTCAGAGGGAGGCCAGCTGCCCAGCTCCTACGGGGTTTGGAAGCCTTCTAAGACAGAGGGACCATGCCGAGGTTTACAGCAGATGAAGTGAAGAGGGAAAGCAATGCACTAGAAACGAGACAGCCATCACTTGCTCATGCTCAGGCCTGGGCTGTAAACGCAGGAAGGGGTTTGTACTTGTGACTAGTGTTCCCATGTATCACACAAAGGCAGATCTCCTCGTATCAGAGGCCTGAGCATGGATTTCATATATTTTTATTACATTCAGAATCATCAAATACCGTGACATTTCTGTGAAGCTACCTGGAGTCCCAGCTCCTATGTTCAGTGTAATTTGAGCAAATGAATATTTGCAACTGTGTCTTGTGAGTTTGGGGTTTTTTTAATTTCCTGCTGCGTGAAATAGGAGGAGCAATAAAATCAAATCCTTGGAAACAAATGACAATTGTTTAACGGAGTGAAAAAAAAAAAAACAAACCCAACGCCTTCCTAGCCTGCTTGTGCCACAGCTACTACACGCATGGCTGCTTACACAGGTAGAAGAACAGGCTCCAAGTCCGGACTTCCTCACTTTTATGGGTTTAAATTGGATCCCACTAGGCGTTTAATGCCATTGTTGAACTGCTAACGCATTCTGCAGCATGACTAACACCAGCTAGGTTATTTTTCATTCTCATTTGGCTTTTTTTGGCTCCATCTGCCTGTCATAGCAGACAGGAGGGCAGAGCAGAGCAGCAGAGTAACAGGTGAGTGATAAACAGTGTGCTGGATGTGCGCAGAGCAGGGATAAGAGTTCACCAGCAAATCTGTGATTGAAGAGGTGCAGGGACAAGCTGCTGCACTCCCCAACTCGGTGACCAAATGTGCAAATATGACTTTCTCTCAGATAAAGGGCAACTGCAACTGATGTGGCAGAGTAAGACAGAATGGCAGAAGGAAAAAGATGAAGACCTACAGGTCGGTAGTCTGCAACAGAAGTTAAAGGAGGAAGGTGACTCTCCCCACGAGGCCGGCTTCAGCCCTCAGCAAAGAGCTGCAGGACCTTTCCTGACTTAGCCAGCCTCATCTGCATTTGCACCAATGCTCCTGAAAGCAATATTTTGCCCTGTGCTTCCAAGAGGTTGGGGATTTTCTCCCCCTGCCTTTTTTTTTTTTTTTTTTCTGAAGAGAGACCAGCAGACACTGGTCAACTGCACGCACTAAACTGGCCGGGATCTGGCAGCAGGGACAGAGACAGGCCCAGGAAGCAGGAGGCAGGCAGTGGCTTATGAAACACCCTGTGGGACCAACACTTTACCCTACCAGGAAAAGTCTTTCGCAACTGGATGTCTCTGAACTGTGGATTTGGGTGATTTCAGAATTCTCCCTCCATGACCTCTCCCTCTCCTTGCCAGTCTGTGGCTTCATCTTAATGGAGGAGGCAAACTGGGTCGGGAACATCACTAATAGCATGGAAAGAAATGGGAGAGACTTCCCAAGAAATGCAACCACAGAGCCGGTTCCAGGAGCCCCTCCCTGCACAACAGCAGCTCCCAGAGGATCCTGGAAACAGCCAGCATGATCATCCTACCTGGGACCTTAAAAGCCTCAAAAAAAGCCCTGCAAGAAACTAAAGTAAATTATAGCCATACTTTTCTTGTAATAACTTACCTCTCTAGACGTGAAAACAGCCTCAACCCTACAACTGCTGGCTCCTAAGAGGGGAACAGAGCTACAGCAAGATTTCCCTATCTAATGGCATCTGTACTCTTAGACAAATCTTCCTTAGCTCAACATATAATCAAACTCACTTCAAAATGCTCCCTCTGCTCTCCCACTAACTATGCTGTCTAATGAGATTCCACCTGGGGAGTCTTGGTAACTTACAGTGAGCAATTAGGGGGTGTAGTTCCAAATTGGAAACAATCAGCTACATAAGCAATCCGTCCACGTCTATCATTTGCAGACACACGGGGGCTGGCACGAGCCGCTAGACTTGGCATTCAAAGGCTCACAAGCTCTACCGGCACAGGAAAAGTCTGAATCTGCTCTCCCACCTATGTAGTCCTGGCGTGGGTTTACAGCACTCAGCTCAACAACACTGTGATCTTTGCTGTGAGACAGATCAGAATCAGGCTTCAAGTCACAATTTTTCACCAGAGTCCTGAGAAGGAGTGAGAAAAATACTGGTAAGATATCCCTGTTGAGCATGTGGAGAAGGTGAGGCTGGAAGAAAGGAAGAGACCTCTGAAATCAAAGGAGGAGCTGGAGGAACTTGCCCTTCCCATTAAATACTTCACAGTATTTGAATTTGATGCTACCCACTAAATAGATCCTGATCCTGCAGGTCCCAACTACAGTCACATCTCTGGGGTCCAGCCAGCACCACTCCCAAGGAAGACAGCACATCTGTCACAGTTGGGCACATCACATCCCCAACTCTGCAAACACCCTGGAAGCACCATCCCCAACTCTACAGAGGCAAAAGCCAGATGCTCAGGCATAAAATTTCTCAAGGTCTGAGTGATGTTTAGGAGGTGAATCAGGGCCGGGAGGAAGTGTAAGGCAGACTCAGATTCCTGGATCGAAGGCCAGCTCCATCTGGCACAGTATTCAGTTCAGCCTTGGGTTACCTACAGATTAAATATTTACCTCTAAACAGCAGAAATGTCGTACAATCCAACTGATCACATGATAAATCCTCTAAAAATGACCCTCAAGATTTCAGCTGCCTCTTTAGCAACCTCAAAGCCTGTGTCAACCTCGCCTGAATCCTAACCAATTCCTGTATCTGGTCCCATAGTACGTGGCTCTAGATGACCCACTTTTACCCCAAAAAGGGACTTAGAAGATATACTCAACCTTGCCATAAGAGAAGTGGTGGGTTCCCTAAAGCTGTCTCCTGGAATCATGACATTAAATTATAATCTCTCCTTTTTTCCTTCCCTTTTATTTTGCTGAAGTCTTTTTTTCCTCTGCATCTCCTTATTGAGAAGTATAGATGCCTCCAAATATCTCCTACATGGGACTTCAGGCTCAAAACCGAGAAGGCAACAACATTTGGCCTTTTTTGGTTTATTTTTAATCTCAAGATTTACGAGAGGTAGCCGACTCATATTTTGGCTGGCAAGGCCAGACTCTTGTAAGTAATTGCATCCTCGCTATTTTATTAATTAAGGTAAGTTTTACCATTTCTGTTTGAGGTGTTGGTGATGCCACTGACTGCTGCGAGAAAAATACAGATCTTTGCCTTGGGTCTCAGCAGGTGAAAGGCCAGACACTTCCTTCTTCAATCTCTGGCCCAGGCATCCAAAGTGAAAGGTGCAGATATATCAAATTTCCCAGCACTGCTCAGCTCTATCAGGTTATTCAAGCATCTCCTGCCTCAGGGGAGCTCCACCCTCAGCAAAAAGCAAGAAATCCTACACACACCAGGGCTACTGTGACTTGTTAACTATGGTTTTGCTTCACATACCCGGATTTCCTTTCCAGCAATGCACCAAAAAAAATTACTGAGGAGAGAGTTTGTAGCTAAGGAATTCAGTGAATGATTAACTCCATCCTACCTATTAACCATTGCTCTCCATTCCCTCATGCCTTGCAGAAACCCCAGTCCCGGGTAGCAAAGCCACGCCAAAATCTGATACCCCGCTGGTTTTGCTTGCCGAGTGGTCAGGTGATGTGGATGGTTCTAGCTTTGAGTTAAAACACATTAAGTGCAGTAATGATTAATCCAGAACCCTGGCACAAATTCATGAGGAAATATTGTTCCTCTTGTAACACCAAATTTACCTAAATGAATCCTGCTTCCTGGAAGGCACCACGGAGGAACGGTCTCTACACAGAGACAGGAGCTCTGTGCACACCAGGAGCAGCGGCTGGTGCAAGGACAGCTCTTTACAGGGCAGCGAAGGTTACGATGACTAGGTGTTGCTCTCCCCACTCCAAAACGAACTACGTCTCAGCCATGCCTTTGGGACTAGGACAAGAGAGAGAATGCAGCTCTGCCAGTCTGCAGGTGCTACAGACCAGTGGCAGCTAGATGCATGTGCGCCCCCAGCAAGTCATCTCACACTGCAAGATCTTGGTGTCAGATTGGCCCCATGAGCACGTGCAAGCCCACGTGTTTATCAGACTCAGCTGCACCCCAGAAGACTGGGAGGGCTCAGTGCCGGGCTCAGACACAAACTCCCTGTATGACCTCAGGCAACTCCCTTACTCTCTACGAGCATAAAGCTTTTACAGCCTTACGCAGCCGAAAAACAGGAAGACTTCCTTTTTCTTTTGCCTTGTCTATTTTTATTGCAAGATCCTGAGGGTAGGATAAGGTCTGTTTTCAGTATGCTTGTGTACAGTATCCAGCACTATGAGCTCCCAATCCCACCCAGGA
Source organism: Morus bassanus (assembly GCA_031468815.1). Taxonomy (NCBI): domain Eukaryota; kingdom Metazoa; phylum Chordata; class Aves; order Suliformes; family Sulidae; genus Morus; species Morus bassanus. The sequence continues at coordinate 65,454,540 of CM062572.1, forward strand.
CTTGCAGCACAACACAAGCAAAAAACAATTCCTAGAGTTTTGGGTCTTTTCTGCAAACCCACACATACCATGGTACCATGCAATAGAGATACCACTGAATCTTTGCATTTTAAATTGGGCTTTCTGGTACCTTTACATTCAAAAAGATGACAGCACTGCTGATAACATCAGGAATTTACTCCCCTGCTTCTTCTGCATCACCCAATGACTAGCAGTAGGCAAGAAGCCTGGAAGTCCTGCTCTGCTGTCAGGACAGAAAGCCTTTGGGTCCCACATTAAAAGTTCATCATTTCCTCCCACTAGGAGGAGGACTGTAGAATTTCACAGGCATCTGCTGAAAGCCACTTACCACCACAGCCTGTCACCAAAGTCCCTGGCATGGAGAGCAACACGTGAGTAAACGGCTCTTGCACTCCCACTGCCATGCCTGGGTTTCATCAGTTAGCGATGCTGAGCCACCCATGCAGCCTCAGCCCACGCACCACAACAGGTGTCTGCTTGGACTGTTCAACACCAGGCCCCTCACGACACACACAGGGCAGGGAGATACCAGCTAAAACTGTATATTGAGACCTGAAATACAGGGATTCCCAGTATCCTAAGACCCAGAAACCTGTTCTTGAAGTATGACAGACAGGGTGTTTCACGGCCTGCACACACTGATGGCCAAGTGGGATTTAAGAGCAGCCCTTACTCAGCACAACACGGTGCATCTGAAAGGGTAGGTGGGAAGAATTAAAACACTCCTCTGCAGAAGCCAGGACCCGAGGCTGCAACGCCAAGACTCCCATCTGTCTGTGGCCCGCGCAGAAACAGTAAAACAACGCAAGTTTCCCATGCTCTTTAATTCTGTAGATTAATTCAGTAATATAAATCTGACGGGACCGTTCTCATGGTCACACCAGACACTCACACTTGCCCCTGTGCTGATCCTCTGCCAGCCACCGATTGCAAACTCTTATCTTCCCCATAGATGGCCAACCATGGCTTCGCTACTGCCAGACAGTCCATGAGCCGGCAAGAATTAGGACCCCAAGAAGTTAAAAGAAACAAGTGTAAAAGCTGAGTTGCAACGAGGAGAATTGGGACCCATCCCTGCCGCGGGCCTGTGTCTCATCCCAACAGTAAGCTCAAGCTCCTGCTGAGGGCTTTTTTGCTCTAGATTCAATAAAGAAAAAAAAATGCTGCTGCTGAAATGTGTTTTGTATTGTAAAAGACTGAACCCCTCCCTCTGGAAGGCCGTGCTCCAGGCTGCAGTGGCAGCAGCGCAGCGAAGATAGGGCTCTGCGTGCCCTGCACTGAGTTTGATTAGGCAGAGGATCAAGACATCCTCAAACTCCCAGTCGGAATACCGAAACGCACCCCCTAAGGAGGGGGAAAGGGCCAGTCTCCCCTCCCTCTAATCAGCCATCATTAAACAAACAACTAACAGCGGGGATCTTGTAGTATGCACTACAGCCAAGAGCTACCGACTGCCTGATGCCGAACCCGCACCGCGGCGGTGTCAGCAGGCCCAGCTCTGCAGCCCCCCGGCGGGGCAGCCGGCTCAGCCCCACGGGGCGCCCAGCCCGCGACACGGGGCAGCTCATGGCACCCTTCCCCACGGCTGAGCCCGGCCCCGCTGCGAGGCGCACGCAGCGCCAAGGCCCTGAGTGCCTGACGGGTGCCGAGCGTGCAGCGGCCACGGAGACAGCAGAGGTGCAAGGCAGGAAAGGAGATGGATGCACAGGGGCCATGACGGGCCCCGCGGCGCCACGGTGACTGCGACAGGCTGCCTGCTACGGGCTTGCTGGGTGAAGGCACCCAGGAGGGCTGCCCGGGGCTGAGAAACAGGGTCGGACTGCTAACAGCACAGAGTCCTGCCTGCCAGATCCCCTGAGCTGTGGGCTGGCTGACCTGGGGCGGGTCAATGGCACAAGAGAGCAGAAACTGCCCCACAAGAGAGCAGAAACTGCCCCACAGCTGTGGGAAGATGGCGGCTGGTGCGATTAAAATGGCGCCTGGCTGAGGTGAAGTGGCGCCTGGTTGAAGCAAAATGGTTCCTGGCTGAGGTAAATTAGTTCCTGGCTGAGGTAAACTGGTTCCTGGCTGAGGGAGAAAGAGCAGAGGTGCCGGCAGCACTGGAGAGCCGCCCCGGTCCTTGCTCTCCGCCAAGGGGAGGGAGGCCCACGAGCATGGCCGCAGGCTGTCCTGTCCCAGCAGCACGGCTCTGGCCCCACACGTCCATCTCTGTACCCGCAGCCGGGGGCTACGCAGTTCCTTTCCCCAGGCTGCTCCTGGTGAGGAAAACGCTCCCAGCCCCATGTCCTTCTGCCCCGAGGAGCCCACAGGGAGCAGCCACGTCTCTCTCAGGAGCTGGCAGCCTGGGCCGGAGTCAGCGCTGACTCCCCATTTGGAGCTGGAAGTCTCTGTTTGGGAGACTGACGGCACTGCCTTGAAACAAAAAATAAAGCTGGGCAGAAAACAAAACTTTCCTTTTTTCAGATGCTTTAAAAGAAAAAACGAATGGTTCTCCAGCTACAATAGCACAGTGAGATCCTGCTGGCTCCAGTACCTGCCACACAGTACGTACCAGAGAAGCACAAGGTTGTCTGTTTAGTTCAGAGGACGGTGGCAGGAAGGGGTTGAAGCACAGGCAGGGGCAGGAAGGCAAGACCAAGGTTACCAATAAGCCTGTCAAAACGAGTATAGATGTGTGTTTTGCTGCCCTGCCACTTAACTTGCTCAGAGTCAAGGTAATGATTGAAAAAAATTCAATCAGGAAGATTCAGCTTCCCGAGAGTTGGTATAGGGTAACGTTTTGCTGCCTTCTCACGAGGATGGCAGAGCACCAAGCAAGTAGGAATTAGAAATCCAGGGCATTTATCCAACAGCCAAGCACTTAAGCCCTCCACAAGCATTTCATTCCCATAAATAACCACTACAATACTCCCGCAAGGCAAGGAAGCACCAGCCCCATTGCTCAGACAGGGGAGACTGAGTGCAGATGAATCAATGACAGCCCAGCCCACACAACCAGGGTCAGAACTGAAAAGAAAACCAAGAAGTCCTGCTTTCCCCTCTGTGTTCCAGCTGTTAGACAACACTGCCCCCAGTAGCTCGGCTTTCTTCCCAAACTAAGGTATGCACGTCAATCCCCTGATTGTGGAGGGGAGAAGGACAGATGGGGAAGCACGCTGGCCTTTAGCATGCTGTACGCAGCCTCCATGGCTGCTGCAGAATTTAGCAACTTCCAGGAACTGCACGGAAAGCCAATAAACACAACGCTGGCTCCACTGCCACTTCCCCTCTCTGGGAACGAACAGGAGTCATGATCAGTGCGCACAGGGAGAAAAAGGTGCTCCGTGTTGCTGATCAGACTGATCACCTGCAAGAAGAGAGGATCCGGAGTAGGGCTGCATGCCCTCGAAAGATCCAGGACTCTCCAATGACTTATGAAATGTCTTTCCCAAGCAGCTAGAGAGTGCATCTACTTCAGGGGAAGTTTTGCGTCCTGTGGGAGCAGCTGGAGTGTTGGAGATTAATTTCCAAACGTAGTCTCCTCTCCCAGTTCTCTTGAAGTTACGGGATCAAGCTACAGGCTTGGACGTATCACAGCTAATCCACAGGAAGACAGAACGCAGCGGTGGGCTTTGCTGGCTTGTTTTAGAGATCTGATGGCTAGCTGTAATTAACCCTTTAAATACTGCAAATTCTAAACTATGCCAGAGAATACTCCAATCTGACTGGCTGCATAACATGGGTCACTACACTCAGCGCAAAGCAAATCCAAGGTAATGCAACTTAAATTGCTAGCTGTATCAGACGCAATCTGTGCATGTAACAAGAAACTAATTTGTCCAAGGACAGTGACATCGCTACCTTGACAGTTTACACTCCCGCAAGCACTGGAAAGGCAGAAAGCTTTTCAAGAAATGGCTAATTGCTGGATGCAATGAGTGACAACAGGGGCAGCAGTGAGGGCCAAGGGTCTCAGAGTTCACGGTCTGGCTGTTGGGCTGTTGAAGTTATTTTGTGTTGATGAAACACAGATCCAAGAACCAGTGATGCTCCTGGCACTCCCTGCAAAAAATGAGGTGTGTCTTCTCTCTAAATTAATACTTGGGAATTGTTTTGTGCCAGTCTAGCAGAGCCTCGAGTACCACCCAGACAGCTTAAGCTTTGTTTCCATGGTGCTGTCCTAATACGAGCTATGCCCTATAACAGCTTTACTGCACAAAGAGGCAGCAGTTTTCTTTTTTTCTTTTTCTTAAGTAAAGCCATTACTTACTGCTGGTATAAACCCAATCCACCACATATATCAGCTACAGCAAATTTTCTTAAGGCAACTGAAAGACTAACACAGTCTAACCCTTGGCCTCTTCTAGCTTTTGTCTTACCACCTCAGTTTTGTCTACACTAAATTTTTTAAGACTCCTGATACAAACTTTGCACCGATCCATGCAATCTGGGGTTGCAAATCTAGGCTGAGTTCTGTTCGTAAAGCCAGTGACTTCATGTTTTCCCTCTGTAGGAGTAAAATAATGTTCCCACACTCTGATAGAAACCTTTGATCTGCACAGATTTAATTCATTACTTATGAATCTCTGGCCAACATCACTTTGTTCATTTCAGTGGCTCTCTACTTGCAGTCGCCTCCTGCGTCCGGGAGGACAGGGATCCTTTTTTTTTTTACCATGTAGTGAAATAGCTGAGAAGGGATCCTGACTAATGGCTTTGCCAACCAGTTGTTTATATAACAGTCCTCTTCTAGAAAATCACCCAGGTAGCAATAACGAGCCGCCCTCTACAACTGCTTTACAGAGGGTTGGTCGGGAGCCAAGATATTTTCCAATGGAAACTCTTCTCCCAGGGAATCACCCTGCATCGTATTTCAGAGGAGTGCTTTGTTTTGTTTTAGGAAATAGGAGAGGATTTCTTTTTAACTGTGCTATGCTTAGGTGCAAGGGCAGTTTCGTGACACAAATCACTGAGAGTCACTATATGGCCTGCTGGAATCATTTATGAGAGCGGAGTGGCAGCAGCTCTGCTAACACCTCAAAGGCAAGTGCCCATATTCCAAGCTTATGCTTTTGCAGGATTGCTTGGATCACCTGCAGGTCTTTGGTAAGAGCTGTCTCTTTGCTGCGTCTGCAGCGTGCCTAAGCTATGAGATCCCAGAGATGGTACAGCAATACAAAATATTAAAGGTGCCAGTTGACTGCTCTTCCCATATCCAGACTCCACCTTTTCAAAACTCGCTCTTTCCAGAAAGCTTTCCAATCCTTTTCACCTGGGGAGGGGTGAAACACAACTCTCTGCCGAGGGCCAGCTCCACGCTCCAGGTAGCATGCGATGCTGACTGCACAGGCTCAGGCAGAGCATGGACCCTTTCGCAAGGGCTTCACAATGCTCCTGTGCAAGCATCTGTCCGTGGGTGACGAGGCAGGACGCTGTCCCAAAACCCCTGTCCCACTCCTCTTTCTGAGGAAGAAATGCAGCGTAAGCAGAGGTGTCTGAGGGAGTGAAAAGCATAGTTAAATGGAGGGAATGTGGCTGCAACACTTTTCCTGGAGACTCTACCCTGCGTCTCATTGCGGTTTCCAACTGTTCCCTCAGCTCTCTAAGCCCCAGGAGAGGAAATGCGGCACACACGCCCTGCGCTGGGAGCATGCATCGCAGGATGGAGCCGGTGATTATTATTCTTATCACCGCACAGACTGCCTGGCACTGGCTGTAGACCGTGGCTCAGATGGTTCTCTCTGCTCGCAAACAGCTACGCAGCCTCGGCATGTGAAAGCCATTAAGCAATAGCACAGAAGCAACCCATGAGGCAAAACCCGTGAACATTCCCATACTGACAGCGCACCGGTCCCCGCTGCCAGCAAGACGCCGGGGTGCCGGCACTGGGCTGCACGCAGGTGCCGACGAGGAGCCATGTGCGTCCCTTCAAAGTTAACGCTTGTCTGGCCAGCTCTCCAGACAGCTCCACAAACAGCACACAGACGCTGGAGAGCTGAAGAGCCCCGCAGGGCCTCCCCCGTGCACAGTCCAGGGCCTGTGTGCCAGCACTGATGTCCTACTGTTGGAAATGTGGCATATGGGAGCATCGGCAGCGGAGACGGGAACTGAAACATCTGTTTTTTCTGAGCCACACTTGGAAAGGCTAAGCTGTATTCCACCCCTAAAACACAACCAGCCCAGCTGTGAGGCAAGCAGATGAACAGAGAAGTATAAAAATAGCTACTTCTGTAGTGCTCTTTCAAGCAACACGAGGTTGCCCTACAAAAATAAATACACAAAAAGGAACAATCACGGGGTTTTTTTCAGCTATTAGAGGGACCCATGCGCTCACATCACTGCAACAAGGTAAAAGATGCACCCCCTCGACTCACAGCTCCGTGCTCACAGCGCATTCCTGCCACCCCCCAGCTAACGCCCTTGGGTCTGTTTGCAGCGCAGCAAGAAGCCTGCAGCGCAGCAAGAATCACATGCAGCTTCCACACAGGGTCCCTGATGGGACTAGACACAGATGCTATCACCAACCTGACCTAAACCAAAATCTGCGTGCTTCAGGCCGGACTCACTCCACCCCCTTCCCGAGGCGTGGCTTTGAGAGAGAAACTAACAACTTTGGCCAACACAATTCGTCTGGGCTCTGGCTTTCCCAGGCTTAGCTGTTCCTCGGGTTCCTCCCTCAGGAGGACTCAACCCACACCCTAGATCCTCTTTTTAGAGAGCCACTCCCACCTCTCCCTGACGCTGAAGCATTTGCTGTAGCAGAACCTATTTAACCCATTCCCAGCAGGATCCGTGCCCGGTGATCCAGCGGGGAAAGGTGTTTTCAGAATCCCATGCAAGCCCCCAAACCAGGGAGAGGAAGGAGAGGCTTCACTGTCTGTCTCAGCCGAAGCCGCAGGGAAAACTGCTCTGGGTCTGCAGAAGTCCTCCTCCCTGCTAGAGGAGCCCAGCGCAGCACGGATCCTGCGGGAGCCAGGGCCGAGGTACTGCCAGGGGATGTTGCAATGGAGTTGTGAAGGAGCCTTTGCTGGGGATCTGCAAGTACCATCAGCGGTGTCCGTCCAAGGAGGTGGGCACAGGCTCTAGCCGGGGCTACAAACTCCACCCTGGAAATCTCAGTTTCAAACCAGTGATTAGACCTCATGACTTCATCACAGACATGCAAAATAGTATCGCACAGAGCCAAATGTGTTCCTTGATACAAGGAGCTGTCTGTACAGGCTGGCAGAATACAAGTTGCCCAGCTGTCGCTAGAATAAAAAAGGGCATGGTATGGTGACCAGGTACAATTTCAAATGAATAGGAACGGGCTGGCTGAGTCCTGGCTTGGATCCAGAATTCACGTCGCTACAGATCGTCCCGCAGGCTCGTCAAAAGCAAGAGCTGCTGCAGACTGCGTCTGCTGTCCGAGCGGTACAGCCTTCTCCTGGTGATGCTCAAGAGTATATGCCAGCATGACTGCAGCGGGAAGAGAGAGTCCCATCGCCTCCCAACACCGCGCTGCCGGAGGGCAGCCCGCAGATCCCAGACTGGAGGTAAAGCAGAGCCACATGGTCAACACACATGCACCGCGACTGAAAAATGCCGTAGGTGGGAGATTCATTAGCACAAAGTGAATGTCGTCATTTCCTTCCATCAAGTACTGTTACCAAACCAGCGTATAACGCTGTCTTAACATGGGTTGCTAATGAAATTAAAAATGACGCTGGATTAAGCAGAGACACACAAGACCATATGCTACATCTGAAACTCCGTCTCCAATCACAGCTTATTAAAAGTTTTTACTAGGCCTCATGCCAGGAAGGGATGTACTCATTCCTAACCTGAGGGGAACTATTTTTACTGTTAAGCTGGCAGAAACAGCTGACTGAAGAATATTACGCTTTGTTTCGATTAACTCTGTTTAAATCCAGTGGTGGCACACCATCGAAATGGGTGCCATCTTTTGAGGGAAAGGGAGGAGCTGGAAAGTGAGGACAGAATCCGTTTACTGGTCATGGTTCCTATAATACACCGCAAATGCTACAGATGGTCAACTTGCACGTTGTTGATGCACTTCCCATTGAGAGTTATCCCTTAAAAACATGGGAATGGCTGTAATCACATGTTTTTCGCTTTTTGTGCTCTTTGCAAAGCAAAAAAATAAGGTTATTTTTCAATTCGACATTTTTAGTTTTGGCAAACAGAGATGCCAACTTAGCTTCAGTGTCTAAGTAGACAACGGTCCTTGGATATGAGAAACAAGGTAATTCTTTACTGCAAAGACAGGTTAATAAATAAGGGCCGGGGAGGCCTGATTTGAAGCCCTCATCCTCCTGGTGGGACAGGCAGCAACCTTCGGCAGAGCACGTTCATGTAGGTGGCAGAAGCTGCAAGGGGAGCGCGGTCGGTAGCTCTGTGGCCCGGCAGCTTTCCTGCCTTTAAGCCTGATCTCAGCAAAGCCTGGAGAGAAAGCTGGGCTGATGTGGGGCAGCAGCAGTTCCACCGAATAGCAATAGCGCCGCAAGTGCAGCCCACAAACAGAGCTGCCAACTTTCCACTGTGGAAGAGACGGAAATTTCCTCTTTGAGCCTGACAGCAACTGCCTCAATTGTGCTGTTGGCTACAGAGGGTCTAATCCACAAGTGCCGGGTCCCCCCCACTCCCCCGTGCACTCTCCTCACGGTAAGAGCAAGCACCTCTGTCTGTGCAGCTCCCAGCCTGCTCCACCCTGGCACTGGAAAGCACGCTTTTGCTCCTGAGCCCTCCTCCTTCACCCCCGCTCGCTTTCTTATTCATTTACTACAACTCAGAGAAATGTTTGGGGACATATGGGGTAAATAAGAGATAAGATACAAAATCAAGCTGAACTGCAACGATCAATCACAGGACAACAAAGCTTGAAGAAATGAAGAAAGAATGACGCAGAAACACATTATGGAAACCACAGTGTGGAAACCGCGGCGTGACAAGAGATAAAACACGGAATCCCATTAAATAGCAAACAGGGAGAGAAGCATTCGCAAACCATATGAGTCCGTTTCACCCTACCTTCTGACTGAGTGATTTTCTTTTTAAAACCCTTCTCTGGGGGAGCAGAATGAAAGCAGCTGGGTGAAACGTGAGAGAGACCTGGCGGGGGCTTGCCAGCAGGAGAAACTGTTCACCGCAACGGGGAAAAAGCCACACGCAGAAAGACACCACCAATAAACTTAAAAATTGCAGGAAATACAGGGAAAAATCAATGCAAACAGTACCTGGTAAAAAAATGCACCAGATGTCAATGGAACCCCAAAAGACGAGGTGAGCAGAGACACGGTCTTCCTTTCTACTAACGTCTGACAAGGGCCGGGAGCGGGCATTCAGACAACACGTCCTCCCGCTGCCCAGCAGGGCTGGGAGATGTTCAGCTATGGTTTCTCAATGTGTGGTTTTCTGTCACTACCGGGGTTTGTAAGTTTGGCTGCGCCAAATTGCAAATTGCAAAATCTTTAAATGCTGGGCTAGCGTCGAGGAAGTGAGACACCTTGATGCTGCTTGGATTATTTAATCGCAGCATTTGCCAGGGAGCAGGAACGCCTTCGAACGCCACCTCTCTGGGGGATGCCTCTTCTTACCCAGCAGGACATTTTTGTTAGGATGTTTTTAAACACCACCAAAAAAAGCCCAAGCTTTAATTTTAAAAAGGGCGAGTTTCTCACTCATGGGAACAGCACTCGAATTTCTCTGAAGCTTTAGGAAGGAGCACAATAAACAACCCAGACCTTCTGCTCGTGCCATTGCTGTAATGGCATTATGGTGACACTTCACGAACACCAGAGACCGTTATGCTCTGATGGAATAATACAGGATTGCCTCCTTGTTTGGTGCTTAAATTATAGTTACAATTTGCTTATATGATTGGTCCCTTCCATAGGCTGAATGAATCTCGTTTGCAAAATATTCGTCTAGCACCTCATTTGGGCCTTTTTCGCCCTCTAAAATTTCTTACAAAAAAGAAACGCAGCCTTGTTTTCGCTGGGGATATGGCTTCTTATAAGAATGACATTCCAGGCTGTTTAAGTTTTTTCTAGGAACAGAAGTAAAGCTATTTTGCCTTTGTGGACTGGACACTCCTGGACAGACATGCCACTGCTTGTGATTTTACCTGAACTGGATTTTAGTTTTAATTGTTTGGTTTTTTTCCCCTGATAGCTTTTGAAGACACCTCGAGCCTTGGAAAGGCTTTTACTGCATCACATAACAATACCAAAATCTACCGATGGCTGCCAACTCTTGAAATTTAAAATATCACAGACTGTAGGTTCCTGAATCATAAAATCTGTTTATTTTAAGAAGGTTTGCTTAGGTGAAGTCACCGGCTAGGCAGTGTAACCCCAGGGCTCACTGCCAAATCCACAAAAAAACCCCGCTGGGCTTTGGATGAAAGTTATCACCCCCAAATCTGCAAAGCTTCTGCTTCTGCAGGAGTGTGGTGACAGCTGAGGTCCTCTGATATTTTCACTTTCTCCTTCTTACCCATCCACGAATAGTATTCGACATTAAGGAAGGAAAAATAAGGGAGTTCCAACTCTAGTCTTACAAATCGAGACTCTAATCTCCACTTCAAAAGTACCATGATACCGAAAACGTGTCAGAAACAGTCAATATTTGCACGGGCGAGTCAGAAAATCTTTATGAGTTTATTCCCAGCTGAGGAGTGAAAGCAGGGATACCAGTACCCGAAACAGCTAAGTCTCAAAGCAAATGGGAACAAAATCCAGTAGCCCTGCAAGCAGAGCACTTGAAAAGAGATCAGATCAGAGCATTTCTCAGATGGAGAAACTCAGAAGTGCAAATGCTGCCACTTGAAGCGCGTTGCTCTTGAAGTATAATTTTTTTTTAAGTTGCGCACCACAGATTATTTGGAAAAACAGACTTTGCTCTTGATTCCAGCCAGACTTTGCGTTACACTTCAAGAACCCGACTCTGGCGATGGGAAGGGGCCAATATTCCTGTTCGGTCTGCCTGGAGACTGCTTCCAGCTAGGTATGTAGCGTCGGCAAGCAGCAGAGCTTACTTCCTTAGTGATTCTTTGGATGTGGCATTTCTTCTGTACTCCTAGTAACAGTGCTGCCAAAGTTGGCATGCATTTCTTCAAAGTTGCTACGTCTGTAATGTCGGATACGAGAGGAATTCATTTCCTAGGCCTTAGTTCTACAGCTAGAGGTACGGTATCACATTTGCTGAGCGCAACTGCTAGCACACACGCCTGCCGCGGAACCAGGGAGCTTCGGCGCCGGTAATTTTCTGAACTCGGCCTTCTTAAAGGCTGTTTGCGTTTCTGACTAATAAAAAAAATGTTTTGTTGAGATATTAAAAAAATGCTTCCCTCTAATGAGAGAGCAGACAGCAAATCATTAAAAGCATTATTTACTTTATCTGTCAGTGTTTAATAAAGGGAACATAAAATGAGTAGACAAAACCACTTGCATAACTTCGCTGTGTCATGAGCCAGAGTCCCTCTCATCCCGACAGAAATGAATCTGTAAATCTTTCATAGTTATAATGACAACGTAAGTAGTACACATGCCTCCTTCCCATCGCCAGGAGGTCAAACAGGGCAGCAGACTTCTCCCCAGCGGAAATCCATGTGCCACAGCAGACTGCTTCAGCACATCTTATACCAGTCATCAGAATATTACCAGCATGGGCTTTTTCAGCCGAGTCGTGACTGTACACACAAGATGATCTGCTGGCTGACAAAGACGACTCTACAGTCTGAATTCCAAAGACAATCATCCCTCAGCGGAGCAAAGCTCTTCCCCTTACCGCGCTGCTCTCAACAGTGCTGTAAACGAACGTTTCTCCATCGAAATCAGAGGAAGATGTCAGTAACACTATCCTGCCGTTTCAGTCCATTTGCTTTAGAAGATTTCCCCTTCCCACATTCCGGGCACTTTTTTTTGTTGACCTGCAAGAGCTTTATGTCCAACTTCAATTTGTCATTGCATAATAGGATCTAATCCAAAACGTTCCGGGAGCTTTTACAACTCAACGCCTCTGAACAACAATAATATAAGTGGTCTCAAACACTTACTACCAAAATTAACAATCCTAGAAACACACTGCAATAACCCCAAATCCTGAAAAAGCCAAATGAAGGACTTCTCATCACAGCCTTCAGAAGGCTGCTCTGCAAGTGACCAGTGAAGCGCTGGCACGTTCCACCTCTGTCGCAAACGGCACATTCAGTCTCCTGAGCTGTAGATCCCCATGTCTAACTGACGACAGATAACACAGCCTCAGAAACCCCTTAACAAAAATCAGTCTTTCCCAGTTAGGGACTTTCTGCAACAAACAACGGCTAGTTTGTTTGGAAAAGTCTAAACTTCAGTAACTTGCAAGAAAACATTTGGAAAACACCTTGTCTGCTGGACTTAGAGACGTGCATGTTTTCCTGAAGTGGTACTTTGCAACTTCTGCAGTATCTCTTCATCTATATTGACGCTAAAAACTGGAAACTTAGTTAAGAATAACCAAATAGAAAAGCAGACCCTTAACTTATTGAAATACCAGTAGAAATTAGTTCATGTGAGATTTTTCTACTGTGCCGGGCCCCACGTCATCTCTCCTACATGAATCACTCGATGCTTTTCTCTCCTCAAGAGCAGAAAAGTTGCTCCCTGAGGAAAACAAATTTAGGTTCAAAAATAAATCTAAAAACCCCCACTTTTCTACTGAGTCTGTTTTTTGCATCATACGGTGACTTTAAGTGACTGAGGATACGGACCTTTGTAACACTCCTCCAAGAAACGCACCTTTCTGACTGATTTTTCCCAAAACAACAAAATCAGCATCGGGACACAAACACAACTGTCATCCCGTCCTAGCACTTTCACGGATGAATTTTTTATTTGAACTTGTTAATTGAGTCTGTTGGATTTGCTGTTAACTGAACAGTGTTTAACTGCTCATCTCCTGACACCATCCTCCTCCTGCGATTTCCCCCTGAACCTCAGAAATTAAACTCCCGGCACAAAATCCTCCTGCCCCTCGGGCGCGGCCGCCCCCAGCTCTCTTTAACGTACCCACGGGGAACGTTATCCTCGGGTTTGCCCGACATACCTGCCGGGGTGTCCCTGACCTCACGCACCGGCGTACCTAGCGTGCCCCACGGGTTGCCAACTCTTGGCAAGACACGAGCAGCGTTACGGGATGACCCAGTTTGGGCTGAATCCTGAAAAACGCTTCTCCAGGTGCGGAACCAAGCGCATCCCCACGGCCGCAACTTTTGGGGGCCATCGACCCAGCCATGCCAGCCCTACCCCAGCTGAAGGTAGCGAGCCCGAGCAGCACGGCCAGGCTGGGCCTGCAAGACTTCGCACACCGAGGCTGTTCTCCCTTTTGCTTCGCTTGGGCCGCTCCCACCCGTGGACGGCCCCGCTCCTGCCCGTGGATGATCCCGCTCCCGCCCGTGGATGATCCCGCTCCCGCCCGTGGATGGCCCCGCTCCTGCCCGTGGACGGCCACGCTCCTGCCCGTGGATGATCCCGCTCCTGCCCGTGGACGGCTGCGCTCCTGCCCGTGGATGATCCCGCTCCCGCCCGTGGATGGCCCCACTCCCGCCCGTGGACGGCCACGCTCCTGCCCGTGGATGATCCCGCTCCCGCCCGTGGATGATCCCGCTCCCGCCCGTGGATGGCCCCGCTCCTGCCCGTGGACGGCCACGCTCCTGCCCGTGGACGGCCGCGCTCCCGCCCGTGGATGATCCCGCTCCCGCCCGTGGATGGCCCCACTCCCGCCCGTGGACGGCCACGCTCCTGCTCGTGGATGATCCCGCTCCCGCCCGTGGATGATCCCGCTCCTGCCCGTGGACGGCCCCGCTCCTGCCCGTGGACAGCCGCGCTCCTGCCCGTGGATGATCCCGCTCCTGCCCGTGGATGGCCCCGCTCCCGCCCGTGGACAGCCGCGCTCCCGCCCGTGGATGATCCCGCTCCTGCCCGTGGCTGATCCCACTCCCGCCCGTGGACGGCCCCGCTCCCGCCCGTGGACGATCCCACTCCCGCCCGTGGCTGATCCCGCTCCCGCCCGTGGACGGCCCCGCTCCTGCCCGTGGACGATCCCGCTCCCGCCCGTGGATGGCCCCGCTCCCGCCCGTGGACGGCCCCGCTCCCGCCCGTGGACGGCCCCGCTCCTGCCCGTGGACGGCCCCGCTCCCGCCCGTGCCTAACCCCGCAGCCTCACAGCAAAACCTCCCACCGCGTCTCCACGTCCGTCCCCGCTCTCACGCGTCCCACCCCCATCGCGTCCCACGGCAAAACAGGGAAACACCGGAGGACCCAATTCCGCCGCCGCCCCCGGCCCCGCCGTACTCACAGCGCCGTGGCGGCGGGAGGGACGCCGGCCCCCGGGCGCTCCATGCCGCGGGCAGAGCAGTTGACCAGGCAGGCGGCGCCGGCGCAGGTACAGCCGGCGGCGCAGGGCTGGCAGGCGGGGGCCGGGGCCGCCGCCAGCCCCCCGCACAGCAGGGAGCAGAGCAGGCACCAGCCCGAGAGGGGCAGCCGCGCCGCGGGGACGCCATGTTTGCGCTGTGATCCAGTGTCTCCATTTCCAAAAGGCATCTCTCCCTACGGGCATGGCATGGCCCCGGCCCGCCGCTCCCCCGGCCGGCCGGCCGGGCCCGGCCGCGCCCCGCCCCGCTCGGCCGCTCGGCTCCGCTCCGCGCCCGCCTCAGCGCCCGCCCGCCATGGCGGCCTCCTCCTCAGGGCTGGCGCTGCGCGCTGCTGGGCGGCGGCGCCCGGCCCGGCCCGGCGCGCTGGGCTCCCGGCTCCCCGCGCTGACAGCCCCGCTCCGCCGCCGCCGCCGCCGCCGCTCGGCTCTGCGCTCCGCCCGGCCCGCGGCCGCCGCCTCCCCGCTCCGCCTCCCGCCCGCCCGGCGGAAACCCGGCGCCGCTCCAGCCCCGCCGCCCGCCCGGGCCGCCCCCGCCGCGCCCCCCCCCCCCCCCTCCAACCGCCGCCACCGCGGGCGGCCCCGGGCGGCGGCCGCTGCGGCGGGGCCCCCGGCCCGGGCCCGGGGTACGCGGCTCCCGGTCCCTGATCGGCGAGGGGGAGCAGCGGGATCCCGGGGGACACGGGCATCCCGGGGAGCAGGGCCATCCCGGGGAGCAGGGGGATCCCGGGGGACACGGGCATCCCGGGGAGCAGGGCCATCCCGGGGAGCAGGGCCATCCCGGGGAGCAGGGGGATCCCGGGGGACACGGGCATCCCGGGGAGCAGGGCCATCCCGGGGAGCAGCGGGATCCCGGGGGACACGGGCATCCCGGGGAGCAGGGCCATCCCGGGGAGCAGGGGGATCCCGGGGGACACGGGCATCCCGGAGAGCAGGGAGCATCCCGGGGACATGGGCATCCCGGAGAGCAGGGCCACCCCGGGAAGCAGGGGGCATCCCGGGGAGCAGGGGCATCGTGGGGGACATGGGCATCCCGGGGACAGGAGCATCGCGGGGGACACGGGCATCCCAGGGAGCAGGGCCATTCCTGCAAAGCAGGAGCATCCCAGGGAGCAGCGGGCATCCCAGGCACAGGAGCATCCCGGGGGACACGGGCATCCCGGGGAGCAGGGGGATCCCAGGGACACGGGCATCCCGGAGAGCAGGGGGATCCCGGGCAACACGGGCATCCCGGGGAGCAGGGGGATCCTGGGGGACACGGGCATCCCAGCGAGCTGGGGCCATCCTGGGGAGCAGGGGCATCGTGGGGGACATGGGCATCCCGGGGACAGGAGCATCTCGGGGGACACGGGCATCCCAGGGAGCAGGGGCATTCCTGCAAAGCAGGAGCATCCCAGGGAGCAGGGGGCATCCCGGGGACAGGAGCATCCCAGGGGAGCAGAGGCATCCCGGGGAGCAAGGGCATTCCTGCAGAGCAGGGCCATCCCGGGAGGCAGGGGCATCCCATGGAGCAGGAGCATCCCGTGGAGCAGGAGCGTGCTGGGGGACACGGCCGTCCTGGGGAGCAGCGGGCATCCCAGGGACAGGAGCATCCCAGGGGACATGGGCATCCCAGGGAGCAGGGGGCGTCCCGAGGGGCAGGGGCATTCCTGCAGAGCAGGAGCATCTCAGGAAGCAGGGGTTATCCTGCTGGGGGGCATCTCAGAAGCCGTGCAGGGCAGACAATGCAGCATGGCGTTCTGCTGGATAGATGCTTCGGTTGTCTCAGAGTTACCGGGGAGGGCTTTCCCTCGGCTGCACGCACGGGTGATGGGCAGAGGGGAGCACGAGCACCTGCACCCTCCCTGAAGGCGTTCGGTGCTCAGTTCCCGTGGCTGGTGCCCGTTCCTGAGGCTGCTGCAAGGCTGCTGAATCCAGTAAGACTTGCAGGGTGCAGTGTGTTACATGCATACAGCACAGTAGGTCATTCAGGTATCTTGGAGAGAGATGAAGAACAAGGCAGGTGCTTTTCTGTGCGGTTTTTTAATGCTAACCATTGGGTTTCAGTGCCACTTGCACCCTGTGCTGGCCCAGGCCGCCGGCTGTGGTTCAGACCGGGCCAGACCTGGTGAGATCCATCCTGCCAGCGTATGATGGCTCCTCGGGGATCCAACGGCTCCTCAGGGATCTGAACCGGTTCTAGTTTAAAGTGACTGAAGAATATGACTGAAATAAAGTCTCTATACAACCAAAGGAAGCATAACTCTGTCCTTAGAGAGGGCATCTCCAAAACCAAACGCAGCCCTGTTTGAAGGCAGTGGAGAAGAAGGTGTGCTAGCTGATAATTTTACAGGGACCCTAATTTGTTAGTGTTTAACACATGCCACGTTACTGTGGGATGGTATGTACGGAACATGGCCCCAGCCATCAGCCGAGGGGAGGATACATGAAGCTCAAATAAAATACGGAAGAAGTTCTTGCTTTTGAACCACTCGTCTTGTTCCATGCCAGATGGAACCTCTGCAAACCAGAGCCAGTGGTTCCTGCCCAGCCAAGCAGGGATTTCTCACCATAAACACCACAAACATGTATGTACATGGCAGTCTGCGCGAGAGGTGAACGCCTGGCACTAGGCAGCAAGCTGCTGGAGGCTGTCTGACCCCCAGAAAGATGGAGGAGATTTGGGGGGAAGCAGTGGAGCAGTGCACCCTGCCCACTGCTTCCCTGCAGTGAGCGGCCTGGGAAGGGACATTGGAGAGGCACGCATCCAAAGACAGGGTGGTAAATCCTGCTCATCCTCCAGAGGCAGGTGCTGTTTTGGTCGGTGGGGGCTGATATCTGAAGTGCCAACCGAAGGCACATTCTCCTTCTAAGATTTGCTGATCCAGACAAAACTTTCAGCAGGGTTTTTGCTAAATGAAGACAAGAGCATCTTGCTCTTTGTTTATGCAATTCCGTTAATTCTTGCAGGCATTCCCACCCTTTAAAATACTCATATCTAACATTTAAGTTCAGTGCAGCACATCACTCCAGCTCAGCCTTGGTGTCAAGCATGGAAGTGTCCCCGGGAGTCCCCGGGACTGCCCACGTGCAAAACCGAAGCCGTGGTCTGTTCAGTCATGGCTGTTGCACCAATTACTGTCTTTACAAAAACCTCTGGAAGTGCTGCCTGGCAAGCACCTCTGTGAGATGGGCTGCTGCCTCCGCCGTCGGGTGAGTAACCCACCCGCAGAGAGGCTGCACCCCGCGAACAGCCAGCCGCCCCAATGCCAGGGTGAGAGGCGTTTTGTACTTGTCGGAAGCAGCTTGCACAGCCGAGCAGGGCTGCCTCCTGTGCAGAGCTCCCGCCGTCCCTCAGGGCTGCACCGCTCACCTCCGCCGGTTTCTGCCGCTCCCACGTGCGTTCTGCGGCGCTCCGACGGCAAGCGTGCTGGGGGGCTGCCGTCCTGACACTCTACAGCAGGCATTGTGTCAGTGGGGCCCTGTCAACTGGTGGGCTCAGGAAGTCTGCCTGGCAGCTTTCAAGGGAGAAACCACAACAAAACGGGGTGGGAGAGAGACATGCTAGCTCTCCGCAAGCATCCAAAGAGTGCAAGCAGCAGGGAGCCAGAACAATTGTTCAGGGTGGTACCAGACAAACAACAGGAGCCTCAGAGCCTCCTGCCCCACTGTTCCTCTTCTGAGAATAGACTTGGGGCAGAGGAGGGGCCATGGGGACATGTTTGCCTCTCTCGGTGGCTGGACTTGCCTAAACCTTGTCTCTCTGTCGGTGCGAAACGCCCTCGCTGGAGTCCTCCCGCGTGCGGACGCCTGCGTGCCCGCACTCGCTTTGGGACCGGGTCGTGGGTTTTCACCATGCGCCGCGTGATGGCTGCTGTGGTCCTGCAAGCCCCAGCTCCTGCAAGAAGGCAATGCATGGGCATCTTTCCTTTGCCTAGGAGAAAACAGCTGATCCTTGCTGAGCTCCCTCCACCTCGGGCACACCGTAACCTTCGAATGCTCAGAAAAGAGGAGGAGAATTAGCCAAAGGTGACAGTCAGCTTGGTTTGGAATCCCGTAGGATTTTTTTAGCCCCTTGTGATTTCGGACACGTAGGATTCTCTAGGGAAGAAGGGACTGACCTGCTAGCTCAGGGTGTACATCCACTGCGGGTTATGAAGCCTGCGTTACACCTCCAGAGCTGCTCACCACCTCCCTGCTCTAGCAGGATCCAGGACGGTCCCGATCCAACACAGTCCGCAAGCACAATGTGTCTTGTCCTGCTGAAACCGAAGGACTGATATCGATTTATATCAGCTGGGGCTCTGGCTTTTCTTATCCAAATGCTGTACAAACCTTAAATAAGAAGCCTGACAGCATCCAATTTCACTCCTTGGCATGGTACTTAATGTATGTGAGAATTTACTTTCTGAAAACATTTTGTGCCTTTTGGACTTGAAATCTCCTCGAAAGACACATCATCCTTTGCATGATGTATTGTGCCCAAAATAGCTCAGCAGTTACTACTTCCTCATGTGACTACGATGTATTTATTTCCGCTCCCTCAATTGTAAATTGCTTTTTGGTTTGGTTTTTTTTCCCCCTTTCTTCTGTACTGATGCCCATATTTTTTCAGATAACAGCAAGGAGGAAATATCCTGTGCATGGACTGTAAGCAGCAGATTAGATCACTAATGTAATCCAGCAGATGTAGCGAAGTTAAGGGCTCTCCCCCGAAAGCTAGGGCTGCCAAGCTGTAACGAGGGCAACGAACAAGGAAATAATTGAGTGAGTGGGAAAGGAGACAGCAAATCTCGATACAGCTGCAAGAGGCTAATTTGTTCACATCGAATCACAATTTTTGATCTTGGAGGAAGGACTTGTCGCTGAGTTGGGATGGGTTTTAAAATGCAAACTGCAGAAAATTATGGAAGTGGGAAATGTACTCTCGGGCTGGGAGGCTGTCGCTCACTGCGAGGCTGGGAATGGCTTGTTGTAGGGAAGGGATTCTTCTGGTTCCTCCTACTGGCAAGCAAACGGATAGTTTCTCAACACTGTTTACTTGAAGTAGAATTAAAACCCCAACTAAGAGGGTGTTAATTCTCCCTGTCCCACCAGTCCTGCAGGCTGAACGCACCCAGAACATCAGCAGCGGCAGATACACTGTGGTCAGCAAAACGTGACAGAGCTGCGGCCGGGCCGGGAATGTCACTGCTGCCTCTGGGCCCCTCCGGCCAGATCCCAAAAGCGCTGCAGATGTCTTCAGTGGCACCCGGACAGCCCTGAAATCCCACTGTGCGTTGTCGGACCCCGAGGCAACCCTTCTCCAGCACTGTATTTCTATACATTAAAGCACTGCTTTGCTCACGCCTGCAGTGCCCCGGTGCAGAGGGCCATGAGCGGCTGGTACGGAGCAGGCTGTGCTCCCCGCTGCTGTGTGCTGCAGCCAGCCTCTGCAAAAATCCTCTGCACAGGCACCGCACCGGGCTTCACGGAAGATGTGATGGCAGCTGCTTTTAAAACACGTGCTGGGAGCAAGTCCCTTCACTGCATTGCCCTCCCACACTGCTGTTTTTTCTCTCGCCCAGGAATCCTCTAGCACATTTACGTGTGGGGCAGTGGGTTGGCAGGAGCGGTGGGGACACCTCGTCGCCCAGATGGGTCCGTGGCCCGCGGGAGGGAAGCTCTGTGCAGGTGGAGGTTGGTTTGGAGCCGGGATAGCTGGGCCAGGAGAGGGAGCTTTCTGCCTCCAGCAGCACGCATCCACTGTACCTGTGTGTGGTTTGAAGAAGGCAGGAAAAAATACCCCTCTTGAACTTTCTGCACCTTACCATGAGCTTTGGTCCCTTTGGAGGGCAGCTGTATTCACGTACAGCCGTAGTGCTTGGTTTGCTATTATTTCCCTGCTTAGAAAGTACTCCTGCCTGACAAGAGGGAGCACAGCTTGCCCTCAGCAGGTGTCCAGCGGGGGAGAGAGCTGCTCCCATGTGCTTTTGCATGGGATACGGGTACCCCAGAGGAGGTGCAGACCTCTGTTTCTCCTGGGAGGAGATGGCCATTTCCATCCCTGCCCGTTGTTGCTCTGTGGCTGCATTTTGCATGCCCCTCACTCTGCACAGGAGCTGCGCTGGCACGATGCTATGGCCCGTCCTGCAAAGGGGGTACCTGCAGAGCGACCCCCACAAGAGCCATCTCCTTCCACCCAGGCCTGGCTCCTGCTTCGCCTCCCGGTGTGAGCGTTCCCCAGCCGTAATCCGTGATCCAGATGACCGGTCAGATCCATAACCTCCCGATCGCCGCCTGAGCCCCCCGCCACGCTGCGGCAGGACGGCCCCGGGAGCACAGACCGGCCCCGGGGTGGGGTGGGGAGGGGGGGAAGCTGGGGTGGGGAGGGGGCTGACCCGGCCCCGGGGACAGGGACCCGGCGGGACGCGGGCGGGCTGAGCCCCTCACCGCGGCCTCCCGGCGCGGCGGTGCCGGTTTGCGGGCCCTTGGCGCCCTCTAGCACCGCCTCCCCGCGCTCCTCCGCGACAAAAACCGGGGAAAAAAAAGGCTTGAGCGGCCCCACGAGCAAACGTGATATAAAATGAGATGCAAACGGAGCCCCGGGCTGTCCCTGCCGCCGGTGACGGACACCGCCGCGGCGTGAGGATGACCCCAGCTCCTGCCCTCGCACGTGTGTGCACGCACCGAGAGCGGCACAAAATCCATACGGTCAGTGCCATCTACGTGCGATGGAGCGATTGCTGCGCGGGGCGGTTATCCCAGCTCCGCCATAAAGAGCGGAGCCGTCTCATACCCTTTCCCGAGCGGATTTAATCTGTGCTGGCTGAATTAAGCAGCAGTCTGCCCACCAAACAGTTCCCAGCTGCGCGTCTGCAATCGTTGGACAAGACAAGGAGGCATCGGCTCAACGCAGCTGTCCCGGCAGGGTGGGGTGCCCACGGCCAGGTGGGGTGGGTGCTACCACCCAGCTTCTCCCCAGGTGGCTGGAAGAGGGACCCCCCAACCCCTGGGTCTGGGCTGGGGGTCGGTGCTCTCCAGCGAGGCACATGGATGTCTTTTAGCGCTGGCTTTTCAACTGCTCGGGGCTGAGCTGAGTCAGCAGCGCCGGCACAAGCCCCTTTTGGGCTTTTTCTGGATTATTTTTGTGGACGGTTTCAGCTCAGGAAGTGCATTTATTCACGCTGATCATTTTCATCCGTTTGACGTAGTATGAATGCAAAACAGAGCCCAGCGGTTTTAGTGACAACGCTTTCTGCTCAGTAACTAATTGGTGGCGATTCCGCTCTTATTTACCAAATACTCTTTCAAAGCAAACAAAACATTGTGATTTCTCTCTGAATATTTTTCAACATTCACGGCTTTCAGGGGTCCTTGGCTGTTGGAGGGATGCTCCCATCAGGCTGAACTTGCAGACTTTTGGTCTCTGGCTGTGGGTGCTCTCTGCCTGTTCCCACTCAGCTCTCCCTCAGCATCAGCTCCCCGGGGAGCACTATGCACACCAGAGGGGTTTATAACTGCTTGGGATTTTCCTATATGCAGGTCCCTGCCTGCCAGCAAAGGCAAGGTCAGAGGGGTTGCTTTCACTGGAGACAGGATGGCTGGAGAAGGGGTTTGTCCTCGGGCACTTGTTAATCAGAAATTTCCTATCCCGAGGGAGCGTGCTCGGCGCTGCGAGGCCCGACCGAGAGTCGGCCACGTGCCGGCAGCGCTCGGAGGACGCCACGTGCTCTGCGTGCCCGGGCTGTAGCACACGCCGCTGCTCGGGGAGGGCATGAGCTTTGGGGCAGGGGCCAGGTGGCAAGGCCAGCATGGCAGGGGGCTTTCAGCCACAGGGCTGGCCTTATGTCACCTTTGGCCACCATGTACCCCAGTCCCCCCGAGAGCTGATGCTGCTGAAATCCCCGCTGCCGGCTGCAGGCGCATCAGTGCTGGCAGCAGGGACAAAACAGCCCCAGTTTCTTATTTCTTGCGTTCCTGGAAAAGTCCAAAGCACAGGGAGGTAATAACCAATTCAGCTGGGAAGATGCTGGCAAGCGCTGGCTGCAGGAGCCAGGAGGAGGGCGGCTCTGCGCAGCGGGTGCCCTGCGGGATCCAGCCTCGCTGCACCGGGGCTGACCGTGGGACGGGGCAGCGGGCAGCGAGGGGGCAGCGGCGCCCGTCCCGCCGCAGCGTGGTCCCCCCGAATTGCTGCTGCTCTGTGCCCGTTGCTATAGCAATGCTGATGTCGCAGCGCTGTCAGGAGGCATTGCAGTGCTGGAGTTGGCATCTTTCATTGAGGCGAGTTGAAGCCATCTTGGGTTTTAGCTGGGTAAAAAGTCAGGGAGCAGCCAGAGGCACTCATTTCCCCACCGCGGGGGTTTCAGGAAGCTGTCTCCCCTGTCCCTCACCTTTTGCACCCACCGTTGTGGCATCACTCTGCCCTGCACAAGGGGAAGGCTCCCAGCCTGCTGCAGGGAGCCCAGGAGAAGCACTGCCTGGTACCAGGCTTGGGGCTTGATGGTCCCATTTCCACTACAGACACTGCAGATGAGAGAAGGTGAAGGCTGAGGCTTCCCCTCCCCTCTGCAAAGGGGTCCCTGCGACCACTCGCACTGAGAAAGTGGGGTGCAGCAAACACGCCAATGAAGCTGAAGCTGGAGGGCAGCCGGTGAGAGGCACAGAGGCAGAAACGTGTGTTCAAAACCTTTAGGACAGGCTGAGTTTAAGGCTCCTTCCAACCCCTCCAGCCTGGCAAAGCCCTGGGTACTGGCACCCTGGCAGGGTGAGAGGGTGTCCCCCAAAATGCTGGCGGGGCAGGGCCCATTGCACAACACATCTGCTTTTGAGAAGCCAGCTTGGAAAAGTTGTTTGCCAGCAGTTTTTTGGCTTTCAATTGGCTGTAGCCGGTTGCACGTGGCTGTGCCTCGCTCCCTGCCTTCCCCAGGCAGGGCAGATCACTCCCACGCGTGCTCAGCTGGTCAGATGCAATTAGTCCCTCTGCTCGCAGAAGGACAACTAATGCAAAGCAAATGACTTGCAGGCAAAACATTTGCAGCGCTGGGAAAACCGTTAGCTTCACCGGGGAAGAAGATGTTTCCAGCAACAAAGAAGAAACACTTTTAAAAAGACCAGGAAATTGTAAAATCCCAGAAAAGGGAGGGCAAGAGGGGGCTGCCTGAGTGGATCTATCAAGGCTGCTTGCATTTCAGAGCTCAGGGCACCTGGAAACGTCGGGCTCCAGGCTGGCCACACTGCTCACGCACTATCATCTTGAAGAAAAAAGTAATTGCCCAAACTTATTAGAGTTTTGTTAAGACAAAATGTTCAGCCTTCCTCAGAAAACATTAACAAACACCATTAAAACTCTACGCTGCATCTTCATCATCCAGATTATTAATTACCTGGAGCAGTGCCACTTGCTAACAGCTCAGACCAAGGAACACCGTTGCAGGTGTGTCAGAGGCCAAGCAGAAAGACAGAAGCTATTGATCCTTAGGCTGATAAATACCACCAGGTGCTGCCCATGTCTAATCAGTGATCTGCCACCAATTTGCTCTGATGAATAGCTGAACAAGCTGCGGGCACAGATCTGCATCTCCCCTGGCAAGCGGGAGCCCAGCTCTTCATCTGCCAGCTCTACAACAGCCACAAATGGGGCCCTGCTGCTTCCCAGCACCCGTGGCTTTCTCAGGAGGTGGATTTGCTTTCCCCCCCCACCGAGGGACCTGCCTGTGGAACAGGACCTCTGTCCACTAAGGGGCCAGCACGTGCTGCCGCAGGGGAAGGTGCAGGCGAGCCCAGCACAGGCAGCGATGCACCGACTCGTTCTGGTGTGAGCTTCTTCCCAGCCTGGTTCTTAGCGGTTGACTTATTCTCTGGAGGAGCGGTTTTATGAGCCTCTGCACGTTTCCATGCTCACTCATTACTGCTGCTTATTATTTTACAGGGCCCCAGCCAGAGTGCTGCAGGCATCCTGGTGCTGGGGCTGGCCCAGGTAGCTCTCTAGCTCTGCGGTGCCTAACTTGCTCTTTCCAAAGACAGGGTTTTTGGGGGGGTTCATCTGCTCAAGCTCTTTGGGCTCTGCTGCGGTGACTCTGCAGGCAGCGCCGCGGGAAGCAAGCAGACTCGGGGCTGCTGGCCAGGCTCACGCTCCTAGACATGGTCTGACTGGTCTGAACCTATCTGGGATGGAAACGGCTGAGTGTGCACGAATAATGGACGCACCCTGTGACACTTATATACTTGCTTTTGAAACCATAACCGTGCTCTAACCCTTCCCCATCTCAGGATGTGTCTGTATATGGCTATAAAATATCTCAGATGATTTTAAGCTGACATGTTACATTTCTAAAATATTTTATGCTGCTGAGGCATGTCTGAAAAGCATTTAAAATTTACCAAATAGCCGGAAAATATCTCATTTTTGGGAAGCTAAGCGTTTGTTGCTCGGCCCTCCCTCTGTCTCATTAGGACACATTTCAAAGGCCCTTGGAACATCCAACTCTTCCTCATGTTGGAAAGCTCTTGTGGGTGACCACTGGAGCTGGGGACTTTCCTGCGCTTGGTTGTCCGCTGGCTGAAACCTTGGCTCCTTTCGATCTCGTCACAAGGAAAATTAATTTCCTGGCCTCAGCCCAGTGTAGGCTCATTAGGATCTGGCACGATCGCCCTTTTGTGTGCAGAAGGGGTCGGCAGGGGCCTGGGGCAGCACCACGGTTCCCTGGGGGTGCCCGTGGGGACATGCCAGGGCCAGAGGACGTGCCAGGCAGGGCCTGTGTCCCAGCACGCTGCTGGCAGGGGTGTGGGATGCTGACCTGCAGGGAGCAAAACCCTTCAGGGGAAAGGGAGGTTCCCTGGGTTCGCTGGGGTTTGGTTTATTTTACAGTCAATGTCAGCAGCCGCACTGTGCCCTGCTCGGCCCCAGCTATCGCGGCCACCTCCCCGTGCCGTGCCGTTGGTAATCCCAGAGTGCCAGCCCTGGAGCAGGGCAGAGCGGGGAAGCCGTGCCCCACGTCTCATTTGCCAGCTTGAGCCCAGGACAGACAGCCAGTTACACCAAAGGGCTCTTGCTCTGCTCCCGAGGAAGGGACCGAGCCGCCTTGGCTGGGCAGCTCTGCCGGGCTCTGGAGCCGGGGAAGGGACTCAGACCTGCAGGGCTGCACTGGGGGCAGAGACCCCGTCCTGTCCTCCTGCCACCCATGGAAACGATGTCTCGGCAGCGGTTTGGGTGGTGCTTTTGCTGCTGGCATAGGTCCTCCTCTTGAACACTGCCAGGGGTTGTAGAGTGCCGGGAAGGATGCTTTCTTTGCTTGACTTTGCCTTTTGGAGACAGGGAACAGGCTAATGGGGGCAGTTCAGCAGGCAAAGGAGTGCTCAGGCTTTGCCCCTGGGCTGCACATGCTGAGACAGGGCCTGCGTTGAGATAACAGCATCTAACCAGCTCCGTGGTTTACAAACCCCCCTGGGGAGCCGTTTGCTGTGATTACCATAAATTGCTCCAAAAGCAGCAACTGCTGCAACGCATTAACGCGCCAGCCTGGATGCAGGGCTGGTTTGCAGCACACCAGAGCTGCCCCATGCAATGGTGGGCTGCACCCTCCCGACCCCCAGGCTTCCCGGGGTCCCACTGGTGTCAAAAGGAGTATGGAGCCCTCCGGCACTGCTGGGCGAGCCAGACCCGCCGGGCAAGACCGCTGGTGACAGCCCCACAGCGTGACGCATTCAACAGGGTTCGCCTTGCAAATAAATTACAGATTTGAATGCCAAGAAGCAAAGACCGAGTAAGAGGCTGGGCTCTCCAAACCTCCTGGGTGCTTTGCAGGGAAAACAACGGTGATGAAAGGCTGGAGGGAGCTGCAGGTGGAAGCTGCCCTTCAGCAGGGATCAGAGAAGCTGAGGAGCCCGAGATGGAAACAGAGGGACTGGGCACAGGAGAGACCAAAAATGAAATAACCGGACAAAGGAAGGAGGGTTGCAATGTAAGACTTGGCAATACAAGAAAGGGAAAAGACAAAAGCAGTCTCCCAGCAAAATGCTGGAATTTCACTTTCACAGCTGCAAAAGGAAAACAATCGCTTCCCACACAAAAATAACTGATGGGCTGCGTTGATGAGAAGATGTCTGAGGAATTTCAATTAAAAGCCAGTGACACTGACAAAGGCAACGAGATTGAAGTGTTCAAAGGTAAGTGAGCAATGGGGAGGGAAGAACAATAACCGGCGAGGGAGGGAACGGTGCCTACTCAGCACTGCGTGGGCTGGGCCCTTCCCAAGGCAGCGGAGAGAAAGCCCTCGCCCGCTGAGCATGGCAGGGTGCTGGGATCCACCTCCGGCACGTGTCCAGCGCCCTGTGCACGCTCCCTCTGCCTCCCCGCGCCTCCCGCACGGACTCTGCTCTGCAGGGAGATGCTCGCTGCAGCAGGGCTGGCCCCTCTGTCTGACATCTCCGGTGGATAGCTGATGTCTGCTCAGGTGCAACGTGAAACCAAGCTCCCCGCATTTTGCCCAGGCGATGTGTCAGCCCCATCTGTGTGGTGTCACCTTTGTCCCCGGCTGCCCTCCTGCGCCTCCCACCCAGGTGATGACCACTGCCTCCAGGCCCTTTCTCCACAACGTATGTGGGATTTTGGAGTCGGGGCCGTGTGTGTGCCCTTGGTGAACGGCCCGTAGCAGAACAGAGAGTGGGAAAAGCTGGCAGGTTTACACGCGATTAGGAGAAAAGTCCCCTGAACTTTGGCTGGTGGCACTGCAATAGGTGAGGCAGAGGCAAGCCGAGCCGTCTCACCAGCAGCAGGTGGAAAGAGCCTGCACCGGTTTTCCTGCAGCCACCAGGCACAGAAGATGAGTATCTTCCAAGGCGGCACAGCTGACATCGTCTCTGATGGTGATAGCTCGTCCTTGCAGCCTGCCTGCTGAAGAGACAACTCTGCTCCACCTGAGCTGGCGACGAGAGCTGGGAGCAGGAGGGCAGCAGGCTCGGCACGCTCAGGGGCTGCTGGGAGAGGCATCACCAGAGCCTGGCCAGGACAAGGCATCCCTGCCCTGGGGACGGAGCAGCGAGGAGCAGCTGAGGCCGGGGGAGCGTGGGGGCAGCCGCGGCACGAGCCAGCGATGGAGCAACGTGGACCAGCGGGAGGAAGGAGGGCCGGCCTCGCACCAAAATAGCTCGCTTGGCTCCGAGCACGGTGTGCAACTTCTGGCACAAAGAGAACCCTGCAAATTTCCATGCCGAAGAAAACAGCTAGATTTAAAATCCCGAAGCACGCTGTTTGTGCAGAGCAGCTGGCCAGAGCCCGGTGCTCAGCCCTGGGCAGGCTCTTTGTGTCTCCAGCCCTGCACAGAGCTCTGTCCCCAGGCGGGGATGGCCGAGCCAAAGGCAGGTCTCGGGCTGCTGCTCGGCTGTTGGCACGGGCTGAAGAGGCTGGCGCTATCTGCCTCTTAGTGCTTGGGTTGACAGTCCCCCATACGCTGCAATACAACAGTCCTCTTGGGTTGACAGCCCTGGTGGGGATGAGCTGATTTTCTGCCTTTAAAAACAAATCTACTTATATGTAGATGTGTCAGAGTAACAGATAGCCACTGGCACGGCCGGCCCTGCTCAGAGCCCTGCCAGATACTGCAGTCCTGCTCCCCCAAGGCACGCTGTATATTGAGGCGTCTGTTGTTTCATTAATATATTTTTAGTAAATATATCCCCCTTAGTTCAGCTGCAGTTATCTCATCAGTTCCTGTAACTATATGGGGAGCAACATCTCCAGGCGTGACTGCGATTTCTGAGCAGACTGTGTCTCTGCACACACATTTTCTAAAGGAGAGAAACTTGCTGAAGATGCCTCTCCCTGCAATGTTCACGGAGACGGTGCTCTGAGCTCTGGTGCTGCACGAGGCTGAGTTTCAGGGGCCAGGGGCAACAGGCATCAGCACTGCTGCAGGCTCTGGAGCATACGACCTTTGATAAAGGCAGAATTAACCAAGCACACTTCCCTGCTGCTGCCCGCGATAAGGGGCCATCCTCCTCTGGCGTTGCCCTGATGCGGCGGCGATAAGCAGCTGGCTTTGTTTGCTCCTGAACACGAGGCTGTCGACGGAGATTTCCATCATCATCGGCTGTGGCTGAGAGAGGGGAAAAGTCCCCATGTGTCAGCGCTCACAGCCTGTGGGGCGGTGTGCCCCAAAGGTGCGGGGTGCCGGGGCTGCGTACCCCCCTCCTCCGGGCAGGTAGCACAGGGGAAAAGCTCCTTCTTGCTGCTCAGGGATCAGTTAAAAACCCTACAGACCCACAGATGGCTCCAGCATCACACTTTGCTCCCAGGCCTCGGTCTCTATTGACTGCAGCTGTCCTGGAAAATCAGATTATAGTGCAAAACCCTGGCATCGAGTCTGCTCTGACGAGCCAGGTCTTTCATCTTCTGGCTAGATCGTCAGGATGAAGGGAGTGTGATGGGGAGCGGGGCAATAAGCCTCCACCATGACAGCTTTTCTCTGGCCTCAGCTGTGTCCGAGGAGTGCTGCGAATCCAGAGCTCCTCGGGGTTCCCTGGGGCCTGCAAGACTTGGGGTGGGAGAAGGGGGATCTTGCCCAGGAACCACGCACAGAGCTCCTGGCCCAGCTCATCTCCCTTCTCGGTGGCAAAAGCCATCAAAGCTCTGCTGCCCAACCCTCCTCCTGCCCCTGGAGTGCTATAAGACAGTTGAACAGTGATTAACTATAGATGTAAATGCTCCCAGGGCAGCAAAGGGAAAAGCTTGTCCCTGCCTGCTGGGAGACGAACCCCTCAGCATCACCTCGGCTGGCACCCGAGCTCTGGCACTGGCACCTCAGCATCACCACGGCTGGCACCTCGGCATCACCACGGCTGGCACCCGAGCTCCGGCGCTGGCACCTCGGCATCACCACGGCTGGCACCTCGGCATCACCACGGCTGGCACCCGAGCTCCAGCGCTGGCACCTCGGCATCACCACGGCTGGCACCTCGGCATCACCACGGCTGGCACCCGAGCTCCGGCGCTGGCACCTCGGCATCACCACGGCTGGCACCTCGGCATCACCACGGCTGGCACCCGAGCTCCAGCGCTGGCACCTCGGCATCACCACGGCTGGCACCCGAGCTCCGGCGCTGGCACCTCGGCATCACCACGGCTGGCACCTCGGCATCACCACGGCTGGCACCCGAGCTCCGGCGCTGGCCCTGGGTTTGTCGGGCTGCCTGAGCCCTGCCGTGTTGGCCATCACCTCCGTCCCTCCCGTGCAAGCGCTGTTGCTTATTTACATCTTCATTGTGTGCCTGCCTTGGCTTCTCACCAGAGCAGTTTATTTTCTGCTCCTGCATCCGTGTGACTGTTCAAACCCCCTTTTCCAGTCAGGATGAGGCCGCGCCACTGGAAATGTGTCACCCAGCGAAGGACGTTTATTTCAGTCGAGAGAGTCGCAAGCGCCCCGGGTGACATTTCATTTGCAGTCAGAAAGAAAGATGCCAAGTGTTGCTCGCTGAAACCAGTTGCTGAGACAGACCGGGGATAAGGCGGGTTCCCGTCTTAGCAAAGCTCGAGCCTGGCGCCCCAGCAGCCCCCGCTCCCGCCACCCCACGGGCTGCCCTCGGACCCAAATTCTCGCCGGGATGTTGCCCACGGCAGATGGTCCGCGTCTGCCTCGAGTGATTCCCCGTGCCCGCGCTGTGGCAAACCCGGAGCACGGGGGTGGGGGGACGGACCCCAAACCCTGGGAGCTGCACCCCGACCCCGCCGCGCCCCCTGAGTGGCGACGAGCGCGGCGCGGGGCACCCCACGCTGCTTCCCGGGGTGCAAACACCCCCGCGGGTGGGTGCGAGCATCCCCGCCGCCACCCGTGCGGGAAGGGAGCGGGGCGCGGCCGCTCCCCCGGTGCGGCGGGAGGGTCGGGGCGGAGCGGCGGGCGCGGAACGGAGCGGCCCGGCCCCCGCCGCCGCCCCCGCCGTGCTGCCATTGGCGGCGGGGCCGGGGGGAGGCGGCGGCCGGTCCGAGCCCGCGCCCCCCCCCCCCCCTCCCGCCCCCCTCCCGCAGCGCCCGGCGCGGCGCCGCGGCCCCGGGATGTCGCGGAAAAAAGCGGCTCGTAGCAAAGGCGGCGGCGCCGCGCCCTCCGCCGCGCTGCCCCCCGCCGCCCGGGGAGCCGGCCGGGCCCCCGCCCCCGCCCCCGAGCTACCCCGCAACGGCGGCGCGGCGGCCGGGCGGCCCTCGCTCAGCAGCAGCGGCGAGTTCTACGACCTGGCCTTCAAGGTGCGGGGGCTGCGGGGAGGGGGGGGGGGGTGCGGGGGTGCGCTGGGTGCGGGGCCGGGTGCAGCATCCCCGCGGCCGACGGAGAAGTTGCCGGGGGTCGGGACCAGGCGGGCATCCCTCCCTCCCTCCCTCCCTCCCTCCAAGCCCCGCATCCCTCCCTCCCTCCCTCCCTCCCAGCCCCGCATCCCTCCCTCCAGCCCCACATCCCTCCCAGCCCCGCATCCCTCCCTCCAGCCCCACATCCCTCCCAGCCCTGCATCTCTCCCTCCCAGCCCCACATCCCTCCCAGCCCCACATCCCTCCCAGCCCCGCATCCCTCCCTCCCAGCCCCACATCCCTCCCTCCAGCCCCGCATCCCTCCCAGCCCCGCATCCCTCCCTCCCAGCCCCGCATCCCTCCCAGCCCCGCATCCCTCCCTCCAGCCCCGCATCCCGCCCCGCCGCTGTTGCCGCCACCCGGTTCGGGTCAGCACCGGCCGGGGACCCGGGGGGCTGTGCCTGCCGAGCCCCCCCCCCCGCCCCGGCAGCAGGGCTCCTTCTGCAGAACTTTTGCAAGTGATGACAAAAGGCTTTCTGCTCAGATGAGTTATTGTAACCTTCTGGTTCCTCTTGAACAACGTAAAACAGGCGGTTGTAAAGCGGGATGATGATATTCCTTGAGTCGCATCGAATCTGCTCTGGCTGCTGTTGAAATGTCTCTCCAGCTTGTGCTTTCTTCTAAGGGCTCAGATGGCTTCTTCTCGCCGCTTCAGATTCTGGCGAGCAAGTCACAGATCAAACGTATTGGCACCCCTCTCCCTCCATCACGCGTCCGGATGCGAGCCCAGCTTGGAGCTCGCTTAGCGATTTTGGCCGAGGCTGCAATTCAGCGTGACCCATCTGACCGCGTTTCTAACACGGACCTTCCTAACCGAGCGCGGGGGACTAAGCTTTGAGAAGACGGTGTTTGCTATGGCAAGTCCAGCCTTGGCACGCTGTGCCGGAGAGCTCGGTGCCTGCGGCAATCGCCGCGGCCATCGTGTTGTTAAGATTTGGGATGTGGAGTAGGAGGTGAGGGGTGTTCGAGAAGTGAATTTGGTTGCTTGGGTAGGCGGTTGGTCCTGATACAGCTGCAGTAATGGTTCAACAGCTTCCCTAAAATGGAGCCACCTCCGTGTTGAGGCTGGTCCCCTGCTCCTTGAGCTCGCCTCTCCCTGCCCAGGCTGGGGCTTTCCCTGGGGATTGCCCCCACGGCACAGGGATGAGCCGAACGAGGTCTCAGATGAGCCCAAACGTGCCGGGTAGCCAAAACCTCTGCTAATGGTCTGGCTGGTTTTGAACCAGTGGCAGAGAGAAATTGCTTCATATTCAGTAAAAACCCAGTTTATTAAACTTCCTCTTTCCCTTACCCCTCTCCTGAGGCTCCCGAGCTCTGCCAGAGGCAGTGGCCTAACACGAGTCCTGCGCACGGTGCCGGATCCTGACCACCGAGCGCTTGGTGTGAGCCCGGCCCTGGGTGCTGTTGCGTGCCCTGGCTGAGGCTTCAGCGGTGCTGGATGGGGAGAAGCTGCTTTTAAGGGTCCCCATGCTCTGGAACAGAGGTCTGGAAAGTTAAAATAAATCAATGCTACGATTTTGTACCAAAAATGACTTTTTTCCCCCTTCCCTCGGCCTCGCACGGATACATCCATGGGCTCGCTGGCTCCCCTAACCCTGTTGTGCCAGAGCTCAGTGTGCGGCTGTGCGTGGTGCTCCCCCCGGAGACCCGGTGTGCGGCTCCGCACTGTGGGCGATGGAGCGCCGTGGCCGGATCCCGGCTGCCCGCTCCCCTCCCCAGTGACGCCCCCCTGCCCCAAAACAAGTTATAGCAGTGGCCGGGGCTGCGGCCGCCTCTCGGGAGGCCGAGCTGCGGAGCGGTGGTGGCGTTTGCCACTTCTGATGGCTCCTGCGTGGGTTCGGTGTGACCCAGGGCAATGCCTTCTTAAAATCACTTAAATTTGGTCACGGGCTGGTGGCTTGCGGAAGGTTGATGGCAGCGCTTTCGGGAGAGAGGGAACCCTGCCACGTCGGTGTGAAGCCGTGCAAATCAGTGCGGGTGCAGAAGCTGCTAACACAGCTCGGCTGCATGGTCCGGGGTTTCTCAATGGTGGGAAGCCGTCGTCCTGCCGAGGAGAGCAGGGTCGGTGGCCCCGGGGGACAGGAGGGCTCTGGGGGGCTTGTGGTTTGAGCACAGGCTTTGGGGAGCAATGTTCGGGAGCAGTTTCAGCTCTGCTGTTCTTTCTTTACATCAGGGTGGGTGCCTGCCCCATCTGCACCCGGTGCCACTGCTGAGTGGGGAAACTGAGGCAGGCGGCACCCGGAGCTGCTCCCTCGGCACCCGCTGAGGACCGGGAGGGAGGCCAGGAGGCTGAGCGGGTCCCGCCAAAGGAGTTTGCTCGCAGAGGACAGAGTGCACCCCTGGTCTTGGCGCTCGTGGTTGGGTGCCCCCCCTGAAATCTCCCCGTGGGCAGTGCCGCCCTCCCAGAAAGCCCCACACGTGGCGGGGTGTTTCGTGGCTGCGCTGGGGACAGCGTGGGCCCTGCAGCTGTCGGGTCGCCTAGGCAGTACCTCTTGGTTTTCAAGGGGTGTTTGTGCCCCCACAGGGGATCTGTTAAGTACTGGGGGGGGGGAAGGTGTCTTGAGTTTGGCCAGTGCTCGGGGACATGCGTGGTGCAGGGCAGGGAATAATCCTGCTGTGGGTTCCCTGCTTCTCGCCCCCACCCTCCCCTGGGTCCGAGGACGTCGCTCTTGGACGTGCTTTTTTTTCCCATCAAGAATACAGGATCTGCTGCCTGTTCCCAGGACGGGGCTTTTGGGATGGAGACAGGTAACGGCTACGGTGGGGCTTCCTTCCCGAAACCCGGTGTCTAACACCCCCCTCCCCTCCCTCCCTCGCAGGTGATGCTGGTGGGTGACTCGGGGGTCGGCAAAACCTGCTTGCTGGTGCGGTTCAAAGATGGTGCTTTCCTCGCCGGCAGCTTCATTTCCACGGTCGGGATCGACTTCAGGGTAAGTGCCTGGGGGGCTGCTCCGTCCCCGGTGGGGGGTCCTCGACCTCTGCCTGCTCAATCCCTGCCCGCAGGCTTTGGCAGGTGAGTGACGGCTTTTGCAGAGGAGTAACAAAATATTGCTCCAGTGACTTAAACCTCATCATCCCAACCTGTGTCAGCTCCAGCCGGGGCACCTCGGGGCTGAGCGACCGTCTGATGGCAGCGGCAGCGCAGTGGCCTCTTCGTTACCGCTTTGCATGAGGATGGAGGAGCGCATCCTCTGCTCTGGGTCCTGGGGATGATTCGTGTAAGAACAACTGCTGTGGCGTGAGCATCTGCCCAGTGAAAATATTCCCCTAAGTTGGTTTCAGTATTTTTAAGAGTGTTTTTTAAAAAAAAAAGAAAAAGAAAAACAAAAACCCACCAACCTCCTCCCCCCCAAAGAAAACCAACCCCAGACTGACACAGATCAAAATCCCCTGGAAACATCTCCTGAGCGCAGCTCTGGGGTGCTGATGTGGGGGTGCGGTGCCAGGGTGGCCCTGCTCCCTCTGGCACAGAGGGGAGGCATCGTGCCGAGGGGTCTCTGAGCTCTCAGAGAACAACTGCGTTGTTGGCAGTGACGGGAGCATCCTGCTGCCGGTGCGGGGGGAGCCCCGGGGGCAGCGTGTCGGGGCTGTGCGGTACCAGTGAGGACGGAGGGGTTAATGTGGGGAATGGGGAGCAGAAGGGGAGACAGCTCATGTCCTGCAATGCCCCGGTGTGAGCAGAGCATCTTTTGCTAGGTAGGAACGTCTTAGTGCCGGCTGGGGCCCTCGAAGCCTTTTCTTGGCTGCCTTTCCCCGGCGGTACCTTCCTGGGGCTGGGGGGGCTGCCTGGGGGCTCCGTGGTCCAGGCAGCCCCTGGTGAAGGGGGGCTGCGGTGCTGCCACGGGCACCCTGGGCTGAGGAGCGGGCACCCCTGGGGTGGGACAGCAGAGCAACGGGGACGGTGACTGTACAGAGATGGCAGCAAAGAAACCTCACAGCAGGCTGCGAAGGGCCAAGCAAGGGAAAGGAGCCCTGCGGATGCTGCCAAGGCCACGGTGGCTCCTCTGAGCTATCGCTACCAAAGCGGTAGCCAGCAGCACGCCTGGCTTGGGTCTCTGGCCCGAGGATCAGGTGTTCCCTGTCCCTCACCAGTTCCCCAACCATCTGCTTCCCCCAAACCACGAGCTCGCCACCCCCCCGAGAGGTCTGGCCGGTGCCGCAGGCTCCTGGGGGAGGCTCAGCCCTTGGGACCGGGGCCGTGCCCGGTGGCCCTGCTCTCCCTGCCCTTCTGTCGGGGCACCGGCTGCGCCATCTCGCTGTGCGATGGCTTTTGGCTCCGTTTTGGCGCCGCGGTGGTGACGGGGGTGTGCGGTGAAGAGCTGGTGGTGATGCCGCGCACCAGTGTTGCATCTTCCCGACCGCCTGTTCTCAGCAGGATCTCGGATCTCCCCCTTTCTTGGAGGATTTCTGGGACACTGGTGTCTCTTGTCACCTGCTATTTCACTGGGGTGTGAAGAATAACTTGCTGGTACAGTGACAAGTGGAAGAGAAGAGGGACGGCTCAGAAAGCCTTTAGACAGAAGGCAACGCTCGTTCCTGCAGATAGGCTTTCGTTGCAGGGCGGCGCTGCGGGCTGCAGCAGCGGCTTGGTGAAGTTGGTAAATTGGAGTCCATAATTTTATACAAAGGTAGTTACATGGTATTTCAGGTGTTCTTAAAATGAAAAGCGTTTCATTACTGATTGCAATGATTGGTACCAAGGGCAGTCATAAAATCCTGTGACTTATTGATTAGAGCGCTGAAACGACTGCTACCGAGAAGTAATCAAATTAGGGTTAATTTACTTCTGTAATAGAGCTGCTAGAGCTACATAGGTTTGAAATGGGCAGATTATACAGCGGGGAAGATCATGTGTATGCCCTAAAACTCATTATTATCATCTTTGTAAGGCACTCAATTTTTTGGGCGACATGGAAATAGTTTTTTGATTGAACATCTACGTTTCCATTCAGATAATCCTGTTTG
This sequence comes from Morus bassanus, assembly GCA_031468815.1. Lineage (NCBI taxonomy): Eukaryota > Metazoa > Chordata > Aves > Suliformes > Sulidae > Morus > Morus bassanus. The sequence continues at coordinate 65,490,202 of CM062572.1, forward strand.
CAGGCGCTGTGTAATTGTGCCCCTCTCGCCGTTTGCATCACGATGCAGATGAAGCTCTGGGGTGGTAACGCTGGAGGCTTCTGCTGCGAGAACGCGCTTGGGTTTTAGTTTGTGTCTATCTAACAACAAAACTGTCACATCGCAGCTCCTTTTGTCTGTAATCCCAGAATTTGGCATCGGCTTTTCTGGCTGAAACAAGGGAGGCTGTTCGTGACCGCGGGCGGTTGTGGTTGGGGAAGGCGGTCGCTGGGTTTTTGCTGTGTTCACCTTGGACCAGTACAAGAGGTGCTGAGCAAGCGCAGGGCATTATTTTGGTGCATCGGGCTCTCTCGGCAGGGTTTGTGGCAGTCACTGAGCCTCGGTGGCGGCGGCGGCCGCGGGGACCTCCCCAAGGCCAGGGCGTGCGGCAGCTGCGCTCCTGTGCACGCATGACCTTGCTCGGCTGGGGGAGCCGCCGGGAACCTGGGTAAAGCCTGGGGATGTCGCAGGGACGGACGGAGCTGCCCGGATCCTGCTGTTGTTTTCGGGACTGTGTCCACTCCTCTTGATGCCGGCTGCTCTCTGCGAAGCACCCTGGGATGGGCTGGAGCCGCGCTGGGGGGCAGCTCCTGCGCCCGCCCAGCCACTCTCTGCCTCCTCTCCCAGTCCGTCCACTGGTCCCAGTGGGCTCCAGGATCAGCCGCTTGTTTTCGAGGATGTCAAACTATTAGATACACGCAAAGCTATGTCTAATGGATTATGTAGGCCTGAGCGGATATAAATGAATAGAAATCCATTTAAAATTAATCTGGCATTAAAATTCCTAATGGCCCCCTAGGTTTTTTCCCTCCTACTGTTTTATGTTACGGAGAACCTCTCGTATTGTGTTTGTTTATCATCATCTCTTAAACAAAGAAAGACGTTGATCTAAATATATGTGGAAAATAAACCACTGATACTAGGGAAATAAAATGGTACTCTAAAATGGCTTCTAGCTTAGGAGATGCTGAGTCCTTCGGCTCTCCTTCCTTTGAAAATTGGGTTTACTGGGGGAGCATCTTTAGCTCCTCGGGAGCACGCCAGCCCTCCCGGTTCAGCAGAGGCAGTGCCGGCATGTCCAGGGTGCCGAGCGGAGGGTTTGACTGGGGGTGTGCTGCTGGGCGTGCTGGGGTGAGCCCCCCCTGCTGCGGGTGCCCCTAAGGCGAGGCAGAGCCCTGGGGCGAGGGGTTCTGCTCCGGAGGGGGCTTCGTCGGAGCGGGGGACTCTCTTGGAGCGACAGAAACTTCTGTCCAAGTTACTGAGCTGCTTCCCTCAGAGGGGGAAGCCTCCCGGAGGGGAAAACCCCTCTCTGCCTCCGTGTCTTGGTCACAGGCGCCGTCTTTGGGGTTTCCAGCCATTGCTATATAGTGAGGGGCTTAATTATTCCTTCCCGTGAGCCACGGTGTGGCCACGGCTGTGCTGAGCCGTGGCACGAGGTCTTCCTTCTCATCTTCCCCAGGGCTGGGGGGGTCTCAGCAGATTCCTCTGCTTGGTGGGGGCAGTGGTGGGGCCGGGTCTCTCCCTGCAGATCCCCGCTGGTGATGGCAGGACGGGTCCTGCCTGCGCTGGCAGAGCGGCTGTCTGGGGCAGGTTGTGCATGCTTTTCTAACTTCAGTTGTTAGGATTTCAGGGAGAAGGGTCTCCTGGAAAAGAGCAGGTTTATCACTCAGAGGTGTGAATCCCATTTTTCTCTGTGCTACTGAAGAAGCTGCCTTTGCTGTAATTTTGAGAACTCGGCAGAAACCTCAGCAGAAATTAAAGCTGCGCAGCCAACGGCACTTCTATCTCGTCGTAACAGCTAACTAACAGGAGGCACGGCTTGCCAAAGCTGAGAAACCAAAGGACCACATGAGCCCGCTGTGTGCCCCCTCCCCGATGATGGCCAGGCTCCGTGGGGCTGCCCAGCCGGTGCTCGCAGCCCTGCGCTCTGTCCCAAGCTTTGCAGGGTCGGGTGAGTTAGGATTTTTTGTACTAATTGGACCTGAAAGGAGAAGAACATAAAAGAAAAAAAAATAAAGATGAGCCTTTTCTCCCTGGGAAGAGGTGCTAATGAGTTTCTCTGCATTAGCAGGGGAGATGCTTTCTGCGTTAATCAGTGGGATGAAACCATTAGGAAGCGCTTCGCTGGCGGAGTTCAGAGCAGGGCGGCTTGTCTTCATTTCCTCCAAGGTGTGCAGCGGTATCGCTCTTCTCTTGCTGCCCCAAGGAGAGGGAGCAAACCAACACCCTCCTAGCACACAGCGTGCTTAGGTGCTGTGCGAGGGGGAGGGAGCCAGCCGCGGTGCTTCGGCACAGCCTTGGGCTTCTGGAGCAGGCGGCCGGGCGCAGGGAATATTTCTTCGGAAGGCTGGGCTTTGGCATCCACCGATTTGCACCAATGTGCCCAGGAGGGGTTTCAGTGGTTGTTACCCTGCGGAGACCCGCAGCTCGCCCCAGCCGCAGCCTCCTCCGGTGCGGGCGAGCCGGCAGCGGCCGTGCTCTGTGCTCCAGCCTTGGCTGTGCCGCAGTTAATCTGCCTGCTGGGACGGCTGCTGTGCACTGTAAATAAAAGCTGTCACTTGTGACCCTGAGCTTTAAGGACTCTTGATTACATTCAGCCCTGTGCTGTTCTGGGGGTGGAATCAGCGGTATATAATATGGTTTTTTTTTTTTGCATAAGAGATTTGTTGCATCTCTGTTTATTTTTTGTAGCATGTGTGCGTGTGCACCTTCCATTGGCAAAATAGCGGCTGCTGCCTGCCTGCTGACTCCCTCAGCAAGCTGAACTTTGCAGGAGAGATGGAAAGCTTCGTTCCAGCCATGCAGGGTGTGCAAACTAACACTGGCCGTGGTCTGGATTCAGCAAGTCTGGTCCTGGCTCTCCGTGTGCTCAGGGGAGGGAGGTGTGGATGCCCAGCGGGTGCCCGCACCCCTGCCCTTGGGGTGATGCTCTTGGCGCAGTGTTCGCTGTGCTGCCTCCCTTTGAAGGGTTGGTGCAGCCTGGAGCCATCTGAAAGCCAAGGGCTGGCTTTTATCTCAGTGGCTGGCATGGAGCATTAGCAGGGCTAATTTTCTGATGGATCAATCTGGAAAAAGTAGGAGGGGATCTGCTTAGGCCAGAAGAAAGAAACAGGAATAAATTAATTCCAGCGTGTCTTTCTATAGAAGATCAGTCCTGAACATTCGAGGGAAGGGACTCTGGGCATTGAGCAGAGTGTTTAGTCTCTTCTGTTTGCACGCTTTGCCATGGAGTGTGGTGATGTGTATGGGGTCGGGCAGGGGGGCTGCCGCAGGCTGCGGTCGGGTGGGTTTAGGTTGGTCCCTGGGGCCGTGAGCTGGAGCACCGGAGGGGACAGCCCTGGCTCCGCACTGTGCAAGAGCGGTGGCCTTCCCCTGGGAAGGGCATCTTGGTGCTGCCTCCGTCACCCAGGCCGAGGGTCTCCCTGTCCCTCCGTGGGGCTGCCGTGCCTGCGGCAACGCGGGTGCAACCGCTCCGAGGGGGGGAAAGGAGCCCTGTGCAGGTGCTGGCGTGGCAGGACGGGCAGGGGGATGCCTGTGTGCCTGCCTTGGGTATGTGTTTGAGGCAGCTCTTCGTCTGAAACAGGCTTGTTCTGCGTCTTCTATTGCTGTATGAATTTTAATAGAAGCCAGTAGCTGATTTCATACTTTTGCATTTCTCACTGTAAGGAAAGCTGGGCTAAATTTGCCCAGAGGAGCTTTCCTGTGATGCTTCCCACCCCTGGTTTCGGGGGGCAGACGAGATGCCAGCGCCGGTGTGCCGTAAGGACGGGGTGCCGTAAGGACCAGGTGCTGCCCGAATCCAGCAGCAGGTGAGGCAGGTCCCGGGGAGCTTGCGCGGGGAGGGCAGGCGCTGTTAGCCGGGACATGCCTTGACTTTATCGATTTATGTCGTGTCTGACTCTTAGGACGACAGCCTCTCCACAGCTGCTGCTGGTTCTTGTTCCCCGCTCCCAGGACGGGCTCTCAGGGGAGTAAATAGCCATTTTTCCTGGGAAACTGAGCCCTGCTTTGCTTTCAGCTGCCGCTCTCCTCCCTTGCAGAGGGACACAGCTTTGCAGTCGTCGAAGCCTGTCATTTGCATGCAGGGGCTCAGTTGCCAAGAGATGCTGCGAACAGCGCCTGTGGCAGGCTGCACCCGCTTTCTCACATCTGCTAGTATTTTATTCATGTTTCTTTGGCTCTTGCATTTGAAAAATAATAAACCTCCTCGGTGCGCTCCAGTTCTGCAGCACACCAGTAAACTGCAAACACCCATGTGCTGGCGGTAATCCCAGTGGACAACAGACTTGATTCCTACCTTGGGGAAGGCAAAAAGAAATAAAATGAATGTCTTCAAATCAGAGAAGTGCTTGAGTTGCTCTTTAAATGAGCGGCTGGAGCAGCCCTGAGACACAGAGCCTGATTAAGAAAATTCTTGACCAGTTTGCAGGATGGTGTGAAGGTGTCTGCCCTGCTCTCGGCACGCCGGGGGGCTCTCCCGCCCCCTTGGCGTCTGGGAAATACCACCCAGAATAGGTTGTGTGTTTAATCCGGGTGTGACATTTTGCCTCCATTTCAGCCGACGGCGAGAGCGCTGGGGACGTGGGGTTTCATGGGAGACGCTCCTGGAAGGGCGCCGGTGTCTCCCAGGCTCCCGCAGCCCCGCTGCTGTGTGGAGGCTTCCCGGCGCGTGCCGACAGCCAGCATCCCCGCAAGTCTGTCCCGGTGCCGGATGGCTGCAATAAAAGGTGTAATTAGCTCAGGCGGAGGGCGGGAGGCCCGGGCTGCTCGGGAGCCACAGAGCCAGGGCGCAAGCACGGAAAAAACACACTCGGGAGTCGCTGGTGGAAGGAGGGAGGTTGTAAAGCTGTTCGCTGTAATCTGCTTCTGTGTCCTCCTCGTTAGAGCTGTACAGGAGCTCAAAACCCCGTTAGAGGATGGTGGAAACATGGTGGAAACTCAAGTGGGAAACGCAATTCCTGCACTTCTGCAGCCTGTTGTGAGCCTACGTGGAACGCGCAAGCTCAGTCGCTTCCCGGGCCCTGTAGCGTCTGACCAGAATGGCTTAATTTCTTAATCCTTTAATTTCTTTTCCAGGCAAGTTGCACTGCGGCGCAGAGGTGGGTCGGGAAGCGGTGCCCGGGCGCGTGTGTTGTCATTGCAGTGTCCCGTCCCTGAGCCGCCGGCACAGCAGTCCTGGCTCTGCGGGTGCGCAGGGCTGGCGATGTCCTCTGTCCTTGGCGTGGGGATGGCACCGTGCCTGCAGGGATGGTGGGTGCGTGGAGCTGCTGCTGGGGACTGCTCTGCCCGTGAGCGGCAGCCGGAGGCATTTCCCCACGTCCTCAGGGGTGCGGGTCAATGTCCCGCTCCCTGCTTTGCTCCAGCTTAGCAGGCTTCCTGCGAAGGAGTTGGGTGAAGAGGAGGTTGATGCTGGAGGAAGGCTGTGGGCGTACAGATGCGGTGTGTCTGCACCTCTCTGGATGGTGCCAGGCAAGAAACTGGCCCCAGGGAGGCCAATTTGGGTGCTGGAGCATCAGCTGCCCCGGGTGCTGAGCCAGGCGTTACGCTGGGTCTGCTCGTGGTGCCGGGGCGTGCGAGGGAGCGTTTTATAGCCGATAAAACATTTAAATGGGTCTAAAGAAAGTCTAAATGGTTTGAATATTTAATGGAATACATTTGGCTTAATTTCACTTTCATCTTTTATTTGTGATAAAATATTGAATTCAGCTGTGCAGAACTGGGTTTTTCTCTGAAAGCAGAGGGAGGTGGCTGAGCTGGCGGGGACGGGTGGGCTTTGGGGTGCCTCTGCCCCCCGCTGCCACCCCCGGGATGGGCATTTAGGGGCATCCCTGCCCCATGGCTCTCACCTTGCTCAGCCCCCATGATCACCCCTGAGCCCTTGCTGCCTCTCCGCTGAGCCGCTGACTCATTTCGTTACCGCTGATTAATTATTTGCCCCCAGCAGGCTTCGTTTTATTCCTGCTGTGGATGCTGGTGATCTCTGTGTGCATGCAGGGGAGGGCGAGGTGCTGGTCCCGGGTTCTGCAGTGCTGGGGAGGGCTGCAGCGGGACATCACTGCCTTTCCCGAAAAGCTGGTGCGGGGGCAGCCATCTCCGGCCGAGCTCGCCGCGTGCTGACTGCACGTCATCCTTCCCCAAAAACGCCCTGCCCCTTCGTCCTCTTCCCAACGAGCCGCTTTCCTCCTCACATCTGCAAAGGATGGAGAGACCTGAGCCATGGAGATAGGGTTCAGGTCGGTCCCATTGATGGGGCTTTTCTGGGCCCTGCAATGGTAGCGTTGAGCATCGGCGTGGCAAATAGGAAGGACAGCAGTTGGCTGCTCCGAAGCCTGGAACAGCGGGTGCCGGCAGAAGATCGTCCCCCCACCCTGGGAAAAAAAATGGGAGAAACAATCCTTTCCAAGTAATCGGAGCTGTTTTTATGGGGGAAGGAGCCGGAGCATGGTGTGTGTCTGAGCAGTTGTCCGCTCGTCCTTTGCTGGCGAGGGGGACACACACGCTGGTTCCTATGGCAATGGGGAATTTAGGGATTGAGGGCTTGCTCGCCTGCAGAGCCTTTGGAAGCAAAATATTTTGTCAATGGTATTGTCCTGGGGGTGGGTGAGGGATGCAGCGAGCAGGGGGACCTGGGGTGGCCGCTGGCAGCGAGCCCCAAGGAGGAGGAGGAGGAGGAGGAGGAGAAGGGGGTCAGCTGGGGAAGCACCGGGAGCCGTGGGATTCCTGCACGGGGCAGCGCTGGTGGCACCACGGGGACATCCCTGCCCCAGAGCGTGGGACTGGCTGAGCCCTGTGCCATGCCATCGTGTGCCTGCGGCCGGGCAGGGCCGGGGCGATGCTCACCTTGCTTGGCTGCACCGTGCTGCCTGCACGGCTCCTGGCCCTGCTCGCAGCCCAGCGAGAAGGGGAGCGAAGCCGCAGTGCTGCTGTACGCGCTGCTGGCTCCATCCAAGAGCGATGGAGCTGCCCCCGCTCCCTCGGCAAGGGATCTCCAGCGGGGCGGTGTAACTCACACTGCTTTGTTTGCCTAAGAGAGGCACACAGCATTTTTAATCCTGGCTGAGCACCGAGTTATTGCCTTGAAGAATTGCTGAACCTCTCGAAAGCAACAGCAAATATTTCATCTTTATGCCTGCATTGGAAAAAAATATTTCTTCCCGATCATAACTAATATGTGTTGGAAGCCCGTGCTCCTTCAGCATTAAAGGGTGATGCCTGTTGCCCTGGTCTGCGGCCATCCCATGGTGAGGAGAAGCCCAACAAGGGTCCAAAGGTCTTAGTGATGCTTCGCGGCTTCAGGCTGGGGAGATGTTTGTCTTGCAGACGTGGTGGGTCTGGGGTCAGTGCTGCCCGCAGGCAGGAAAGGTTGTCTTCTAGAGGTCGAAGACTGGCAGCACGTCTCTTGTGGATGCAGCTGGTCCTGTTGTGAACATCTGGACAGGTTTTGTTTCATTTTGTGTGGGTTTTTTTTAATATTTAATTTATTGAAAGGGGGGGAGTGGCGGGGAGCCGTGCCTGGCTGCACCAATACAGCCGAACCTGCGCAGGTTGGACGCCACGAAGCCGTCCACCTGCGGCGAGCCCGGACCTTGTCAGCCCTCGTTCAGTCTGCCCGTGTCTGAGGATGTTTTCCTCCTTCCCGTCGAGCCGCGATGTTCCTGGGCCCAAGTGACACGCTTGGGAAATGGAGGCTTTGGCTTTTCCAGCTTTGCTTGCGCGGGCGTCACCACGGCAACGGCACCGGCGAACGCCTCGTCCGACGCGCACCGGTTTATGGCATTAACGCGGTTATTAGTGAAGCGCCGCCAAGCCGCCGCCGTTTGCGATATGCACCGGCGGTGCGATGTGTGCCGGCACGGGGGAGCTGGCAGAGGAGGAGCGGGGGGGTCCTGCCCCAGCACCGATGCTGCTGCTCCTCATTACCACTAATGAAGCCGAACCAACCTCAGCTCTGGGTACCATTCCCGCCAGGGAATGATGCCTGTTGGCATCAGCACTCCTGTGCCTGTTGCTCTCAACCTTGAGACAACACCCTGTTAATGATTCCCCCCACCCCACAAAGCCAAGTGCAGGAGGCTGCTGGAGGCGTCCGGGGAGCCCCAGCCCCTCTGGGGAGTGCAGACCCCACTGGCCCCAGGAGCTTGTCCATCCGCTTCGTCAGTGGTGCTGAATTGGGTCCAAATTGCCGGGGTTTGCTTCCCCCCGTGCCGCTTGACGGCAGGAGGTCCCCACCAGTGCCTCCGTGAGCCGATGACTAAGAAAAACACAAGTGTGTGGCTGGATGAATAATTCAGCCCAGCCTTGTTACCGGGGAGTTCGCAGCGAAGACCCTGTCCGGGTCAGAGGGGGCTGGTCACTGGATGAGCATCTGTCTTGCAGCAGGGATTCAGTGCCCCTGGCAGTGCAGGGTCAGTCCAGTCCCTTTCCTGGGTGCACGGGGAGCCCTTCCCGACGTTTGTGCAGCCAGATGGCTGGCCTTTAATTCCCCCCCCCCCGCCAGTGTTAAGCACATTCAGCTCTTGGGAGCTGCAGGGAAGCAGCCGTTTCTCCGGGATCACGGCTGCAGGACGACAGCATCGTTTCCCCGGCATGGTCAGGCACTCGCCCTCCTGCCCCACCGGCTGCAAAGCCCCTGAGAGCCCACTGCTTTCAGCGTCTCCCCGTTTGCCACGCACCTCAGCGGAAACGCGGGGGGATTGTTGCTACTCTCAGCATCAATTTTTAGAGCGCGGCGCGGGTTTTGGCAGCAGTGCCGGCCAGCCCACGCAGCCCCAGGCAGCGCCAGCCTCGGGGAAGGACTGGCAGCTCTGCCGGGCTGGCGGGGATGCAGCTTTCTGGGGGTGAGCCCACTGTGCCGTGCCGTGCCATGCACCTCCCCATGGCACCAGCTTGGCAGGGCTGGCCCCACAAGGCTGGGCAGAGCAGCAGGGCAGGGCTAGGAAGAGACCACAGTGCTGCGACGGCCGTGCCACACTGTCCTGGGCAGCCGTCACCGGTTGCATTTATTTTCTGCTGTAACCGTACGCTCTCTCTCGGGTGTTTCCGTAGGGGCTGAGGGGCCGTGGGGTGTTGTGTGGTCACGTTGCAGGTCGGCGCGTGGAGGGAGCGGGGTCGGGGCTGTGAAGCGTCTCAAGCCATTACACCGCGGGTGTGGGCTTCCTCAGGCTCCTGTGAGTCAGTGCTCTCTGAAGGAAAAGCGTTCCCAGGAGATCACGCATTGCAGGTTTCAGATGAGTGGGCTTTTCTTTTTCCTCTAAGTGCTGAGGCACATGTGGCCTGAAGCCAACCCCGAGCAGCTCGAATAGTGCAGGGTCCTGAACCCCACGGGCACACTCTGCCCCTGCTCAGGGAGCCCAGCAGTGGGGAAGGCCGGCTCCTTCCCCAGCTCCTTCCCTAGACCTGTCACTGTTTGCTGATGTGGCTTGGGGACACGTGGCTGATGTGACGGGACCAGAGCTGGGCTGGGAATCGCTTCGCGGTGAATCCTGCTGCACTGTGTTAGGGAAAAGGGCTGGCTGCGGTGCATCCCTGCAGTGCATCGCCATGGGGCATCCCTGCGGTGCATCCCTGCAGCCTATCCCTGTGGTGCATCGCCATGGGGCATCCCTGCGGTGCATCCCTGCAGTGCATCGCCACGGGGCATCCCTGTGGTGCATCGCCATGGGGCATCCCTGCGGGGCATCCCTGCGGTGCATCCCTGCAGCCCATCCCTGCGGTGCATCGCCATGGGGCATCCCTGCGGGGCATCCCTGCGGTACATCTCTGCGGTGCATCCATGAGGTGCATCCCTGTGGTGCATCGCCATGGGGCATCCCTGCGGTGCATCGCCACGGGGCATCCCTGCGGTGCATCCATGAGGTGCATCCCTGCGGTGCATCCCTGCAGTGCATCTCTGCAGCCCATCCCTGCGGTGCATCGCCATGGGGCATCCCTGCGGTGCATCCCTGCGGTGCATCCCTGCGGTGCATCCCTGCGGTGCATCGCCATGGGGCATCCCTGCGGTGCATCCCTGCAGTGCATCACCATGGGGCAGGTGCAGCAGCCCTGCAGCAAACAGCGGTGGCAGAACTGAGGGAGACGGAGCCCTAAGAGGGGTGACCCTGCCTGTCTCTGCCTGAGACCAGAGGTTTGTGTTGTGAGGAGAGGGAATAAAAGAAGGAGACGGTTCTCTCTTCCCGCGCCCGCTGTCACTGCAGTAAGTGGCGCTCGGCTGAACGGCAGCGCACACCGGGGTGCTCGTTGCTGCTGCCTCTCCTCGGGCTGTGCTGACCCAGGAGAGCTGCAGGGCTGGAAATACCCAAAACATGCCAGCATGGCGGCACTGGGGCATGATTTGCTGTGGGGACGAGCACTCCCAGGCCTGAATGTTGTGCCTGCTGCTCTGCTGCTATGGCTTTCCCGAGGGATTTGCTGGGAAGGGACCAGCTCCTGCGGCATGACCCTGCTCCAGGATGTGGGACATGCACAAAAGTCAAAGAGCGGTGCTAGCAGTGGTCCTGCGTGCTGTGGTGCTGGCAGACCTCGGAGAGCAGCACCGAGAGCACTTAATTTAGTTAGTGACAAGGAGCTGGACTTGGAGAGTCGGGTCTCGCTGCGACGGGGGTGTGAGCCGTACCCCTTTGCATCGGGGTGAGTGGCAGCTTGGCGAGGTGGCTCCCTGCAGGGCTGAGGCTCGGCAAGCGGGTTTGCAGTTCAGCCTGAACTTTATTAAATACATTAACGTGCTGCACTATAAATGTGCATGAATTCATGGGAGAAGTGCTTGACATTGCCTAAAATAACTTTCTTCCTGAGCAAGTGTTAATGCATGGCAGATGTGTTTTTTCCCTCCTGAATAATACACACATGAGATCAAATTGCTCCCAAAAGCTGGGCGCGCTGGCAGTCCCGCGGGGCCTGGCATCGCCGGGGTGTTGCCAAGGCAGAGCAGCGGGGAGCGGTGCAGCGTCAGGGGACGATCAGTTCCCCGGGAGGTCAGCCCTGCAGCCTGGCACAGAGGTGGAAATCCTCTCCCGTGGCCCCGGCTGCTCCAGCCTGAGTTACTGGCTGTGGTTGGGCTTTCCAAGGGAAGTCCCTGGTGCAACAAAAAAAAAAATCAAGGCAACTGCATGTGCGTTTCGGTTCAGTTTTATTTGCAAAATGGTTTGCAAGTGCCTATGTCTTGCGGTAGCGCCTGGCTGCCCGGGAGCACAGCCTGCCCTGCGTTCCCAGCCCCGAGCCCGGTGCTGCCGCCCGGACCTCCCGGTGCCGGGCAGGACCGCAGCAGTGTTGCTGCCCGTGGTGAAGCGGAGCCTCTCTGGTTAGCGAGGAGGAGGTGAAGCCTTAGATTATTCTCACTCAGAGTTTGGAAAGCAAACACGGGGCCAAGGAGGGGTCCTGCCCTGCGGGGAGGAGGCCGGGGCTCATGGCGTTTCAGCCCCCGCTGCTGCCACCGCACTGCCCCGTCCATGGGAGCTGCTGCACCACCGCAGAAATGGGCTGGGGCGTCAGTGAGCACCGAGACCTGGTATGTGCCATTCCCAGGGTCTTAACGGGCTTGTACGGACTTCAGAAAATCTCATTATAGTTGTTCAGTCTCTCTCTTTTCCTTGAATCCTTTGAGGGATTCAGCTGGACGCGGGCTTGCGGCTCAGCGAGAACATGGCTTTTGAGAGCTGTCTGCCTTAGCTGCAGGCGAAGGATGTGTGTGTTTGTGTGTGTATGTGATAAAAAGCTACAGATTCATTTGTCAGGTCTTTGGGGATTTTTTTTTTCTTTTTAGGGATGAGAAGTGCTATTTAATAATGCTGTTTGCAATGTCGTCTGCAGAAGATGCTGTGTTACTGCCAGATGCTGCCGGGATGTTTTTTTGCTGGATATTCATACCTGATTTTTTTTTTTTTTAATTGGATTGCAAAGTCTTCTCTGAAACTGTGGGCAAGTTTCCATCCCTTTAGGTGCCAGCCCTCTGATACAAAGAACCCTGGCTGCACCTCTGGCTGCAGTTGCAGGTACAGTTAATTGCACACACTGTGCTGCTCAGGAGAGTCTTGGTGGCCGGAGCCTTTCTCAGCAGCATCTTCAGGATGCCTTCAGGAAAACTATGTTTTATAGCAGGGATCGTACTGAGGACAGAGGAGGGTGCCCAGAAGGCTGGTTTTGTAGCTCTGAAACTAAATTATAATGTTCTTCAGACTGGGACAGGCCAAATGGAAAAAGTTTGGACCAAGCATAACAGCAGGAATAATTAATCTGTCTTAATTTGCCTGCCGTGCCCAAGGGCTGCTCAGGTATGTGGGGTGAGCCGGAGGAAGGATGGGCCCCCCAGGGCTCATCCTGCCCGGTCAGGGGTCCCCTCACTGGGTGTTTCTTGTGGCTTTCTCTTCCATGAACCCCACCGCTGCCTGGCTGCTCTGGGGCCAAACCAGTTAAACTCCTCCTGAGCTGGGACGGGGTTTGTGCTGGAAGTGAGACGGCTGCTGCAGGACTTAGATGTGGTTCCTGGGATCCTGCTCCTGGACACAGCTGAGCTGGTCCAAATCACGTCCCCCCCCCGGGGTGGCTCCCCGGGAGGGATCGTCCTATTTATTGTCCTTGGAGGCAGTGGAGGATGGAGCGCGTGGGACCAGGGTGCACAGCCTGGGGCTGGCTGCCGTCACCGGGGCTTTGACAAGGGTGAAACGGTGCAAACCTGGGAGGCCGGTGAGCGGCACGGCTGTTGCAGCGAGGCTGCCCGACTCCTCCTGCGGCTCCTGCTGCTCCAACGCCCCACAGGCTGCTGTGATGGGGGCGCTGGGTGCAGCAGCACTTCTGACACAGGGACTGGCTTCTTTGACATAAAAACTGATGGAAGGCTTTATTTCTGCCGCAAAGTAGTGTAAAAAATTCCCTGTATAACAGTAATTGATGACCCATTTTTCATTCTTGCGGCATTGACAGCTGCTGTGTTTGCTGTAAATGAGAAATGATATTGCAATAAATGCTCTGTAGAGATTCTTGTTCTGCTTTGCAGCACGGTATGTCCTTGATGAAGAAAATGAAGATAAATATGTTGAGTGCCATGACTTATTCTTGGTACTGGCACAGATCTGCGTGAGCCATCTCTGCCCTCTTTGTTTCCAAGGCTGCCTGGTTTGGAAGTAAGCAGGGATTTTTTTTTAAAATATCTCTTCTATTATAAAGTAGGAAAAAAAGAGACTGAAGGGGTGAGTAATGCAGCCCAGGGTGGTGGGGGAGCTGCCACAGGCCGTCCCCAGGTGGGGAGGAGGGATGCAGCCGTGGGCTCCATCTACTCCTGGGACCTGACCGTGTGCTGGGAGCTGCAGGGTTGGGCTGCAGCTTTCCTGCTGACACTGACTTTTTGGTGGCTCTAGTCTCCAGAGCCGCTGTAGCAGATCCTATCCTGTGGATTTTTAAGGGTGGAAAACCCAGTTTCCCTGGCTGCCCACGGGGCTGGGGCACAGGCTCGCTCCGACGTGGCGGGGACGTCTGACAGCCTTGCACGGCCACGTCTCTGGGATGAGCCTGAGCAGCCCCGTCGGGCTTAAAAGCATCGACAGTCTGAGTCTTGTCTGCCTGTGCCTCCTTCAAGGAACCGTCGCCTTGATCATCCCCAGGGCACTGACTTGCTGGTTAGATGGAGCAGCCGGGCTGGGGAGGGAAAGCATCACCGACCCGATGCTGCTCCACCAGTGCCGGGAGCCGGGTGGCTGCAGGACACGGCTGCTGCGGGTGATGCCGAGAAACAGAGCATGACTTTATTTTAAAATATATGATCTTAACCAGATCCTCTTACCCCTAATCTGTCCCTAAGACAGGATTCTCTGCTTCTTGCCAGAAAAACCTTTTATGTGCAGACTGATGTGAATAGAAGATGATAAGTCACTAATTCTTCAGTGTGTCTGCTCTAACAAGAACCTTGACTCTTATCTCCTGCAGGGCTGGCAGCCAGGGAGATGTTAATTGTGCTTTAATGTAGCATACATGGCTCTTGACAAAGACTAGTGCTGCAGACATCCCTGGGATGTTCGCTGGGTGCTGCAGGGTGCAGGGAAGGGGCTGCGCTGGCTGTGGAGGCGAGGGGCTCTGCAGGGCAGCCCAGAGGGTCCGTGCCCACCTGGAGACCATGGGTTTGGGGTGATTTAGGTAGGGCAGGGCTCGCAGCTTCTCCCATCTCGCCTGCAGCGTGCGGGGCAGGTTGTGCCCCGGACAGGACCAGGCGTGCAGGGGGAGAGGGGTCGCGGCGGGGTGACCCCTCGAAGGAGGCAGCGAGGGGGCGCGGGGCCGGCTCTGGCAGCGGAGCGGATCGGAAGCGCGATGTGCTGCAAGGTGCCGTGTTAATCTGCTTTTCGCGGGGTCTGCTGTTGAACTGAGCAGTGAGCGCCGACACATTATCGTTTCTGAAAGGATCTTGGCACCGGGGGCCGGCGGCTGGCTCTGGAGCATCTCTGCTGCAGGCAGGAGTGTGCAAGTCCTGGGGAAAAAAAAAACCAAGGCAGAAGTTTCTATTTTTAGCTGCAGAGTGCAAATGCACAGTGCTGCTGAGGAAATTAATCACCTGCCCTGGAAGATGAATGGTCGGGTTTTTTCTCCGAGCAGATTTATGGGATGAGGCGCAGGGACCTGTGGCAGGGTGCTGGCTGCCCTGGTCTCCCCGGGTTTCCCCTGGGACGCATGCCGGGGCTGCTCGGGCACATCGCCGGTGGTGGCATGGCAGAACTGCAGTTGTTGCTGCTTTGCATCTGAGGAAGAGGATCAGCGAAGATGTTTCCCAGCGGCCGGGCTGACCTCCAGCAGGACTTGGCACGGCTAGAGAGGGACTGTGTCCAGCCACACTGTGGCACAGCCCTGGCACCCGCTGCGTCCAGCCTGTGTCCCTGCCCTGCTCTCCCCATCCCCGGTGGCTTTCTGCAGGCTCCACCACAGCATCAGGCTGTTCCCTCCCCTCTCTTGCAGGGAATGTGCTTCTGAATTGGTTTTTTTCCTAAGCTGGGGCTGGTGGGCTGGCTGGCTGTGTTCTCCGTCGGGGCGTTACGGGGCTGGGCTGTGCCGGACACGCTGGCGGTGTGGCCGGGAGGAACGCCTGCGCTGCCCTGTGGACCGGTGATGGGCAGAGCAGCCCCGCCATAACATGCTTTGAAAGCTTACATGAAGTCGAGATAAGAGCTCAGCACTGCTCTTACTGCTCTGGTGTCTCCTTGGCGTTGCTGAGACTTAAATATTTGTTCCTGGTTACTGTTTCTCTCGTTGAACAGATCTTGATTTTGGAAGTGCAGATCCTCGTGCAATATCAGCCTCCTGCTCTCTTCCCATTTGTTACCCCCAGCAGAAATAGTGGGATGTTTTAAAACCAGCTGCTGCCAGGGCAGTTTCTCCAACATAGGCTCTGGATGGCTTTTTCCTTGAGGTTGGGTCCACTGCACCAGCCTCGGGCACAGCCGCAGTCAGGGCTCCTGCCCGCGGCTCCCCCGTGGCATCGTGCCGGGCTGCTGAACCCCGTGGCGGGGACGGCAGAGCTGAAACCTGTGGGGTGCTCACTCATCCCGGGGTCCCTGGGCTCACGCCGAGCTGCTGTCGCGCTCCCTGGGCCGTGCCAGGGTTGTGCACAGGCTGTAAATATTGCAGAGCTGGAGAGTCAGAAAAGCTCCAGCTCCTCACCCAGAGCCTGCTTGGATGGTCCGTGCTCAGAGCCAGACCCTGCTGCTGTGTCCCAGCTTCCCGGCACCCCCTGTTTGGGCACCTTGTGTTGGCCAGTTTGTTGGGTGGGGTTTTTCTGGGGGGTGTTGGCTTTGGGTTTTTTTTTTTCATTTTCTCAGATGAAAAAGAAATTTTCAGATTTTCAGTCTCAAAAATCACCCAATTTGGCAGCTTTAATTTTAAGGCACCAAGTTTTAGAGAACTGCTTGTACTGAGGGAGCAAAGAGGGAGCTGCTCTTCGAGCCCTGACCTTGGCAAAGGGCTGGGCTGTGCCTGAGCCAGGCTGCTGTGCCTGGAGAAGATGCTGAGCCGCCAGGACCAGCTTGCTGGTAGTGGCATGCGTGCGTGTGGGAAAACTTCAGGGTTTTAATGAGCAAATTTAATGCAGTGTCCTGCTGTTTTGGGCAGATTTCCATATCGATCCTTAATCTATTTTTACAGCCACTTTTGGAGGTGGTGTTTATTTGTCTGACTGCTACGGCTCCATCACAACTGTATCCCAGCTCTTCCTGGCACGGGAGCGCTTGTGCTCGCGGAGGCGGGGGCTCCCTGGGCTTTGCCGGGTGGGAATTTGGATCTGGGTCCTGCCTTGGCACGGGGCTGGAGTCCCCCAGCGTCCCTTCAGCCAGCTTGCCCCTGCCACGCTGTTGTTTTTCTCCTGGCTTCCTAAAAATAAAGGATGCCCCAATCTATCACCCGCTCCCCGTGTGCTCCCGAGCAGCGATGGGGACCTGGCAGCCCACCCGGTCCCAGCTGGTGCGTGACACAGCAGCTGTAATGAAGTTTGCTGGGTGGCTGTGCTGTCAGTCCTGCAGCCCGCAGCAGAGCCGTTACTGCCGCTGATTAACTCAGCCAGTGCCCCAGCCGCCTTCGGTTGCGTTTGATGTATATTTGTTAATGCAACTTTTTCCCCTTTCTGCAGGAACTCGCCCCTGGTCAGCCACACTGCCTCCAATCACACTAATGATATTTGGGATTTTTTTTTCTTTTCCATTGTAAAAGTGGAGCTGGGGATGGCTGGGGGCCAGACCCCCGCCGGCTCTGGGGACAAGCCCGCCGCAGCAGAGGCGCTGGCGCAGCCATGGCCCCCAGCAGCGGCGATGGGGATGGATACCCTCAGACCCTGCCAGGACCCCGCAGTCCCCAGATTTCTCTCCTCTTGACCTCTCCAGGCAACAACCGCAGTGGTTTGGGGAGAAGCAGGGCTGTGGGCCAGGCACAGCAGGGTCCCTCAGCCAGTCTCCAAATGCTGCCCATCCCCTCTCCCCGCTTTGGGGCCATGCACGCCACGCTGCAGCCGTGCCTGGGATGTGCCGTGCCGTGCAGGGCCCGCCTGTGCAGGGGGATGCTCTGGTGGGTGGGTGTTGGTGGGTGCTTCTGGGCAGCATTATTTGAGCCAGCACCCATCATAGGCGCTGGGGGCCAGGGTGAGGGGTTCCCCTCGTCGGAGCCTGAATGGTGTCAGCAAGCAGCTTTCCATATGTCAGATTGAGAAGCGAGTTAATCCGTGTATCCAATTTAATTTTTAAGGCTTTAATTAATAAGATAATGCGTGGAAAAGCTGGGGAGCGGCCGGGTTGTCATGCCATTGCTCACCCTGGGTTACGCTGCAGCCTTCGCCGGTGTGGGCTTGGGTGGCTGCGGGTGGGCCGCGATGTGCCGGTCCCTCCCGATGCGGTTCACCGGTGCTGTGGGGACCCTGTGGAGCAGGGGAGCGGCATCACCCAAACCACAGCCGCTGACGAGCTGACCTGAGAGCAGCACGGGGGCACCTTGGTTTGGGTGGGAGCATCATCCATCACAGGGTGCACATTTCGGGGAGCAGCGCAGTTTCACCCCGTCACGGGCACTTTTTTCCTCCCGCCTCTCTGCCTCCGCATGGCCGCTCTCGTGCTGCGGTTGCTGGGGTGGGATCGCGCCAGGGCTGCAGCCAGCGGGGCTGTTGGTGTGTTGATAATGCTGCTTTTAATTGAGGACCATCTGCACTTGGTAATTTAATTTTTTGTGCATCTGCAAGGTTCCAACTTTGTTTATCTGATGTCCTGAGGATTATTTAACTTACGAGCATCATGTTCCTCCAACAAAGGCACTCCAGGCATTCCACTGCAGCCCCTGCTAGAAAGTATTTTAATAACATTGTAAAAGCCCCAGGAAAAAGGACACATAAAAACTGAAATTGCAAAGGGCGACAACAGAGCTGAGTTGCAGGGACGGCTTTCCTGCCTGCTTTTGCGTAGCGGGTGGCATGCTATGAGTATTACCTCTGTTATATTAAACTGTGCAAGATTAAGAACAAGCCCTGAACAACACAACCCCTCTCATTGTCATCAGGCCTGGCAGCGTATTTCATGTTTCAGTGCATTGACACACGTCGTCTTTTGTCTTTGGATGCTTATTAGTCATTAAACCCCCCAGCTGTGCCTTTGAAGGGCTGTGAGCATGGAAGTGAACTGCAGCTCCTTGAAAAAATAATAATAATTGGAAGCTGGAAAGTCTATTAGCCGTGGTATGGGGGAAGACTTGGGCAACTGGTTCACGTGGCACCGACGGGAGCTGTAGTGTGCTGCTGGTGGCAGCCCCTGCCTTTTCCCACCCCGCTCCTCCCACCTTCTGCTTGGTTTCTTCACCCGCATTTTGCAGCCAACCCGTGCTTGGAGGCAGGCAGGGATGCAGGCAGGAGCCGCTGCTGCTCCGGATGGCTCCAGCTGTGTCTCCTGCCTGCAGGAGCATCTCTGCAAATACTCGCCCTGAAACGCCGCTCTGTTCTGCACTGAAACCCCGGGGAATCCATTTTTTTTCCCCAGCCCAGTCCCAGCAGCACCTGGATCCATGTGCAGCCTTTAATTAGGTTTAAGCATTTCCCCCTCTAAAAAGTAGGTCGGTCATAATTAGTGTGAATCCTGCTGCTTTGCTTTTAATTAAGCTTCTGAAGTGGAGGTTGATGCACGAGGTGCAGCATTGGAGCTTCAGCTTTTTCTGCTGCTCACCGGATGCTTCATGGTCGCTTCAGTTCGGCTGGTCTGTGCTCGGGGCCAGGGCCACGTTCTCCTTCCCTCCCTCCTGCTTGCAGTGGCCGGCCACGCTGGGAGCACAGCCACGCTGGGGACGTGGCCGCATCCCCAGGCACAGCCGTCCCTTGGCACATGCTCTCCTCCGAGCTGGAGGTGCTGGTGCAGCCGTGGGGCTGCGCGGGGAAGGACACTTATTTGGTGTGGTTTTTAATGTGAAGCTCCTGGTGTCATCGTCCCTTGTCATCATCCAGGAGGCCAAGCGTCCTCGTCCCCTGTGAGGCCTGCTGGCACTTTTGCCGAGATCGGAGCAGCTGGGCGCTCTGGGGCCAACAGGGATACGCAGAGCGTTTTCCTGCCTCTGCAGCTCCCAGCACGGCGTCCCTGGCACGGTCCCTGGCAGGTGGCATTGGCAGCTGGTTGCCACCGACTGGGGATGGCGTTTGGATGAGCATCGCGCTGGTGTGGAGCCCGGGGCTCCCAGCCCCTCTGCCTTGCAGAATGTGCCGGCACCTCCGGTGCGGCACCAGGACCTGCGGTAGGACCTGCAGTTTTGGAGGGCAAACTGAATGTAGAAGCTGGATGTTCCGCAGGAAGTAAATCTGCCCCATCTCACCCACGAAACGGGTGCCCGGCAGCACGGTTCTCCGTCTGCTGGGATGACGGCAAAGGTGCAGCTCCTCCGCTCGGATATTCTCAGCGCTGTTCACCGTGTCGCATGTTTCCACCCCGGGGACGGCTCGCCTGGCGTGGCCGCGCTCGCCCTGGGGACTGGGGAGCACCTCACGGCAGTGGGGACCCTCTGTTTTAAGCACTTCAAGCCTTCAGCAGCCGCAGCTTCGTGTCCTGGGGAAAGCCTTGGCTCCGTGCGTGGGGCATGGTGAGCTGGTCCTGAGCTCTTTTTGGCTCCCCCACTCCACAGCCTGGCTGCTTATTTTTACCGCTTCTGGGCTGTGAATCACTCCGCTCCCTCATCTCAGTCGCTGTCTTTGAAGGTATTTATAAACTGCGATCGTCTCCCCTGTGCCTGCTTTAGCAGATTGTGTAAATTTAGCGCTCTGGCCCACTCCTGCCCTCTCCTCCTCATCCGTATCCTCGCTGTTCGGCGAGTGTAGATGTGCAGGAGCTGAGAAGCTCCCTCTGCTCTGATTAAAAACATCAAAACAGAAATGAAGAGTCCCACTGGCGCTGTCCCGGCAGGGTGATGCTGTGCACCGGTGCCTGGTACTTGGTGCCGAGCGGCGTGGGATGTGCGGGGATGGCACTCGGCATACATGTGCCGCCGTTTGCCTGGGAAGGTTTTGGTGGCACCGGAGCTGGAGGCCTGTCCGGTGCCGGGAGGTGAGCCGGGGCAGAGCCCGTGCTCTTGCCGGTCGGTGCCGGGGAAGGTGGGAGCAGGGCTGAGCCGGCAGAGCCAGGCTGGGGTCGGGGCAGCCCCGGCCATCCCACGGCTACGTGCCTGGGGAGGGAGCACGAGGGAATTGCTCCGGAGAAATGGGATTTAAATCAGGCACCACTGGAGCAGCAAACAGCTGCCCCATCCTGCCAGTGCACCATTCCCTGGTGGTGTTTTCACCATGTCCTACTGATTACCGTGCTAATTTCTGTGGATTGAGCAGGCAAATTAATCTCTTCTCTGCTCCTTCCCCTGGGACCACTGGCTCGTTAGGATTGGGTTTAATTAAAGCTTGGAGAGCCCGATGCAGCTCGCCGGGCCGGTGGTCGCTCTGGGACGCGGTCAGGATCCATCCCCTGCCCTCGCTGGCTGGCACAGCCGCCCGGAGGGGCACCGATGGGCTCCCCCCATGGCCCCGCACTGCTCCCGGCTCTGCCGGGGCGTGCTCCGGGTGGTCCCAAAAAGTTTCCTGTTGGCTTTTAGGGAAAAAACCATGGGGCAGCACAGAGGGATGCTGCCCCCTCTCCTCCTCCTTCCCGCCTTTCCTGCTAAAAACAAACAAAACAGGAAAAAAACCCCAAAACCTGAGAGAGAAACCGGTGCTCACTGGGAGAAAAATGGGTACAAACAGCAGGAAGAGGAGTTATTTTTAAGTTGCTAACTGAATATGGAGTAGTTGGCTGTGTATTTTGAAGGCCATTAAGACGGGATGCTGGTGCTCATTAATTTATTGCCAGAGGTCTTCTAGGCTCAGCCGTACTCCGCACTAAATCAGCCTTGCAGACACGAGGATTTAACTATCCAAATAGATGCAACTTGCAGCAGACGCAAGGAATAATCTTCTGGCTGGGCCATGCTGCAAATGGCTCCAACAGGCGCTGGGACCCACGTATGCAAGTTTAAAAGTCAGGGGGCAGAGATCAGCTCAAGGGCTCGGGGGGAAAAGCAGCCTGGGAGAGGGGGCCAGGGTGCCCGTGTCTCCCCGTGGCCCTTGGCACCCCGCAGCCGTGCTCGCCCCTCACCACCCTTTCTTTTCTCTTTCAGAATAAGGTGCTGACGGTGGATGGGGTGAAGGTGAAGCTGCAGGTACGTCCCCGTGGCCCTGGGAGCAGCTCCCTCGCCCCACCCTGGGTGTTTGGGGCTGGGCAAAGCCCCTCAGCAGAGGAGCACCCCAGAAGCGGGTACCCCATCTCCATCCTTTCCCATCACGCCTCCCGCCCTGGGACAGCCTTACAAGCCCTTCTGGCTGCTCTGTCCCCTTGGCGGGAGCCTGCTCGAGGCTGGGGGCCGTTCTGGCCGTGGTGATCCCCGTCCCTGCCCGCCTGCCTCCTTGCTGCTCGGTGACTGCACCTGGAGCCGGTGAGACTGGAGCAGCACCTGCGGGGTTTGCCCGGTGTTTCCAGGCAGCTCCTGCTTTGGGAGAGCCGGAGGATGGTGAGAGAGATGGAGATCCTCCGAGGGGATCCATGTCTCCTGGCTCAGCCTGTGTCCAACCCGTGGGACACATGGGAAATTTCGTGTCCCCCGACAGCCCCCTGAGATCTGACCGTTTCTCTGACCCCTTTGCCTGGAGCTTAATAACGACATTAGTGCTGATCTTCCCCTGACAGCAGCGTGGCACTCTGCAAACGTATCGCTGCATTAAAAACTGATAAATTAAATTAGCGGGTCCCCATGCATCCATCTGCTGGATTGATTTTCTGATTAAGGGACATGTTGGGAGCCCTTTGCCACACACCATTGTCTCCACACGCTGAGGAGCGGGGAGGTGCTGCTTCAATATTTATTGCACTTGTTATTTTTTCCCTGTTACTGTCCCTAGAAGCAAATGGCTGAAGAAGCTTCCTGGGGTTGCACCGTGCTGTTTGGTTTGGCGTTGGTTTTGGTGCTGGGTGGGTCCCTCAGCCTGCGTGGCGGCAGGTCGCGGCTGACCCCCCGCTCCCATCTGCCTTCCAGATCTGGGACACGGCCGGGCAGGAGCGCTTCCGCAGCGTCACCCACGCCTACTACCGGGACGCCCACGGTAAGCACGGCCACCACTTCTTCCTGCGGGGGGGAGCCCCCTCCCTCTGGCTTTTCAGGGTCCCAAGCTGCAACTCCAGGCCAGGTGAATCAGGAATTCCGGAGCGGGTTTCCCTGTAGGAAGCAGCCGCCAAGGATGGAGGAGCCTCTGCATGTCGAGGTGCAAACACCATGCGCCTAAGGCATTGCCCGTGGTGGATTTGAGCATGTTGCTTTATATTTTACAGCAGGGACCTCAGCGGTGCTTTAATGCTGCGTCCCCAGGCGTGACCCACAGCGGGGCACGTGCTGCCTCGGGGAACGGTGCAGAGCAAGCTCTGAGCCACGGGCTCTGCTTGGCCATGCTCCTGCCTGACACCACGGCACCAGCACTAATGCACCATCCCTCTCTCCGCAGCCTTGCTCCTGCTCTACGATGTCACCAACAAAGCGTCGTTTGATAACATCCAGGTACGGCAGCACCCCTGGGCCCCTCCTGCCCGTCCCTCATGTGCGATGAGCTGGGTTGTGGTAGCGGGTCGGCCCCGGGGAGGGGGTACGTACCGCAGGAGGTGCGTGTCGGAGGTGTGAACCGTGATCATTTCCAGAAGGGCCGAGGTTAATGCCGAGCGCCTGTCTGACGATGGGTCCGCCTATGAGGACACCAGAGGACACCCAGAGAAGGTTTTCCCTTTCATAGCAGATAAAAGCGGTGACAGATTCACTTCACCAGCAAATTAATGCTTTGTGTAATTACAGCACTGGCTGGAGAACTTGCTCCGGCAGATGAGCGCAGGCAGCTCTACCGAGCGAGGTGCTCCCTCGTCCTCCTCTGCGCTTTCAGGTCCCAACGGGTCGGGCATGGGGGGCGCGTTGCCCCCACCCACCTTAGTGCCAAACCCGGGCAGGGGAGAGGGTCGCATCCTGCTGCACACTCCTCATCCCCAGCAGGCCTGCCCTTCCTGCTGGTTTTTGTGGGGGCCCTTTGTGCCGCCCGAGTCTGCCCCCTCCCCGCAGACCCGGCCCCCCCCAGCTGACCCTGAGCCCTGGCATGGGTGCTTCAGGGGTGCTGGGGAGCAGTGCTGGAGCAGAGGGCTCCGCTAAATCTGGCAGAGGGAGGGAGGGCAAATGCTGCCCGTGGGCATGCCGCTGCACGGGCGGGCAGGAGGACTTGTCCTCGGCATCCCCTCCCCTCACCCTGCCCGATCCGTACGGCTGTTGGGGGCCACCCACGCCAGCGCTGGCAGACAGAGCATACCATGAGCCCAGGGATTAATTAGCCCTGAATGAATAGGACATAACTGCTCACGTCCCGGACATGGAGTACACCGTGTGCATCTGCGGCGAGCAGGCTGGACACCTGTAAAAACACCCTGTTCAATAGTGTGAGAGGTGCCATGCTGGCATTAACACCCCGGGGCAGGAGCCGTGATCTGCCACTCCAGCTCCTCCGGGGTCCTGCACCGCCCTGACCCCCTGGCCTGGGGTGGCTGGAGCTGTCCCTGCTCGGGAGCATCCTTCTGTCGGCAGCCCTGTGCCTGCCACCCCCCTGCGCCCGCAGCCCTGCGGTGGGGGACAGGGCATGTCCTGCCACCCTACCCCCATGTCACCAGCACCAGGAATGCTTCCTGCAAGCTTGGACTGGCCAGTGGTGGCATTTTCCAGCCTGATGAGCTGGATGGCTTGAGGAGAGGTGTCTGCTGCCAGGCATAATGGAAAGTGAGTGCTGGTTGTCTGCGGGCTGCGGGTCTGCACTGAGGTTGTGATCCTGCAGTGAGACAGAAAATCACTTGGAGGTTTCACGCTGCTGGGTAATGCGGCCCCATCTGCAGCATCAGCTCCCCCAGCCCTGTGGGGACATGGCTGCAGGAGGGATGGCGGGGCACACGCAGTTCTGGTGGGGAGGAACGAGTGCCCAGGGCGAGCATGAGGTGCTGGAAAGAGGGATGGAGGGGGAGCAGTGCCAGAAAGGAGCCAAGGGGGGTTGTCAGGAGTGACCGAGTGTCCCTTGGACCAACCCATCCGTGGAGCTGAGCATGCCGAGCCCAGCTGGGGTGTGATGGGGTCCTGAGGCCATGTCCGCGTGCGTTGGGCTCCTGCGTATCATCAGTGACGGGCTCTAATCCCAAATCATCCCTCGCTTCCCTGGCCGGCTGGGTGTTGATTCTGGGTGCTGCTGGGCGAGGAGCGGTGGTGGAGCAGGGATCACCCTTGCCATAAGCGTAGCGTCGGGCACGGGCTACGGCAGCACTGCCTGCTTGAGAAGCAGCAAGCGGCCGCTCACACTGCGGGGTCAGGGATTATAGGGAATTAGGGCAGGTTTGATTAGATTAGGCTGGATTAGAGGGCAGAGAAGCCACCCCATGGTTTGGGGAGGCAGGTTCAGCCACGTGCTGGGACGAGCATGCTCGGCACAGGGGCAGCGCATGCAGGATGTGGGCATGGGGCACATCCCAGAGCAAACTCTCAGCCTTATCCTCCAAAAGGAGGTTTAGTCTTAATGTCCCAACCGAGGGGGAATTTGGGTTAAAGTCCTACAAGCACCTGTGGTCAGACAGAGCAGCAGCAGGGTTGGAAGGCTGCCATTATCCTTGAAAATAGGGGCCTGGTCAGCAGCCAAAGTAGGTCCCCCAGGGCTTGGTGGCACCACGGGGCACCTGCTTGTCCGCAGGAAAGTTTCTGAGCTGGGCTTTTCGTTTTGCATCTAACCCCTGGCCACCTCCTCCCTGTGTCCATGTAACACCCCCCCCTCCCCAGCATTGCTCCGGGACGGCAGCATATCCCACAGAAGGTGCCCGGTGCCCAGGACCGGGGCAGCCCCCCCATCCTCCTCCTCCGGGAGCTGTTGCTAACCCCTCTCTCTGGCTGTCTCCCTCCAGGCTTGGCTGACAGAGATTCATGAATACGCGCAGCAAGACGTGGTCCTCATGTTACTGGGAAACAAGGTGAGCCCAGCCCCACGGCTTCACCAGAGGCTCCTCTTCCTCCCCTGACGGTCCTGCGATGGAGCCAGGCTGCAGCCGTGGGCAGGGGAGGGTGTAAGGGGCCATGGGGGTTGGTTGCGTACTGCTGACCCTCCAAATCATCCCAAATTGCTCTTTGCCGTTACTGTTGGCAGGTGGATTCAGCCCAAGACAGAGTGGTGAAAAGGGAAGATGGAGAAAAATTAGCCAAGGTACGTGCGGGTGTCAGCCTGCTGCAGTGGGGTCGGTTGTTATATGCTCTGATGGGGGATGTGCAAGCGCGCCAACGTGTACCTGATGATGTACACCACTGAAATGCTCAACCAGAGACCAGTCTGACCCAAAATACATCTGGGAGCACTTTGCTTTTCTTCCTTTGTCTTGCTCTCCTCTTCCTCCTCACCTGCTCTTCCTCCTCTAAGCTTCCACTGAAGTTTTTCAATTCTTTGTCCTCAAAAATTATTTCTGAAGTTGCGTAAGAAATGCCTGAGCCGTGAACCCTCGCTCGGCTTTTCCTGCTCACCGCGGCAGAGCCCCTCTCCCAGGGCAGGGAATGAGCTCAGGCAAGCACCAGTGTCGGCCGAGGCTGCCAGGGCTCGGTGCGAGCCGGGAGCTCCCGAGCCCCCGGGGACACCCCGGGTGACGTTTCTGATGCCGGTGTGTCTTGTCCCACAGGAGTACGGCGTGCCCTTTATGGAGACCAGCGCAAAAAGCGGCCTCAATGTTGAATTAGCATTCACAGCCATTGCAAAGTAAGTGACTGGTGCGGCAGCCGTGCTGGGCACCTCTCCCGCGGCGGGGGACAGCAGGCTTCGAGATAAAGGCTGGCACTGTCATCCGTCTTTTTATTCCCTGGGTTCCCACCTCCAGCTCTTGTGCTGGCAAGTACTTGCCATCTCACATGGGCTGTGAAGTGTCTCATCAAGGGGAGCTTTACCAAACCATCTAGACCGAGTCAAGTTCAACTGAGCTGGGCCAGGCAGCTTAGAAGCAGGCAGCGTAGGCAGAATAATAACATGGGGGTTTTTCTTCCCCTTTCTGCAGGGAACTGAAGCACAGGTCCATGAAGCTGCCCAACGAGCCCAAATTCAAGCTCCACGACTACGTGAAGAAGGAAGTGAGAGGCTCGGGCTGCTGCAGGTCCTAATGCGCTCGGTGCATTTGTACAGAGACTCATGCCAAGTGTTTGTGCGCCGCGCTCTCTCCTCGTGGACAGTGTGTGCATGTCTGTCTGTCGTGTCTGTATCTGCCTAAAAGATGAGCTGAGACATGGGGAATGGAAGCAGCAGCAGAAAAAGCTCGCCGTCGCTCCTTCCAGGGCCGGGGCAGTCGGTAGACCCGGCTGTCTCTACCCGTTCAGCAGCAGCCAGGAGCGTTACAAGGCTTCTTTAACATTAGTAGGAATTAATGGTGTGACTAAGGGGAGCGAACGCCTTCTCCACACCACACCTCTGGGTAGGAAAAAGTCCCAAATTCCCTTTTCTTTCCCCGCATAGCTGGAATTCAGCTGTTCAGACCCCTGGCTTGGAAACAGGAAAGACTTGTTTTTTGAGGCAACCATTTTTGTAGTTGCTTATTTACGTCTGTCCATCTTTCATGTGGTGTAACACACCTCCTCGATGAAGGTTTCTCCCCTTCCCCGCAGAAGACAAGAGCTTAGCTGTCCGTTTGAGTAAGCTCCTGCTGACCTACCCGTTGTACAGAGATCTCCTGAATGTTCATCTGTTCGGTAAAGGCTTTGGTTCTCTTACTACTGCCGTTTCTAGTACTTTAATTGAGAAGAAATCGAATGTATTGCAGCTTATTCTAAATACCTTCATGTAAGTGTGATAGCGTTTTTAGACTGCAACAATGCTTTGATATCTTCAAAGTTCTCTTGGGAGAGCTCCTTCTGTTGACTGAAGAAAGCCGGGGGGATGCTGTAGGCGTGGATTTCACAGGCTTCAGACCCTTCTGCCCGCTCTCTTCAATGGATGCCTCACCCCTTTGGTCTGTGTCAGGCATTTGGCTTTTTGGGTTTGTTTTTTTAAAGCTGCACTTCTAAGTACAAATTTGAATTTGGATGAAGCGTTTGGCCTTTTGCAATTTTCTTCTTTGAAAATTCCACGCTCGCGACACCAGGTGCCCACCGCACTGAACCTCCCCACGCTGCCCTAAACGGGCCACTTAAAATAAAACAACCTGTCCTTCCCTCTCCGGCCAAGCATCAGCTCCCTCAGCAGCCGGTTCAGACGCCCCTGCCCCTCGGTCTGCTCAGGGTGTTGGCTCCGGCACCGCACTCCTGGCGGGCACAGAGACCCGCTGCAGCTGCTGCACGCGATTCGGGCGGGCAGGGGCTCCTCAGTGAGAGGCAGTAAAATGAGCAGCTACTGCTTAAAGTGGGTCCTGTGCAAAAACAGCATGAAAAAGGATCCTAAAATAAACCTACTGCAAACAGCAGTTTTTCCTAAATAGCTCTTTAGGGAGAAATAACTCTTTCAACTGTCTAATTTAAATTTTATTTAAATTATTTATTGAAAAAAGTTCCTGCAGGGATAGCTGCAGCGCACAGCCTGGGGCAGACCCCTGCTGCCAGCGCCGCAGGACCAGCCAGGCAAGCTCCGCTGGCAGCAGCAAGCAGGGGCCGTGGGGGGATGGCAGCCGGGGCCCGCCGTGTCCCACCTCAGCAGCAGCACTGCCCACAGATCCAAGGGACCGGCCAGCACCGGCACCGCTGCTCCTGCAGGAGCAGCGGCCATCCCTTCCCTCAGCCGAGACTTCCTCTGAAGTAACTCTTCACCTTTACCCGCTCTAGAAGGCAGTAAAAAACACAGGGAAGGCTCCGCAAGTAACTCGGGCACCATCAGGAGGCGCGCAGGGATCTGTAAAACTCACTGTTTCACACCGCTTTGGTGAGCTTCGCTGTGCTCCTGTGGCTGCTACTTGACTAGTGTCTCCTACATGAAGCTGCTTCTCTTACAGCCACCTCCATTCTCACTCTGGGCTGCGTAGCACGCGCTTGCTGGCTGAGGTTAAGGAGAAAAGGGAGTGGGGTTTTGCGCTAGTCCTGAGCTTGCTGAGTACCGGTGTTCTGGTATCGCAGCTGTGCAGGGAAGGGCCAGCTCAGCAGAGAGGCCCAGAACAGCTCAAACAGCATCTCCGATGATTCTCGATCTGTACCCAAGCCTGCCTTTGGCACTGCATTTTCTCAGCCTGACCTCAGCAGCAGCCCTGTCCTGAGGTGCCAGGCACTGCACAGACAGGCTACCCTCAACACCACAGGGAGTGTCCCTGAAGGCAAAAATAACCAGCAGTTTTCTTAATGCTCCCATCGGTCTGCTGCCTTCGCTCTTGCTCGCAGGGCAGGACAGCATCTTGCTGTCTTGAAGAAAAGGCTTACAGCTCTTAACTTACTCCTTCAGTGTGGGACCAAAACCAATTTAAAAACTAATTTAGATAAGGAAGGTGTAAATGCTACGCTCTGGAGTACTTTAAACATGCCTGTTGGGAGCTAACTCTACTACAGCAGAGACATCACAGCTGTGTTTGGGGTATTAGGCCTAAACTCTAAGCCAGACTCAGCCCCCATCTCTCCCAGTCACAAGTTCCCTCTGTACTGGTCTCCCAGTGCTTGCACACTGACCTCACCCTAAAGCTCTTCCTCAGACTGTTATTTGGCATCTTCTTACACAGGCCTTTACTGCCACCAAGCGATGAAGAATTGTTCAGTGCATTCAGACAAGCCAGAGGACTCGCATTACACGCAACTTCTCGGTTTTGCTGGCTCTTGTTTACAGCTTTTGTTTCATTCCTGTTAATAAAATTTTTTAATAATCTTTGTGGCTACAATGGCATTTTGATCATCTGACATACGCACCTATGCTGCTTAATCATTCAAAGAGCTCAGCTCATTCTTGAGCCTGCCTAGATCTTTCCATTACCAGCACAGGTTCAGCACCCAGCAGGAATTAAAGGGAGGCGGGCTACGCTAAGGCACAGCACGGGTTTAAGATCCTCTGGTTCCCTTGAACTTAACAGCAATGGCAGAAATGGTCTGCTGGGTGCTCAAATGCAAACTCTGAAGTTGGGCTGTGCTTTTACACGCCCACCGTGGGATTTGTGAAGAACAGAAGCAAAAGCAAAACAAGTCTTTTTTAAAAACTTTATTAAAAAGCTAGTCAGCCTCAAGGACTCCGAGGTTTAAACCAGTTGTCTACACGACCTAGCGCTGGAGTTCATGAGAACTGCTGTCTGTGAACCCTTTCGGTTACCCGCACTACCACACCCACCACCTGCCTTTACATTTACTTTAAGCTACCGCACGTGGTAGAGTAAAAGTCAATGACTGTTGATTTCCTGTACTTCGCACAGTTCTGCAGCTGCTTCTTCGTGCTTTAAAAACTTCCCCGACTCCAAGCTGCACGGCATAAGGAACACCAGCTTCCCCGCGCCATGCAGCAACCCCCAAAAAGCACATTTTTTAGCCGTACTCGGAGCTGCGTGGCTTGCTCTGCCCCGTAGCCCGCGCTATGCCCTCAATAGCGGATACACCAAGGCCACGAAGCAGCTGCTCCAGCCCCGGTTTCACCCACCCGAGACCCACCGGTGCCTCCCCTGCGGCCGCAGATCCCAGAAGCAGCGCACTGGATGCGCGGTCCGCTAAAAAACAAGCGATACGGCGTTTTACCTGACCGAAACACGTGGGCTAACCCTGCCGGCGCGGGGAGGGTGCCGCCGGGCCCCGGAAGGGCCGCCCGCCGCCGCCGGGCTCCCGCCTCGCCGCCCCTCAGGCCGCCGCCGCCGCCCGGTTCCCGCCGGCCCCTGAGGAGAGAAGGCACGGCGGTGAGAGCAGGCCGCGCCGCCCGGCCGGCCCCGCCGCGGCTCCCCCGGGCCTCAGCCGTGCGTCCTCAGCAGGGGCCGCGGCCGCCCGCCGCCCTCAGACGAGGTGTCAGAAATAAATAAGAGTTAATCATCATCATCACCGGCCCGCCGCGCTCCCGGCCACGCCACCCGCCCCGCCTCACCTCCGGGCTGGAAAGGCCGCTTCTTCCCCCGCCTCCGGCCTTTATAACCTCCCCAACCTCGCTATTGGTCAGACCACCTGCTCACACAGCCAATCGCGGGTGGTTGGGGTGATCGCCATTCCGCCTCTCCCAAGCGCTCATTGGTCACCGCCCTTCCTCGCTCCAATGGCGCCGCGAGGCGCAGCGTGGCCCGAGGCGGTGGTCTGCCGTCGTCTGATTGGTCCCTGGAGGAGGCCGAGCCAGGCCAGTAGCAACAGTGGTTGTAACGTAGAGTGACTGGGAAAGCGCCAATCAGCGCCGGACCGCGAGGGCTGCTGGGAAGTGTAGTCCTACTGCCAGGGCGGCCCGGCGCGGCGCGGGGGGGGCGGCGGCGTGCCGGACTACAAGTCCCGAGGAGCGCGGGGGTGTGGGGCTTCCGGCCCGGGCGGCAGCGAGGCCGCCGGAGGAGCGAGGAGCAGGCCCGGGGTCGCGATGTGCCGGGGCCGGGCACCGGCGCTCCGGCCGCCGCTGCCAGGTATGCGGTGGGGCCGGGTGAGGGGAGCCCCCGGCCGGGGCGGGGCGGCCGGGCCCGGGGCCGCGGGAGCCCCGCGAGGGGAAGGGCCGGGCGCCGGGGCCGGCGCGGGCGGGGGGCGCCGGGCCGCGGGTTTGTTGGTTGGTTTTTAAACTCCCCGCAGGTGCCGGCGGGGTTTTCCAAGTACGCGGAGGAGCTCGTGTGTCGCCTTCTGCGTCCTCCGGTCCTCGGCGGCCCCTGTCCGTGTGTCGCGCTCCTCGCCCCAGCTGCCCCCGCTTTGCCGCTTGGCGCAGCTCGTCGCGGGGCCCCTTGAGTTTTGCCTTTTTCTGCTCCGTTACTTGGCCGGCTCGTGGCACGTGTTGCTGGCGGTTCTCTCTTGATCCGCCTCATCCTCTTGTGCTTTGGTTCCACAGCTTACGCCATCTGGGGTATTTGGTGGCAGATCTCCCTAACTGCCCCAAAACAGTTACACATCTCTTCTCAGAGCAGGCAGTGAAATTGCACTATCATCCTTTCCTTTCAAACATGCCCCTTAGTTCTGCCTTATTCCCGTTTAGTCCTGCCTTATCCTACCACCAGCTCACAGCTGCTGTTCCTCTGACAGACTCGCTGTCAAAGGCTATTCTCCGGTTTGACCTGTGACTCCAGCCTGATGATCCCGTTGTGTTGCGTGAAAGCCCGGAGTGAGGACTTTCTTTCCGTTCAGCTTGCTTTTGAGCGCTGTTGGTGTCAAAGACGCCAGCTCAGATGGGCTCTGCTGGAGGCTGATGAGCGTGAGAGGAAAGCTGCTCCATAATTTAGTCAGGTTTGATATGTACATGGCAAACCAGGTCCAGGCTGTTGTGCCCCCGGGGGGGTAGGTGTGTTGTGAAGAACTCTGGCCTAGCAGTTATTTTTTCAGCTTTGACAACGTTGCCAAACACTTTATTTCAATCCCCGCAATTTAATCTTGCCTCCTTTTTCACCCCAGTGACATATTATTTTCAACCTGTCTCAAGCAGTTGTTAGTGTTCCCGTTAAATAGCTGTTGCGTTTTAGCTTTGAGCGTTTGTCTGTCAATGCCTCTTGCTTACAGCCACGACAACATTTGTTGGGTTTGCAGGCAGAGGTCTGTGTGAGTGAAGGACGGTTCCAGAAAGCCCTTTCTGAGGGAAAGTGGCATGAGAAAGTCAACCGTGTCCGTGACAGCCTTTACGCAGCGCCCTTGGAGCTGTGCAAGGGGGGTAGGTAGTTCACAGAAGGTGCCATGTGGTGAAGATAACCCAGTGCACCACCAAAAACTGGGGCTGCACTGTGTCAAGTCCTGTACAGCCATCTACTAACCACAAGTCCAAAGAGCTGGCCATCACCATTGAAAAGGAGCGAGAGAACAGGCAGTGCTGTCCTCATTGCACACCTGGGGGGTGGAAGATCAAAGAGCTTTGGGATTTCCTAAGCGTCAGGCAGAAAACTGTAGGAGCAGGGAAGTGTCCGCAGTCTGCTGAGTCCCCCTTCAAGTCCTGGGGTCCCCCACCCCGGGCACTGCTAGTCTCAAGTAAGGCTGAGAAAGACCAGGGTAAATCCAACCACGACGATACAGAAAGCTCCGGCTTTGCAGTTTGGTTTGTTGCAGCGTGCAGCAGCAGGTTGCTTGCAGGTGAAACTGCCCTGCAGAAAGGAACATTTTGTGATGAGGGAGGTTAAATTTTACCGAGTGGCAGTGGGAAACCTAAGCTGAACTGGAGTGACCAGAACCTTCAGTCAGGGAACGAGGGTACCCTCACTGATAACACCCAGACATGAATTTTCACGATGCTGATTGAACCCAAGGAAAAAAAACCCAAATCTGTAGTTTTTGGGCAGTTTGGTTCCCTGACCCGAGGGATCACGTGGTGATACCAGCCACTCTGCAATGCGAGAGTGGTGGGGCTGGGCCCACAACTGCCCGTTCCTGTGGCAGCACAGCCTTAGATGACCTTAAGCGACTCG
Source organism: Morus bassanus (assembly GCA_031468815.1). NCBI lineage: Eukaryota > Metazoa > Chordata > Aves > Suliformes > Sulidae > Morus > Morus bassanus. The sequence goes on from CM062572.1 coordinate 65,522,742, forward strand.
TGAAGCACCACAGGTGAGTTTGTGTTCCCTGACTGAAACCCTTCTGCGGTCATCCGTTCCTTTCCTGGGGCTCCACAGACAGAACCCTGCTGCTGGAGCCACAAGGAGGCCCATGGGCTCTGGGACACGGCCGAGCACCGTGGGATGGTGCCAGTGCCTGCTCTGCCCTGCCAGGAAGCTGCTGTACATCAGCCAGGGTTGGTCCTAAGCAGTGCTGAGCATTTTGCAGCTTCGGTTGGCTTCAGCTGGCGTTCAGCAGTTAGGCACCTCATGGGCTGAGTGTTTGCCTGTTCCGCGGGTCCTTCCTAGCCCACACTGGCCGTGACTGTGGCACTTCCTGAAGCGTGATCGTACCTTGCCTCTCAGGTTGTCTCAGCCAAGCCCAGCTGTGCCAGAAGAAAGGCATTCGTGAAAAAATCCTTCCTGGTTTCACTAACTAAATACTCAGATTACGTGGACAAGATTGGTCTGTCAGAACTCTTCCCTCCTGATTTTTATGCCCTTTGTCTTCCCTTCCCTGGCTGTACTCCTTTGCCCTGGGCATGATGAGGCACACACTGGCACTAGCAGCTGCTTGGGGCAAGGGAAGAGATTGCTTACAGGGTGTGCTGGTTTTGGCTGGGATAGAGTTAATTTTCTTCATAGTAGCTAGTACAGGGCTGTGTTTTGGTTTTGTGCTGGAAACAGTGCTGATAAGACAGGGATGTTGTAGTTGCTGCTGAGCAGGGCTTGCACAGAGTCAAGGCTTTTTCTGCTCCTCACCCCACCCCACCAGCGAGTGGGCTGGGTGGGGCACCAGGGGTTGGGAGGGGACATGGCTGGGACAGTGACCCCAACTGACCCCAGGGATGCCCCACACCATATGACATCACGCTCAGCATATGGGGCGGGGGGGCATTCGGAGTGAAGGCGTTTGTCTTCTCAAGTCACTGTTACGCCTGATGGAGCCGTGCTTTCCTGGAGGTGGCTGAACACCTGCCTGCCCACGGGAAGGAGTGAAGGAATATCCTTGTTTTGCTTTGCTTGCGTGCGTGGCTTTTCCTTTACCTATTAAACTGTCTTTATCTTCCCCATCCCACTGGAGGGGAGTGAGCGAGCGGCTCCGTGAGGCTTAGTTGTGGCTGGGATTAAACCACAACACAGGGCTATGTGTCCCCTTCTTTCAAGCTCAGCAACTCCCCCAGGAGTCCAGGGCAGTGGCACCCCAACGCACCCATTTACAGACTGCTCCTGCTCTGCCTTTAGCACAGCCTCGGTTTGGAGCTTCATCAGAGTTACCTGGCTGCCTAATTACCTCATTACTACCACCCCATTACCTAATGAGGTATTAAAACCTGCAGGAGGTGTATTAGGTGCTGGAGTGAGGCGAGAGCTCTCTGTGTAGTGCCTGCTCCTGGGAGAGCCTCAGCCATGGGAGCACGTTGTTCTCCTGCGTGGGGTGGGTGTCCTGGCAGTAGAAGTCCCCCACTGTCAGGGCTTGTCTTTCAGGCGAGCCCTGCTCACTGGCCCAGGAAAGCGCTGCCTTTTTGTGGCAATTCTTAGTTAACAGGGTTTCCCCGATTGTCTCTACAAGCAAAGACTGTGTTGCTGTTTGTTAGGTTGCTTGATATTCAGTATTATGAATAGTCTGGGAACTATCTGAAGGGAGTGAGAAACTCAAACTCCCTTTAGAGTGAGCGATGGACTGTACTGTCCCTTGAGATTTCTCTGATCGGAAGAATAAATCTGTGTGTGCTAAGAGTGGTTGTTTTTTCTGCACTAGACTAAACCCCTTCAGTCTCAGAGCAGCCAGGGCAAAGCTGTGAGGCAGCGTGGAGATTGGCTGAGCTGCAGGATTTTCCAGCTGAATTTACATATCGCCCACTGCTCTGCATGCCTTTCTGTTTACATCATTTAAGAGCGATACACACATACACGCACACAGATAGCGAAAGAGACATTTTGACCGAGGAAAAGCCTGCCCACAGCTTAGGAACTCAGTCATGGTGGTGTCTTGCCGGGCTTTGCCACTCCGTGCCAGCTTGGACGGCCCATGGTGAGTTTCCTCCAAGGTAAATTGTTTGCCCTGGGTGCTCGATGTCAGGGCTGTGTCAGCAGCATTCCCTGGGAGGCTGCTGTGCTTCAGCGGTCGCGGACAGTAGTGAGGGAGGAACTGTTTTCATGCCTGTGTCTGGATCTTAGTGAAGAAGCAGGAGGTATCTGAAATCCAATGCCAGTTTAGAAGTGGAGTCCTGTCGCCTGTCCAACTAGCTGGACCTGTATTATGCTGATTTTGTGATCATTCAGAGTGACCTTGCAAGGACATGTAATGCTTGACTGTGCAGCTACCCAGCAAGTGTTTTCTGAGGTTGCTTCTGGTGGTTTCAGAAATGGGAAATCCTTCATATTCTTTAGGTGAAGTTGTGAGCAAAGAAGCCAAGTTTGTGAGAAGAGGCAGTATCGCTGCCTCTCCCTTGCATCCGAAGTCGTCGTGGCTACAGTACAGCTGCTAATGGTACATTGCGGGGGTAATTTAAATCCAGCTTTCCTAGCGTGGTGTTAAGTGGTTGCGGGATGCTGGATGGTGCTTCTGTCTGAAAGTTGTCAGTAGATTTGCCACGGTGGAATTGCCCACATCCACTGATTTCTTGAAGAATCAAGGATTCAGTGCATGTTTATCGAGGGGGAGGATATCACTAGTTTGATAGTGTTTTGCCCAGCTGACACGCTGCCTGTAAAGCACTACAGGTTTCTGCCTTTCTCAGCCGCTGGTTAACACTCCTTAGCCGTGAGCGTAGCTGTCTTACGTTGTACTCTCCTGCTTGTTCTCAGTGGCAAAGTCCAAGGAAACTGGACAAAAAAAGAGCAGGTGGCTGAAATTTACTGGAAGTTTGTTCGGTTGGTTTTTTTTTGTGAAGGAGCTGATGCATTTCAGATGGATCTTTAAAGTGGTCTCGTTGCACCCAGAGGGCAAGCAAGAGCATGTCATGAAGTTTCAAAGCTTTGGAGGATGTTGGGAGGGAGCAGGGGGTGGAATTGATACTTTGTGCATTTTGAGTAATGATTATGGGCTCCGGTTTCTTATGACTTTAATCCGGAAGAATCCCATAATGTGATAGGAGTAGTTAAACCTTTCCAGCGAAGTGCAGCCACCGGTAAGGCAAAGCAGTTTGAAAAGCCCTCAGTGACTGCACAGCGACTGAGGAACGAAGTAGAGAAGAAACTTGGATCACCTTGGGTCTAGCGGGGTGGCTGCAGGCAAGGAGAATGCAGCAGGTGAGACAAGTGTTCCTCTGGCTTCCTTGGAGGACGTGGGGTGCAGTATCTGCTAAAACCTTAGTACGTTTATTGGTGTTTAACTCCTTTCCCAGGCCAGTCGAGAGCTGGCTTTTGAACTTTGGTAACTTGCCAGCCCGGTAAGAGAATGGGACGGGAATGGCTGAGGATGGACTAGTGTCTATTTTTCATGGGCAGCTCTCTTGGCCAGAGCCTTGCTGAAGTGCTAGTGTCGGCACTGCGCAGGGCGGAGGTGAGACGTGTGCAAGGCAGTTCAGGATCTGTTTGTACAGGGGTTTTCTGTGTGAGCTCACGCTGCTCCTGAACTGATCAACCAAGATTGAAGCCCTCCGAACAGATGCTTTGCTTCCTCATGTACTGTCCTGCCAGGACAGAGGCTGAATCTCTCCAGAACCAGGCTTTGCTGCTGACCTGGCATGTCTTAAGAGTTTTTTTTAAAATGAGTTGCAAGCCTATCTATCTTCCGGATTCCTGCAGGCCAGTTTGCAGCAGGGAAACGAGCAGCAGGCCGCAGCTAGTCTGCAGGACCCCATGGGGTCTTGGCAGCCACTCGCTCTCTGTCAAGCAAGGCTGAGGAGGACCAGTTAGCACCAGTTCTGGTGTGATTTGTGTAGATGACTATTCTTAGCTTTTGAGGCACGATATCAGAGAACCATAGAACAGTTTGGGTTGGAAGGGACCTTTAGAGGCCATCTAGTCCAACCCCCCTGCCATGAGCAGGGACATCTTCAACTAGATCAGGTTACTCAGAGCCCTGTCCAACCTGACCTCGAATGTTTCTAGGGATGGGGCATCTACCACCTCTCTGGGCAACCTGGGCCAGTGTTTCACCACCCGCATCATAAAAAATTTCTTCCTTCTACCTTCTTTTAGTTTAAAACCATTACCCCTTGACCTGTTACTACAGGCTCTACTAAAAAGTCTGTCCCCACCTTTCTCATAGTCCCCCTTTAAGTACTGAAAGGCTGCAATAAGGTCTCCCCACAGCCTTCTCTTCCCCAGGCTGAACAACCCCAACTCTCTCAGCCTTTCCTCACAGCAGAGGTGTTCCATCCTCGGATCATTTTCGTGGCCCTCCTCTGACCCGCTCCAACAGGTCCATGTCCCTCCTGGACTGAGGACCCCAGAGCTGGACGGAGTGTTCCAGGTGGTGTCTCACCAGAGCAGAGTAGAGCGGCAGAATCCCCTCCCTTGACCTGCTGGGCACGCTGCTTTTGATGCAGCCCAGCATATGGTTGGCATGATATCTTCAGAGAGACCTTGTATCAATCAAATCTTATATCATGACCTGCCTTGCACAGAGGAAATGGCCATTACCTCTCAAGAAACAGCAGTAGGACTGAGATCTTGTCTTGGAGGGGTAGGAGGTTGTTGGTTTGGGGACTTGGTTGGGGTTTTTTTTCTTAAACAAATCCACAGTTTAATAATGTGAAGGTCCCTGAATGCGTCTGTTCTTTGAATGAGGATGTGGGAAAGATCACAAGCTCTGAAAGGAACAGCATGCAGCACTGTAATGTTAGGTCCAATTTTTAAAGCACCTTTTAATTAAGGGCCTTGTGTGGAAGAGCTCTGAGCATGCCCGTTTCTGCAAGCCTGGCCGCCCCAGCAGCGACCAGGTAGGTACTGAGCCAAGACAAGCCAATCTCGGTTGCAGGGGTCGGGCACTATCGAAACCTGGTCTGTGGCCTTATGCATAAGAAAAATGGTATAATAGGTTTCCTAAAATGGAAGTAAAGCTTCAAGTATAGCTTTTGTGTCATGGAAACAGCATTGAACCTTGGCCTCTGTTCTAACTTCTAACTTGATTTTAGGTTTTTGGAAAAATGAGATGCTTTGTTCCACCAGAGCAATCACTTTTGATCCTGTTACAGGCACATCTGAAAGTCACTGCTTCAGGTTTTAACACGAAGTATTGCAAAAAGTTTTTCTATCCCAAGGACTCATTACTCATTAGGAAAAGCACCTAATACAAAATGATTTACCTTCCTGAACTGCATTTGCACAAAGGAATGACAGTGTTCAAGCAGCTGTTGAATGTGCTCTCTCAGCTCTGCAGTCAATTGAGGAGCGGGTAAAAGTAGCAGCAATTAAAAATAGCGCTTTTATTTTTATTGATGACGGCTCAGTACGATTATGGTCTCGCTTTACGTAGCTCAGAAAAGTTTGTATGACTTCTAAGAGCAATGCAAAAACTTGTAGACACTCAAAAGGCTCTTTCTGTTCCCCAGAAGCAAAGACCCACCAGATGGAAGTGCCATGCTCTGTTGGTAAGGCTGAACTTGTGTTCACATTTTATGTTCCTCTAGCACTGACTGTGCCGCGCGGCATGTGAGCCTGGTCTTTGAGAGGTTGCCCTAAGGGTGTAAGAAATGCCCAACCGGGTCAGAGCATCGGTCTGCCTAGCCCCAGTTCTGTCTTCAATTCTGAAAATGGATGCTATTGATGGAGAGCACGTGAACCTGACCGCTTTCTACCATCCATTTGCCTCATATTTTCCAGCCACTCAGAGTAGGCAGATTAGGGACTACATCCCATGGATCATTTTATTTGTCAGTCCCTGAAGTTCCTCTTACTACACTGTGACCTTCTTCCGAAGCAAAAACCAGAGCTGCTACAGTACTCAGGAGACAAGTACATCAAGGTTTTATGTAGCACCCAAATGACGCTCTCGCTGTTCTCCACAGCTTTTGCGATGCTGCTCAGCATTCGGTTGGCTTGTTTGTCTGCTGCTGTCCTCTGGGCTGCGAATTGCAGCTAACTGTCCACGGAGACTCCAGTGTCTCTTCCCTGAGTTGTAGCCGCCAGGTCAGAGCTGAGCATTGCATAGGTCTGCTTTCATTATTTTTCCCTCGATGCATTGCGTGACATTTATCTCCATAAAAGCTAATCTGCAACCTTTTTATCTCCTCGGTTTTGTGAGGTCCTTCTTGAGTTCCTTACCATCAACATGGTATTTACTCAAAGGAGCTTAGTGTCATCTGCAAACTTGGCGATTTCACTGCTCACTCTTTATTCAACATTTTCGCCTATGACCTTGAAAAAGCTTATTCGGCAGTGGGTCTTGGAGGAACCCTTGCCTAGTCTTCTCTAACCTGGAGTCACCACTGAGCTCCACCCTCTGCTGCCTGTCCTGTCACCACCCTGAGAGATGTCCATCTCCGTGATCTGCTGGAGCTCACGCGCATTCTTATGGCCCCTGTTTTACAAGTCAGACTAGATGCTGATAGTCCTTGTCACCATGTTCTTTAAACCCTGTTAATGAAGCTCGCAACCACTTAAGAAATAAGTGCTATTTCCGCCAGAGACACTGACCGAGAAAGCCAGAGTGACTGTCCCATGGTTGTCTCTGTAGAAGGGTTAGCATTTGAGCTCATGAATCTTGTCTCATTCGTGCTTTGGTCAGAGACATTCCCTTGCAGGTTGCTATGGGCCACTGAGAATCAGTTCACAGATAGAAAAGTGTGGGCAACACCTTGGTACTGCAGAAGAACAAAGTGGGCAGAGCCTGCCCAAACTGGACTGGATTTACTAGCCCTGTTACTTCCCCCAGAGGAGCCCCGGCTGTGTGAGAGCTGGCGATGCAGCCGAGGAAGGGGGCGTAGTCCACAAACGCACACCCCCTGCTCTGGGCACCTGCTTGCCTTGCCTTGCCCCTGTCCTCTTGAGCTGGGCTGTTGGAGCAGCATTTTAGCATTTGTATCATCCCCCCCCTCCCCCCCCAGTAATGTGCCAATACTCTCAAGGATGTGTAACCCTTCCCGTTCTGGCTGCGGTGTTGTAAGAGGAACAGAAGCTTGTGTCTTATACTGTAAATACCCAGGCTGTGAAATAAGGAAATCCACGTCACCCCCAGCCTGTTCCCAGCCGGAGCAGGATAACCCCATGCCTGCCTTTCTCACGAGGCCCAACTGCACGCATTGGCCTCTCTCTCCAGCAAACACTCCTGCTGCGTATGATTTCCCCAGCCCAGCAGTTTCCGCGGGGTTGAATAACCTTAGAGACAGCTTCAATGAACTGAGGGAGGAAAAAAAGAACTGAGCAGATGTAGGACATGTCACTGAGCTTTATGGGCTGTTGATTGCGTAAGGCAGAGACGCTTGCAGGTTTCTTGGCAAAGCGACACTGTGCAGCGTGGGGCATTGCGTCTGCCAGCCGCTCCCCAGCGGTGCCACGTTTCACCTGCGGATCCAGAGCACAAACCCGTGTCTCGTCCCGGAGAGCAGCCGGAGCACAAACCCCAGCAGTGCCATTGTGCCTGCAATGGTGTGGTTCCCGCATGAGGAACTGGCTCTTAATCGGGACCAGGCAGGTTATGCAATGTTTGTGAAGGACGAGATACTCTGCCATCCCTTCTCCTCATGCTACACCTGCCCTCGAAGCCTTGGCCTTCACCTTGAGGTTGGTGGTAAGGTTCTTCTGCTGAGTGTTGGGAATAGCCAGGTGCTCTGGGGGCTGAGAGGAGGGGAGACCCTTGAGGTACCCGTGTTGGTCCCACCAGACCCTTCTTGTGGGCAAACTCTTCAGCATGGCCAGGGGATCAGCCAGGACACTGGTCCCAGGGGCAATTCCCCTCCCTGCTTTAAGGTGCAGCGATGGGGATGGCAGCAGCGTGAAACAGCCAGCAGTAAACCATTCCATTGTTGATCCTGGTGGCCTCTACAGCGGGGAGAAAGAGCACTGCTTTCCCCAGCTGTCTCTGCAACTACTGGTGGTTGGGTTTTTCCTTGCCTGGATTATTAAAGTAGGAATTTTAAGGCTTTTCTTCTTGCTGAGTCTCAAAAGCCTGAGTTGATTCCTGTGGTGTGCAAATGCTGAAACCTAGCCCTTCCCTTCCCTTGCATCTGGTTACTATCAGCCATGTGATTTAGCAAACAGCAGGTCCCCACAGCTTCCTTCTTCCAGGGCAGATTTTTTTTTCCCTCTTTTACTGTCAAAAACACTGAAGTTGCATGTTAAAAACAAAACAAACAAACAAAAATGCACTCAGGGCAAGGAGAGTCTGGATCACAGGCTGGGTTCCCAAGCTGATCTCCAGACGCGTAGGTCCATGCGTGCCTCTCCGGTTTAGAGGGCAGCCCTCTGCTGTTGTGCTGCCGGGACACACAAGTTCTTTTAACAGTTCTTGTCTTTTCAGAGCAAACACAGCCTGTCCTCTCACTGTGGGTGTCAGGGTGCCTCTGCAACCCATTTTGCTGTAAATCATAATCTGACCCTGTAGAGTCCTGGGGTGGAAAACTGGGAGAATGTTTCCTGCTTGAGGGCTTCTGACCTGCTGCTCTGCGGAGCTGCTGAAGATGTTCAGGGGATTTCTGGAGCCCCTTTGTATTTGGTCATCTGAGAAGGACTTAGCAACCCAAAGGATTTCGTGTTTTCCAGTAAATCTTAGTTTTTCTTTTAGGTCACCAAATGCACGTGTTTTGTAACACAAAATATTTGATATTTTCACTGTGTCGTGGTCTGTATCTCCTCAGGACGCAGTTCTGCTCGGACCCGGCGGGCTGAGGAGCTCTGCCTGCAGTCAGAGCAGGGGCAGGAGCTGCCCGTGGCTGGTGCAGGGTGCCCCGGGGAGGGACACCAGCCACCCAGGAGGGGAGCTCGTCCTCCGGGCCTGGGAGCACAGGACGGCGTAGCTGGCAGGGTTCAGATGCCAAGCCAAGGTTCAGAGATCTGGTGGAGATTTTTGCAAGTGCTGTAGGAAGCTGGTATTAATGTTGGCAACACCAGCTTTTTTCTGCCTCCTTTTAACTTCTTTGATATCTGTTGGAAAAGGCCTTTTTCAGTACCGCTTGGAAGGCTGAGGTGTGAAGCAGTTGTCAGCCCTCTTAGAGAGGTGTCTGCTCTGTTGAAATGCTTCCTTTATATGGTGGTTGCAGAGATTTGGGCTGAAATCAGGTATTCATGTGGTGGCTGGTGTTCTGCAGCCTGGCTGATATTCCACACAACATTTTTTCCATTTCTTGCATTCCTCTGGTTTCTGCTCAGAGAAGACATGAAGCAGGCTCCCTGCTGCTGCTTGCAGGTAGGTTGCTCAGCCAAGCTGCAGAGCGCAGGACGTGTTTCTAAACAATGAGTGGAAAATCCCTGTATTCCAGCCCGTGTTCCCGTCCTTGCTTTGGATTTCTCCAAGATATGTTGAAGTTGGAAGGCATTTTGCATCCGTTTCAGTGGGGCTTTGGGACAGGGTGAAACTGGAGCTGTGCCTCCTTAATGCCTCTCAGCAGTGAGCAGTTCTGTGGCCTGCTGGGTTACCCTGTGAGCCGCACCACGGTCGACACCTAGCCGACGCAGGAGTTCCAAAGGCAGTTAGTTAAAGGGTCGTACTCATCCTTGGCTGACAGGCCATAACTCACTGATTGCAGTAGCTCAAGTGCCTGTGTATCACTGCTTGTTGCACGTCTGATCCTACATTTAATGATATTACAAAACTACTCAAACTGTTAATTGTCCTCATTCTTGGTTTTTCCTGTCTCTCTGTGCTCCACAGTGAGTGCTTTCCCATTGCTTTTTTGAGTTTCCATCTGTTATGTTTGAAGACAATACATACCCTGAAAATAAGAAGGGTTGATGAAGCTTTTGCCTGAGTCTCCAGACAGCCCACAATCCTCCGTAAGGATGGGCTTCCTCTGTTTCCATCTGGGAGTGATGCTGTAAAAACCCAGTAGGAATATTTGGTATGCCAGTTTCCCTTAATGCTGTCACGAGTGGTGAGGTGGGACCATACCCCAGCTCTTCCCTTGGGAGTAGTCCGGGATAGAGGGTGTTTGGGTAGGTGCTGCTGAGGTTCTCTGAAGAAGGAGTCTTGAATTCACAGGCCTTCTGAAAAGCAAGTCCATCTATTTCCACCCTGACATGGGAGGGGGAGGGTGCTGAATCCCTTCTCCAGAGGAGATTAATTGAGCTGTATCATTAGACATAGGGAACCTATACAGGAGGGGAACTGTAGGGTTATATGCAGGTTATTAGCCATGAGATAATGCAACCTTGAGAGATGAAATCACAGGAAATGTGGCAATTTGTGTCATCACTTGTGGAAGTACTTGCTTTACATTATTCATGAGCACTGCATCATCTGGAGGCTCCAGCTGAGGTGGAGACCTTTTTGTGCTAGATGCTGCACAAATATCCAAAGATTCTTTCATCTTCAGGCTTTGTAGTCCAGATACACTGTGCAGAAGAGGTAAACTAGAGAGACTTGTGCAGGGAGGAGGCAGAGAGCTCCAGTGGCTTGCCCAAGGTTGCGAGGGACTTAGGGGGCGAGCGGGGTTCAGATCTCGTGTGGCCACAGCCAGTGTGTTACCTGAAAGCTTTGTCTGCCCTCTTCCCCACCACCCACCCTCCCTGTGCCTTCTGCTGTCTGTGCTCTAAGGAACCACTGAAAGGAATAAAAGGATCCTGATGGCCGGTGCCAAACTTCTCGCTTGCTGGAACCCAGCTTTAAACTCAGCAGGTCTCCATGATGCAGCAGCACAACACTGCTTCATTCCTGCTGTTCTTGAGACAACTCCAGCAACTCTGCTTAGCATCTCCTAAGGGATCTGGCATTTGCAAACGGCCAGGACGGTGCTTTCAAATCTGTGGAAAATATTATCCAGATCTTTATTTTTAAGATGGTCTTGGGTTTGGTTTTGAGGTTTTTTGGTTGGTTGGTTTTCAGTTGGGATATTGTTTGGGGTTTTTTTGCTTGGTTGGTTTTTTTTGGTTTTTTTTTTGTTTTGTTTTGTTTTAGACTGTAACTATTTTCGAGAGTTTAGACCTGAGTAGCGATTCCCTGGGCTGTCCTGCTGCTGTAATCTGGCTGCCTGACAGTTGCCCAATAAAGAACTGCAGCAAGCAACACGAAGTGCTGTGTCAGGCGTGGCTGAGCTGTTGGCCATTAGCAGAGCGTTGGCCGAGGACGTCCCGAGCGTCGCCTTTGCAATGTTTAAAATGTGAGTGCAGGACATGACCAGCCCTGTGTGCAGGCAGGCTCGCGCTGGGGCTGGGACTAAGGAGGCCCTGGGCAAGTCCCATGTCACAGCTACACTGTGTGATCGTGTCTCTCTGTGAGCCTCAGTTTCCCTTTCTGTAAAGCGGAGAAATCACAGTGGTCTCCTTTATAAAAAGCTTGGAGATTTAGGACTTGTCACTCTCAGATAAAAGAAAACCAATTGCTAGAAACAGCCAAGACACTTCACCTCCCCAAAAGCTGGAAATGTGAGCAGCAGGAGCGTGAAAGCCTGGCCAGAGCGGTGCCATCTCAGCCGGGGCCAGAAGCAGGCGTGTCTGGAAGGGACCGAGAGCTCTGCGTCGGCCGGTCGCATGCATCTGCGGGGTGTTTCTTTCGAGGCGCCCTTCACTGGTGGTTGGCTCTTGTCCTGTAAAAAAGGGTTTTGGTTGTGTCTTAGTAAACCGTTTTTGGCCTGTCTGTCCTCACTGCAGATGTCTGTCTGGTCGGTCTGTGTAGCCCTTGGACTCTGCTGCTGGCACTGAGAGTACCAAGACTTAACTATACCTTGACAAAAAGGGTCTCTTAATCAGGATCCTTCTGGCGCAGCTTGCTCTTGGAGCACAGGGACCCTGGCTCCTTGGGCAGGCTGGGACAGCCTGCAAGTGCAAGCAGTACGTTTCAGCTGCAAGGATAAAGGGGCAGGCTGGGAGGAGGGCTCAGTGCCCTGCTGAACCCTTCTTCTCTGATAGAAACTTCTGCTCAAGCCAGAAGCATTTCCGTACCATGGCAGAGAGGAGGTGCAGCTCCTTCCTGTGGGTACCCTGGCTCCGAAGGAGACTCTTTGAGAGCATCTTGTCAGATTCGCTGGGACAACAGCATAATTTTGTGCCCTGAAGCCAGCATCAGGTTTCAAGAGAGGTTAAAGAAAGCGGCTCCATGTGTTTGAGCAGATTATTATTGCATAATACTTGACTTTGCAAACTTGAACCTAGTAAAAAAAACTGTGTAAGCAATGGAGGAAGAGAAACGAGCCCCTCTGCTGACTTCTGTGGGGGAGAGGGTTTCTTTTTCTGGGTGATGATCCAGACTTTGCTGGTTGTTTCTGAGCAGAAACGGTGAGTGAGATCCAGAATCACAAACACGTTACTTGAAGTAAGGTTTCTTTCATGGTTTCCTTGACCTCGTAGCTCAGACTGTGCTGGAAAGAAGTCCTTTAATGCAGATGTAACTAAATCGAACGTGGGATTTTTGCTTTCTGCTAAAATCTAGCCCTGGCTTTTGTGTTCAGCAGTACAGCCCAGGGCTTTTGAATTAAATAGCACAACTCCCACTGAGTTCATCAGCAGAACAGGATGAGGCCTGTGCTAATCACACTTTTGAATATGAGGCAGCCTTAAGTTCTGGGGGTGTAGGGGAGTTTAGGCTTTGGTTTCCTTGGCTGGAAGTGTCATAAAGCACGCGCAGCCTGCTCGGGAAAGGGGCTCCCTTGGAGGCATCCCTTTCTGCCACCCCGGCTGACGAGGATGTGAGGCTGCTGAGCTTCCAGGGCACCTCTTCCTTCATCTGGGGTGGGTGGTCCTGGAGGGAGGAAGACAGTCACAACCCCTTGTGCTAAAGCAAAGCCCCGGGTGACTGAATGGGATGTTTCTATTGTGTGCTCAGGTGGCCTGAGCCGCAAAGCTGCGAGTGAATAAGCTCCCTGGGTCTTCGAGTCCAGGCCAGCTCAGCTTGAGCCTCACAGTTAATGGGATAAGGGTTTTATTGGTATAGCTTTACAGCCAGGGACCTTTCCTGCCCTCCACGTGCTCACGGTTCCCCGGCACGCTGAAAGATCAGGCTTGTGTCTGCAGCCTCTGCCGAAATCCCTCTGCCTGCCATGGTACAGTCTGCTCTGTGCTCGCCATCGCTGTGTCTTGTGGAAGGGGCTCCCTTTTAGGACCCTGCTTACTCATCCCTGCTCTGTGCAGGGTGTTTTGGGAAGCAGCAGGTAACCTGCTTTCTGAACTACGCTCAAACTGCGGGAGGGGGAGAGGACCAGATACAGAGCCCGCATAGGGCTCTGCTCTGCTGGGACTGTCACTCACAACTGGTACATACTCTCATTTTTAAAAGATTGATGTGTATCGTGACCCGTGGAATGCTGTCTGTCCTGGAGTAGTCTCCTGAGAAGTCCCATCTGCGATTAAAATAGTTGTATGCTTGTAAAGCAGCTAATGATTATGGGTATTCCCGTATTTGGGTGATTAAGGAGTCATTTTAAAAGATACTGTACCTTTAGAAAATGCTGCAATACTCATCCAGAAATTGTTTGAAGGAACCTGGCTTTGACCTTGCCACTTGCTTCAGAAAATCCAGGTTTATGTGAGCTTAGGTAAATACTTGGACTTACTGCTACAGGATATTGTTCTCTGAGCCCAGGGAAATACGTACAATGAGCCTGACTCTCTTTCTGTCTGTCGTCTTCCACAGAGCAAACTTCCCATGACTAACAAATGCTGGCCTAGATTATGAGCTCAAACAAGAACACTCGCTACAATCGTTTCTCCAGTGGCACAACAAACATCACTACTTCCGAAAACACTAACGGGGTAAGGCTTGGTGCTGCTGGCAGAGGATAGGGGGTAGGGCTGCTTCTTATATTCTCATCCTTTCTTTTGAGAAAATGAAGATGGCTTTTGAAAATATGGTAATTTCTTTCGTAAAAATCACAATATCCACAGATAAAAGTTGGGAATATATATGTACATTTTTTTTACCAGTTCAGGAAAGGTAGCAAGCCTTTGGGCTGCGCTGCAGTGAAATGAACTGACCTTCCTTTTGTCAATGTTTCAGACAAGAATGGAAACAACTTTTGGGCCAGCCTACTCTGCTGTGACGACCATCACAAAGGGTGAGTGCATTTCATGCATAGAGCTTCTCCCCAAAGCACTATGTGTCATTCCTACCGTTTTTGTTGTTGTTGTTGTTTTACAGATCACAAAGCTGTTGGGAGAATCACTGTGTTCATTACAGACAGATGCCAAGGTGCTGTTTTTAGTATTATGCAGCCCAAGTGTTATTTAATCATGGCATCTGATCACCAGACATGATGGAAACGAGCATGCACAGAAGTTTTCTCCTATTACGCAGATTTAACAGTACCACTGGGATGCCCTTCCTGAAATTAGTATAGTACAACAGGGTTTGATACAGAGCTCAGTCCCAAATATTATGTATCTCTGTGCCTTCTCACGCAATCGTTACCAGTACTGAAAATTCCCATCTTCACTTTCTGCCTGACTGTGAGTCGTGAGTTGCTCTGGACACTTTGGTAAAACCCCCATGGCCATTTTTAACTCAGACAGGAGGGGATGCAAGTGTACCTGCTCATTTAAAATTCTTCTGCTTTGTTCCTCAAAGCTCAACAGGTGAGGAGTCTGAGCCCTGACACGTGCTGTGAATGTAGGAAGAGGTCTGGTTTCATTCTGGAATAGAAATACCCTTACTTTAGTAAAGATAAACTGTGGCTCTTGACACTGATTTAGATAAGGAAATGAACACCTGCCTGCGGGAAATGTTTGCATTACATTTGTACAGGACTCTGGACTCTAGATGTTTTTGGACTCCTCAATATTTACATTCAAAATTTTATATAAGTCAGTAATATGATCTTATACAAATATCTCCAATTTAATTTAGTATGTTTCCCTTGTGCTACAAGAATATCCAGACTTCCCTTGACCGAAGCAATTTTTGTCGGTGACTGAAATATGTGGGAGTATTAGGTTTCCTTTTAATAGTATTTTTAACCTATGGACCTGATAGGATATTATCTGTGCTCTTTTCTGGGCAAGCTACCTTCAAAGGGCTGCATGCATTTTAGCAAGCTGTCAGAGATCAGGATTGTTCTGCCTGCACTGATATGTCCGGGTCAAGAACTGGAGTTGGGGAATCCCTAGTCTTTTCCTTTTTTAAGGAACACTTACAGCTACAGAGACTGGCCTGTAACTTGGAAATGTTACTGAGGAGCCTAAATGCTTGCTTTTTTTTTTTTATTTGCTTTAAAGCTGACGGGACCAATACTTTTAAACAGCATCGTCGGACCCCATCCTCCTCCAGCACACTCACCTACTCCCCACGGGATGAGGACGATGGCATGGTAGGTGTTGCCAGGACCCCCCTGCTGACTGGTTTAGCTGATTATATGTCAAATGAGAGATGCCTGGTGCTCCTCTGAACTTCTCTGCCTCCCTCATCATTCCCATGCACTCCGTTATATCGGAGGCAGATGTCTGCATTTGAGGAAGGACCAAGGCAGGACCAGCCTCAGCGTTTCCTGGCTGCTCACAGGGTTGGTGCAGTGGGGAAGCAGAGGCTGATTCTGACCTGGGGCATTAGGCTGGCACTGCTGGGCTCATTTTCAGACTGCTTCAAAATGGTATGTGGTTACAAAGCCCAGGAGCTACAAATCCCACAGCGCTGCTTGTGAGGGTGCACCTGCCTCCTATATGTGAGCAGCGTGCTCTGGGCCTCCTGAGCTTGGGTGAAAACAGAGCTCCTGTCAGCGATGACTGGGGCTGTGGCTGAGGCCAGTCAGCCTCTATCAGGGCATGTTGGATGGACCATCCAGCAGCACAGCTGGCCCTGCAGTTATGACCAGAAAATCCGTTCCTCTTTCCACCTCCAGATGGGGCTTCTGACCACAGGGAGCATGTTTGAAACCTGCAGAGTGGGATGTCGGACACCACAGATTATGCTCTGCTCCTGGGAATTACATCATCAGGGTCTTCTCACACAAACCATTCCCATGTCTGGCAATATCTTTGAAGAAAAGCACTTCCCAATTTTGTATCCAGTTTTCTAATTCATCATGCTCACTTCTGAGTAACTTCTTTTAGGGGAATTTACTGATCCAACAGGCCCCAGAGTTAGCTGCTTAAAGAGAAATGAAATCAGCTAAATCAAATCGAGAACAGCAAAAGCAAAGCAAACCTCAGTGAATGGATAGATAGCTCTGAGGCCTTGATCTTTTCCTATCCCTAGTGCTTCAGCCACATCTCATAACCACAAGCTCCTATTCAGATTTAAGCAAGTGAGTATTAGATGCTTCAAACTAAGTCATAGACTTTGTCAGGTTATGAGACCCAGCTTCCAAGCCAGGAATAAATGGATCACTGCTGCTGCTGAAGTTAGGCACTGGCAGAGACTGGAGTCAGCAACAGTATGGAGCTAGAGCACTTTTTAAAATAAATTTGACACCACATTGCAAAGAGCTTTATTGTCAGCATCCTACAACGTTCCTTCCGTTGCTCAGAGATCTTGCTGTGTTTTATGTGAGGCTGTGTTTGTTTTTTTGGTTGTTTTTGTTTTGTTTTGTTTTGTTTTTCAAAAAGTCCTTTGAACGTTTGCCTCGTGTCCTTGGCAAATGCAACTCTCCATCACATCACTGACCCCATGGTGCTGGGCCACTGTTCCAGGAAGCCCTTGGCTGTCAGCACTGATCCTGGGGACTGAGCGCTGTGCTCACTGCACCCTTTTCACAAGCTGTGCAGTTCTCGGAGCACAGGTGAGGATTTTTTCCAGAGGAGCAGGGGGTGCTGGGGACATTACCTTTAGCCATGGCTGATGGAGAAGCTCCCTGACTCCTTTGAAAACTACAGCGTGGCAAATTGAGGTGTGCAGCCAAGAACAGGAGAGATATCTCCTAGGACCTAGCCTCCGTCCTCTTGGACAGTCTCAGTCCACCTTCCCTGGAGTGCTAAATATTCTTAAGCAAAAATAGCAAGAGGATTAATGAGTGGTTCAGGAAGCAGCCTGCAGCCCTAGGTGCTAACAAACCAGGAGCACTGCAGCCTTGCTCTGCCTGCTGCTCCAGACAAACTCTCACTAACCCTTTTAGGAAGCTTCCTTCCCTTTGTCAGGAAATGATCTGGGATTTCCCTTCCTCGTCGCTAAGTTTTCTCTTCTCCAGAAGCTGCCAAGGGCTTGTCAGCCATCAGAGAGACAGCTGGAGATGAGTCAGAGCCCTCTTGTGACCTCCACCACCCCTGTTCCTTTATTTTTAAAGCTTCTGTTAATGAAACCAAAAGCAGAGCAGGGTGTTCTGTGTGCGAGGCAGGCCTTATTGAGTGGCTGCTGTCATCTTTCTTGGAAACAGTGCCATGAGTTTCCCAGCCTCGCTATGCCTCCAGGGAGCGGGAATGAGGACTGTGCTAGAGCCTTCACGTGGAGGCTGCTTTTGTAGCGGACATGGTGGGAACTGCACCTGAAGATTACAGCTGAATATTGGGGCAAATGTGTACCAATGGCTGAAGAGCTGACTCGCTGTCCAAAGTCTTGGTTGTTTACAGGGAGCTTCACCCCTGAGCCAGGGGCTGGACTGAGTTACTGGCCAGCCACAAGCTATCCATCTTCCATAAAAGATGATGGAGCCCTCCTTCCTTGGGCTGTTTCAAGATGGGCTTGATGTTTAGTGCAGAAATAGCCCTGGCACAGCTGTGAGGTGGGACCCTTCTGACAGATCCTCCCAAATCCAAGCCTGGCTGAAGCGGAGCCGCTTGCGCTATCTTGCCCTTGCGGCAGGGCCTGGCGCTCCTTGGCTTTGGTGCATACGAGTTTCCCCCCCCAACCTGGGCCGATGCCCATAAAGTGCAGGTCCTAAGGTCCTCACGCTCTGTTATTCCATTTGCAATGCAAGAGCACCCTGCGGTCTGTCCCCTTGCACTGGCTAGTGCTGCAAGGCTCAGTCTAAGTAGCCAGGCTAGGAGTAGGAAGCAGTGCAGCAACTAACCCTGTAGAGCTGAGGTCTCTTGCATCTTAGCCTTGTTTGCTTGGCAAAAACAAAGGCTGCAGATACGTAGAGGGGCAGTGAACACCAGCGCACGCCTCTGCCATTCAGCGTTGTCACTACAGCCTGAGGGGACCAACCTTTCTCAGCACATCAGCTTCCCTCCTGTGTAGTTTACACCAGCATTAGCCTGGCCAGGACACAGGGAGCTGAGCCTGCAGTGTTGCACAAACCTAGCAAGGCTGTATCTCACGCCCCTGCCTCCTGGAAGTGCTCTTGGGCTGCAGTCCCCCTCCTCTCCATCGGTGATCCACACAGGATATTGCTCTTGATAAAACCGCCTCCCTGCAGAGCCTGCCATTGCCCTGATCTCTGTGTCACCTCCAGAATGGGAACTATGCACTGTCATTCTTGTTATTTTAATAACTTCTGTTACTAGTGGTGGAAAATAATAAAATTAATGGCTACACATAAAATTGATTTACCTCATTATAACCATTCCTCCTCGAGGTTTACATGTTTAGACAGTAAGTATGCCTTCTTTAAGAAAAAGAACTTTATGCTTTGGCTTCCAAGCAGATGCAGCATTTCTGAGCTCCTAGGATCCCAGTATCATAAAAATTAAGAAGCAGAGCAGTGTGAAGAGCCAGCAGACTCCGGGTCTGCTCCTCTGCTGCAGCCCCGCAAGGACTGCACTCAGGCTGCAGTATAGTCTGTCTCTGGGGAAGACAGCAGTCTCCGAAGCTCATCTTACATCTTTCGTTGCTGAATTTCCTGACTGCCCCACTGGCCTCTTACATTGCTTTTGTCTGTCCTTGGGTGCGATGTCGCACACTTTCACCCAGGGCAAGCGCACAAAGTACAGCTCGGGAGGTTCAGATTGACCGTGAGGAAAAACCGTTTTGCTCACAAGGTAGTGCAGGACAGGAATGCAGAGCGGCAGAGTCTCATCTGTGCAGCTTTCCCAGTTCCAGCTGGGCAGTGCCGGGACTGACCTGATCCAGAGCTAGGGAGAGTCCCTCTTCGAGTGGGCAGCAGGGCCAGTGATCTCCAGAGCTCCTTCCAGCCAGCACTTCTTAGGATTTTGTGACTGATGTAGGCTACAGTCAAGCCATGTATAGGTGCGATACGTGCAGGTGCAGGCAGCCTGGGCATTGGTCATCTCCTGATGCTAAGCATCTGAAGCTTACGGCTTCATTCTGCCATTTCTTTGTCAGCCCATCCATTCTGCTCCTTGAAGACTTTTATTTCTTCTCTGCACTCTTCCCAGTCTGCCAGCAGCACCTATTCCAGAGTAACCCAGCAGTGGCTGTGCTAACTGGCTGTCCTAGACCCCCAAATCCAATCACCCCATGGTCTGAAGAGTCTTCGGTTTCGCTCTGATGCTGAACTGCATCTTGGCTATGCACTGCTGGTTGATATTCCACCCTGAGAGATGCGGTGCTGGTTAATATTCCAGCAGCAGCGTTCCCTCAAAGCCAATCCCAAGACCGCCCTAACCAGTGGGATTTTTCTTGATTGGTGCATGCGATGTCCACTTAGCTCTCCCCTCCCAAGCAGGAAGCGACAAAGCCAGTCTGTTACTGAATTGAATAGAAGGAAGTCTCCACACTTACGCAAAGAAATTTGGCAGAAGTTAGATAGCGAGTGAAACAACAAGTGCTGCTGCAGAGATTATAGGAATTGCAGAAGCTGGTAGCTGTCTCTGGGGGAGATTTACAAAGCTTTCTGTGAAGGATTAATTCTTCCAAACCATTGCGTTGTGGGTGCGCACGGTAAGTATACAAACGAATGCACCTTTGAGAAAGTTACATGCTTGGAATTTAGATGTCAGCTTGGTTTAGAAAGTTAAACCTGAATGATGCCTGTCCAGTCTCTGAGCATGGTGCAGTGTTCCCGGCTGCCGGGAAGGGCCCACGGCAGCGAGGCGTGCTACTTCTGGGGGCCACTCAGTGCACCTTGGCGGAGTGGATGAACAAATGGAGCCGCTGAGTTTTGTGGAGGGGGGGGACTGCACTTGAAGTCTGTGCATAGGGTTTTGGAGTGGGGGGAATTAGTTGCAATAACAAGAACTGGGTTTTATCTCTTTGAAGCCTCCGATCAGCACCCCACGCCGCTCTGACTCTGCTATCTCCGTCCGTTCATTGCACTCTGAGTCCAACATGTCCTTGCGCTCGACGTTCTCACTCCATGAGGAAGAGGAGGAGCCAGTAGGTATTTGGGATTGTCTGAAGGAGCAGTATTGGGAAGTTCAGTGTCAAAAGAGTAACTTAGCGGACTCTTGTGAGTACATAGAGCTATCCTGGGCAGATTTTCTTGATGTCTGGCAACTAAAAGCCTGGCTCTCAGGAATCCTGGTTTTAATTTTGTTTCCACCACTGACTTCTGCAAGTTATTTTGCTTCCTTGCGTACCATTTCCCCATCCATACATAGGGGACAATGGTGCGGCTTTTTTGCTTCTCAGAAAAACTGTAAGTCTTTGCAAAGTCATGCGTGATTCCCTGGCTCTGCTGCAGAGCAGTAGGGGGTTGCAAGTCTTTAGCCTGGTGGTCTAGCCCCAGGCAGCAAGACTAATACAATTCCACACGGATTCAGAGCCCCATCCTGCATTTAGGGCTGCCTGGCACCCCACTGACTTGATTGTAAGCCCCAGGAGGGTGCAAGGAATTGTCCACATATGACTCTTGTTGGGGGAGGACACTTAAAAGCTGAGCTTAGCTTGTGACCCAGTAACTAGCCCCAGACTGGATGCATAAAAGGTCAGGCAGCATTTTGCCTGGGATAAAAGTGTGTGTTTCGTATTTAGGAACCCAGGGGGTCGTGTTTGCAGTTCTGAGGGCAGCACAGGATGAAAAGACAGACTGAACTACAGTGATTGATTTGAAATGCTCTGAAATGTGAAGCCCTGCTCTGGCATGGAGTGGAGAGCTATGCTGCTCCAGGAGGACGTGCTCAGAGCCCGCGCTCCGGCAGTCTTAGTTGGTAAACAAAGCTGGAGAGATGGGCCCATTGCGGCAGAAACAATGTTGTTTCTGCTTCATAAGGGAATGAAAGGGCCCTTCCTTCAGGATGTTTCAAAAATACAAAAGGGCAAGCTTTTTTTAATATTGCTTTTAAACTTCAGGCTTAGTACAGGGGACATTTTGGCAACACACTGTTCAGTCCAACCAAGCAAAAAGTACCAGACAGTGCAGCTCACGCAGTTCTGGTGACTTGAGTCACTCTGGCAAAGAAGTTGGTCTGTGCAGTTTGCTGTTGGGTCCTGGTCCTGCCACATGCTGGTGGCCCCCAGTTTGTGATGAGCAGAGGGTCTCCAGCTATTCCCGACTTCATTCTTCCCCTACCTCTTACATACCGGAGGTCAGCAGATGCAGATGAAAGCTTATTTCAAGATAATGAAACCCTTAGCATGCCCTGTGCCCCGGGCTCCCCAGGGCTCACCACTGAAGAGTTGTTTTGTTCCATCTGCAGAGCTGGAGGCTCTTGCGTTTGACTAATCCTTGGGCTCTCCCTGTCCCTTTCTCTCCTCCTCTTCAGGAGCCACTGGTGTTTGCTGAACAACCGTCTGTGAAGCTGTGCTGCCAACTGTGCTGTAGCGTGTTTAAGGATCCAGTCATCACAACCTGTGGGGTAAGGCAGTACTCTTCCAAATCATGAGCGTGGACTCCACAGATGTCCTGTGTGACCTACAGTGAAGCCCTGACTGTCCCCAGTGACTGTCCCCAGTGACTGTCCCCAGTGACTGTCAGCCTGAATGAGCAAAGACGAGGCAGCCCCTGCCTGGGGAAGCCAGGCCAGCCTAGGAGCAGAGATGCTGATAGACATGTGTCAGAGTTCCCCACAGGGCAGCTCTGAACCAGCCTGCAGCGGGGTGTGCAGAGCACTCTGCAGTTAGCCGGAGAAGCCTGGGGCTTGCTTAAAATTGGGCTGCTTTTCCCAGGAGAGCTGTACTGTCAGCCTCCCTATCCTGGCTGCATTCAGCCTCCTTGGTATGGCTTCAGTGAGGTCTAAAACTCCTCATTCCCTGTCCTGAAGGGCTCTGCGGAGTGCTGCTGCCTCCTGGGCACCCCAGGAATGGCTGCTCTTCACTTGTGAAGAAAGTGTTTCTTATAAAACAGGAATGGCTTGAAGCTTCATTTAGTTAATGCTTGCAAAGGGATTTGAGATCCTCTAATGAAAGGCACAGAATATTATGAATATTCTTCTATATTCCATTTTACCAGGATTTAATAGAAACTGTATATTATTCCTGCTTCTGTGCTACATGTGAAGAGAGAGGGCTTTGTGACGGGCTCTCCAATGCTTCTGACGTGCTTCTGATTGCTAGGATGGAGCTGTAGCAACAAAAGCAGAGAGCAGGATTGTTTATTGCAGCGAGGGTGCTATCCCCAAAGGTGTTGGAAGTTGGTGCAGGGAAACTGCACCATTTCAGTAAGCAGCTCTTCATGGAGATGCTGAGATTTACTGGTTAATATAGGAAAAAAAGGTCTGCTGCAGGAAGCAGACTGGCTTCATTTGCAATCCTGGTTTGGCAGCTCTGGAGAGAGCACCATGCAGCTGTGCGGGGCAGGAAAAGGCCGCATGAGCAGGGCAGCAGATAACAGCTCTGAAGAGTGACCTGCAGCCTGTCCAGCGCTGCTGCCAGGTGCTGGCCCTGTGGCAGGGGAATGTGGCTGAGGGTGCTCCAGGGAACCCGCAGAGCAAGTTCAGGACCAGTGAAATGCTGCAGCCTTCGTTCTTCTATTTATATTTGTTAGCATGTTAGATGAAATTGCTAATTTATCAAGTTAAATTTTTACCATACATTTCTGCTGTGAGAAGAGAGAGAGAGAGCTATTTGAAATGGCAAAATTTACAGTGTATTTAATGGGCTTACAAAGCAGCTGTCCCATCCACCTGACAGCAGGACAGCTTCAGCTATGCTAGAAGAGCTACAGAGTGATATATGTGATGGGCTGACTGGCCAAGGACAGGGAGAAGCCAGGCTTCCCCTTCCCCTTCCCCTTGAGGACTTCTCAGGGAGATGAGAGGAGTGACATGGACTAAGTGGGGGGTGAGGAAGAGAAACCGCATGCAGACTTGGGGGGTAGGAGTGTCAGAGTGTGGCAGAATGTGTCCGTGGCTTTGGCTTGCACCATGTCATGGCCTGATCCTGAACAGGGCAGAACCCTCAAAGCTTCAAACCATGTGCTTAATACTTCTCAGGAACAGGACCTGTGTTGCACTCTTAGCTGCCTGAGCAAGCAGCTGGTTTTTGCCCTGTGGTGCAGACTCAAGAGTGTGCTGAGCTATAAAGTAGGCAGAACAGCTGCTGAGGCCCCTGTGCCACAGGCTTTGGTATCTCCCACCTTTCCCATCATTAGCCACAGGGAATAATTTGTCCGATATCATTTACGCTGACACTGCTGCTCCTCTTTGTCTCCACAGCACACATTTTGTAGAAGATGTGCCTTAACATCTGGTGAGTACAGAACTGTTCTTGTGCCAAGTTGCTGTTATTTTCTGGTTTGTTTGCTTTCACTTAAAAATAAACCCACAGAAAGATGTCTGAAGGGCTTAAAACAAGCTGTCAGTTGCAGGCTGCCACTGCAGCAGCGAGGGGCTGGGGCACCGGGTGGCTGCGCAGCTCGGAGCTCTGATGGTATGCACTGTAGCATGGGCACTAGAGGGCTAGGCCCAGCTCTTGGGCACAGGATGTTCTCAAATCCTGGAATATGCAATGGATAATCCCGGGATAATACATGTCTCGCCCAGAGCTGACCCATTGATTTCAGATAGAAAGCTTTCTGTGGCTGCCTAAGGAACAGGGGGCCGTGTTTGGCAGAGACCCATCAAACCCCTCCTCCCCCATCCCGTTAGTGCCAGCTCTCTGGCCGCCGACTGAGCCTGTGCGCAGCAGCACACAGAGCTGCTTTAGCTCACCCAGCTCTTCCAGAAACCTGGTGGAGCCCAAGTGTCTGGCTGCTGGCCTCGCCTAACCAGCTCTCCCCTGGTTTGGACTCTGTGCTACGAAAAAGACTTTATTTGGCACGAGCCTGTGCCCCTCTTGGAAAGCTGTTGTTCAGCACAAAGCCAAGTCATTCGTATTACCAGAACAGCGAGCCCTGAGAAGGCTCCCTGGGGAGTCCAGCAAAACAGCAGCTCTTTCTGTCTGTCTGTCTTCCACATGTGAGGGGTCCCTCTGCGTTGCGTGCTAACTCTGTCACCATGTTGTGCTGTATCTTTCCCAGCCAACAGATTTGTAGCAAAAGGCTTTGCAGTTGCAATCCTGAGTCGCTCAGTTTTGCTCCTGCCCTTGGAGCTTGTGTCTTTGCTTCACTGCAGCATCCCTGGCTTGCAGTGCCCTGCTGGCAGCAGAGGAGCTGAGCCCCAGGCCTGGGTGGGGGAACAGGTTATGTATGGGGCACCTGCTGATTTGTGGTCACTGTGAGTACTCTCACACTTCAGCAAGCACAAGGTAGTCTGAATTAGTGTGGCCTTCTTTCACTGGCAGCTAGCTCACATTATCATGGATTAACATAAACTGTAACTTTTCACCAAGCCCCAAGACAAACCTGAGGTAGTGGCTTGCAGACCTTGTGTGAATATTCATGGCTCATTCCATTGCCACCCATCTGGGGGTTGGCTGTCTTGGCCAGAGAAGGCAAAAAAAAAAAATCTCCTGCAGTGTCTGAAGCCCTTGCTGACTCTCTCTCTCTTTTGCTTCCCCACGTGGCAGAGAAGTGCCCCGTGGACAATGCCAAACTGACCGTAGTGGTTAACAACATTGCGGTGGCTGAGCAGATCGGGGAGCTCTTTATTCACTGCAAGTATGGCTGCCGGCCTGCAGCCAGCAGCAAGCCCGCTGCCTTCGAGGTGGACCCCCGTGGATGCCCGTTTACAACTAAACTGAGTGCCAGGAAGTAAGTGGCTTGTTACCAGCGTGCAGCCTCTCCAGGGAAAGGGCTCCACCACCAGCAATCTGCTGTCGTATCCGAGCTGCCCTGCGGCTCCTGGGGACAGTGCAGCTCCTGCCGCCAGTGCTCTGCCGGGGCGTGCAGGGGTGTGGGAATGGGCAGGGTGACTTGAGGGGACAGTTCTTTCCACTGTGACTCAGTCTTAGGATGATGGCAGATGGGCTGCTCTCAGGGAAAGGATGCTGTTCTCTGCTTCCAGCTTACCTGAGTGTCTTGGCATCGGGACAGGGGATACACTGAAAACAGCCACCTCACATCAGGGATGAAACACTGTGGCTATGGTCAAGCAGAAACCTCGGGATTCTTTTTGTAAGAGGAGTTATCCTAGATATATCCTATGAATCTGAAATCTATCTCCCTCCCCATCCTAAATGCATTCACTGTCTTCCCTATCACCTGGCTATTGCCTGTTGATGATAGCTGCCTGAAGGCTTAGTCGATCAGCTGCAGAGATAGATGTCATCCTGCCTAACATGGCCTATTATTACTCTCAACTTACTGGCCAAATGAGAATTTAAAGCTGTAATTGCAGGCTTAGAGCAGGAGGCTTTCGACCACCTGACAGTCTTACAGGGCTGGTTTGCTCCTTTCCTGACGATCTGTGTTGTTTCCATTAATTTTTGCTTATTGCTGATTTTCCCTTCTTTTGCTTCTCTCCATGGGCAGAGATCATGAAAGCAGCTGTGATTACAGGCCAGTTCGCTGCCCCAATAACCCCAGCTGCCCACCTCTCCTGAAAATGAACCTGGAGGCACATCTGAAAGAGTGCGAGCACATAAAATGTCCCCACTCCAAATACGGGTAAGGAGCTGGTGCTTTTTAGTGGGAAGGATGCACTGAGCTCATTTCTGAGCTGCTTTTTGGCTACTGCAGCCTTGGGATAGCCCCATGGGCTCAGAGCAGCTCTACCCAGTGCTGTGCACTGGCCTGAGATCAGGCGTGCAGGGCTTGCAGAAGGCAGCCCCTGAGCCTCTGGTTGAGAACGGGCAGGTCACGCTGCCCAGCTGTAAGCCCTGCTGGCAGCCGAGGACAAGGCTGAGGTGCGTAGGCAGAAGAGCCAGCTGGAGGAGAGTCAGAGCAGTGGATGTGGCCAGGGCCACGCAGGGAGGAGGATGAGTACAAAAGTAATGCAAGCACCAGAGCAGTGTCTTTCAAACCAGTCCCAGTCCCAGTCCCAGGGCAAGGGAAGTGCTGATCAGCCTCGAAGGCTCGATTGTCACCTGGACAGGAGTGCAGCCCGGGCTGGGGGTTCCCTGCAGGCTGCACAGCTAAGGCTACTGTTGCAGGAAGAGATGTCTTGGCAGAAGCAGAGCAAGGCAAGTCCTGACAGAGCAGCTCTGATTCCTTGCCATGCTGCAGGCCCAAGTCAGCATCTGCCAAGGTCAGCTGCAGTTTATTCCATTGGTTTTGATGGCTCTTAGATTGGGCTCCTGGTGAGCACACGAACTGACACCACATTCTGTCTCTTGCCCAAGATCTGCTTTTCCTTGCAACTACCTAGACAGACAGACAGACAGATCAACAGTTCAGTTTGGGGCCAATGCCGTTGCCGGAAGAATGCAAGCTGCTTGGCCTCTATGTTGCCCTGCAGTTGCCTGCACCCAGCAGGATGGTGAACCTCAGTAGGATGAGGTTCCTGGGGACCCACGCAGGCCTCAGACCTCCCTCTCAGGAACCAGCTGAGCAAGGAGGTCTCCGGTGTGAGCCCTGCTCCAGCTGGCCTCTGCCTTCCCCTTGTAGGTGTACGTTCATAGGAAATCAAGACACTTATGAGACCCACTTGGAGACGTGCAAGTTTGAGGGTCTGAAGGAGTTCCTGCAGCAGACAGATGATCGCTTCCATGAGATGCAGGTGGCAATGGCCCAGAAGGACCAGGAAATTGCCTTCCTGCGCTCCATGCTGGGGAAGCTCTCAGAGAAAATTGACCAGCTGGAGAAGAACCTGGAGCTCAAATTTGGTGAGTCTGCACTGGACAAGCTCTGTGGTCAGAGCTGTAGGGACAGGGCAGCTCTTTGTTAGGATGGTGCATTACAGGATTCATTCCATGTTTAAAACTGGTGCTGAGCAGGTTTCAGGAGGTTCAGATATTCCTTTCAGAGGAACAAATAGGGGTCCCATTGACTTCTCTGCTGCCAGAACATCATGGGACCTAATCCTGCAGTCACCGATCACATGGCAAGTCCTAGAAATGTCTGCAGGCAGCCACCACCTTTCTCCTGTGACTTCTTCCTGTGCAGTCCATGGCCACAGGCCCCCATAAAAATCAGTGAGCTGACTAGCCAACAATGCAGCCATCCTGGAGCGAGCATGGTTCCTGGACACCTTTGCTGCACCCAGCCCTGTCTTGCCACTGAAAAATGTGTTGGGTCTTCAGCATCCAAGTACAATTTGCGTTTGAGTAGCAGACACCCTCCTGCTTTCCCCTGCCGATAACAGCAATGAGCTCTCCTCCCTTCTTGTTCAGAGCTTAGGTGGCAGCGGCTGTCTTCTTCCCGTTCCCCTGGACGCCGTCACTGACTCTGGGGTGACTATGGGCCTGTCCATCTCTTGTAGATGTGCTGGACGAGAACCAGAGCAAGCTGAGCGAGGACCTGATGGAGTTCCGCAGGGATGCCTCCATGCTGAACGTGAGGAGGGGGTCTGGCCCTGGGGCTGAAAAGGGATTGCATCCAGTTAGCTGCCGGCTCTGCTGCTAATTGGGCTTCTCCTGCAGTGGGGGGAGTCTTCCAGGTTCCCTCCTGCTTGCTGGCTCTGCTCACCCTGGGTTCAGTTTGCTTTTACTGCAGCTGGGGTCTGGGTGAAGGTTTCCTCTAGGCTGAGTTAAAGGCAGCTCATTGAGCACAATCTGGTCACTGCATCTAAGCTGCCGTTTCAACTGTTCCTGCTGTCTTTTCTCAGCCTCTTGCTGCTCTTGAAATGTGTTACCAGAGGAGAGAACCCCTGCAACAAGGAGAGAGCCCTCTGCTCCAAAGCCTGGGCGCTCCTGTACCTTTTGTACTAGCCAGGGACAGTATGCCCTTCTCCCTGCCTGCAGAGAAAGCAGGAAGATAAGCAGATCCCTGCTAACAAGCTGGGAGTGAGAGCTGTCTCATGATTTAGGACATTATTCAAGCACTGATGTTAGACAGACATTCCTCCCTAGTTCAGGCAGACTGCATCCCATTGGCTGTACTGATCAGGAGGAACTCACCCTGGTTTACCTAAGCATACTAATGAAGAGGGTCCCCATGGATGCAGTAGGGACCAGGCCGTGGAGGAGACTACAAAGACACCTTCCAGTTCTTCTCCAGCAAGGTGGGCTTCAAGAGCCCAGGCGAGCAAGCAGTCCCCATAACCAATTTGATTATTTTCAGCAGTCTGGTGAATGGCAGAGCAAGGACAGTATATTCTGAAAGGTATTTCTGTGCCTGCCTGAATACTGAGGAGTTTAGTGCAGGTCTGAGATGCTGTCAGAGCCCCGTGGTCTCTGGAGGGAGGTGACAGAGGGATGCAGTCCTAGAGCAGGAGACCTCTGATCAGAGAAAGAGTCAGCTGCTGAGGGAGGGCCTTCACAGGGAGTCAGGACCTGTCCAAAGGCAACAGTGGTTTTAGCAGCGGAGGGCGACAGTCTTAAAGCCATGCCCAGAAGGGCAGACTGGTGTTGATGGCTCTGCAGCTCATGCAGCTTGTTCTGTTTTTCAGGATGAACTCTCCCACATTAATGCTCGGCTCAACATGGGCATCCTTGGATGTGAGTATGCATGTGGCTTTCATCCTCTCAGGCTGGGTTTGGGTTGATGGCCCACTGTGCCCTTTTAGGCATGGTCTCAGTTGCCTCTGGGTGCAGCAGTGATTTGTTCACAGGATCACTGCTGCTGCAGGAAGAAAATACTGGTGGGAGAGTTTGCCAGAAGGGCTGGCTGAAGGGGAACTCCCAGTGTTGCAGGGTTGTTAGCTGCTGGGGGAGATGTCAAGCAGACTCTGCATCTCTGGCCTCCCTAGGTCCAGCCTGGGAGTTGCATTAGGGAAATGAATCCTGGGGCTCAAAGCAATGATAAGTCAATGCGCTGTAAGGGTGGGACATGAGACCCTCCAGCCAGACTAGGAGGGTCTCACGGTTCCTTCTGGCCTGCAACAATGTGAAGTACAAAGAGGACGTGCCGGGCCAGTGCAGGGAGCTCTGTCTCCTCCAAATTCACCGTGATGTGGCACAGCATCGTTCTTCCACCTCTCACCTGCCCTCTTGTTTCTGTAGCTTATGATCCTCAGCAGATCTTTAAGTGCAAGGGGACCTTTGTGGGACACCAAGGCCCTGTCTGGTGTTTGTGCGTTTACTCCATAGGAGACTTGCTCTTCAGTGGCTCTTCAGACAAAACCATTAAGGTAAGAGCTTGCCTCTTCTGCGTATTTTCTGCATTTGTAAATGTGCTTCAGGTGGGACAGAAGCTGAGTTGCAGTTGGTGGTGTGGTGGGATGTCACTTCCCAAAGCTTCTCCCAAAGAATCTTAAAGGATTCTTTGCAGTTATAGTTTGGCAAAATTCTCTGCGAGGAAATGTTATGTGACGGTGAAATCGAGAGACAGATAGTGGTTTTTGCAAAGCCCTGATTAGAATCTCATTCCTGCTGCTCCTGGTTTTGCTTTATATAGTGTTTAGGGCATCTAAGCCTATTTCGGCTTCTGATTTTATTTTCCCTTGTTATAAAAGATCATCTTAGAAAAAAACATTTTCCCCTGATCAAATGGATTTTATGACATGTTTGTTTTCTTTGTCCTGTTTTCAGTAACTCAAACTGACAGCACTGCTCCAGTGCAACCTAAACAACAGCTCCCAACGTGACTGCGTTGGCTGCTGGTGGCTGATGGCTGGGCTGGGGAGCCACGCGGGCTGCCGCAACTAGCCCTGCCGGGAGCAGAGCTTTGGTTTAGTTTCTTTGAGCGATAGCAAGAGCCACATGGAAGAAAATGGACATTGCTGTACTTTATTGAAAGAAAACAGCTTTCTCCCCTGTCCTGGCTGCTCTGGGAACCACATTCCCATGTTTCCTCTCTTGAGAGAGCGGTGTGTGCTTGGTGGGGAAAACCTTTGCAGTGGCAGAGGAGGCTGTGCTGTGCCATTGGAGGCCTAGGACCGGGTGCGAATTGCTAAAGCGGGAGCCCGAGAGCTGCTTCTCTGGTTCAGTGTGTTGTGTTGGCCTGGGCTGTGAAAGGCAGTGCTGGAGAGGGCTGATGCGTGCTGCTGTCCAGCGTCTCATTAACTTCAACCTGACCCTTTGCAGTAAATTTCCTTTCCTAGACAAGCACCGGAAGGCAGGTGCCCAGGTGACAGCCTGTTTCCTCGTTTTGGTGCTTTTGTGGCTTTGCTGACATCCTGCCCGGGTCCCCAGCTGCTCTGTCTGCCGGCGTGTGACCCTCTGCTGACTTGTGTTTCCTGTTAGGTGTGGGATACCTGTACCACATACAAGTGCCAAAAGACCTTGGAGGGTCATGATGGAATTGTACTGGCTCTCTGCATCCAGGGGTGAGTGGAGAGGGACACCTGCCCCTGCAGGAGAGAGCTGGGAGAGCACTGGGGCACCTGAGCATGCCCTTACAATTCCTGTCCTCAGTCCTGAATGTGCCAGGATTGTTGCACGAGAGGCACATCTAGCCTCTTTGCTCTTTAAAAATCAACAAAGCACGTATCTCTTTGGACTCCCCTGCTGTCCTGGCTTCCTTCCCTGGTCACCAGCAGGGTGCCTGGCCTCCTGCTTGAAGGGCCAATCCCGCCTGGCCTCCCCACAAGACCTGGGCTCTGCTCCTGGGGTTGGTGTGTTTAGTCTTGGCCCAGTGAGGCTGTGGGACCGCAGCTCCTTGCCCAGCACAGTGCCTGGGAACAAGCTGGGACCCTGCACTCGTTGCTCTCCCTCGCTGACCTCCTTTTGTTTTCTGGTGACATTACAGGAACAAGCTGTACAGTGGCTCTGCTGACTGCACCATTATTGTGAGTACCCAGGACTCCTGCTCCGCTTCGCGGTTGGGATGTGAGATCTACAGGCCAGCCCCAGGCTGTTGTAGAGCAGGGACCTGCATCCTTTTTTCTATAAGGCTCTTCAGCTGCCAGTGGTGTAAGACTGATAACCTGTGGGTGCTTTATCCACTGCCTTCAGCCAAGTCACTCGTGGGTTGGATTTGGGTGTTTCCTGCAGGCTGGATTTCCCACTCCCCACTCCTGCTTGGGGAGCAGGAGGCTGGTGCTCTGAGCTGGGGCAGGGTGCTCAGTCCTGATCAAGCCAGGACAGTGGCTCGGACAAGTGCCCTGTTCTGCCTGTGTGTGATTGCCTGCCTTCAGAGGCAAGGAGGAAGGGCTTCAGCACAAGGGGCCTGCCCCGGCCCCTCACAGGCGCTCATCTTCTCCTTTGCAGGTCTGGGATATTCAAAACCTCCAGAAAGTGAACACGATCCGAGCACATGACAATCCTGTTTGCACTTTGGTTTCCTCGCACAACATGCTGTTCAGCGGCTCTCTCAAAGCCATCAAGGTAGAGCTCTGGGGTGGCTCCTTTTGGTCTGGTTGGGGACCGATGGTACAAAATGTCAGGCAGCAGTGTCCAAACAGGAAGAAAGTGGCGTTTTGGTCTGTAGGTGACCTTGTTACTATGCTCTCCTGAGCCACACAGAGAAGCACAGCTACACAGCACAGCCAGCACTGCAGAGGTTTAGCCCGTCCTCTGTGCTGAAGTCAGAGATGTTCTGGGACCTGGCTGAAAAAACACTATTATTTCTTCTAACTCTGCAAACCTGAGACTGTGGGTGGAGTATCTTGGCAGTTCCTGAATGGGCCCCCAACGGACCTGCTCAGACCATTGGGAGTTGGGTCTGGGGTGCAGAATTGGCTGGGGATTCAGGCTGCCTGTTTTGAAACCCCCTCCAAAGGATCTTGAATCTGCATTCTTTACCTAAAGCATGCAGAAATCAGGGAACAGCTTTGCAAGTTGCCCTTTAAAGCCTTGGCTAGATTCCCTTGGTTCTGCTTCCAGCTCCTGGTGAGACGGCTTA
The DNA here is from genome assembly GCA_031468815.1 of Morus bassanus. Lineage (NCBI taxonomy): Eukaryota > Metazoa > Chordata > Aves > Suliformes > Sulidae > Morus > Morus bassanus. The sequence continues at coordinate 65,554,685 of CM062572.1, forward strand.
TGGGACCATCCATCTGTAAGAGGGCGCATGCTCTTTTCTTTATCTGGGGCCTGGAGCGGTGCAGCTATCTAGAGAGCGCTCGGGGCTGGAGGAGTGGTGAGACAGCACTAAGCAGGAGGAGAACTTGGGACCTTTTGTTTTTCTCGTCCCCAGCCACTTTCTGCCAGATGAGCCGAGCAGGCCAGCAGCGCTGCTTGGAGCGGTGGGGTGAGATCCGTCGATCCCTGCGTGCTGGGGGTGTCGGCCAGGGTTTTCCAGGAGCTGTGGAAATGGAGCTTTGTGGGGACAGGCTGGGAGTGGAAGTCCAGAGCAGTTCTTTACTGTAGGTTTGGTTTAGGTTTTTCAAGCCCATGGCTCTGCTAGGGAAGGGTCTCTTCCAGTGATAATGCAGGCTCCAAGCGAGCTTTCCCAGGTCCTCGGGGAACATGCCTATTCAGCATAGTTATTGTGTGTTTTATCTGCAAGTCAGTGGGTTCAGGTGCTTCCCACAGGGCACGAGAGCCAGCATGAGGTTCCCCTTAGCGAGCTGGTAGGGCCTTGTGCTGGCTGGGCAGGGGTGGGCAGCACCTGGCCCCCGAGCCAGAGGCTGACCTGTTCTACCCCATCACTGCCCAGTCCCACTGAGACTCTCCTCCATGTGTGTGCGTGTTTGTGTTTTCCGCAGGTCTGGGATATTGTAGGTACTGAGCTCAAACTGAAGAAGGAGCTGACAGGCCTCAATCACTGGGTGCGAGCGCTGGTGGCTTCTCAAAACTATCTCTACAGCGGATCTTACCAAACAATCAAGGTGGGACCCCGAGACTCGTGGCAACTGTAAGCCATCGGCTCTCCCCGTGCCTCTACGTATCTGTATTCTGCAGCATGGGTTGGTGGAGCAGGACAAAAGGTAGCTGCTAAGATGTGAGAGCACTGCTGTAGCGTTGCTGACACACTAGATTTTACTGCGCTGATTGCATCTTTGCAGGCACAAAGGCTGGGCTCTGGCTGGTCCTTGGGAGCACAGCTGCGGGGGGATGCTCACTAAGATAAAACACGGCCTCACAGCTCTGGCGCCTCACGCTGCCTCTGCAGCTGCCGCAGCATTATCTGGGCTGACAGTCCTGCTGATCAGAGGAGAAGGTCACTGTCTGGCTGCAGAGTTGCCATAAATCTGTGGGTGGTTTGCGAAATGCCCTCATCTGTGTTGGCTCAGGCTTTGATGAATAGTTCGCCTCTCAGCAGCTGGGTGACACAAGAGAATCTGAAGTTTCCCTCCTCAGCGTTAATAAAACCCTGTGAATTTGTCTGCCTCAGTTTTCTGTGCTATCAAGGACTGCGTTGTGTGTGCACGTGTGTGTATAGTCACACACAAAGGGTGTGCAATCTCCACAACTTTTTCAGCCTGTATGTTCAAAGCTGGGCAGCTAAATAAGAGAGCGGGACTTTGCTCATCAGTAGGGAACATTCCCAGCCGGACAGATTTGTCCTTAAAGATGTGATCTGGGCACACCTGGAGCCAGGCTGACTCGGTGCATGGCTGGAGAAGAGCTTCAAGGGTGCTCCCTCCTGGAGAGGGGTCCCTGCATGGGTTTCATCCTGCCTTTGCTCCGGCGTCTCTTTCAGATCTGGGACATCCGCAACTTGGAGTGTGTCCACGTGCTGCAGACGTCAGGAGGCAGCGTCTACTCCATCGCTGTGACAAACCACCACATTGTGTGTGGCACCTACGAGAACCTCATCCACGTAAGGGCTGCAGGGTTTGATGCATTTGTTGGCTTGCGGCTGGGGGAGAGGGGCAAGGAGATGGGGGCCTGGCTCTGCCGGTCCCCTTTATGGCACACCCAGAGCATGGGTGCGCAGCACCCACCTTGGAGGTGTGCGTGGAGGTGGAAACACCTCTCAGAGGAGAAGTTGGTGGTCTGCAGCCCAGTGCAGTCTCTGAGCCCTGCTCTCCTCCCACAGGTCTGGGATATAGAGACAAAGGAACAAGTCCGCACGCTGACTGGGCATGTGGGTACGGTCTATGCCCTCGCTGTCATCTCCACACCAGATCAAACCAAAGTCTTCAGTGCATCATACGACCGCTCTCTCAGGGTACGTGTCCAGGGATGTGCAGCTGCCTCTGTGCATTTGGCACTGTCGTTAAAACATAGACAGCCCTGAGGGAAAGGGAGGACGGGGAATCCTTATCCTTGCGTGCCACGTGGCCTCATATTTAATTTGTGTCACCTGGCTCAAGCCCTGTGGCACTCAGCATCCCCTGTCCCTCCCGCTGCTCGGGATGTGCCAGAGCCCTGTGCCGCTCGCTTGGCTCACGCCTCCTGTGTGCCCGTAGGTGTGGAGCATGGACAACATGATCTGTACTCAGACGCTGCTGCGACACCAGGGTAGCGTCACTGCCCTCGCAGTCTCCAGGGGCCGCCTCTTCTCCGGCGCCGTGGACAGCACTGTAAAGGTTGGTTTCCTCAGGCTTCTTCTTGATGGTTTGGTCTCTTCCAGTACTAGAACTAGGGCATTAAAGGAGTTATGAGCCGTCTTCAAACAAGGGGACGGTTCTCAACGGGTCGGAAGTTTAACTCCTGACAGAGGGTGTTGTGGATGCTGGAAGCCCGAAGGGAAGCTCCACAAGAGGGTGAAGAGAAGCCCACATTGCTGCTGAGAACAGTCACTGCCATGGGTTCCTGTTGTCTCTCCTCTGCAGGTCTGGACGTGCTAGCGAGAACGCCACACTAGTCCCGCACACTGAAAGACCAAAACCTCCTCCCCTCCGTCGGCCTGCTGGGTGACTAACACCACTATGAAATAACTGCTGCAGCTCCTCTCCGCACCGACCACTGCCTGCCGCTGCCCGTCGGCCGGTTCCCCCACCCGCAAGGACCCCGGCTGGCAGCTCTCAGGACGGGTCTGGCCCACGGATGCTCCAGATGTTCCCTCAGATCTGCCGTATATGATTGGAAACGCAGAGGAAGCCGTTGCGGTGCCGGCGCCCTCCGCGCCGCAGGGTGCCCTCCTCTGCCTGCGTCCCCCGAGCTGGGGAGCATCCTCTGGGGCGAAGCTGGGCCTCTGGGCCGGGGCAGCCCCGCAGGGCACTGGTGCGGGCGCAGCGCAGCCCTTGGCCAGTGATGGGACTCAGTGGTTCAGCTTGTCACAGGCGGGAGCCGGTCTGGCCAGGGCGGCGACGCTGGGAGGCTGGTCCCTTTGTAAATGGTAGAATGGAGCATTAGGCCTTGCCCTGGGTTGGGACCCCAACCCCTTTCTGTCTCTAGTATTTAATTTTACTGCCAAGATGTCAGGCTGATCCATCTGGGAAGAGGTGTTTTCTTGAGTAGCCAGGTACGATTTTTATGCCACAGCTAGTTCTCAAATCAAATAACACAAGCCCATTGTTCACCACCCTTAATAATGGTCTCCACATTAAAGAGAAAAAAGCCTCCGTTGCATTTTTACTCACATTTTCTACTGTTTTTAAGATTGTAATATAGATTTGATTATTTCTTCATTGACAATAAAAGCAGAAAGCGTTGCTCCTGGCCAGCGTGAGTTATTGCAGGCTCTCGGCGGGTCCCGGCAGCCAGCACCGGTCCTGCGGCAGCTCCTGCCTCCGGCCTGCGCCCGTCCGCCCCGCGGCTGCTGCCGAGGCTGCCCCAGAGGCGTGGGCATGGCCACGGCGCCCGCTGTGAAAAATGGGGTGCAGGTGTGGCACCTGGGCCGGGGGGAAGAGCAGTTCCCAGCCAGCCGGGCTGCCAGGCGCCCCGCAGCACCCCCAGCACCGGCACTTGGCCCAGCCGGGGCAGAGGCACCCAAGGGTGGCCCTGGGGCCGCGCAGTGCGTGCACCCGGCGAGACACGACCACGCCACGAGGACCCGCAGGCGCCGCAGCATCCAGCACGGATGCGTGGCCAGAGCCGATGTTTTTTTGGACACAGACAGCGACGGCAGCCCGCAGGGGTTTTATTTTTTTATTTTTCTTTAAATATTTGTTGCCAGACTTCGTATAGGAGCAAACTTCTTCACAGCACCACGAGCCATCTACTATTCAGAATAGGAAGAATAAGACGAGTAGAGGTGAAATCTAAGCACAGAAGAGCAGGGAGAAGCACCAGGATGCATAGCTTGACAGATGGGATACGATACAGAGTCCATAACTTAATCATAAAAAATATATATATGTATATATCCATCATGTAGAACTTTATGGTTTTTTATTTTTTTTAGATACATATTTTTTTTCTTTTCAACAGATATTTTCAGGCGGGTGATTTTTTTTTTTTTTTTTTGTTACTTTTAAAGTCTTTTTTGTGTTTTTTTTTTTTTTTAAAGAAATTTCAAAGTTGTGCCAAACACATCTGGATCAGCGACCACAACGGGAGAGACGGGGTAGAGAGAGGAAGGCGGGGAGAGGGAGGGAGGGAGAGGAAGGCAGAGGGAAAGACCACTCTGTACGTCTCAAGAAAAGAAAGGAACAGCAACACTTCATTTTGAAACCACAAGCAAAAAATGCATTCATCAGGACTCAAGCGACTGAACCAGACTCCAGTTTATACATGAATATACAGCGGTGCGTCCCGGAGAACGCACGCGAGCACACGCACCCCCGCGTGCACACACACACACCCCCCCACGCACACCCACAGGCGCACACCGACCAAATGCCAAAAAGAAAACAAACCCAAAAACAAAACCTGAAGACACTCCAAAAGAAATGAAACACCTCCAGTATAAGAATTAACGAAAACCTCCATAAAACAAGGCACATCCTTTGAGTTCTTAATGGTGTAAAAAATAAAGACGTGACACTGAATCCCAACGGAAAGACCCGAACAGAACTGCTTGCACGTACCTTCCACCCAGAGAAAAGGTAAATATTGTGCTACTCTTAGAATGAGTTTGCCACGAGACACACAGCTTAGTATAATCTAATAGTTTTTCTCAAGCTAAAATCCAGTTTTCTCTTGATTTCTTTTAAACTGCTTTATATATAATTGCTAATATTTTTAAATCTTTTAAATATATATTTGTTAAAGTTTATTCTTTTTATTATTTTGGGGGTGGGGGAAATCTGGTTTATATCTTTTTTTTTTCCCCCCTCCAATAAATTAATACTTCTTTATAGTTTATCACTGTCCTCTCCCCCGGCGGGGAGGGGCTGGGCAGGGGCACGTCCCGCTGCCCCCCGCCCGCGCCGCCAAGGGCCCCGACACGGGGCGTTCGCTCCCCGATTTGCAACCGACGCAAACGAAACCCCCTTCCCACGCCCGAGGCGAAGCCTCCGCGAAGGGGAGCCCCACGGCCGGGCCCCCGCGCTCCTCGGGCAGCGTCCCTCCACGGGGCAGCCCCCCAGCCCGGTGCGACGCCGCGGCAGGACCCCGCGCCCTGCCCGCCCCCAGCGAACGACGACGGAAAAAAAAGAAAGAAAATTTTAAAAAAGAGGAAAAATTAAAAAAAAAAAAAAAAAAGGAGAAAAGAAACCCAAGTGCATTTGCCCACCCGGACCCGCCACCAGCATGGCCACCACCAAAAGCCATCGGCGACACGCGGCACGCCGCTGACGGAGCCGCCGCCGGGGCCGCCGCACCGGGCAGGGCTTGTGCTACATTCGGGCCGCGGCGACCCGCGGCACCAGGGCCAGCAGGGCACGGGCGTGATGGCGGCGGCCGCCGGACAGGTAGGTAGAGAAACCCCACCCCGGCACCCCGGCAGCGGGAGCGTTTCGGTCCAGGGCATGTTGCTTTGTTTCTTCTGGTTTTTTGTTCTTTTTTTTTTTTTGTTGTTTTTTTTTTTTTTTTTTGCTTTTGCAAAAGGGAGTCTTGCCGGAGCCGGCGCCGAGTCTGTGAGCACAATCCTGAGGTATCTTCTTCTTTGTGCAAACCCCGAGGGACGGGATGTCCGGGAGGGGACGGCTGTACAAAGGGGATGGGGGAGGGCGGCGGGGCCGGGGAGGGGGGGGTCGTGGATCGTTGTGCCCTTGTGCCCACGTAAGCCCTGAGGTTCGCGGGGCCCTGGCGCCCCTCACTCCAGCATGGCGTCCAGCTGGTCCGCCAGGTCGTCGAACATGCTGCCGATGTCGTCCAGGATGCTCACGGTGCTCTTCGACTCCCCGGCCGAGCTGGGTGTGCGGTGGGGATGGGTCAGCGCCGCGCAACGGACGGCAGCACCGCACGGTCCCCTGTGCCCCGCGCGTGGCCTTTCTGCTCCCCGTGCTCGGCACCGCGTCCCCAGTGCGAACCCCAGTGCTACTGGGGCCATCCCAGCCCCACGACGCTCCAGCTCAGCGTCCCCTGCTGTCACCTCTCCAATGCAACCCCCGGTGCACCCACATGCCCAGGTCCCCCTGCCCGTGCTGCTCCGGCGTGGTCCCCCCCAGCGTCACCTCCCCAACACAGCTCCAACCAGGGCCCCGTGATGCTCCAGCACAGCCCTGCTCCCACCATGGTGGCACAGCCTGACACCTCCCCCCCACCCCACGGTGCTCGTGGCCTCCCGACCCCCCCATCCCCATGCAGCTCAGTGGCACAGCGCACCCCGTGCCCTCCCCCAGGACCACCGCCTGCCCCGCGCCCCCTTACTCTGCCGCCTGACTGTCCTCCTGCTTGATCTTCTCCTCCACGGCCTGCAGCGCGGCGGCCAGGGACGCGCTCGTCTCCTCCAGCTTCTGCTGCGCCAGCTCGGGGCCGGCGCTGTCGACGGAGGGGCCGGCGATGGCGGAGCGGGGCGGCTTCACCGGCACCTGCTGGGGCTGCGCGCCGGGCGAGAGGGGCTTGGCGGGGCTGGAGCAGAGCGAGGGCGGCGTGCTGGACGGCTTGGCGGCGGCAGCACCCAGCTGCCGGGCCGGGGACGGGGCCGGCGTGGAGCTGGCGCTCACCGACTGGATGGCGGCGTGGGGCTTGGGGGGCTTGGGCGCCGTGGGGGGCGGCATGGGCTTGGGGGACACCGGGGGCGGCGTGCCGTGGACCCGCTTCACCTCTGCGGAGAGAAGGGAGAGGGGCAGAAGGGCGGCAGTGCTGGCTGGGACCCCCCGTGTCCGCCCCGGGGAGCTCCCATCCCGGGGGGCTGGTGGGGCACCTACCTGGGCTGCCAGGGCTTGGGATGGGCACCTTTTTGGGGACGGGTGCCGGCGGCCCGGGCACCTTCTGGGGCGGCTGCGTCAGCACGGGCTTGGGGGACACCGGCGGCTTGAAGGGCTTCTTGGGCTCGGTGGGCGGCGGGGCATAGTCAGGGCCGTCGGGGCGGGCGGCGGGCGGCGTGGTGGGGGGCGGCTCAGGTCCACTCAGCTCGGAAGCCGGCCGCCGCTTCACGGTGCCGGTGCCGTTCTGGTAGACGGCGAGCGGGGCCGGCTCCAGCGCCGGCTCCTTGTCCTTGGCCTTGGGCCGGCGCTTGACGGTGTCAGACTCGGTGAGGACGAAGCGGACGCCGTCCTGCTGGCTCTGCCTGGCCCGGATCCGCCGCTTGAGCGTGGCGCTGGCTTCCACCTTGGCCAGGTCCCCGTGACGGTGGGCTGGGGACAACCCCTCGCCCGTCTCCCCCCGGGCTGGCCCCAGTGGCCGCGGCCGCTGCTTGATGGTGAGATTGCCCTCCTCGGCGAAGGGGATGCCATCCGGGGAGCCGCCACGCTCGACCCGCAGCCGCTCACCGGGGCCGTCGGCACCCACCTCTGACCGCAGGCTGTCAGCGCGCTCGCGGCGGGCGGCTGCCACCAGCCCGGTGACAGGGCCACTGATGGTCCGGCGCCGGTTCACCACCTCCCCGTCCAGCCCGATGGCCTCCTTGTGCTTGACGGTGGCCAGGACGGTGGCCACGCGGGCACGCTCAGGGCTGCCCGGGGGGGGCCCCGGCTGCAGGTAGTAGCCCTCGGGTGCCTTGGCCGGCCCCGGCCCACCGGCCCCATGCGGCTTCTGCAGTGCCAGCGCCCGGGCCCCGCCGCCGATGGAGGACATCTCCAGCATGGCCGCGATGCTGCGCACGCTGCCGGCGCTGCCCGTGTCCACGCTGCCGCCCAGGTCACTGGCCCGCCGCTGTTCCCGGCGGCTCTCCCCCTCGGCGGCGGGGGGCCCGGCGGCCGCCTCGCCCTCACCCTCTTTGGGGAAGTCCTCGGCCATGCCAGCGCTGGAGATGGCGGAGCTGGAGCGCTTGGGAGGGGGCGGCGGGGGCCCCTTCTTCTTGGGGCGGACGGCGAAGGACTGGCTGCGGTTGACGTTCTTGTCGCCGCCGGCGGGCGCCCGCACCGAGTGGCTGCGCCCCACGCGCCGCTGGACGGTGGCGTAGGGCCCCGCGTCCGGCACCAGGAGTTCGTCCCGCTCCTGCTCGCTGTCAGAGGCGGCGTAGCGGTTCAGGCTATGTGCCCGCTTCTTCGGCCTCCCCGGCTCCTCCTCACCCTCACCCGCCGGCGGCAGGCACAGCACTGGCACCGAGACGGGTAGGACGGGCACCCCCGGGGGCGCCCCCTCGCCCTCGGCGGGCTGCGGCAGGACGTAGGCGAAGCCGCGGTGGGTGGGCGACTGGGGCAGGGAGCGGGGCGACGCGGGGCGCTCGCCCGGCGGCAGCAGCTGCGGGGTGGGCTTCACCTTGGCGGTGGCGTGGGGTGCCGGCGGGCCCTGCGGGGAGGGGGGCCGTGGCTTGCCGGGGGTCTGTGGCGGCGTCAGGTGGCCGGCGGAGGGTGGGAAGGGCTGCCGGGGCTTGCCAGGCACCGGCGGCACGCTGGCACGCTTGACGGGGTGGCCGTGCCGGGGCGGGCGCCCCTCCTTGGGCGGTGCGGGGGGGCCCTCACCGGCCCCCTCTGCCAGGTACTCCTGGCTCTTGGAGATGGCGGTGGCCGGGGGGGCCCGCGGGCCATCCCCCAGCAGCTCCTGCGAGCTGCTCATCAGCCTGGCACGGCCGCCCAGCCCTGGGGGCGAGCGGTAGCCGGGGGCCACGGGGTTCGCCGCCTTCTCAGGGGGCTCCTCGGGGCCTTCGCCTGTCATGGCCACCTGCAGCTCGCTGCTGAGCTCGCTGTCCTGGAAGGTGGTCATCTTGGGCGACTGGCACTCGGGCGGCTCCGGCGGGGGAGACTCGATGGCCAGCACCTCCGTTGCCTTCCTCTTCAGCGTGCCCGGCTCGTACTTGCCCAGCTCGGCGCGCTGCAGCTCCGCCAGCTTCTTCACCGCCAGCATCAGCTTCTTCTGGTGGCCTGGGGACAGCACGGGGCGTCAGCGCCGCCGCCGGGAGCTGGGACCACCACAGCCGGTGCTGCGGCACGGGACCTTACCCAGCTTGGTGATGCCGATCTCCTGCAGATCCTCCCAGGTGATGTCAGTGATGAAGTCGATGTTCTCGTAGCCGTTCTCCACCAGCACCTTGTAGTACTGGGACAGGCCGATCATGGAGAGCCACAGCGCCAGGTTGGCCTGGAGGGGAGGCGCAGGGCACGGCTCAGCGCCAGCTGGCAGCAGGGTCTGGCCCCAGCACCCCCCCGGCACTGCAGCACGCATGGGGTCTCCCCACGCTGTGCCTGTGCTCCACAAGCTCCCAGGGCCGTGCCCAGCCCCGTTCCCATGGGAAGCCCCATGCCGTGCCCAGCTGATGGGGCAGGAGAGGTGTCAGGGGGACACGTGGGGTCACGTCCATGCGGTGACAGCTGGCACCAGTCCGACAGTCCCCCAGCTGTCGGGAGGGGACGTGTGCAGCTTCGGGACCGCAGGATGGAGGCATTATCTGGCAGCGGTGAGCCAGCTCCCACCCTCGTCCCCCTGTGCCACCCCCTCCCTGGACAGGGCGGAGGGGACTACTTGCCACCCTGGTTGTGGCTTCGGCATCCCCAGCCCCGCGCAGCCCTTACCGGCTTGTACTCTGGCAGCCATTCGGGGATATTGAGGTTGTTGATCTCGGAGGCGATCTTCTTCCTGTGTCCCGGCTTGGTGACGCCGATGGCCGTGAGGTCCTGGGGCAGAGAGGGGGGGTCAGCGCCGCCCTGCGCCAGCCGTGCCCCCCTCCCTGAAGCACCGGCCAGCCCCAGCATCCCTGCGGCCTCACCTCTGGCGTCATCCGGCTAATGGTGGTGATGTCGTAGCCGGCGTTGATGAAGTTGGGTGCGTAGAGCTGCAGCTGGAACTTGCAGAGCCACTGGTACACGGCCTCCGAGCTCTGGGGCGAGAGGGACGGGGCAGCCCTGGGGACGGGGACCCACCGCCCCTGCCCGTGTCCCCCGGGGCTGTCCCCACACCCGTCCGCGTGCTGGGAGCCAGCACCGCAGAGGGGCTGCGTAGCCCCGTGGCTTGGGGTACCCTGGGCACATGTCTGTCCCCCGGCGCATGCAGGGGGCTGGTGCTGTGGAGCTGGGGTTGGGGACCGGCAGCTGCAGGGATGACTCACGCCACTGGCTCGTGTCACAGCACCCCACAGGCACTGCCATCGCAGCCAGCACCCAGAGCCCTGCCAGCCTTGGTGGCCGTGACACAGGGCCACTGAGGCACCCGCAGCTGTGGGTGTGGGGGGGTGGCCCCACCATGTGGCTGTGTCTGTGCCCCCCCTGCCCCAGCACCACACTCCACCCAGGGTGTGGGGCACCCCACGCCACCCCAGCTGTCCCCGCTAACCTTCCCCTCCGACGGCGGCTCCATCTTCTTCAGCTGGGGCTCAGCAGGGGGCTGGGGGGCGTACGGGGAGCTGGCCACGCTCTGCGACCGCGATGAACCTGCCAGAGAGGCAGCGGTCAGCGGGTCCGGGGCCGTGCAACCCTGGGCTCTGGCCAAGCGAGGCGAGGAGCCAAGCCCCTGCCCCGGGTGGGATGGCACGGTCATGGCCCCTGGGTCGGCAGGGCCACGGCAGGCATGGGAGCGCGACACCCGGAGCACCCTGGGGTGCCTTGAACGTGGGGTCTGCTCCCCTGGGACGGGCAGGGCACCGTGCCCAGGCACCACCAGACGTGTTGCAGCCCCTGTCGCTGAATCCTGGTGAGGCCGGCCACGCTGGCATGGGGCTCACGGCACGGGCTGCATCTGCATGGGGCTCTGCATGGCACCCAGCTCCCTGTGCCACAGCACGCATGGCTCCCGGGTGCCACGGTGGCTCGCCCTGGGCTGCCCGCGCTGCTGCCCTTGCCCACCCACCCAGAGCCAGGCAAGCCCCCAGCCCAGCCGGGGGCCGGGGTGCTGCAACACCCTCCACTCAGTGCAGCCCTGAGCAGAGGGACCCAGCCAGACCCCTCCTCCAGAGCAGGCTTCCCGGGTTGCCCACCTCCCTCTGGCAGCAGCCAGAGGGGTTCTGCTGCCCAAAGCCTCCGTCCCCGCTCCTCCAGCCATGCCACCAACCCAGTACGGGGCTCGTCCACCCACTGCGCCCCGCAGCGAGGGGCCCGGCTGGGCAGGGCAGGCTGGCACAAGCTGCCTCATGCCCTGGGATCCCCGCACAGGCACCCCTGCGGTGCCCACCCTCCAGCTGGTGCCTTCGCCAGCCCTGGGGGAGATGAGAGCTGCCCAGAAATTTCTGAGCAGGACCAGCAAGAGCAGCCCCTTCCCCCCACCCGCCGCCGTTGGCAACTGCATCCTCCATGCATGCGCATTTCCCTCTGTGTGTGTGTGTGCATCTGATGTTTGTGTGTTTGTGTGTATACCCCCCCCCCGGCGTGCGTGTGTGTGTGCGTGCATCCTCCTGGCATCCGCATCCCACTTGCGTGGGCATCCTTCTCACATGTGCATCCCTCTGCCACGTGCACCTCCCTCACGTCTGCATCCCACTTGCATGTGCATCTTTCCAGCATGTGCTTCCCCCCCTCAAGCAACGCATGCACGCCCCCCTCCCCGTGAGTTCATCCCCCCCTTCGTGTGCGCATCCCCCTCTCCCCAGGTTTCCATCCCCCCCCGCCCCCGCCCGGCGTGTGCATCTCCGCAGCCCGGGCATCCCCCGGCATGTTCATCCCCTACGTGTGCATCGTCCCCGCTTGTGCATCTCCTGTCTGCCCCCCACCCAGCATGTGCCTCCCCCACGGCACGGGCATGCCCCCGCTGCCAGGGCAGCCCCCGCCCGCAGCCCCCCAGACGGCACTGGCGGTGACGGGGGGGACCCCGGCTCAAGCTCCGGCGGGGGGCCAAGGAAGGGAAGGGGCTGGGGAGGAGCGCTGCCGCCCCCCGCCCGCCCACGCCGCCCCCCCCGCCCCCCCCATGGGGCCCCCACTAACCGAGGCAGGAGAAGGCCTGGCAGCAGCCGAAAGGCGAGAGAGTCATTTTTTACCCACACGTTTTTCTTCTGGCGATGGGTGCCGTGGCAATAAAAAAAAAGACAAATCCCTGGATCCACGGCACGCCCGCGGCAGGGCCAGGGCTCCTCCTGCTCCCGGCAGCCGGGCGGCCGGCGGCACGCACCTGCGGGGATGTCCTGCGCCTTGGCCGGCCCATCGCCCACGGCAGTCTCTTGCGCAGAAGCCTTCTGGGAAAGGACTGTTGCCAGCAGCTGAAAAACACCCCAGGAAGGGGGGAGAGCAGGCAGGAGTGAGGCGGGTGGGCGGCGGGGGCCGGTGGGCGCATGTCGCGGGTGCTGCGGGTGCTGCGGGTATTGCGGGTGCTGCGGCGGCCGCCCCGCCGCCAGCCCGGGCAAGGGTGGGCAGGGACGGACGCAGCAGATTCGGGCTGCGGCGGGAGCAGCGGGAGCAGCACAGATGGTGCTTCGCAGGCGGCGGGAGCCCACGGTGCCGCGGCACCCCGAATCCAGCCTGACGCACGCCCGGCTCAGGCTGCCAGCACGGGCTGCAGGGCCTCCCCCCGCCTGCAAAGCAGAGCACCCACGGCCATCAGCACGGTGCTCGGCTCAGGGGCACGCAGACCCCAGTGCCCAGCCTGCTCTGGCATCACGCAGGCAGGGTGCCAGGGGAGGTGGGCTCGCGGGTGCACCCCAGGCTGCCACGGGCAGTGCACAAAGTGCAGGGGGCAACGTGCCGGCAGCAGCGGGCAATGTGCAGGCAGCGATGTGCAGCGTGTAATGCGCGGGCAGCAGTGCGCAGTGTGCAACGTGCAGGCAGGAGCGTGCAGCGGGCTGTGTGCTGGCAGCAGCAGGCAGATGGCTCTGTGCAGTGCGGAGCTGCAGCGGGCAGCATGCCGGTGGCAGCACGCAGCGTGCAGCGCAGCGTGCGGTGCGCAGTGCAGAGGCACCCTCCGAGCGGCAGCAGAGACACGGCACGCAGCCTCGGCCGGACCCTGCACACGGGCCAGCCGCGAGGGGACACACTGGTGGCCGCTGTCGGTGACAGCCATGGCTGGTGGCACGCTGCGTACTGGTAGGACCTTACAGCACCAACCCCAGCAGGGACCAGGGGCAGCTGCCAAGGCAGCAAACGCCTGCCCCAGGGCAAGCACCGGTGCTGGTACCAGAGCCAAGTGCCACCGCAGGCTGGCACGGCCACCTTGGGGCTCGCCTTACCTTGACGCCTTCAGAGCCAGCGTGCAGGGCATGCGCCCCGCTGCCCGTGCTCTGCCCGCTCCCCGAGCTGCGGGCAGAGGCCACGCTGCCCGTGCTGCCCAGGCTGCTGCGGTCGCCACCTGCGCAGAGAGAGGAGATGCCGTCAGGGCACCGAGCCCCATGGCTCGGCTGGGGGATGCCACGGTGCGGCCATGCCCCACTGGAGCCACCACCATGTCCTGGTATGTGCCCCTCCCGGGACCGGGAGTGTCCCGGGAGTGTCCCGGGAGTGTCCCAGCAGTGTGCACCCACCATACCTGTGAAGGGTTTCCGCAGCACCCAGATCTCCTCTGCGGGAGCCGGCACAGCCGATCCGCCCTGCGACGGCGAGAGGTGGGATGGGCTCATGTCGGCCCCGCGGGACCCTTGGTGGCAGAGCAGAGAGAGCAGCTGTCAGGCATGCGGGGCTCCACGCGCTCGGGCTCGCATTGGCGTGGCACTGGGTGAAGCGACCCATGGCCCTGGGGCCTGTTGCCGCTGCATGCAGGGAAAACCCCGCAGCGAAGGTGTGGGGTCCCTAGCCGCGGTCATGCCCAGGGATGCCAGCGCTGTCCCGGGGGCCTGTCCCTACCAAGCAGCTGGCATGGGGTGACAGTGACCAGCCCTGGGGCCCCGTCCTGCAGGGCATCCCCTCCCTGCTGCCAGCCAGGGACAGACGCGTGGCGGGATGTCCCAGTGCCCCGGCTCAGCCCGGACAGGGAACGGGAACCACGTCATCCCTGTGCGGAGCAGGACGGGTCATGACCCGGTGTGGGAGAGCAAAGGGAGCTGGGCAAACTCAAGCAGTGGGGACCAGGGTCCCCACCCCACTGTCCCCCAGCCAAGACAGCACTGGCCGTGCCCCTGTGGCTGCCTGCTCCCATCTGGGGGAGGACACAGGGGCCATGTGGGGCCAGGCACCAGGTGCTGAACCCCCCACACTCCCCAGGGTGCCCCATGGCAGCCGGCGACACATGGGTGGCACAGCACTGGGTGAGAGGACCCGGCCCTCCCGGCTGGGCATGGCTCGAGGGTCACCCTCGACGCACCGTGCCTTCACCGGCTCACCGTGCTGCCCACCTCTGCCAGGTCCTGCTCGCACCAGGGCCGGCCGGGGATGCCCAGCGCTGAGCCCGGGGTTTAAAACAGCATCCGATGAGATGGACAACAGCCCTATGAGGCCCGGCGCTGCCGTAGCCCCGCCACCCACTGCCGAGGAGCGCAGTTCAGCCCGACCCTGCCACCAGCCACCAGGTACGGGGCATTGCCACCCCGCCGCTGCCCAGGCCATTTTCATTCATTAAGCTGCTCGCCCCGTTAGCGGCCGGGCCATAGCAGGGGGCGGATGGTGCAAGGTGATAAAGTCACCAAAGGAGCACGAGGGGGAACAAACGGCTACGCTGCAATCGGGCTGGGACGTCCCTGAGCTGCACATGCCGCGATCACACCGAGAGGAGCCCACGCTGCCTGGGCAGGCGTAAGGCTCTGTGCGACCCAGTGAGGAGAGAAAGCCCCGGGGAAAAGTTTTGCTCCCTTGTCCCCATCACCAGCATGGCCAGCCCGGTGCTCTCCCAACACAACCCATTGCGCCGCCACCACCGGGACACATGCAAAGACCCCCGGACAGCCGGTGGCAGCCCCCATGGGCATGGCATGTGTTGCACCCCTGCAAACCCCCGCCAAATATCTGCTCTCCGGGCGCTTCCAACACGTAGACCTGCAGCATCCGTCACCTGCCCATGCCATGGGGAGAGTCCCCAGGGTTTAGCTGGGCACTGCCTGCACTGAGCCAGCCCCGAGAGCATCCCCCAGGAAAGCACGTCCAGCGCCGCAGCCCATTCCCGCTCTGAGCACACAGCCCCGACCCGGTGAGAGCAGCTCGCTGGGTGTCAAACACCCTGCGGGGAAGGCTGCAGCGGGCAGAGGGTCTCTGCGCCCGTGGCTCCGGGCCGGGCACCGCGCTGCCCAGCCCTGTCCCCTGGCACAGAGCCTGGAGAGTGTTTTTGGGGGTCCCCATGCACCTGGACAGGCTGGGCAGGAGAGCAGGAGCCATGGGCAGAGCGCAGACAACCAGCAGCACGGCGCTGCCTCCAGCCCTGCCCTGCAGCCGGGGACACCAGGGCGGTGAGGGTGGGATGTGCCGGCAGCGGAGCCGTGGGCCACACAGTGCTAGAGCAGCGCTGGAGAGGGCGTGCAGGGGAGGGGGCCAACAGCATGCATGTGTGCACGCACCTGCACGCACTGCACGCACACGCATGCACGCGCCTGCATGCACACACACGCACGTGCACGCATCCGCACGCACACGCCTGCATGCACACCCACGCACCCACGCCTGCACGCACCCGCGTGCAAACACACCACGGCAAGGGGGAGAGAGGCCGAGCAGAAAGAAAAGACTCGATACACACTTTAAAGGAAAAGAAAGAAATCCATCGAGAGCACGAAGCGAGCGGTGAACTACCTTGTCCATAACGCGGCTCGTCGGCACTGCTAGGGGAGAGCCTGTGATAGCCAAAGGAACTGAAAAGAGTCTGATGGGAATGTGGTGGTGGAGGTGGAGGTGGAGGCAGGGAATGGAACGGATGGGACGAGGCGTCACCGTTTAGCACAGCAGCCCCGTAAGCCGGGAGCGGGATCTTTTGGTACTGTTGGGGGATTGTTACAGTCTCCCATGAACCTGATAATAAAACATAACAAGAGACAAAATGAAAAGAATCAAAATAATAGAGACACGCTCAGCGCCACCAAAAAAAAGAAAGAAAAGGAAAAAAAGAAAAGGGAAAAAAAAGCAGCAAACAAAAAAAGCAACCAAAGGAACATGGAGAAGCCAGAACCGAGACCCAACTGATGCGGAGCCGAGCCAAGGAGCAGCAACAGGAGCTCAGTGCATGGCCCGGCCCGGCGGCACGGTACGGCCCACGGGCACATCCCGCAGACCCACCACGGCTCCCCAGCGGGGCACGGACGCTCGGGCAGGCCCGTGCTCGAGGCGGCAACATCGCCGTGGGGCTCCCAGAGCCACGGGGCTCCCACAGCCGGGCTGCTGGGAGTCCTGCTCCCTGCAAAGGCATCCCGGGAAGAGGTGGGCTGCAGGCATGGCTGGGCTGGGGGATGCAGTGCCAGCACCCCTGTGCCCGGCTGGCCAAGCCCCGGTGCAGCCACCGCCTGCGCCCCGTGCTGCCACCCTGCTGCACGGGGCCCAGAGCTGCAGCCGATGGGATGGCTACGAAACCCCACACCCTGGCAAACACCACCACGGAGCTGACCACATCCCAGGAGCCACGGACCTCACCCCCGTGGTACCGGCACACAACCCACACCCGGAGGGCGGCTCTGCCGCTGCCTGTCCGGCATGTGGCACCTCTGCAGCCTCCACGGCCGGTGCAGCAGTGCCCAGCAGCTGGCAGGCACCCACGCCACCATTCCCTTGGGATCTTGTTCAAGCGCTGCCATTCCCTGCCCGCGCCCCAGAGATGTGGCCGCCCCCGAGATCGCACAGAGCTGGGCAGCGCATGTCTGCCGGCGGGGAGCGAGCCGGTCGATGGGGGACCTTTCAACATTGCCCGCAGAGGCACCGGCCCCATCACACCGCTCCTGGCAGCGAGCATGGTTACAGGCCATCCCAGGGGACCGCGCACCCCCTCGGGAACCTGAGGGAACAAGGACAGGGACAGGCAGCCGCAGGGCAGGGGAGCAGGGTCCAAACCCCGAGACGGCCCCTGGCCAGGGAGAGGGTCCCCATGCGGCAGCGCCAGGTCCCTGGCACCGGTGCCCAGCTCTACATGAGGCTGCTGCAGCCATCCCAGCTCAGACCCCAAGCACTGGGTCCCCCGGTCCCCCGGCTGCAACACCCCCCCCCCAAAACTGCAGTGATGCCCCCAGCCCTCCCCATGAACCGACCTCCTGGCACCGCAGATGCCTCCCCCAGCCCGACACCAGCCTGGCCCCAGGGCTGCCAGCACTGAACCCCACATGCACCAGGTGGGCACCGACCCCGCGTGCACGGCGAGGACACCGATCCTACATGCACAACGGGGACACCAACCCCACACACTCAAAGGCACCGTCCCCATGCACACGGCAGGGACACCGACCCCACATGCATGATGGGGGCATTGCCTCAGCTTGGCTTCACCGGCTGCACCCCACAACACCGAAACGGGGCTCCCTGGGGCTGTGGGTTTGGGAGCAGCCCTGTGCGGGGAGGCAAGGGAGAGGGATTATTTGCCTGTTCGTTTGCTTATGGCCTCGACGAGGCTGGAGGGGAAGTAGCCCACGCGGTCGTTGCCGGTCCGGTTGTCGTGAATGCATCCCTTCCAGCGCCCGTCCGCGTGCTGCTCCAGCACCTGCGGGCAGGGGCCGGGTCAGGGGCCGGCACCACCAGCGGGGTCCCCCCGGCCACCCCCCGGCCGCACTCACGGTGATGACGTCCCCGGCTTTCACGTTGAGGCTGGTCAAGTCGTAGTTGTTGCAATAATCCTTGACGGCCCGGACCT
This sequence comes from Morus bassanus, assembly GCA_031468815.1. Classification (NCBI taxonomy): domain Eukaryota; kingdom Metazoa; phylum Chordata; class Aves; order Suliformes; family Sulidae; genus Morus; species Morus bassanus. The sequence continues at coordinate 65,572,564 of CM062572.1, forward strand.
GCAGAGCGGCGGAGGCGTCTGCGGGGACAGAGCAGGAGCGTCGCTGGCCGCCCAGCCCCGCCGCGGGGGCTGTCACCCCCAGCCCGGCATCCCCCCAGCACCGGTGCAGCCGCCCCGGGTCCCCCGGCCCCCCTACCCCGCAGCATCTGCTTGATCTCCTTGCTGGCCTGGCTGGTGGTGAACTGGTTGACGATGTCCAGAGCTGTCTGGTTGTAGGTGTTCCTGACGTGGGCATTGATTCCGCTCTGCAACAGCACGGAGAGGGCTTGGGAGGAGGCTGCCCGCCGCCGCCACCCTCCAGGACCGCCCCCCCGGCCACCCCAAGACCAGCAGCCAGAGGGCACAGCTCGCTGCCTTGGTGTGTGTGTCCCCGGGACCTTCACCCCATCCCCTGGGAGAGGTGCACATGCCGCTCCGCAGCCCCCGGCCGCGGGGTCTCTCCCTTCCCACAGCCCCTCCCTGGGCTGGGGGTGTCGGGGGGTGTCAGGGGGTGCCCTTACATCCAGCAGCAGCCGCACCACGTCCGTCTTGCCGCACAGGGCCGCCTCGTGGAGGGCTGTGCCTGCCTTGGTTTGCCGGTTGATGTCAATGCCAGCCTGCAGCAGGAGCCTGCGGGCAGAGTCGGGGTCAGCGAGGACAGGGGGTGACCGGCACTGCCCCCCCCTGCCCACGGCACCCACCGGATGATGTCGATGTGGCCATTCTTGGCGGCGAGGTGCAGGGGGCTGGTGCCGTTGGGGTCGGTGGCATCCCCCGGCTTGGGTTCCAGCAGCGCCGCGCACATGTTGCTGTTCAGGAGCAGTTGGACCACCTGGCTCAGCAAACACAGACGGAGCAGGGCTGCAAGGGCGGCTCAGCCGCCTGCCGGGGCTGTGGACCCCCTGGACCCCACCTCCCCTCCTGTCCTGCCCTTCCTCCGGCAGCCGGAGACCCCCCGCAGCGGTGGCACCAGGGGCCCCCACTGCCATCCCTCCCAGGGGCTGCCCCGTGCCCCCCCAGGCTGCTCCAGCACTCCCAGGGACCTCGCTGTGCCCCCATCCCCTCCCAGTCTTCCTCTCGGGGGTCCTGGCCCTGCGAGGACTTACCCCGACCCGGCCAAACTCGCACGCCAGGTCCAGGGGTGTCTTCCCCGAATTGTCCATGATGCAGGGGTTGGACTGGTGCTGCAGGAGCATCTCCGACTGCGGACGAGCGAGACCCCAGCTCGGCGAGGGCAGGGGCAGGGAGGGCGGCATGGCCCCCCCCGCGACCGCCGCACCCCGCCGCCGGCCCCACCGTACCACGTCGTAGTGGCCGTGCTGTGCTGCCAGGTGCAGGGGGATCTGGCCCTCGTCCGACGGGATGTTAACGGAGGAACCTGCTTTCAGCACCATTTTCATGGGCTCTTTCTTGCCTTGCCAAGCTGCGTAGTGCAGGGGCCGCATGCCTGCGGGCGGGCAGGACAGGCACGCCGTGAGCCCCTCAGGCATGCCAACATGCCCGGCCAGAGCCTGCAGAGGGGCACGGGGCGGGGGGACACAGCCGAGACCCAGAGACTCGCCTTTGTTGTCCTTGATGTCCACCGCAGCCTGCGCCTCCAGCAGCAGCGAGATGAGCTCCGTGTTGCCGTTGAGCGCCGCATGGTGCAGAGCCGAGAACCTGGGGACCGGCTGTGGTGTCAGGGGTCCCACATCCCTGTCCCATCTGCAGCCCCGCCAGCCCCTGCCCAGCAGCGTGGCCACAAGCCTGCACCCACTGCAGCACCCCATGGCACCAGCTCTGCCTCCTGCAGCCCCCCCCATGTGCAGGTGTCCCCAGGCTCCCTGGGCAACCCCACCTCTACACCCCTCCGTGGGCACCTGGAGAAAGAGCTGCTGCAGGGACCAGCCATGGCTGAGCCACAAGTCGAGCCAGGAGCCAGCCATGCCCCAGCACGCAACGAGGGCCAGAGGGTTGGACATGACAAGGCAGATGTGGGTTTCCTCTCCAGCCCATCACTTTATTTGGCTTCCCCTGGGCACTGCAGCCACAGGCCAGACCTCCCCCCCCGCAACACACACAGAGGGACGCAGGGCTGGGGTTGCCGCCGAGCTGGGAGCAGGGGCTGGTGAGTCTGATCTGGGGATGCTGCAGCAAGGCAGACGCAGCTAAAACACTCCCTGAGGATGCTGAGACCCCCCATGGGGCTGGAGGCAATGGGCAGGGCAGGCACAGCGAGGTCCCACCGAAGAGGGGGGGTGCCAGGGAGCCGCCCTCCCCGCTGACCCACTTCCCCCAGCCTGGCCCCAGCAGCACAACCGCAGACACTGGAGCGGGGGGGCCCAGGCTGCCAGATGGCAGCAGTGTCCCTGCCTGGTGCCGGGCCTTGCCGTGGGGCGGGGAAAGCTCCCGGTCCCACCGTGCCATGCCCCCGCTCTGCTTTCCCCGGGACTGGCCAAACCAGGAGGTTCATTGCTGGGAAACAGGCCAGGAGCTGACCTACTTGCCGCTCCCGGCAGCAGGATCCTCTGCGCAGCCGCGCTTGCTACCCTGCTGCTCCGGGCCCCGGTCACGCATGACGTCCCCGTCCCATCCCTGGAGCCAACCCGGTGTCACCGGAGCATGGGAACAGACTACGGACCCCAGCAGAACCCGCCGGCCCCTGTGGCTGCCTAGTGCCTGAGAGGCGGCTGTGGGACGGTGACCCCATCTGCGCCCCATCACCGGGACCCCCACTGGGGAGTATGCTTTGGCCACCGCGTCCCCTGCGGAGCTGCTGCCTGCGATCCCCCGGCGGGGAGCAGCGATGCAAGCAGACAGCTCGCGCAGGAGGTCGATCCCCAACGTCTGCCTGGGAAATGTCAACATTTTCCGCTCCAGCGCCCTGCTCAAATCCGCTCAAGATGGTGCAAATCACAGCCCTCTCCTGGGCTGCCTCGGGGGCTTCCCCCAGCATGGCCCAGCCGGCCGCAAAGGCCACGCGCCGTGCAGGACACCATCCCCCAGGCAAGCACGGGGACACCAGCACGGTGCTCGCCCAAGGCACCCACCAGCCTGGGAATCAGCAAGCACAGCAGAGATGGGGAAACTGAGGCACAGCACCGAGGCTGGCTGAGCTGGCACACCATGCCGGTGGCAGGGCAGAGCACACACGGGCTGCAGCCTGCGTCTGCCCTGTGCATTCCTGGGCGATGATCCTTTCCAGGAGCAGGGCTGGAGGCTGGAGGCTGCTCCCCTGCTGCAGGGCTGCTCCTGCATTCGCCAAGCCGGCCCGTAGCCACAGGCAGTTGCAGGCAGGGCATGAGCAGGGGCTCTGCCTGCAGCTCTCAGCCCTGCCGCAATGCACAGCCCTCCGGCAACTTGCCGGCTCCAGCAGCCGCTGCACGAGGTGCTCCATGGGGTGATGCATCCCCTCGCCCTGCCCACATCACGCCCTCCAGCCCCTGCCCCACGCAGGCAGCGCCACGCACCCGTCCCACCGCCGGCCGGTGTGCCCACACGCTCCTGCCGCCGTGCACACATGCTTGCGCTCACAGACACGCTTGCATGCACACGCTCACTCAGCTGCACATCTGCAGGCTTGCATGCACCTGTGCATGCACACACATGCACACATGCAAGCTGGCAGAGCCGATGCACCGGCAGGTACCAGGGGATGCCTGCTGCCACCGCCCTGGTGCTGGGGCCCTGCCTGGCAGGGGAGGATGAGGAGGGACCCAGGCTGCTGTGGCCGTGTACCCCCAGGGCATGCCCTCCCATTCCTGATCCGATCCAGCCCCTCCACGCACGCACGGGCCACTTCCACAGCCGCAGCAGAGCTGTCCCCAGGGACCAAGCAGCATCGCCCAGCACCGTGTCCTGCCGCCCCTGCTCAATGCGGGGCACAGGGGAAGGCTGCTGCCCAACCCTGCAAGCATCACTCCCTGATCCCAATGCAGCCCCCGCTCCTCTGTGGGCCTCCGGCTCCCTTCCTGCACCCGTGGCCTCATTAGTGTGATTAGCAGGGGGTAAGCCTGCAGCCCCTTTCCCTGCTCCTCCCTGCCTGTTGGATGTCGGCTGCGAAGCAGCGCACCGTCAGCACAGCCTGGCGGGGTCATGGCTCGCCCACCCGGCACCCTGCGGGGCTGCTCCCCGCACAGGACCCGCAGAGCCCCGAGCCTGCGGTGAGAGCTGGGATCAGCCGGCGGGACGTGGGGCATAGCTCTTTCTCTGCCTTTCAGCCCTCGCCTCCTGCCTCCCATGATGCCTGTGGCTGCTACGTGCAAGCCCACTGGCTCAGGGGTGCAGGCAGGGCTCAGCCGCGCTGGCTACGGGGGGTCTGGACCCCGGCAGCTCGACTGCATCACTCCAGAGAGCCCGGCGTGCCCACACAGACACACGAGACTCCTGCCCACTGCACCCTGAGCTGCACGCACCACCGGGCACATGCACCCCACTCCCCACAGCACACGCACCCCTGCACGCAGCACCCCATGGCACACACCCCCTTTTTTGTGCACCCCACGGCATGCGCACTCTTGCCCGCGCACCCCACTGTGTGCGTGCCCAGGCACGGGGCTCCCACTCACCCGTCGGTGTCTTGGAAGTTGACGTTGACTTTCTTTGCTGATCCGAGGAGCTCTGGGAGGGAGGGAAGGGGACAGGATGTTAGAGGCAGCCGGGGCAGGGACCCGGGGCACGCCAGGGAGGTGATGTGGCTGCAGCTCCAGGTTTCCCTCCCCACCAAGGTTTTGGCTCCCTCCAGCATGGTGCCGTGCAGGGCAGGAGGGCTTGGGGTGGAGGGGTCCCCGATGACAGCAGCAGAGCCCGAGGGCCTCTTCTGGCACCACGGTCTTCTCCTACCCGGGCTGCTGTGGGTTTGCCTGGGGTTCCCCCTGCCAGCTCCTTCGCCTCGCTGGGGCTCCCACGTGCCCCAGCACGTCCCCTGCAGCCCCCCCCCCCCCCCCACTGCCCCACTCCCACCCCACACCTCCCAGTGTGGGAAAATAAACCACCTCGGGGCAATCCAATTAGCACCATGAGGAAGGATGGAGACAGATTTATGTAAGATTTAACGGAAAAATGCCACTCAGGCTTTCCAGCGAGCCTGCTCTTCCCCAGCACAGAGCTGGGGCAGGAGGAGGAGGAAGAGGAGGGTGGCTGCAGCACAGCAGAGCCCCAGGCTGGGGACCCATGCAACAGCCCCCGTGCCTGCTGCAGCGAGCCAGCACCGGCACGGCCCCGAGCCTACGGGAAATAATTCAGAGGCTGCATGGCCTGGCAGGGAGAAGGGGCGGCCATCCTCACCCCGCAGCTCGGCAGGAAGTGTGCCAGGGACAAGCGCGCTGGGGACAAGCACTCGCTGGGAGAAGCTGGCTGGAAGGGGTGATTTCAGGCAGGGAAGGGAGATGTGGAGCCAGAGGGACGCTCTCTGAGCACTATGGCCATGGCCTGGCTCGCTCTCCCTGTACTCTGTCTCCTTGTCAGCATCCCAGTGCGATATTCAATTATTCGGCACAAAGGGCTGTGTCAGCAAACGGGGCGCAGAGGTGCCGGCAGTGGGAAGGGCGGCTGTGCCCAGCCCTGACCCACAAGCCTGGGGAGCAGTGTCGGGCTGAGCCATCCCTCCCTGGGCCACACGTGGCTGATGGTCCCAGGAGCGGCCGGGGTGGTGGCAGAGGTTTCTCCCTGCCCACGCGGAGGCTCCCAGGCTCTGGCACCCAGCGCTGGCTCCGTCGGCCGCCTGACAGCCCAAGCCACAGAACATTTGCTAACGATGACACGGCCCGGTATCGATGGATGAGAGCTACAGAGGACAGCTTCTGAACAGCCACAACAGTCAGCCCCTGTCCACCAGGTCCCCAACCTCTCCTCCCGGCAGACGGTGCCATGGGGTGGCTGTGGGATAAGAAGGGGCACAGCAGGGTCCCCAGGGCACAGGGAGGGACAGGGCACCACAGGGTCCCCACGGCCAGCCCTACTCGCCTTCCTTCCAGCACCTTAAATGCCACCAGCCCGAGCTCCCTTGCCCTGGCAGCCCGCGCTGTTTGTTTAACAGATTAAGAAACCACCCCAGCAACAAACCCGCATTGGGGTGGCCAGACCCAGGGAACAGCCCCCCACATCCCATCCCCACTGCAGCATCCCCGTGCTCCCCCGGGAAGGACTGGATGTTGCACTGGGACTGACCGAAGCGGACGGGGCCGAGTGGGTCCTCGCCAGCTCCGAGCTGCCGCCAGGCTCCCCAACAAAGGTGCCATTCAGTGCTGGTGGAGAGGAGCCCAGGGTCGCTTCCGCTGCCGCCCAGCGCCAAGAAGCAGCTCCCAGGAGAAGGGGGCCAAGCTGCCCCCCAGGGATGCAAATGGCCGGCGGACAAAAGGAGCCGGCGGGCGCAGGAGCGGCATCGTGCCCGGCACTGGCTCCAATCTCCGGCCCCGAGACGAGCCCCGCTCCGGCTAACCGGTCCTCGCAGACGGATGGACGGATGTCAGCAGGTCTGCGGTGCCTGGCCTTTCCCACGGGTTGCTCCCAGCGAGGGGCTGGGACGGGGCAATGCCCGGGGATCAGTGTCGCAGGGCGCAGCGGTGACGCCAATGGCATTACCGCTGCACCCCATGACACCGATCCCTGGGTACGTGCCGGCAGCCCCCAGCAGCGGCCAAACCGGCATCAGCCGAACACACCGTAGCGGCAAATCTTTCCTCCCTGCACCTGCAGGAGAGGCTGCGGCTGCCAAAATCTGTTTAGCACTTCCATCAATGCCCGTGCCAAGTGCTTAGTCAGTGACTTCCAGCTGCGCAGCGGTTTGACTTTCGTTAAAGCTCTGGCAGCGGCCACGAGCCTGCCGGTGCCCGTGCCGGGCTGCGGCGAGCTCAGGCCCCCGCATGGCTTCAAGCACTGCCAGAAAAAGGTCTTTAGGTACGGCATTGGTCTAATGGGGTCCCCTGGGGTGTGGCTGGGTGGTCCCACATGCTCCTGGGGTGCAACACCATGGGCGCCGCTGGCTGCCCAGCAGCATGGCATGGTGATGGTGGCATGGATGGCGGCGCGGTGGCTGGCATCCCCGCGGGGCCAGGCCAAGGCCCCAGAGAGTGGGAGTCGGCACGGCACCGGCAGAGAATCCACCCTGTCTGCACCAGCACTGGGGCCCTCGAGGGACAGCAGCTTCGCACCGGCAGCAGGCAGGGCAGGGAAGGCAGCGGCTGCCATGCCAGCTGGCACCACCAAAGCTCCCAAGGGGCTGCAGGCAAAATCCTCATGCCATGGTCCCACAGCCCTGCAATTAAGCCCCTCCTGTAACGAAGGGGCATGCTTGCCCGGCGCGGCAGTGGCAGCCTGGCATGGGGCACGAGGAGCTGTGCCAAGGGTGCAGCACCGCAGTCGGAGCCTGGAGCCCAGCCGGACCCTCGGCATGGCCCCGTGCTGCTGGGTGCTCGTGGTTCCTGGGGCAGGGGGAGCAGGATGGGCGCCCTGACATGCCTCCAGATCCGCAGCCCAGGGCTGTCTCAGCCCCACTGCTGCCATGCAGGATTTGCAGCCTGACTAGAGACAGTGAGACATGGGAGAGCTCGTTAATGGCTGGGAAGCACAAGGAAAACTCATCCACTAACAAGAGGAAAGGGAGCCGAAAGCACTGCCAATTAAAAATACCAGCCACAAAAGGAGACAGGCACAGCAGGGAGAAGAGCAGGGCTCCTGCATGGCCACGCTGCCAGCGGGCACCGAATGTGTCCCTGGCTGTCCTCCCTGCCGGGATCGCCGGAGGAGTGATGGACAGCACTGAGCACCCACAAGCACCGTCCTGCCCTGCCTGCGCAGAGGCAGATGCTGGGACCATTGGGCAGACATTGCAGCACAGAAGGATGGTGGCACCCCCAGCGCTGAGGCCATTCCTCAGACCCACCTGAGCCCCACCACTGTCCTTGGGACACCCCACTGTCCCTTCTTTGCTCAGGTGATAGTCGTGCACAAGGCTTCCCTTGCATCCCAGGCCCACGGCATGGCTTCCCCACAGTTCTCGGAGCAGCTTGCACCCTGCGAGCATCCTGAGGGGCCTGATGGTACCGAGCAGGGTTGGGCAGGACCACATCACCAGCCCCAGGAAAGGGGGACGTGCTGCGATGCCGGATCCAGCGAGCCCCGGCACCACTGGGTCCAGCTCCAGCCCGCAATTCCTGCGCACACCGGGAGCCGCAGCCGTCTGCCATAGACACCGACTATAAACAGCGTCTGCTGCTAGTAAACACCGCCGTGGGGAGCTCAGCCCAGCCACTACTCCCAGAAATGCCTTTACTTAAACACAAGGATCACAGTAGCTAAACGCACGCTTGAATTCAGCCCAGTGCTCTGCATGCAGCCAGCCCCAGGCGGGCGCCACGACGGCAGGCGACGCACGAGCCAGCTGCATGTGCAGGGCTGGGTGTGCACAGGGGAGCCGCTCTGCCCGACCCCAGGGTCCAGCTGTGTGTCACCCTGACCCCTGCACCCCTGTACTGTGCCTGGCTGCCACTCCAGGCATCCCGGTGCATGCCACAGAGAGACCCAACCATGCACCCTGGTGCACGCCATGGGGAGACCTCCACGCCCAACCACTGCTCTGGGCACCCCGGTGCATGCCATGGGGAGACCCCCAATGCTTGGCGGCTCCAGCCCTTCCCCTGCACCCATGTCCAAGGCCACGGCCCCACATGGTGGGACTCCTCAGTGCCTCCATCGCCCCTGGCTGGAGGCTCCTCTCCCTTCCCAGCAGCGGGGCCATGCAGCACCCATTAGTGTGCTCATGCGCCAGCCCCCTGCATTGGCAGCCAGCGCAGCGCCAGCAGCGATCAATGCCCGGCTGGGGTGCGGGGGCTCCCGGCCAAGCCCCCGCTGACGAAGCACATCCTCGCCCAGCTCCCCCCCGGCAGCACCGCGCCAGCTCGCAGGGAGCGGGCGGCTGCTCCGAGCAGATGGCTCCAGCCTCCGCTAAATCAACATCTACTTAATGAGGGGAAAGCCGTCGCTGCTCCCCCTCCCCAGCTTGGCAGCAGTGGTGAATGAGCCTGAGCAAGCCCCCAAATCCTCCTCCCCATCCCTTCCATCACCACATTGCAGTGGTCCCCCTCCCCTCCAGTGCCACCATCCCTGCCGCTCCCCGCCTCTGCAGCAGGACCCCTGCATGCCCCCCCCCCCAACCTGCCCAACGGGGACCACCGGGGCCCCACAAGCAGGATGACACCAAGTACCCACAGGGAAGACATTCACGGCAAAGCCAAGCACCTATTTTGGAGGAGGAGAGGAGGACCCTGCAGCGGCATCGCCATGAGCTGCCGGATAAAGGAAGCATCCAAAATAGCTGCTCTTAATTATACCCTTGCTGACAAGCGCCACGCAAACAACGGGCGCTGCAAGCACTCGCTGCACGAGGAGCCCTGGCACGAGTGGTCTTATTCCCTGCAGCAGGGATGGGGTCCACACTGTGGGGTCCCCACGGAGCTGGCCATTACAGCCCCAGCTGGGTCTGGTGATGATGGGGATGCCGGGGAGCTGGTCCTCACCGCTGCCAGACAGCAAAAGGCTTGTACTCCTGCAGCCAAGGTCGTGTCAAGCACCGAGGCCGACGTGATGTTCAGATGCTAATGAAGCCATTATCATCTTCTGATCGATTTTGACTGTATAAATAACGCACCGAGAAGCTCGCGGGCTGCTGGCTGCATGGGAAGTGATTACCTGGGGCAAAGAGGTAGTAGGGATGGGATGGACCCATTGCAGCCCAGTGCCCATCACAGCTGGACAACAACTGCCCATCACAGCTAGCTAGCCATTCCCATCAGAGCTGGACACCCACTGCCCACCACAGCTGGATACTCCAGTGCCTGTCACAGCTGGATATCCACTGCCCGTCACAGCTGGACACCCCAGTGCCCATCACAGCTGGACACCCACAGCTGGACACCCCAGTGCCCATCACAAGCCATTCCCCAAATCCCAGGGCACTTTTGGGGGACGCTGGCCCTGTGCCCAGCGCAGCTGCTGGAGCTCCGGACAGCCGGCCCTCGCGTGGCGCCTTCCCCAGAGAGCAGAGAAATCTGCACTTCAAAATCAATAGGCTGTGGCAGCCTGAGTCACGGTGCTGCAGCAGCAGCAGCAGCAGCAGCAGCAGCAGCGGCGGCGCAGGGCTGTCCCCTGGGGCCAGGATGAAGCAACTTAAATGCAGCTTTCAAGAGGCAGTGGAGACTCCTCTGATATTTTTTTTAAAAAAGGAAACTTTTCAATCCCGAGGGAGGGCAAGGGGCTGACCCTGCAGGCTGCCAAAGCAGGCGGGGACGGGGGATGTAGGTGTACCCAAGGTAGAGCCGACCTGCCAAAAAAATCTGGGGCTGGAGCCAGCCAGGGGACCCAGCACCCCATGGTGCCCGCCAGCGCCATGCCAGGACAGCAGTGCTCACCAGCAGCTACCGTGAGCACCCCCGTTCTCCCTGCATCGCCGAGCCGTATCCTCACTCGACCTTTGCCGCGTGGTGCCGTGGAGCCCGGCTGAGCTGTTCCCCACTGGCGCTGCATCAGCCAGATTCCCCCGGGGCAGCCCCAGTCCCCAACACCATGGGGTCTCCCCCAGCCCCAGTTTGGGGCTCAGCCATGCAGCCCCGCAGCTCTGCAGACGCTCCCTCCCAGTGCAGGGTCGCTGCCTGTGAAGTCCCGGCAGCCTCCTGCCCGCTCCGGGCTGCCTGCAAACCCACTGACCCCTGAGTAAAACACAGGGTTGCACCACTCTGCCATGCAAAGGCTGCCGGTGACTCGGCCCCGCGCAACCGAGGATGCAGGAAAGCCGCAGCAGGGATGGGCAGGGGTGCAGGCAGCACAGTGATGCATTAGCTCCGGCCCCACAGGTGGGACACGGGGTGCCACGCGTGGCCCCGTGGGACCAGCACCAAGCATCACACCAGTCCTGTTGTGCCCGTCGCCACCAGCCCGGTGCCAGCCGTACACCCACCCTCGTCTCTGCGGAAATACATGTTGATGCCACTTCCATGGAGCCTTAATTGACAGCCTGCACTCCCCGCACCGGGGTGGCAGCAAACAGGTAATTTTCAGTAATCACCGTGGCTGGAAGGAGTCACCACTGGCACAGCGAGGCTGCTGCGGCGGTGGCCGGCATGGGGCTGCTTGGGGCCACTGCTAGCCTGCGTCTGCCTGTCCGTCTCTGTGTCCGCACCCCAGCACGGCTGGCACTGGGCATCCTCGGTGCCCGAGCAGAGGCTGCCCAGGACAAGGGAGCAGAGAGGGGCAGATGCTGGCACCACTAACCTCCACCCTGGGGCAGGGACGATCCTGCCCAACCCTGTCTCTGTCCTCCCTGTCTCCTCCATGGGGCCAGGGAGCCCTGGGAGGACCAACCCCAGCCATGCTGCCCTGCAGGAAGGGACCAGTAGCTTTGTGCGCCTTAAAGTATCATTAACTAACAAATGGTCACCATCACCTGGCCTCCCACAAATCCAGCCACAGCCCAGGCATTGCTGGGAAGTGGTGGGGAGCTCCCCGACGTACACAGAGCATGTGCCCGTGTGCACATGTGCGTGCATGCAGGCAGCCCAGATAAATCATAAGAGGGCAAAAAGCAATGCTGCAGCGCTGGGCTCTGAGCTACCATACACGGGTAAAACAGGCCCTGGGGTCTATTTTAAACATGGTGCCTTTAGTGCCATCATTTGTCCTCGTCCATGTAACAGCCTGGCTTCCACACGTGCCCACACGCCGTGCCCACCCATGCACCTCCGCACCACGGTGGCTTTCCCGGCGGTGCCTGCGGGCAGGATGGGCACGGCGACGGGCAGCTCTGAGGGTGCACGGGCTGGCAGCTCGGTGATGCCGCGGTCACTGCCAGGGCGGATGGGCAGCGCGTGGATTTGCAGCCAGGCGATGCCGTGCAACTGCCCTGAGCACTGGGAGCCTGGCCGGAGGCGTCACACTGTTCCCAAGGGCCTGGCAGTGCTGCAGGGGAAGGGCAGGACTGGCAGGACCCGTCCCAGTGTCCCCAGCACAGTGGGCACTGGGTGGGTGGCTGGCAGGGGCGGTGCAGGACCACCTGCCCCATCCCTGCTGGGAGCCAGGACTTACTCAGACACAGCCCCAGGATCTGCGCACGCTGGAGCAGAGACAGCCGGGAGAATAGCTGCTGCGGAGCCGCACAGCCGCGAGGAGTGCGCCGTAAACAGCCCAGCTGCAATGCAGGAGCCGGGCAGGCAGCTGCTTTGTCTGCTCCAACGGCTCCGGCAGCCACGGACCAAAAACCTACGGGGGCCTTGGCGAGGAGGCGGCGCAGAGCTGGGCTCTCAACAGCCGCATCTGGAAGGGATCAGCCAGCGGCTGCCACTGCCACTGCTGAGAGCCATCCCCAGCACCGAGCCCCACGCCAGGCTGGGGAGGAGGCGGCACTGCCGAAGCGGCCAGCGGAGATGGCCCCGGGTACACGGATGCACAGGGCAGATGCACGCGGGCACACGCCTGCACATGGATGCGCAGGGGCACACAACACACGCGGACGCACGGGGCAGACGCACACAGGCACATGCACGCACACAGATGCACACAGGTGCACATGGATGCACACTGGCAGAGCAGCGCTGGTGCAGAGCAGCCCGCCGCCGGTGGGCATAGTGCTTGGCGAAGCAGTGCGCGGGCTGTGCCCGTGGCAGCTGCTTGGGCACCAGCTCCAACCTACTCTCTCTCCAGCTGATACGGGCCATGGCGGGGCACAGAGCTGGGGTCCCATCAGCCTGCTGCGCCCCAGGGTACCCCAGTCCCCCAACCACCTTGGTCTGCTCGGCTCTCCCCAGGTGGCTGGCAGTGACCTTGCCGGTGAGACCCAAGGAGACGCAGGCAGATTCAGCATTACCCCACCAGCCGCTCTCCCACACCATCCCAGCACTGTGCTTTCCTGGCCGGAGGGCTCGTGCCAGGCACCAGCACCCATCCATCAGCAGAGCAGGCCCAGCAGCACGGGGCTGTCAGGCCGTGCCGAGGCTGGTGCTGTGTCCCCAGCTTCCCATTTCTCAGGCTGATTGCTCCTGTCGCTGTGGAGCCCAGTGTTAAACACCTCATTTTCTACTCCCGTATTGAGTTGGAAAATACTATTAACATTTCATTACAGCTTAAAGATCCCTCTCAGCCCGGCATGAAGAGCCAGCCCGACAGTGGGTTCACTCCTCTGCCAGGCAGGCTGCGCTGGCCCCTGTCCCTCCGGGGACAG